>JAWNPB010000148.1:27397500-28597500 GCA_035045355.1 Drosophila lacicola
TGTCAGTCTGGTGTTTCGATAAGTGTTGCGCTTGTCTTGTCAATTGCATTCATTTCTATATAATGATATAATGATAACGATAATTGTTTCAATTGTAATCAATGCGTGTTGTCTTTGAATTTGATTACAGAGCGAACAGAGCTGCGACGATGAGCTGAGCTGCGCTTAGCTATGCATTCACAAAGCTATCGTTGAGATCTCACCCCACAGGGACACATTGCTGAAGGACACCGTCAGAGAGCAAAGCAATACACAAAGCAACCAACCAACCAACCAGCCAGCGAGTCTTCCAAACGAGAACGAGAACGAGAACGAGAAGGAGCTGCGAGTGCAACAAGACAAACGACTAAATCAGCAACGAGTTAGGATCAACAGGAAGAATAGCGAGTGGCTGCACAAAGCACAAATCACGAAGGAGGAAGCCCTTGCAGAGCAGGTCAAGCAATTTGGTAGTGGTTGCCGTGTCAGGATCGTCATATAGAAATGACACTGACCACAACGGCGACGCCACCGGAGAGCAACAAGAAAATGGAAGTGAAGGCTTTGACAGGCGAAGAGAATCTACCCACATCTGAAATGGATCTGCTGGCCAAGCTGGAGGCCGCCAATAAGCTAATCGAAAGCGATGCCAAAAGCCTCAACTCGCTGCACTCAACGCACAGTCGCAAAAACTCGGACACGAGCCAAATAAGCCTTACTTCAAGTAATTGTTATAGTTATATATAAATATATATGTATGTATGTTGCTCTATTAATCGTAATTTATTCACTTTGCAGGCGGCAATTCGGTTGCCGAGGAGGACATCTGGACCACATGGGCATCCATACTGAACGACTGGGAGGGCGCGCTGAAGCGTAAAAATCCCTGCGTGCGGGAGCTGGTGCGTCGCGGCATACCGCATCATTTTCGCGCAATCGTGTGGCAACAACTGAGCGGCGCCGCCGATGCTGATAAAAAGCAATATGCGGAATATATTAAGGCAACGTCGGCTTGCGAGAAAGTTATTCGACGTGATATAGCACGCACCTATCCGGAGGTTGATTTCTTCAAGGAGAAGGACGGGCCCGGCCAGGAGGCGCTGTTCAATGTGATCAAAGCGTATTCGCTGCACGATCGCGAGGTGGGCTACTGTCAGGGCTCTGGCTTCATTGTCGGCCTGCTGCTCATGCAGATGCCCGAAGAGGAGGCGTTCGCCGTTCTCGTACAGATCATGCAACAGCATCGCATGCGGCACATGTTCAAGCCATCGATGTCAGAGCTGGGCCTGTGCATGTACCAGCTGGAGAATCTGGTGCAGGAGCAAATACCCGACATGCACTTACATTTCCAGCAGCAAGGCTTCCAGACGACCATGTATGCGTCCAGCTGGTTTCTGACGCTCTATACGACCACACTGAATGTGAATCTCAGCTGCCGCATTATGGATGTCTTCCTTAGCGAGGGCATGGAATTCATTTTTAAGGTGGCACTGGCTCTGCTCTTGACGGGCAAGGAATCGCTGCTGTCCCTTGACATGGAGGCCATGCTCAAGTTCTTTCAAAAGGAGCTGCCCGGTCGCGTCGAGGCCGATCCAGAGGGCTTCTTTAATTTGGCCTATGCGCAGAAACTCAATACGAAGCGAATGAAGAAAATGGAGAAAGAGTATCAAGACTTGAAGAAAAAGGAACAGGAGGAGATGGTCGAGCTGCGACGGCTGCGCCGCGAGAATTGTCTCTTAAAGCAGCGCAACGAGTTGCTCGAGGCCGAAAGCGCCGCGCTGGCCGATCGTCTGGTGCGTGGCCAAGTCTCTCGTGCCGAGGAAGAGGAGACCAGGTGCCTTGAAAGCTAATCAATCCAATAAATATCAAATCTTTAATATGCATCTATCTTTTGCTCAGCTATGCCATTCAAACGGAGCTGATGCAACTGCGACACTCCTATCTGGAGGTGTCGCACCAACTGGAGAATGCCAACGAGGAGGTGCGCGGTCTCAGTCTGCGACTACAGGAAAATGTAAGTGTTGTATAATATCAAAATTGATCGCTATTGGATATTTTCGGTTGTTTTGTAACTAAAAACTGAACAAAAAATGAAAATAATGAGAAAAAAAAAATTGTGCTTTACCAATCGAAAGCTGTTTGTTAATCATTTCTGTCTTTCTTTTCCATTCTGTTTATTTCTTATGGTTATGGTGCTTAAAAAAACAAATATCTCAATATCTAAAAAAAACTGGTTATCCAATTTGCAAACGTTTGCTTTAAAATATCAAAAAATAATAAAAAAAAAAAAAACCAAAAATTTGCTCAACGCCAAGCAGAACGTTTCAATCGATAGCGTAAGTATCGCAACTTTCTAAAACTCTAGGCAAAAATGTATATGCATAGGTATATTTATACACATGTAGTGCTTAGGCCTCCAGAGCCATTTTTCCGTACACGATACGCCATAACAGGTGCATGCCAATATTGGTATTACGTAGCCGTTACTTTGCATGTTTGTTATCGTCCAATTTCGTGTACTTATTAGTTGTTGACTTTTAACCAATTCATTCACGTGCCTGCATAATAATATAATACACTTACATAATTTGTATATATTGTACTCGTTCCTATTGATATTTAAGTAGAACTTATGCATTTAAGCTAGAGCTGGAAAACAATCGATGTGTTATCGATAAATAATCGATATGTGCATTAAGTGTGCTTTTATCGATTTATCGATAGCTTTCATGCTCGATTTGTACATTTATCGATAGGCATACGCATGAAAATCTTGAAAAGCTGCAGTTTTGTAAGCGTTCTAAAGCTTTTGCTGTCTCCATTTAGAATAATTCGCGTCAGTCGTCCATTGACGAACTGTGCATGAAGGAGGAGGCACTGAAGCAGCGTGACGAGATGGTCTCTTGTTTGCTGGAGGAGCTGGTCAAGGTGCGCCAGGGCTCGGCCGAAAGCGAGGATCAGATACGAAATCTGAAGTCGAAAATCGAGGAGCTCGAAGAGGATAAAAAGACGCTACGCGAAACCACGCCCGACAATTCGGTGGCCCATCTGCAGGACGAGCTGATTGCCAGCAAGCTGCGCGAGGCGGAGGCCACGCTCTCCCTCAAGGATCTCAAGCAGCGCGTGCAGGAGCTGAGCACTCAATGGCAGCGCCAATTGGCCGAGAATCAGCGCAACGAGCACAGCGCTGCCTCCGTTGATTCTACACCCAAAAAGTTGTTAACAAATTTCTTCGATAACTCCAAATCGACGGAGCACACGCAGAAGCTCGAGGAGGAGCTAATGACGACGCGCATACGTGAAATGGAAACGCTAACCGAGCTGAAGGAGCTGCGTCTCAAGGTCATGGAGCTGGAGACACAGGTGCAGGTATCCACGAATCAGCTGCGACGGCAGGACGAGGAGCACAAGAAGCTCAAGGAAGAGCTCGAACTGGCCGTCACACGCGAAAAGGAGCTGGCCAACAAGGCGCGCGAACAGCAGCACAGGTCCGTCACGAACATGCCCAAGCCATATAATTAGTTATTTAAAACAACATGCATGAACCCTACACACTTCAGATACTCGGATCTGGAATCTCGTATGAAGGACGAACTCATGAATGTCAAAATCAAGTTCACCGAACAGAGCCAAACAGTTGCCGAACTGAAGCAGGAGATTTCACGATTGGAGACAAAGGTATGTCTTCTAAAATTGTCAACTGAACTCATTTTGTTTTTACCATAAACCATTTTTTTTTTTAGAATTCGGAAATGCTTGCCGAGGGCGAACTGCGCGCTAATCTGGATGACTCGGATAAGGTGCGTGACCTGCAGGACAGGTTGGCTGACATGAAGGCGGAGGTGTGTATTGCTGGGTCTAGTCAAACCATTTATTTGGATACCATTTGCTGTTCATTTTCGGTTTCGGGCTTTTAATACTGTGCGCACCCACCAAAACCGTCCAACCACAATGCCGATTCAAAGCGCCAAGCAAAACTCAATCACACACAAACACACACACACACACACACACTAATATTCACCGTGTACATACTGAACACACACCCACAAGCCACACTGCACTCTGAGCGCATTCAAAAAAGGCCATCCAAATGTTGCCGCTGGCCATGAGCAAAAAGCAAAAATCTGTTTCAGTTCATGCTAACTTCCTATCAGCCCATACGCTTAGGTGTGGCATTCGCTTTTATATTTTGTATACGTGATTGTTATCATTTTTTTTGAAGAACATATTTTTGAGTTATTTTTTTCGTACTTTGGAACTGCTGAAGATAATAATATCGTTGTTTCTCATTGAATCTCTTTCTCAAACCACACACACACACACACACACACACAAAATATACGAAACGCGTTGCGTCTCTAGTATCCCACGCCAATAACCAGCCCCGACACTGAACCGTGGAAATGGATAAGCTAAGCTAATCGAAAACAGAAAGCTAAAACCAAACCAAAACTAAGCAGAATTCATCAACATCATTAACAAATGCATCTACCTTAAATCACAGTTAAAAAGAAAAGAAAAACAATAACTAAAACCAAGATCAAATTCAACATTTAACAACAAAACGACCAAAAGCAAATCAGGTGTCTATAAATCTGCCCTCTCTTCCCCCCTCACTTCCACAATTATTATTGATAGTATCTTTGTGTATGTACATAAGTACTTTGGTATCGTTCTAAGATCTAAGCCTGTTCGTGTTACCCCGTTTTCTTTATAGACTTTGTCGTCCATTCTTTTTGCTCATACAGTATTTTGAATACATATCGTATTTAAAGCATACTTATTTCTTTCTATACCAAATCATCCCGTACTTAGTATATTTGAACCTCTACCATCACTGCCTGCTGCTGCCCCTATTTATACATATCCAGTTTATTCGTGCAGAGCATGCGTCCCTTGATTTAACATGTTTACAAAGCATATTTAAGCTCTTATTTATTGATTTTTCTTTTATTTTTGCTAGAAGGAATTGTTCGTATTTTTTTTAAAAATGCATGCTATCCAAAGAAAGATTTCCCCACATTTTTTGCTACCTCTTGTATATATAATTTTATTTGTCCAAAAAAAAAAGAAGCATATTCAAGATTTTTTATTATTTTTCAAATAGTATAATATTATACCGACTTTTGCGATTTGTAGGCAACTTAGACACGCTTCACTGTAACGTCGGCTATCAATTAAAAAAGGCCAAAAAGTACTGCTTGTTCCAAGCAGAGCCCAAAGCTCTTGGCTTAGCTAAGACGCAAACCTTAAGGCAAAAATTTGAAGATCGTAAAAAATTTGGCATAAATTTAATTCCTTAGTGTGTATATCATCTTTGTATATGCTTTCTAGTTGAATTATCTCTCCTTGTTTAAATGCACATTTTTAATTAATAATTGTTTGTGTCCAAATTCATCCAACTGCATAACTGAGTATCTATTTGTGTTAATTTCTGTGAATATATGTATGTATATAACTGGTATTGGTATCTGTTAGATTTGTACCTACTGTTATTGTTAACTTAGTCTAGTTGTTAATGTCTAAGCACGCACACACACAAACACACACACACACACACACTTAAGCAACTACAACGTAATGCACGCACACATAAACAATAACAAGAACAAACAATACAAACATCATAAATGCCCCCCACTAACTGGCCAACATAATTTCCTGCTGCAGCTGACGGCGCTGAAAAGTCGCGGCAAATTTCCGGCCAACAAGCTGCGCAGCGCCTCCATACAATCCATCGAATCGACAGAGATCGATTTCAGCGACCTCAACATGGTGCGTCGCGGGAGCACGGAGCTATCCACATAATATTCAGAGCAGAAGGCGGCACACGGTACGGATATAATAATTGCATGCAATTATATCAACATATATGCATACATATATATATATATACATATATATACATATATATAGACGACGATGGTAGACAACTATGTTAATCCTTATATATATATATATGTATATTTATATATTATCGGTTGATGTATATGTTTATTAGCTGCATATACATAACTAGCTATGTATGCTCGGGTCACAAAGTCGGCTGTGGTGCGTCGATGGGTTTCCTTGGGGCGTGTCAATAAATGTATAATTAGTTGAAATTCAATTAAAGCATATTACCTATTTATAATATAATATTACCTATGTTTTAAACGATTATTAATTAATTATTATTGTCATTATTATTTTTTTTTCCTGCTTCATTGTATGTATTTATATAAGTATTTTGCTGTTATGTTTAACAACAAAAAAATACCCCTAATATTTATTTATTGATATGTATAGTTTTTTTTTTCGTCACATCGTTTAACGCGCGTTCACTATGTATATATATTTATATATATATATATATAAAGCAGTTGCTAAATGATACATATGTATTTAACAAGTATTGTATCTATATATATATATATATATACATACATATATATATTTATCAAATTTAAAATCAAATTTGAAGGATTTTATGTACCCAACACTTTTAATGTAAGTTTTAAATTGAGAAAAAAAACGAAAACGATAAAAATATGCGAGTTTTAATCAAGTTTAGAACGAGTAAACGCGAAACTGTCGAACTAGTTTTTTATTTGTATTTTATATTGTTTACCTCTTAAAGTCTATGAACGTGTAGAATGATATTTTGTAAACATTGTCACACAGATACACACACACACACACAGACACACATGTCCGAAACGAATTTGTAACTACTCATCGTGTAGTTAACTAAGTTTAACATAATTATTTTTATTACTGTATGTCTGCACAACAACAAACAATACAAATACAAACGTATTCTATAGTACCATATACACATATACATATATATATATATATTAAACATACCTAAACAAGAAATTGATAAACTTTAACGATAACGAAGTGCGAAAATCATCATCCGAAGAAAGCGTTTTTAATAATGTTCAAACATGTAACAAGCGTTGCCAAAATGTTATTTCAAACAACAACAAAATCTATAAACTAAAAACTATAAACTATTCCAAATAGTTAGTGCGAACCAGAACCTCGAGATAAAGCAATTAATTGCAAAACTCCCATAACTTACGATATTCCAAATACGATATTCGGTTAATCCCATAACACAATGTAGTTGATACACACTCACACACACACATATACCATATGCATATGTATTTACACAATTTATATTGATATTGATATATGTATACAGTGCATCAATTACTTACGTACAGCTGCCCCTTAAATGGATCTGCGATCCAACTATTTTGGCAGTTGCGAAACCTTGAAAAAAGAAAACTGAAAAAGCAAAAAAAAGATATAAGAATTATTATAAATGTGTATTTAAGTTTGAGCTGTTTTCCAAGTGCAATAATTCAATTTAATTCAATTAAATTCCTTTTTTTTTTTACTAGTTTCTAAGCATTGTTTTAGCCTTTTTAAATGTGTGTTTATTTTGATTTTGTTTTCACTGAAGTCATATATCGTATATAATTTACAGAATGTATTCTAATGCAGCAACGCGCTTCCGTTATTCAATATTTCAATATCCTTTGATTTGCACTCAATGACAAGACCATATACATACATACCCATACATATATATGTAGTTTCTAAGTGAATAATGTGTCACAAATCTTAATTCAGTATGCATGCACATACTTATATATACATTTATTAAGATGTTCTGCCGATTGTATTCACGCATTTTTTATGAATTTCACTTACACAGAAATTCTCTGAAATCACAAAACTTTCAACTTTTTAATCCAATCAGCAGGGACTTTAATAGATCTCACATCAAGTTTTCTAAAATTCCTTCAAAAAAAAGGACTCGTCAAATTAAGTTAACAATTTAAGGTGCCAAAAAAAAAATTCACTTGCTAATTTTGAGTGAAAAAAGAGTCCAAAATGTTGCTCTGAAACCTAAAGAGTAAGTTCTCTGTAAATTCTTTGCAGCTATATACATGATAGAATGGGATTTCTGTTACTTGTTTGTAGTGTGGAAAACTTTACAATCATGTTGCTTTTCCAGTGCTGCACAATGTGTCAGTATTAAATGTTTCAATTAGCGAACACTGTTGAAGCTTACAAATTCCATTTGCATTTGTAAATGCTTCCGACATCTTTCGAAGTGCACATTTCCAATTCCACAAAACGTACCAAATATAGTTCCTGCTCTCTTCTTCGCTCTCTGCTTCTTTTCTCTCTAAACGGGCAACATGTTAATAAATGTATTATTAAGTATGTCTTTACCACTAAATCTCGACAGAAACTTAACGTATTAGTTGAATGTTAAGAAGTTAATGCGCACAATATTGAATTACAATCGTACATTGCCTTTTATGTGTACGATTTGCTAATTTTACGCAATAAATGTTACTTAATTAAGTTCAGCCTTAGCTCTCACTCAAACTGTATTCACACACAAGGAATTTACAACAAGGAAAAATTAAAGCTAAGCTCACAAACAAAATCAAAAAGAAGCATAAATAATGAACAAACATATCTGCACTTATTACCATATGTATGTGTGTACGTGTTTGCATGTATTTGAATAGATTGCATTAAAGCATGATTTGTTATGTGCTTGTCAAGGCCCATGCTAAGTTGTCAGGTTGTTGTCAACATGCTGTTGGCACCGCGGGCGATAAATTATAAATATGTATTTGATATATATAACTGCCAATCACCAGTTGGTTTGGCGTTGACCAACACTGTGCAATGCATTGCAAATATTTACAAGGCAGATAAACTGTCTGTTTGACTGTTTGACAGCCAACATGTGAAAGTGACGCCTAATATTAGCATGGCCATAACAAAAGCTGCAGCCGCTGTGCAAATGTTTACCCCTAGTCGAATTGTGAATTGTTGCTAATTACAAAATCAATCAGTTGATTAACTGACCTGACTTCTCGGCTGAACTCGTAACGTGTTGTGCTGCGCACTTTGATAAATTGCTTGATTTGCTCGAAATGCAAATCACGTAGGAGTGCGGCTTGGGGCTTGGAGCTTGGGGTTCGTTGATCAGTTGGCAGCGGCAGATAATTTGTTTGTTGCTGCCTCGATATGCAAATTTACAGGCACATATACATGCACATATACATACATAAGGTATCTGAAAATACATATATATATATATATATACTTAATGTAATACAATACTTATATGAATGATTCAGCTTCCATTTATACAACTTACAATGTTCAGACCGAAATTGATTTATGTCACTTGGGTTTTCCTCACTTTTTTTTTTTTGTATTTAATTAATTATTTTTTGTTTTGTTTATTGTTACTTGAAACACATGTTCACAAACACACACACACACACAATACACTGAGAGAAAAAATGTTATATTTAAGTAAACAATTTAAAATACCGAAAGTGTTTGTTTAAATATAGAAATGAACATGATGATACTTACATTTGTAGTAAATACTATTGAAATATTGTGTTGTAATTGTTCCAAAATTTATATTAAAAACAAAACAAAAAACGAAGAAAAAAGCGAATAAAGTTAAAGACACTTAGTACTCGTATACATACATACATATTATGTGCATAGTTGCCGCTATGGCTGCTATATACTATAACTAATCAAACATTTTGTGGACCGTTGTTAAAACAACAAATGCAAACACTTCGTATTACACAATTTACAAGGCTGAGGCCAGCAAATAAAAATAAATATAACAATATATATATATTTATATATATATTGAAATCAAACAACAGACAACAAAAGATTCGTATACAATTTAGTATAAATCACAAGAATATATATACATGCGAGTAAATAAAATGGTAGAAAAATCAAAATTCAATAAAACAACATGTTATTATTACCTGCTTCTCGATTACAGCCAATTCATATCTTTGCGGGTATAATTGAGATTTAAAAAAGGCTGCAATGCTGGAATTTTAAAAAAAGACGAATCCATGCCCGAAAAAAAAGAGTTAACGGATAGATTGAGGCTCAAAGTACGAAGAACTTTGGCTCCAATCATTGGATACATCTTTGCTAGACGTCAGATAATAATAAGCCTGCATTTGGTTATGAAAATATTTACGGTTTGCCATATTTTCAGCACAACAGGCTATAAGAAATTGAAAAGAATTTTGAAAACATATGACAAAGCCAAGCCAGAAAATCGAATCGAATGCAAATCCAACTGTATTACTAGTTCCTGGCATCTAATATAGTTTTTACTCGAATAACTTAACAAAAACTTTTGGGTTTTTCTTGATCAGTGGCATTTTAGGACCTATATTCGAGTTTTTCGGAATTTTCTTTTTATGGCATCTGATTTAATGCCAATTTGAAACTCTTGCAAGACACAAGAATCCTTTAGCCCGCATAAATTGGCCAGACCTGAGCAGATTGTCTTGGTTGATTAAACTTAAATCTTATCGAAAAAGAGAAAATTTGTTGTTAATTTTTTTAACAAAATATTAGAGAAAAGTTTCGAATTCATTTTCGAACCGAATCGAAAGGCAGCTTTTCAGTCAAATATCGATGCCAAAAATATCCAAATTTATAGAAACGACACATTTTCCACATTTAAAACGCTTCAATAAAATGCCAGCAATTGAATTTTTTTCGTGCATTTACTTAACTAAGGAGTATATGTATGTACGTATGTTTGTATGTGTATATAAGTATATGTATTGATATTTTAGGTAATTAATTAATGTTAAAATAATATCATTAATAGTTATGTTTCCCTCCGGTAGCCGGAACGTTGTCTTCTCTTTTTCGCTACCCGTTGTCTCGGCTCATCATGTTCAGCTTGGTGGGGTTTGGTGGGTGGTTTGGTGGTTGGGTGGTGTACTTGGTAATGTTGTTGTGGGCCCTGCGATGGGCAGCAATCGATCGTAAACCTACTTCTTCAACGTGTTCCGTTTATCTCTATAACCTAACAACAATTTTCAACAACAAAAAAAAGCTCTTTATATATATATATATATATGTATGCATATATATCTTAACTCGACCGAACAATAAAAAAAAAAAAAAAAAAAACTACGTTGGGTACACATTGTATAGTATATGTTTTGATTGTGTATGGCTACGCCTATGCTTACTCCGCCTTGGGATTGCGGCGGGTCCGGGTCCGGGTCTGGTGAACAACATCAAGCTAGATTAGGAGATGCAGATGCCGATGCCGATGCCGATGCCGATGCAGATGCGGTTGGTGAACTACTCATCCAAGCAGATGGTGCGCAGAATGGCTTCGACAACCGAATACGGATCGCAATTGGAGCTGGGGCGCCGATCCTCGAAGTAGCCCTTGCCGTCATCGTTAACGCCGCGGGGTATGCGTATGCTGCAGCCGCGATTGGCCACGCCGGCGCTGAAATCGTTGATCGAGCTCGTCTCGTGCTTGCCGGTCAGACGGCGTGCATTGTCCTGGCCCTGTTTGGGATCGTAGGCGCGAATGTGGCGGTCGTGGCACTTGGATAGCTTGGCGACGGCCTTCTCGATTTCCCGTATGCCGCCGTCCTCGCGCATCACCTTTGTGGAGACATTGGTGTGGGCGCCGGCACCATTCCAGTCACCCGGCATCGGCTTGGGGTCCAGAGTGGCCACAATCTGTATCGTATGGGTTTGCTATAGGCTTTCAGCTATTCGCCAAGGGTACAACGACTTACGCCAAACTCCTCGGAGATGCGATGCAAGAGGAATCGCGACATCCACAGGTCGTCGCCAATCGAAATGCCCAGGCAGGGGCCCACCTGGAATTCCCACTGGGCGGGCATCACCTCCGCATTGGTGCCGGACACCTTGACGCCAGCATAGAGACAGGCACGATAATGGGCATCGACAATGTCGCGTGCATAGACCTGCCATAGGTGGTGCCATAGGATTAGTTGATTAGTTGATCCCGAACAAAATCTCCATTCAGCCAGCACACTCACCTTATTGGCGCCCACGCCGCAATAGTAGGGACCCTGTGGTCCTGGGAAACCGTTCTTGGGCCAGCCAAGCGGATAGCCATCGAAGTCAAGGAACGTGTACTCCTGCTCGATGCCAAACCAAGGCTCCTCCTCGATGCACTTGTTGACCACCTCCAGGCAAGATTTGCGCTTGTTGGTGGCCGTCGGTGTGCCATCGAACTTGTAGGTATCGCACATGACCAAAATGTTGTTGCCACGTCGGAAGGGATCCTTGTAGATGGCCACCGGATACAGATAGGTGTCCGAGTTGCTGCCCTCCGCCTGATAGCAAGAGCTGCCATCGTAATTCCAAACGGGCAATTCTAAAGCGTTAGATTAAGTCAAATTGGGCATTAAATCATTGAGCTCAAGCTTTGCGGTCAACAATTGGCCTCGTATGTCAATTTGCACTCGAAATGCGATACTCTCTAATTAATTAGTGTTAATTGGTTTCCGTTTTCAGCTTGTGCCATTTTCATAACAACAGAGACACTAAGTGCCATTTCCTGCCTCGTAAAAGCCTTAAATCCACATATTACTGTCACTTCTAATATGCATATTCTTATATATTATTATAACATATACATATATTACATTGCATATCATCATATTCTATTGTACAAATGCAACTCAAATTTGTTATTGCGCACTTGTGCATTACATTTCATAACCACAACAACAACAATAAGAACAACAACTCGACCCAACCCTGTACATCAGCATTGTCTGTCGTGAACCTGCCAAACAACAACTGCCGGAAAACTTGCGTTGCATTTTAATCGTCCCCAACTGAGCTACTTGATGATCCGATCCGATCCGCTCGTTGCCGTTCTCGCATCGCTGGGCGCGTGTCCGTGACACGACTAACATTGAGCACGACACGACTCGTGTTCGTGCTAGCAAACTGAACGCTCTGCGAGTTGTATAGAGAAAATTACAGTCCAAAAACTACTATTGCTACATTTTTGGAAATCCCCGAAAAAAAATTCACATTTTAGAATAAAATATTCTTTAAAATAAAGAAAGCTGTTTCTAAATTCTAGAGAATCTCAAAAAAGTTTACATTTCATAATTTGAGATTATTCTAGAGAAATTGTGTTATCAAAATGAGGTCAGATAATGATTCCTAAGAATTGAGTGTATATACTGTCCGATTCTATAGCTTGGCGCAGAAATCAAATTTATCTATATTTGCATAGTCTATATGGGTGTGGATATTTAAGGAACAATATTATATATACACTTACATATTAGTTTATTTATGCAATTTAATTGTTGCTACTATTTTTGTAGCTATTATAACAATATATGTTGTTATTGTTTTTATAATTATTATTATCATTATTATTATTATTAATATTATGTTTATTGTTATAATAACTACACGAATAAAAACAATAATTATAATGCATTAATAAATTAATAGTTCAATTGATAAATAGAATTGCTTATTATTATTATATTCATTATTATTTACATTGAATAAGTAAATTACATGTTATTCATGCGGCTCATCTCATCTCTAATTTTTTGTTAGCGCTATTAAATAGTTGGCTTGCATTCTACCCGCTTGTTTCTAGCTTGGCAAATTTCTTTAATAACAAAACAAAAAATGCAAAAAAAAATAATCAAGTCTGCCCTCTCAGAGGGGGCAAAGGGGACACAGCGCGGGCTGTGTTATTAAAGTTGGTAATAGAAAAGTTATATTATTAGCGTCAGCTGTTACCTTGGGCAAGCGTTTTCATTTACAATCTCGTGCCTCACGCTTGCTCCAAGCCCCCTTGGCCAGCTGCCCCCCACCCCCCGCCCAACCAGCCGCAGCTCTGATATCGCCGCGGGCCAGGTGCCATATAGAGCCCATAGACTTGATAAACAGCCTCAAGTTGAATCGTTGTCAAGGGCTGGCGCCGGGCTGGGCCGGGCCGGGCTCCAAGGATGAGCCAAATTGGCCACTTTTTGGATTTGTTATGCATTTGCGGCCAATTTGCGATTGCCATTCGATATGCAAATGGGAGCCTTTAATGTCATTTGAAACCAAACGCATATCCATAATTAATGAGCATCATTTGCCTCAATTGCGGCGCTCATTGAATTTGCGCATTGCAATTACTTGGGTAATTGCTTGGAACTGGAAATCGCTTCGATGTATGTATGTATATGTATTTTCAAGTTCAGCATATATGTACATATATGCATATGGATGACGCCCACGCGGACCGTGCTGCTGCTGCTCTATTCCCAGCCAGATTCAGGCACGCGTCGTCGGCGTGTGTTGTGGGCAACAATATTACGCATACGCCAGCTGCCAGATGTCGCCTGTAATTTTCGCAGTGCGAACTGTGTGGAAACGTGTTGGCACATTTCACACCTATCTGTCTGCATCTGTAGCTCAAAGTGTATACACATATACACAGATGTGTGTATGTACATATATTTATCTATGCACACATACATATGTATGGGGCCTGCATAGACACAGTTATCAGCAGAGATTCCTAATTAGTAATTGTTCACAATTTGGTCTTCTGTTGTGCCCGATTAATAATGAGCACACACGACAAAGTATAAACGACAAAAAAAAAAAAACTAATTAATAATCTATTAAAGCATTTTAATAACATAGCAAGAGCATAAGGCACCAACAAAATAAACAAAGTAATTAAGCAAAGTATTAAAACTTTTGTCAAATATGGCGCAAGAGTCCAAAGAAGGAACTAAATGTTTTTAATCAAGTCTCCCATATTATTATTGTTGTTGTTGTTGTTGTTGTTGTTGCACTTTGTATTTAATTGTTGCTGCACTTCCGAGTTGAAATGATTTGCACATATTTGTTGCGCTTTTGTTTAATTACAAGTGCTTAACCTGTCTTTAAACTATATTTAGAAATATAATGTACATGTATTATACAAAATCGTACATTATAATATATATATATATATATATATTTATATATTATATCATAGCAAGTTTGCATTGAACAATTAATTCTAGTGCACATTACGCATACGCCGCGCTATCCGGCACGTGAAAATCTTCTTAAATTGGTTTTTTTTCAAAACCCGATCTTTAGCCGACGGACACGCGCCGTGTCTAATTGCGGCCATATACTATATAAACGAATTTAATTGTGACTGCTCGGCAAACACATTAAAGCGTAATCAATTATCAGCGTGAAACCCCTTTTAAGTTGTACGCCTTTATGAACGGAATCCCATTATCAAAAAGTCTGTACTAAAAATTCAACGCATATAAACTGTGGCACAATAAACGTTTGTGCGCCAACTTCCGAGCCGAACTGCTGCCCCAGACGTTGGGCTCGTGCCAGGCCAAAGGTCAAAGTTTCTGCTACATATTTTGGAAGTGCAGCTCAGCCAATTAATTGATAGACATAGATATAGCTCTGGGCATAGAGGTTTAACGAGATCTTGTCCTGCGGAAGTCTATATCCATATTGTTTAGATACATTGATATAGCTGTGGGCATAGAGGTTTATATATGATACATAGTAGATATATAGTATCATTATCTTGATTTGGCATATAGTATCTATATCTATATTTGGTATATAGTATCTATATCCAAATTTACTATTCAGTTTCTATATACACATTTGGCAGATAGTATCTATAATTAGATTATCTGAGTAAATGAAGAGTTTTTGAATTTTTGGAAAATCTTTTGATTTTAACAAGAAGTTAAATACTTTCTACATAGACTCCAAGAATTCTTATGGGAAACGAAATGTAGCCTAAGGCACAGTTATGTTGGTGTATTGCTTGTTTCACGCAGTCTCTATATATGGCTTAGCCGTTAATCTCTCCTAAGCAGTGCCTGGAGAAGAGTAGAGCACTGATATAAATCAGACAGACGGGCCAGACGGGCCACACGGGCCACGCGGGCTGACATGCTGACAGGCACTGAGAGCTGCCAGTAGAAAACTATGTTAAGCCACTTGGCAGATGATTAGATTAGCCGGAGAGCGAGGCCAGGTCCGGGTGCGAGACCACGGTGCCAGTGTGCGAGTGTCTAGGTCGTAGCTTGCGTGGGAATCAATTTGTTTTTGTTTTTCTTCTGCTTTTCGTATGCGCTTACCCTTTGGGCTAGTTGGTATAAAGTCGAGTGTACGATCCTTGCAGCGCAGATCCTCGCCAGTGCCGTCGATCCACACGTAGGTGGCCTGCACAACGTTCTCCTCCAGCGGCAGGGTCAGATAACGGTCCAGAATGGTCTTGTTGATGCGCGCATTGGGCGAGTCTTCCAGAATTCTAGACGACATACTGGGATATTTAATGTGGGGAGCCAGGCAGGATTTGGCCGATAATGTGTGTGTGTGTGTGTGTGTGTGCGTGTGTGAAAGTGAAATGAAAAGTAAACAGTTAGCTTTATCCCACGATATCAATCTCTCACTCGTTGAGTTATCTGCGCACCTGTTTTTTTTTTTTTAACTGTTGCCTTTTTTCTATAATATTGTTATATTGTTTTTTTGCTACTTTCGTTTTGTTCGTAAGGAACTTTTATTTGCTGCGCGCGTAAACGTTACTGGAACACGACTAAGCTGGAATGCGTTATTCCAACTCAATTTATAACGACAAACTAAAACCCAAACGACCGCAGCAACAAATTGTTATTACTGCTACTACTTACAACAAACTGAGCAGACAGCCGGCGGACGCAGCAGCAGCAGCAGCAGCAGCAGCAACAACAACATTCAATAAAAATATAAAAAAAAAACGCAAAAACAAAACCAAATGCTGTTGATGTCGTCAACGCAGCAGCAGCGACTGAGGCAGAGGTCGCAACGCGCCTACAACCCACCGTCGCCGTCGCCGTTGCCGTTGCCGCCACCGTCTCTGCCGCTGTCGCAGCCGCAGCTTGCTACGCGCTGACGGCCAGCGCATGCGCTCCTCTGCTCGCTTGCTCGTCTTCTTCTTCATGCTGCTGCATGATCGAGAAGCGGCAAAAGTCCCGGTTGCGCTTAGAGGTGCGCACGTGTCGTATACGATACGTTTACGATACGATTACGCTATTTGGATTTACGATCATCAAATTTGTATGAGCTGCTGATAAGTATTCAATTACATTTTGTATTTCAGATTCCAGTTGTCTGGATTTTAAGAGAGCATACATTCGTGGATGAGATTGTCTTAACATTGTCTTTTACAACTTCATTTCTTTCAGTGTGGTCATGAAAGTATGCTTCGCCGCGAGAAAGCAACGACAGAATCAAAGTGACTTCTGAACACTTTTTGAATTTACAGTTAATTTATTACACGATATACATATGTATTTACGACACGCGCTCATCTCTGAATCCGATGCCGGCATAGATAACAACAGAACGTCAACTTTCTGTGATATGCAACGTCATTGCTATCGGCTGATGTCGGATGTATGTACATACATAGATTTGTGTGTATGTACCCGTTGATTCTCATCTCTAGCTCTATTTTCATGACTACCATTTCCCTACGTGCGGATATGTACGTACATATGTATGTGGGAATCTCTAACTAGAGGTGCTCCAATGGCTAGATATAACTATGAACGAGTGCTCTCTATTTAGGTCTGATTATCTGATTCCGTATGACTATCTTCCTGGGAATGATTTAGTTTTGATTAAATCTGCGAGTTACTCGGGAATTGAATACAGTTCTTTGACCAAAAAAAAAATGATAAATCGTTTAAGCTTGCACATATCTATAATGCGTATTTGTATGTACGTGTTATATGATTATGAATATAAATTAATGAAATAGTGTTCATAATTTGATTTTTCTTTCTAGTGACATTTTTTGTATAACCTGAATTATTATTTTTTTTTTTTTTTAGGAGAATGGATTAGTTACAATAAAAGTAAAGTAAGTAAACATTTTTTCTCACTTTTCCCATTTCTAGCTCACATACATTTTATAGATTTTCAGAATCCCAAGTAATGAGATTTAGGTAAGGCTAGGAATATGCTCTTATTGATTTTTCTATTAAGCTATCCGTGTTCGATATTCAAGAGAGTATTAATAATATGGTACACTTAAAAGAACCTTTTTACTAAATTTTTTGAAAATTGTTGAACAACTTTCATAACTCAGAACATTTTCTTGTGGTAGAAGAAATAATTCTCTAAATTAGTAAAAATGAGTTAAGATGAAAAGTTTTTTTTTTTAAATAGAAGAACATATTTTAAAAATAAAGCATATGTTTTTTTTAATGGCGATTTTCTACAACTTGGGCAAAATATTTGTTTTGAGTGAAGTTCTTAAAGTGATTGACTATTATATATAAATAATTGATCCTGTCAAATCGAAGATATTTGATAATTAAACAATTAAGTTGTCACTTCAATTTAAAAATGTATGCAACATTAGTGGTTTTAAAAGTCTCGGAATATTATAAGTACATATATCAAAAGGATGCACCTGCTGATGTATGAATGCATGTGTGCATGTATGTGCCATGTCTGTGTGTGTGTGTATGTGTGTTGATTTAGGTTCAACTATTTTTAGAAGTATTTCCACTTACGATGAATGCATGTTGCATAAAGTTGTGCGATATCTGTATTCGTTTTTCTTATCTCGCAGCGTTAATTGGCCAAAAATTGCGTATTTAAAAGTTGATTTTATTTCTTTTTGGTATTGTTTTTTTGTTGTTGTTGAGTAACATGCGCGTAGGAAATAAAGTTCAACAAGCAGCTAATGATTGCGATCTTCACGATCTACTTTTGGCCGAAAATCCGAGTCCGAGTCCAAGTTCGAGTCCGAGTTAACTGGTTATATGAGACGAGCACGATATGGCGGGATTTCGAGTAGTTGAGTTCGAGTTGGTTCTTATTGAAACGACGCTTGTTGTCGTCTGCGCGCGGAATCGAGAGACGATGGCGATTTTCTTGACGGACTGCGCACTTATAGCGTCGATTGATCAGCTTTTATACATGTCGGCCGACGCTCGACTTCGGACGTGGACGTGGACGTGGACGTGGACAACAGATGGGACAACAACAGCGGAGGTGCGATGTGGGGCTCTTGATTATATTTATGACGTCTGAAACAAACAGATAGAGCTACAATGTGCTAATTACCCATTCAAGATTCTCGCACTTTGCGTTTGGCGCTGATTGCTTAATTGTCTCGTGTATGCCAACATATTTACATGAACTATACATATATATATACATATATATCGGAGGCAGCCTAAGATAGGGCTCAAGAATCTTTTGACTACCGCCTATTAGCTCCAAGGGCAATTAGTTCGCAAACCTTGTACGAATCGAATATCATTCCAACCACGAACTTCATTACAATGGATGCATTATAATCTCCAAATGTTTTGAACTCCAACAATGAAAAGGGTTCTTCGGCATTTGAACTGAACGCGCTGCTCACTTGAACTTATCGTCGCTTCTCCCTTACACGAAAAAACGCATTGCAGCGCGTTCTCGCAAGGTTCAGCACTTGTTTTAAGGTCAAAACATAATAATTTGACAGTTTTGTACACGCGCCGCTTGCATTACAAATTAATCTGGAAGTCAAACACAAAGAATAACATTTGTCAGCCAACCTAAAAATAAACGCAAATAAAGGCAGCCAGACGACTGGACAAATGTTCGAAATAAAAATACTTAATTTTATTTAAACGCTTAATGAACAATTAACATAAAAACTTGTACACGGCAAGAAAAGTGTGTGGCCAAAACTAAGCAACAAAACGAAAATGGAATGAACCACTTTGTAATTTATCTAATATCGTAAAAGTGATACGTTTTGCAATTTCACGTATAGCCATGAAATGGGCTTAACCCACGTGAAATCGTTTTCGCAGGCAATTCGACTATATTCTATTAAATTCTAGTTAAAGTAAATAAGTAGCAAAATAACAATTCAATTTTTATAAATTAAATACTCAGTAAATACGCTCATATGCAATTTCTATATCTATTTGACGAATTGGGATTAACCATTACTGCAAATCTGAAACGATTTTGTTCAAGCTAAATGAAAACAGTTTACCAATGTTTTTCTCTCAGTGCATGTATAGATAGAAAAGAGACAACAAGTGCAAATTATTTTTTCTATTGATCGATTGCCGACCGTCAGCTGCTGCTCGTTTCCCCTTCCTCGTTCCTCGTTCCTTGTTCCTCGTTTCTCGTTCCACGACGTCACACGTTCCAGCCGTTCACTAGTTTCGGCACTCGGTTCACGTGAATCGCGCATGCGTCCGTCGGCATTTTTGTCTGGCCATTTTTTACGAGCTTTTTGGCGAACGTATTGAGACTCCACAGAACTGAACTGAGCTGAACTGCTTTTCGTTTCGATCGGCTGTGTGGGGGCCATAAACCTGGCCGCAAACTTTGATCTCTGATAGCATTTAGCCCTGGCTGCATGCGTAATACATACTCTGCGCAGAATGGTCAGGAAAAGTAATTGAAAATAAATAAATAAATTCTTGATAGTTATTTGGCCGGCGCTGGTGGCCAGTGGCAACGATAAGCAAAACATGAAGGTAACGCGCACACGAACCAATGTAGGTGAAGGCAGCTGAGAGCTGCTCGCCCGATCCCACGCGGCGTATGAGTAATTGAGGCAGGCCATTTGAAGAGGTCTGGCGCACAGTGTATTTATGGGCCAAATACAAGATTTACGAGCCGGCCCGAGCCGGCTGTCGATTGTTTCAATTTCACAGCGCGGAGCAATTAAGACATGCCGAATATTCGCAAATTATAAAAGAACCAAACATAAATGTTCCAATTAAAAATGCCTGCTTAATTGTCATTCATCAAATGGCAATTTATTAAGCGGCATTCGCACTAGACTGACTGCGAATATTTCGCAAAAATTATATAACACGCACCACATATAAATACACACACACTCACACACACACACACAGGCATATATTAGACAGATGCACACATACACACAAATACATATGTCTTTATGCTCATGAGCCCGAAAGCAAACTTTGACGCACTATCATAAAAATAAAAAAAGCGATTCTTTGAATTATTGTGCTTATCTGATATTTCTATAACTATTTCTGTACTGAAGGAAATAATTCGACTAGCAGATATCCTCTTTTGGTTGGACAGGCATTTATTTGCCAAAAATGAAGGCTTAACTTTGAAGTAAATCAATTTGCATATAGTAAAAGCTTGTTCTTAGGCAAATCAAAAGATGTTCGCAGATCAAAGCGAAAGGTGTATATATATACATATATACATTATGGCAACATACTGTGGCTCGTAACACTTGCAACTGTTGCAGCAACCCTCTTTTAGAACTACTTATAATTGCAGGGTATATTAATAGATCGCTGCGTTTAATTAAGTACTTTTATATACATTATGGCAACCTTCTGCTGCTCGTTACATTTGCAACTGTTGCAGCAACTCTCGTTTGGCAATTTCCGATAATTGCAGGGTATATTAATAAACGCGACACTTTTATATGAGCCCCCCCAATTGTCGCGTCTAACTCTATTAAACAATTTATGCTTTAAACAGCTGAATTGCTTAACTTCTTTATGGGCGCGCACCACAGTCAGGTCCCGGTCCCGCACGCGTATTTATTCTATAATAAACTTATCTAATAGTCATGTGCATGGCGGTGACAGCACCCACCAATATATACATATATATGCCACACTGGAGCCACAACATTATCATGAACAATAACGAGTCTGTCAAGGGCGCACACACACACACACAAGAACAAAACGAAAAAAAAAAAGGGCTTGATCTCGTGATCGGGTATGGGGCATACATTGTCCAGCAGTCGGTCCTCCCGTTTTCAATTTGATGAGCCGCCGGTTGAGACCACATTAAAAAACAATGCCAGTCACCATCATCCGACGCAGTCAATTGGCTCCGCGGCTTGCCTCAATTTGTTGTAATTGGATTGCGTGCGACTCTTGTTGTTATTTAAGCACAGTTGTTGTTGTTGTTGTTGTTGTTGCTGCTGCTGCTGCAACCGGGCGGGGGTCAGGTGCTAGTTTCAGTGCCAGTGCCAATTGCGGCAGCTGCCCCAACAGCCGGCTAGCTGCGATTTAGTAATAACCACGAAATGAAACAATTTCTGAACCTTCAATTAGCGTTGATTCAATTTGCAAAAATACTCGCCTAATTCAGCCAAAGTCGAGCCCATCAAAAAAAAACTGTCCAATTTTGCATTTTATGTAACTTTTGCTTTTTGTTTCTACTTTTCCATCCCCTTTTTTGTTTTTAATACGTTTATTAAGTAAATAGCTAACACCTCCAACATTTGCCACTTGAAATAATGACAGTCACATTTGAGAAGCACAATTGAACTGAATATTCCAGCTGCCAGCTGGATATATATTCTATATACATATATTGCAATTTGTAATATGCCGTAATAGTTACTATATTTTATATTTAAATGGCAAGTATACGTTGTCGTATATGTTATTAAATATTTTCTATTACTTCTGTCGAACTAAAACTGAACTAAAACTTAGTTTAAATTAAAAACTTTTGAGAGCATCTCAGCCCCAGAGCATAGCGAACTGTGGCCCCAACCTTGGACTATATCTAACAATATTTGCTAGGCCTCCATTTTGGGTAAATATCAAATATAGCCCGCGAATTCTTTATGAAAATATGTACGATAGGCAATATTTTCAGTAGAACGGGCAATTTAAAAATATATGTAAATAAAATTAAATGAAAATTTTAAACATATGTATAATGGGATCAGCAAGGCTTGAACCAAGAGAGGGAAACTTCAGTGCGAATCGTGAACTATGAATTACAGAAAATTGGTTAACTGCCCAAACGATATAATAAATTTTAAAATTTATAAACTAATTTGTTGGTTCGAGTGCGTTCTCTAATCTCAAGAAATGCGGCCTTACTGGAGTACTTCAGCGTGCTATCAAAATCGACTGCGATGTGTGTGGAACACACAAAGATTATTAATTGAAAATGATTAATTATTAATCAATAATTAGACTAGTCTGCTGTAAATTGTATGCAATAGGCAAATGAGTTTAAGTAGGCTGGGAATTTGGAATTTTCGCTGTCACAATAATATTCCACGCGGTTCTGTGCAGTCAGAAAGCATTTATCAAAATTGTCTCAAACTAATTCTGAAATATATTTTGCATAGCAGCCAAGGCAACCACCATCCATATTGATAGATCGCAGAAAACGTTTGAGATAGGTAAATCACAATCCAATATCGAGCTGAGAATGTCGAAGAGCCGCATATTGAGCGCCGAAGAGGAGCTGCAGCTGGATGCCTGGCTGACGATCAAACAGATCAATCTCAACAATCGCACGCGCCGCGATCTCTGCGACGTGGTGAATGTGGCGAAGCTGTTCAAGCAGCTCGATTACAAGCTGGTGGAGGCACACAATTACTTTTCGCACAGCAGCCTGTCCTTGAAGTTGCAGAACTGGGAGACCTTCAATCTGTTGGTGCTGCGCAAGATGGGCATGACGCTGTCGCGGCAGGCGCTCGAGGATCTTGCCACGGGTCGTCTCGGTGCCATCAAATCGCTGCTCTTCCAACTGATGTGTGCGGAGCGCAACGGGATCAGGCTACGTGCTGGCTCGCGCTCATGTCTGACAGGCACTGGCACTGGCACTGGCACTGGCACCGATGTTGAGATGCTGCTGGACGAATCGATCCCGATCCACACGAAGGCTGTGCCGAGTGATCCGCAGTCGTTTCTTGATGCCAAGTACGCGGAGCTGATTCGTGAGAGCAACCAGAAGGATAACGATATTAGCTCGATAACCGACAGGATTAAGCATCTGGAATCCGTCAAGCTGATCAAAGAGGATCGCATTAATTGCCTCATTGAGAATCTGGCCCTGCTTTCGGTCCGCACGCTGACCATGCAAATTCTGTGTAGGAATCCCAAATGGAAACAGAAACAGCTGCAAAAGCTGCAGCAGAAGCTGGATATAAGGCTCAAGAAACATCAGCTAAAAAAACAACAGAAAAAACTGCATAAAAAACAGCTAAAAGAAGCAATGGCTTTCAAATAAATTCACACTATGTCGGCTTGAATATGTTTCGTCTTTTCTGTCTTTTTAGCTGAATCCGCTCGCGTGGGTGAATTTCTCTTGAAATAGGCGAACAAAGTATTCCGAATTTTCTCGCCGCAGGTTCAATTTTTCCCAATCCATTTCAAATCGACGAGGTGATTGAATGATTGGTATCAGGCTCCTCTTCCACCAGTTACTGTGGAAAATTGGCGGAAGTGGATTGTAAGAATCTTTTATTGTTTTCATTCGATTGACCACAAGCTCAGTTGCAAAGTTTCTCAGTTTCTGTAAAATTTCACTTTAAATGTGGAAGTAAATTTGAATTTGCCCACACGGAAAATGGGTGGAAATATGAATGGTGGCCCGTGCAATGCCGGCTAACAGCCAACCACATTAGATAATCATACTAAGGTATTTATTATTCACTTCCGAAATAATGAAGACATAACCTGAAAGGTGCTTAGGTCTGGGTTGGTTGCAGAAACGGGTTGGTGAGAACGGGCAGCTTGAGCCCTGAAAGTTGGTAGCCAAACTTCTCTAATTGCCTGCACAACAAGTCAATTAGCGACTGGTCAAAGGTCAAGCGGGCCTATAAAAACGAAAGCTCGCTTCGCTGGCGCTTGAGAAACGTTTGGAATATGGCTGGCTACTTTGGATTCCGCTTCCTGTACAGGAATCAGCCGCTGTCGCTATACTTTTACGCCGTGCCGCGCCTGTGCCTGAACCTGATGGGCTTCTGGCCCGGACCGCTGCAGTGGCGGGCGCTCGTCCATTTTCTGGTCCTGGCTATTGGCGTGGCCACCGAGCTGCATGCGGGCTTCTCGTTTGCGCGAGCGGGCGAGATAACCAAAGCCCTGGAGACGTTCTGCCCGGCGGGCACCTCGGCCGTCACCTTGCTGAAAATGTTTTTCATGCTCCGCTATCGTCAGGATCTGCTGTACGTGCTGACCCGTCAGCACCAGCTGCTGTTCCAGAAGAAGCCCCAAACGGCCGAAAAGCATCAGCTAATGCGTCATCATTCCGAAATGGCAGCCCGCTTCAACTTTTGGCCCCTATCCGCCGGCTTCTTCACGTGCACCATGTACAATCTGAAGCCAATGCTCCTGGCCATGCTGCTGTATCTGCAGGGACGGAGCGATGCGATTGCCTGGAGCACCACACCCTTCAATATGACGTGAGTTGGATCTTTTGATGGACTTCTTGAACAATTCCCATTGCATGCCATCCATCATGCAGCATGCCCCGCTGGCTGCTCCATGCCCCGTACTTTCCGTTTACGTACACGTTCATCGCGTACACCGGCTACGTAACCATCTTCATGTTTGGCGGCTGTGACGCCTTCTACTTTGAGTTTTGCGTCCATATTGCCACGCTCTTCAACTTTCTGCAGGCGGACACACGTGCGATATTCCGGCCGTACAAGGGTAAGGCAGCAAAAGGCAGCACCATCAGAGCTCTAATACCAGCAGCAGCTCCTCCTCCTTCTCCTTCTCCTTCTCCATCCACCTCTCGTGTTGATCCTCTGTGCGACAGGACTCGCACAGATAAACGGCTTGCGCGGCAGACGCTTCGAGGCGTCTCTGGTGCAGCTGATTGAGCGACACAACAAGATCTTTGAGCTGACCCACTTCTTTCGGCAACGCTATGCGATCATCACACTGGCCCACTTTGTGTCCGCCAGCATGGTGATCGGCTTCAGCATCTTCGATCTGCTGACCGCCGGCGGCAGCGGCCTGGGCACCCTGCTCTATGTTGGCTACACTGTCGCCGCCCTCAGCCAGCTGCTCATCTACTGCTATGGCGGCACTCTGGTCACGGAGAGCGTTAGTGCCATTCGCCTATTCGGTGGCGTCCCTAAAGACTGTTTATCCATCTCATTCATTGCAGAGCGCTCAATTGGCCACCGTGATGGGCACCTGTCCGTGGCACCTGTGCCTGCCCAAGCATCGGCTCTATGTCTATCTCTTCATCATGCGGTCGCAGCGGGCCCTCACCATGGCCGTGCCATTCTTCTCGCCCTCGTTGGGCACCTTTGCCGCTGTGCGTTCCAAATCTGAATCTTGCTCTGTGCTTGGGCTTAATTCTTTGTTTTATTTTTCAGATACTGCAAACATCTGGTTCCATTATCGCACTGGCCAAGTCTTTTCAGTCCTGAGCTCTTCATCTGCCGAATCTGATAAGCATAATGCAATAAATGCGAAGACAAACAAAATCCCTATTGTTTAAGTACTTCATCAAAAACAATTTTAAATATATAATTCTACAGAATTTAGTGTTTTAGTGTTTTAAATGTTAGAATAATATAGCCAAAATATATCAATTATAACAATATTAAAAAACTGCCTTTTTGTATTTGAAATGAAAAAGGTTTGATTGCAGAATCAATCCCAGTTTTCCAAAAATTGTGATTTAATCCCTTGCCATTTTCAATTTCGATCGAGTTAAACTCTTTTAAGGTTTTAAAACATGTTAAAATTGAAATATCTCGATTAAATACAGCCTGGTTTTGGAGCTATATCGGCGAGTGCAGGGTATTTCATAAATGGCAAGCAGGTTGACAAAATATTTGCAAGAAAAAATTGCATTGCATAAGCGCAAGGGGCATAAATGTTAAGCTGCTGTAAAATCGCAATTTTATTAGCAGTCGGCTGTTAAGCAGCAGCAGCAGCTGTTAATTCGACTGTAATGCCGGCTGGAGCTGCAGTTCATGTTATATAGCTGCTGGAATATTAAGTATACGCATACATATTTCTTGAACATATAAAAAGGGACATATGAAGTAGCTAGGTACCTACGATTTTTATTCTTTTTCAATATAATAAAAAATAAAACTCAAAAAAATATAATAAGCAATTTGCCAACTGAAGTATTTTTTATTTCAACTTTAAATTTATCTATTTCGGTAAATAAAGTTTGATCTTGGAAAAATATGCATTCTTGGACTCGTGAATAGTCTTTAGAAATGATGGGAAAATTTTAATTCCTAAATTTATAGAAATTGTGATGTATCCCCTTTGAATGCCAATCAATAGCAGTAAGTCTATATGAGCTATAACTCGCTTAAATAAAATCCGATCATGGAAAGGTGAGTATTTTTAGACTAAATCGGAATTGAAAAAATGTTGATTTTTTTTAGTGCCAACCGCCAGACTAGTCCGTAAAAGTACCTTTAGGAACAGTTAGTTTTCTTTTACATGAAAAAAGAGTGGAAAGAATAGAGTTTTAATCTTTATAACTCTATGTACATGCATATAAATGCTGCTTTGAATCAGATCTGACTCAGAGAATCTGGCAAGTATTCCATAAGCCGCTCTCTTGATTCCCACCCTCCCCTCTCCCTCCACTCACCTCTTCGTTCCACCAGTATCCTCTGCGTCAGTTGCTGCTTACGTATTGAACGTATCGTCGAATCAACATGCAAGGCGCCACGCACCAGCGCCCAAGCGTGCCACAGCAAGAGGCAACAGGCAGCAGGTTGCCGCATTCAGTGCAACTGCGGCAGGCTGAGTGTGCGCCATGTGCGACAGGCGTAGCTTCTGGGAGCGGCACGAGTACAAGTTCTACAGATACGGCCACATCTATGCGAACATCTATGGCCAGGTGATAATTGATTATGTGCCGCAGCGCCAAATGCGCTCGACGCTGAAGACGCTGCTCATCGGCTACAGCCATGTGCTCAGCCTGCTGCTGATTGTCGTGCTGCCCTGCTATTTTGGCTATAATTATCGGGCGCTGACTGCAACGGATGACCGCCGTATGCAGCTGGTGCTGTACGTATCGTTTGCCAATACGCTCATCAAATACGCGACGGTCATAGTCACCTACATGGCCAACACGTTCCACTTTAGGGCCATCAATCATGGCTGCACGCTGCAGCGGGCCCGCCTGGAGGCGGCTTTCGCGGCCAGCTACCGTGGTCCCAGTTGGCCGAAGCGTAGCTTTGAGCTCTTCATGTACTTCAAGTTCGTGCTGATACACATCATGATGATTGCCCAGGTGTGCGGCATATTTGCGTTGGCCGGCGCCGCTAACGGGCAGCTGCGCACCCAGTTTGCCATTTACTCGTTTGTGCTGTGGAACTACACGGAGAACATGGCCGACTACTTCTACTACATCAACAGCAGCGTGCTCAAGTACCTGCGCCAGCTGCATCTCCAGCTGCGTGCCGCTCTCGGCCAGCTGCGGCTGAACCATTGTGGCCGGCTCTCGCATCGGATTGCCAGGCTGCGAGCACGCTTCGGGGACATACACGGCCTGTATGTGAGCAGCTTTCGGATGCATCAGTTCCAGCTGCTTGGGCTGATGCTAACCACGCTGATCAACAATCTCACCAATTGCTTTACCATCTTCAATATGCTGGCCACACACTCGCTCACAAACGTCCCCTATCCAATTGTGGTCAGCGGCCTCTATGCGCTCGGCTTCTATGTGGACACCTACATAGTCACCCTGGTGAACGAGCATATCAAGGTGGAGCAGACGCGTCTCGCACTCACCGTGCGTCAGTTCTGCGACTATCCGACGCCGGAAACGCGTCGGAGGAGGCGTCTTAGCCAAGAGGTGCTCCATGCCAATTAGACCAACCAATTGCTTGCCTAACATTGTTTCGCTCCATTGCAGCTGGAACAGTTCTCGCTGCAGCTGCTGCAATATCGACAGCCCATGCTGTGCGGGCTGCTGCATCTGGACCGGCGGCTCATCTATATCATTTCGGTGACGGCCTTCTCCTATTTCATAACGCTCGTCCAATTCGATATCTATCTGCGCTCGACCAACTAGCCCCATTGCCCAATTGGGTCCATCCAATTAGCCAACACACATTCCAGCTAATTAGTCTAATTGGATCGTATCAGATTCCCTTCAATTGCACGCACCACATCGATATGCGCACCATGTCCAAGCTAAGTGAGTACATTTTCACGATTCGACCACAAAAACACGATATTCGGAGCGATACGAAAGGCAGCATACGTTTATAAGTATATAATACGGATATAATATTCTTAGACTAGTGACTAGTTATATACTGGCAGAGGCTATTAAATGTGTAGAAAGTACATACATATATTCTTGATCAGCCGAGTTTTAACAGCTATCACCATTAATGGTTATGTATTTTAGTTATAGGCAGCATATACATATGTAAAAATCGGTCGAGAACAGAGCATCTCTTATGCTATTATGCAATATGCAATATGCAATATTTCTTGATAAACCTTGGCATTTATTTGTTTCACTATGCAAAGTTTTTTCAACAGCGGACTTTCATAAAAAGCAACTCGATCTTCGAGATATCTTTACCAAACTTGACACTTTGCTATTTTTCTATGGTTCTAACATATGGGCAAAATATTTCTTACATCGGACAACTATATCATAAAGCTATATAGAAAGTAACAATCGAAAGAATAATTTTCTGAAGAAAACCTATTTGTTTTTCAATAAATCTCAACAAAACATGCCATTTGCCAGTTTTGCCAAGCTCCTAACACCTGAGCAAAATCTTTATAATCTATGGGAAGTATCAAGCGAAAAATGCGTTTTGTTTTGGAAAACTTCTAACCTCGGCAATTATTCTATTCTTCACCTGCCTCCTAATGTCTGCAAGGGTATTTGATCTTCGGTCTGCCAAGCATAGCTGTTCTGTCTTGTTATAAATAAAATAATAATTAAGCATGTATAAAAGTAATTAACTAATTTAATACATTTTTTAAATAAATTATAAGAAAACAATTAATAAATCGAATTTCGACAAATTAACTATGAGTTTGTGCTTCGCTGTGCATCAGCGTGTCCACTTTGGATCGTGCTTGTCGTGAGCGTGCCTAAAATTTCTGTTTCGTGCTCGTGACTAGCTAAAAAACCAACCTGAAAATGCGGCACGACTCAATTGCTGGGCTGAAATCTCCAAGCGTTAAGACCCAAATGATGTACGCTCTAGTTACATGTGCACATTCACATACACATACATATACACATACACATAGGCATGTGTGTATGTATGTATGCATGTATGACAGTCATTAGATTAGTAAATAAATTACGTATTGAATTTCTTGTTTATTACGAATGTCGCATCTTTTGATGAACTTTTAAATAATACATTATGCAGAATTCACAAATTGTTTTTATAACTAATTTGTGTGTGTGTGTGCGTGTGTGTGAGTGAGTGTGTAGTTGTGTGTACATGCATACATATATAGTATGTATGTATTTTAAATACAAACGTAGGTGTGCATATGTGCATGTGTTTGTGGATGTACACAAGTGCATTTGTGCCACGACCGCGAATCGCTTAAGGGTACCTCCCCACACACGCCGCCCCACCCCACACCACCCCAACACACCCCGCTGAACAGAGGGTGTTACTCTGAGAAATTGCCTTTCGCTGCACTTTTTGAATAGCTGCTCAGGAAAATATAGCATAAGTATGGGAAAAACTACATCAGAGCTGTAATTTATATGAGCAAAGCAACTGTTTAGGCTGAGAGTTAAGAAGACTCTCATTATACATTCGGAAAACCGAGCATATAGATGAAATCAGAATAAGGCTCAGATGAAAGCAGCTGAAAATCAGCAGATGAAATCAGAATAATGCTCAGATGAAAGCAGCTGAAGGCGAGACGAAAAATGAGAAACAGATCTCTGATTGAAATTGGGCTATTAAATATATCAATTGAAATCTTAGCTAAGTCGATTTTTATCTGCTTGCAGATAGTTTAACAATATTAACTATGCATTTGAACTCATTGTAAACTACATACTTACATATGTAATATATGTTTATATGTGCTAGTATATAATATATTATTTAAATTTACAAAGCAATCAAATGAGTACATATTGTGTAACACTTAACAATAAATCTCTTGATGATACTTCATGAACTTCTTGATTTCAATAAATGATTACTTTTGTTAACGAACACATAATTAGTAAAGGGATTGGGGGGAGGGGGGTGTGTGTGTGTGTGTGTGCTGGGGGAGGGATGAATTTTGAACAGGGGCTACGATCAAGCAGCAACAGCTTTTCAATCAATTTGAACTAAATTCCTTAAGCTGATATTTAAGATGTTCGAGCAGATATCACAGCCCGCAAACTGAATATTTCTCAATTCTCAAATCTACAATAAATAGCATGTGCTGCATTATCGATTATTATACTTAACTATATAAATTTATGTAATTTTATCTGGATTTTTTTTTTTTGTTTTTTGTTATAATTCATTTTTTGTTTTCATTTAATACCGACAACAATAACTGATAAAGGCACCATTTTGATGAAATGCTTCCACAAAAATTTTAAGTATACGCTGACAAATTTACGATATTCATCGATTTGTTCATCATGTAGATGTAGCACAAAATTGTTTTGAACAATGGGATCGTTAAATGCCTTTCAGTATTAGTTTTACATATACACATTATAATTATGTATTGTTTTCTGTGTTATGGTATTAATTAATTTATCTAATAAATGTTGTTTTTTTTTTCGTTTTTGAATTTTTCTCTCTTTTCGGTAAATTCTTGCATATATTTTCTAAGGCTACATCAAAAATTGTCATTTGTTTTTTTTTTTGTTTTGTTTTCCATTTTTGTTTTCATCATTAGAAATAGGGCATTTCAAAGATAAGCAATGTATGTGTATGTAACTTGGATATACTCGTAAATGCGTTAATTAATTGCATTTAAGGCTTTGGAACAGTTACCTTGACTTTGAAATATATATATATATATATATACTATGTACTATTAGAAAAGAAAGTTTACCGCATTTGGGCTTAAAACCCCATAAGTATGTGAAATTCTTCTATATGAGATACATACATACAGTAAGTCGTTATTAAATCTATTCATTTCATTTGTTATAGTATATACTTATAAGATATACACTCTCTGTAATTTATCTATCAACTATTTAAACATTTTCCCACATACGTTTCCAACCATGCATGTGTAAAATTTGCCATTGATTTTCAATTTCCATTCAATTTCATTTCCATTTCATTTGTATGTTGTATGTACTTTAAATTGCTTTCCGTTTAAATTTTGCTTACACAGGCGCGAGGTACTTCACTAAGAGATTGCAAGGCGGGTGTTTGGTAGGCAGAATATTTATTAGATTATCGATTGAAAGACAAAATCCGTACAATATGTACATGCTTAAAGAGTGAAGGAGTCTATTCGGCACACATACAGCGGCCACTAATATTAATAAAAGTAAGTGTATCATAAGAGCCACGTATGAGTGTGCCACATACACGCATATGCGTTTATAAATGACAAATATCGAATTCAGAATTTTCATATCCCAAACACAGTCCTAATGCGCACCGAATCAATTGTGGGCATATCGCTCAGTTTAGTACACAGCTATTTCGTCTAAGGCTTATAACATTTTGGCAATCTTATATACTATATACTATATACCCGATCTGGAATATATTCGCCATAAGAATCGTCAATAAGTGTGCCATATCCTATTTGCCTTGATTTAGTTTCTTTCACATTTTTCGCAGTCGTGGCTTTAACGGTCGATTTTCACAAAATTTAACTCTGTCTGTGTGTGTGTATGAGTGTGGGGGTGTGTGTGTACTGTTTTTTACAGTTTTACAAAATCATGTTTTCTTTATAATTTTTAACTTTTTCACACATCCTCTTGAAAGTTTTCTTGGAAATTGATTAAAAAGTTGTTACGGCTTTGATGAAATATGTGTTGTATTTTTTTTTTGTAGTTTATTTTTATTACATTTACTGCTTTTTTTTAAAGATTTAAATTAATATAATTCGCTTAGGTTTTTGTGTTTATTAAATACAACAATGCATTTTGCGTACTATGTGAAAACGAATTTTGTATGCATTGTCTGCACGTACATATACTGTTCAATGTTTATAAAGCAGGGATCGAAGGTATTATAATTTACAAAATATTGATATTACAAAAGTAAAGGACAGAGACGAAAAAAAAAAAATATATATATATATATATGTATTATTAATAATATGCAAATGCTTCCCTTTCCATAAGACATACAGCTATGTACATAAATGCACAACGTATACATTTCTTTTTGATAGATGTTTTCAATATTTTGGAAAGTTAGCGACACACACGAAACAAACAAAAAAAAATCATAAATTTAAACTTGAATTTTACTAAATTTCTTAGAAAAAAATATATATAGAAAAGTAGACAAAAAATAATGGGTTATTAGCAGGTATGTGCGTTGTCTATAATTTATAAATTTGTTTGTTTGTTTGTTGAACATTAGCTAATTGTTTGCTGTCAATACAAAAAAAATATATATATATATATATTTGTATATATGTCAATACCAACAAGGTATTTAAGTTGTTGCATATTCAATTGTAAAATTAAACCGTATCGGTGTATATTATTTATATACTATACATATTTTTATATATATATAAGTATATAATATATATGGGTGTATATGTTGTATTGATCGTAATATGCGTATGTGAATGTGTTTGAAATCAACACGACGCTTTCACAATTAGTTAATGCTGTCTACCATATATAGCGTATGTTAAATAGTAAAATGACTTTTTGTATTGAAAGAAGTGATATTGCCCTCTCTCCCTCTCTATATACTCATTTTTGTATATATATATATATAGCGCATATATCTATATATATATAAATAAATAGCTCGTTGCAGACGCTTTTCTTTAGTTAGGCTACATGGTATTTGTGTACATAGATGTGTATGAGTCAGTATGTGTGTGTGAGTCCGTGTGTGTGCTTATGCAGCATGATTCTTATCGTGTGATTTGTGTTGCATTAGGCAAAGGCGCGTGGGGAAAAAAATACAATACATTTAACAACAAATGCACCAACTTATCGTCGTCGTCGTCGTCGTCGTCATCGTTATCTATTTACCCATATATATACCTATATAGTCGTATTCGCCAACTGATTCAATTTCAATTGCTATCCTTCAACGTAGTATATCTGACGCTTGTCGCACTTAAAGATTTATATACCTATTATTCATACATATACAATATATGCATATGTATATAATAATGTACCATATTATCATTAGCGTCCATATAACTAACTCGCTATAACTCTCGTATAAACATCAACATAAACAAACAACACTAGCGCTTAACGAACGTTCTCCTTTCTAATCTTCCTCATCTGCTTCATATTATGTAGATCTTACGATTAATATGCTTTCGGTTTGTATGTGTGTGGGTGTGTGTGTTTTTCTTCTTTTTTTTTTTTATCAATTTTGTTCTAACTTAAACTAAACAGCCGCCGCTTCAGTTTGAACAGTTTGTCCTCACAGCAAGAGAGCTAAGAGCTAATAACCAAGAATCTTGATTTAGTGTGTTTCCTTTTTTTTTTTTTGGTCTCCTATTGAACTGCGACGGCAAATGTTAATTGTTTATAAAAAAAAAAACAAACAATAACCAATCTAATCATGAACAACATCGGTTTGACTGCTGCGTATTGTTAATGTTGTTGGTGTTTGCATCGTCGTTGTGTTGTTGCATCAATGTGACGTTTTTTGTTGCGGCTGATTTGTTGTTGTTGCTGCTGCTGTTGCTGTTGGTGCTGCTGTTGCTGCTGTTGTTGTTACTGCTGTTGCTGCTGCTGTTGCTGCTGCTGCTGTTGTTGTTGTTGTTGTTGGTGTTCTCGAGACAGGTCGACAACGTACTCGAGGCGGCAGTGTCCATGTTGTTGTGGCTGTTGGTCATAGAGATTCCTTCGATGGTACCCAAATAGTTGGTCCCGATTGCGACCAAATCATTGATTTGACTTTGCTATATATTTCCTCGATTGTATCGCCTTGTACAACGCCTGCGACGAGTTACAAATTTTAATTATTTTGATGCTCTAACAACACACAACAAGAAGGCAAACACATACCCGTAAAGTATTCGCCGAATTCTTGCTCCATTTTAATAGCGCGCTCATATGTTTTCTTGGCCTGCTCCTCGGTCATGCGACGGTTCATTTCCCTGCAACGAGTGCATTGTAAATATGGAACTTCATATGGAGTATCATATTATGTTTGAGCACTTACATCACAGAGTCCACAGACTTGGGCTTGATGAAAACAGCAACCGGATAGAGTTGCGCCACCTGCAAGCGCTTAATTGCATTGCCCGAAACATCCAGTATGCAGTGTTTGCCCCTTTCGGCCACCTCGCGCACACTGGCCACCGAAGTGCCATACAAGTTGTCATTGTACTGGCCAGCTTCGATAAACAGATGGTTCTGTATATCACGCTCCATTTGTTCGCGCGATGACACAAAATGATAGTCCCGACCATCTACCTCATATTCGCGTTTCGGCCGTGTGGTATCTGTGGCAGGAGTCCGTATAAATATAACATATCACTTTAATTCACAATTGCTCAAGCTTATACTTCGAATCTTTAACTTGTTGAGAATTACAGGCGTCAATGACAATCTTTTAATTTAAGTAAGATCCTACAACATTGAATTGAATAGTAAAGACTTACGTGGCACACATGAGCCGAATTTGTCCGGGTATTCAGATATCAAATCGTCATTGATACGATCCTTAAGTGGTCCCAATATTATAACGGGACGTGTATAGCTAATGGATAAACGCTGCACGGCCTCATAGGACAGCACGTTCTCCTCGGAAGCTGTAAGCATAGTAGGCAACGGTATTAGGTTTTGTGCGGGTGCAAAAACAAAATGTACAGAATGAATGGAATAGGTACTGGGTTAGGTTAGGATAGGGTTAGTATTTTGGTTTTATTTTCATTATTCTTTTCTTTTTTTTTTTGTTTTCTCAAGAAATCAAATACATTTTTTTTTTCACATAGGGTTTAAAGTTATAATAGTTTTTCAATTTGGAACAGAATATGCTCAAAAAACTAAAAAGAAAGTGAAAGATAAAGAGATATCAAGAGAGATAGAGCGCAAAGGTAGTTTAAATTTATCTTCATTTTTTTTTTCTTCTTTCTTGTGTCCTTATTATTTTGGTTGTAAGCATTTAATTAATAATATTGCATTTATTGTCTACGACGGCTCTCAGGTGGAAAGAAACAAATAAGCTAAAGGCGAATAGTTAGCTTAATAGATTTTAATGTAACGAGCGCTTATGCTAAACCAAAATTAAAAACAAGAGAGAAAAAAGAGGATATAAATAAAATCAAGTATTTCTCGAATTTCAACGTAATGTAAAAAAAAACTCAAAATGCTAACTACGCAAATACTGCATTTATATGTATAAAAACAAAAGAAAAAAAAGGTAATTTAAGCAAACAATATTTTTGCTTGATCAACTCAAAAGTTGTGAAAAGTAGTTGGGGATAGTATAATAATAAAAAAAAAAAGAACCCCCGACAAAAATGAATTGATTTTGCCCATAGGCACAAATAAAACACAAGATAAAGATAAAGGTTTCTATATAAAAAGAAAATCGTGGCATTACATACATATATACATAGTGGTTGTCTCATGTTCAAAGGTTGAGCTACGAAAGGTGCTAAATACGAACTAGACGAGCAACAAATACACAAGTACAATTCATCATAAACTTTTGGCCAATTATCTGCGGCATTCAGTACTCAGATACAGATACAGCTAAAGAATATGTTATTAGCTTTTTTAATTCACCAAACTGATGCAAACACATAACATATCAATACAAAAAGAAAACAAAAAAAAAACAATATCAACATGAAAGAACTTAAGAGTAAATGTTAGTGCAATACAAACAACAAACTATATGATATGTTCTACATATGATAACTTATATGGAAATTCATTAGTTACTTAACTTAAGTGCTTATACTATATATATACTATATTTACTATACATATATGTATATGTATTTAGCCTAGACAAATAATTGGGTTCGCAAGTCGTGTACTTTTTGGGTAGCAAAATATATATATATATAGACTTATGTTCAAAAATCCTTCTTTTAATATAGCTATAAATATTTATAGACATAGATGTGTGGAAACATTTTGTTGTTGTAGTTGTTGTTGTTGTTGTTGCTGTTGGTTCTTCGTTTCGATTTCACATTGAATTTTGGAAATTAAAGTTTACTCACTCTGTAACACAGCATGTCATGGGAATTCATTTGCAATTCATGTTAAGATATAACTATTAATTAGTAAATCAAAAGAAATGATGCCAATTATTGTCGTAAACAAAGTTCGCAAATACGAGTGTATTCAGAAACCAATAAGATAGATGATGCATCTTTTGACGAAACGAACGAAGGGAATGTGTGAAGTAAAGTAAATTTGGAAACGGGCATGAAAGGTTCTCTTTTATTTTCTGGATAAATAAGTTTGTGATATCGTGAGAATACACTGACGTATACGATAAATTAAGAACACTCCTTAAATCAAACAAGACTTTTATTTATCTTCAGAAACTTTCGATAATTCAGTTAAATCAATTTTCAATACATCATTATATTATTCTATATTGAACTATTTGCGTTGTCGTCGTTCACATTCCTCTTGTTACCTTAAGCTTAAATAATTAATCGAAACATACATACAAATCAATTCGCGAAGGGAGTTCTTGTTGTTGTAGTTGTTGTTTTCTTTCTCTTAACTACTCCTATGGAGGATGTTTTGGATATACAGGTGTTCACTTCCGGTTGTGTGGCAACAAATGTATCGAAAGAAAAAAAAATTGTGGAAATGTGCGTGCAATGGTACGATATCGATAACGATTAATGACAATAACAATACATCTATCGGTGTTGGATAGTTTCGGCTTTACGATTGTGACCACTACAGAAATTGCTTAAAAAGAATAAATGTGAAATGAATGAAGCACAACATGAAACTAAGCAAATATAATTTAAAAAAAAAAAAAAAGAATACGCTTATTAAACGACTCAATATATAGTTAAAGGAATGAAAGTAATAGAGTTAGCGAAAAAGGAAAATATACAAAAGAGAGAACAGGCATAAGCGCACCGAACTAGAAACTAAACTCTACAATCTTAAATATTGTGGCTCGTCTAAGCTACGGAATAAAACTGCAACCGTATATGAAATTAACAAAATCGTTTCTCACGAACTTGAAAAGCGTAAAATGTGAATATGAGCATATTCAAATCTTGGGTACACACTGAACACTTCAAATTCGATAGAAATTATCGACAGTGGTACGTCAATAAGCAACTGTACTTTAGTTCTAATGAAATCGGAAAACAAATAAGTAATTGTTGACTAGTTTGCAACACAGGGTACGAGGTAATGTTCTGGGCAAAATGGGATGGGAATACGATTAAAGCATTCCACACATGATCAATTTATGGAAAGGACATCACGCTTCTGATATATGTGTCGCATGAGCAGATGATTAAAAATTAAACTGTATATTAAAACTTTGCACTAAAATAGTCATCAGACTGGATCGGTTGCTTTTCGTGGGAAAAAGAAGGGGAAAAAATTGTATTAACATGGAATATCCGTAATATTAAAGCTAAACCATTCCTCTAAAAAGAACAAAACTGATTGTGTATAAGCAAATGCTGATAATACTAGATAGGAAATTTCTAAGATGAGACCTTCGCTTTAGCATAATAAAAGGAAATTCAAGAACTATTATTCAAAATTGGAAAGGTAGCGCTGCAGAAAATGAGTGATGGACTTAGAGAAAGATAGAGAGGGAGAGAAAAGGAGAGAGAGAGAGAGTGTGTGCGAGAGAGATAGGGCTAGAGAGTAGGAAACTAACCAAGTAACCGGCATTTAAGAAGTAAAATTGCTTGCAGTTTCGTTTTGTTTGATAAATAAACTTAAAAAAAAAAAAAATATTTTTTTTTAAAAAGAACAAAAATAGATATATACTGGACATTGTTCTGATTTTAAACCTAATATTTTTTTTTAGAAACGTAAGCTTTAATGTATTTTTTTTTGTAATATTTTTTTAAGGCCTTTATAGCTGTTGTTGCATTTATATGGTTTGTTTGGTTCTTTTACAAAAATTGTTGCTTATTTGCTCGACTTACGATAGTCAGCATCATTATTCTCCAAGTAGATTAAAGTTATCTGCTCCATATCGGGTAATTCCACTCTGTAGATAATCTCGCCTGCGCTCATTTATACATATATATATATATATATATATATCAAATATTGGTTGGTCGATTGATTGATTGATTGATTGATCGGTTGGTTGGTTGGTTGGTTGGTTGATAGTAGTAGTGATGTACGGGGATGGTAGTTGATAAATTTAGTAGTTGTAGTTGTTGTTGTTGTCGCAGTACATGAACGAGCGCATGGTTGTAACAAATATATTTATATATATTGATGTATTTATAATAGGTTTTTCAATCAGTTGAAAAGTTTGTTTGATTCAAATATTATTTTTTTGTAATAACAAAAACCAAAACAAATAAAATTAAGTTTTGTTTAACAAAACAGGAATATATGTAACATATTGACAATATTTGTTTTTTTTTATATATATATTATTAAAGGTATTTTGTTGTAGTTTGTGGCATTTGTTTGTTGTTTTTTCGAATATTTCGAGATATAGTTTTAGGTAGATATATGTATATATATGTAAATTATCAAACGTAACGAAAGTATAACAATGTCGTATTGAATACACACAGTAAACAGTTTAAGTAACACAAATAGTAGTAATTGTAGTAGTAGTAGTAGTAGTAGTAGTAGTTGTAGTAGTTGTAGTAGTAGTAGTAGTAGTAGTAGTAGTAGTAGTAGTAGTAGTAGTAGTAGTAGTAGAAGAGTAGTGACAGAAGTAGTAGAGTCGTAAATAGCAGTAGGCAGCGGAAAGTAGACGAAGCATTTAGTAAATATATATATTTGAGATTTTGTTGTTGTTGTTTTTGTTGTAATTGTTGAACGTAAAATTGAAAGTAGTTCACACACAAAGGTTAAGTCAAATGGTAAATCATTAATTAAAGAAAAAGAAGAAAAAGATAAACAAAATTAATCATTTGTATATATTTAGATTAACCTGCAATATTTAAACGATCTTTAAGAGAATCTCGTGTTTTGTTGTTGTTGTTGTGAAAATGTGTTCAGTGTACGTATACATACTTAACTCGTATGTATGCATGTATGTCTAAAACTTGATGAGAAACTTAAAAAAAAAAAATAACAATCAATCCTAAAAGCAATTAATAAATTTGACTTTGATTTTATCTTTGCACAAATATCTGATACAAGCCAACACTCGTTTGGTTTGTGTTAGTGAAACGCGTATTATGCGTACTTCTCTGTCAAGCACACGAGTATTACGAGTATTCATGTGGATATTAGAGAGTGCATACATCTATGTATATGCATGCATACATATGCAGCAGGTGCTTGTGCACACATACATATGTACGCATGTAAGAAAGCGCATAAATCTTTTTTAGTGAATATTTACAAGACGCCAGTGTATTTAGTATTCTATGCTATAAAATGAAATAATGCCAGAGAAAGTGATTAAATCAACCAAAAGTGTTCAAATAAAATCCCAAATGTAGATTTTATTGTACGAGCTGATGTCGTATTCAAGATTTTGGGATTAGAGCAAATTACCATCAATGTGAATAAAGTTAACAAAAAGACAATTAAAAATAAAAAAACATTAGGTTAGCCTAACTTCATATACATGTGCCGCACGAGCACGTAATGCTTGTATATAAATCGCCAGGACCTAATGAGTGTGTAGGCAAGTGTAAATGTAAGTACTTAATAAGTATACACTTACTTATTGGTTAACTTAAATTAACACAACGATAATTGACAAATAACACGCACACACAAACACACGCACAGGAATGTAATTATTTACAAAAATATTCATATGTGCATATGTTTAATTGTGGTTTATTCATGGATTCATGTATCAGATCAAAGATGGATCCAACAACGGTACAGTATTCCTGTTCAAAGAAATTATATCGACAATCGAGCTTAAATGACTATCGATAGTTTCGATAGATTTTACAACATTCACTTTCAGCTTTGTTGTGAGTAGCTAAGCAAGTGTTGCCAGAGTTTGCAAATTGATGAAAAGCCCACGAGTATGTCAATATACTTTAAGTATTTATGTATGTACACATCTATATAAAAAGTTTAGAACATATATGGCAAGTGTTTATCGGTTAACGATTATTGTATAACGTATACATATAAAATATATAGAAAATAAAAACAAAACAAAAAAACATTAAGACACACTCGCGCATAAATTAAACATATATAATAGAGTTTCGCAAGTTTTTCTGGAAATATTTAGTTGAATATACATAAAAGGGGCGAAGTCTGCGTAGTACACACAAACATATGCATTGTATGCATACGTTCTAGTCACAATCTTGTAGGATCCTCAATAATACCAAATTACTAAAACTATATCAATTTGAACGATAAATAATAATATGCAAGAAACTAGGTAGTTACACATCATCATAAGAGTTCGATTGGACCAACTAGGTATGTTTTAATTACGTTAGTATGTACGTATGTCTTTACATGTGGCATGGAACTTACATACGAATCGTTTCTCTTAAGATAGATACACAATATAGGTATATATATATTCGTTTTACATATGCACAATATAAGTACATCATAGTATTGTACATAGTCAAAAAAAAGAAAAATCACAATTAAGTATCATTATTTACATATGCAAGAGAAGCATGTGTATGTATGTATATGGGTATTATATTGTATCTAAGAAGACGGGTCCGTAAAGTTCATATATAATATGATTCTTTGAAGTTATATAGATATTTTTGTTTGCTTAAAACTCAGCATTCCAACAAATTCCAATGTATCAACAACGTCAAACGATATTAAAACGTTTACGAATGTCGCGCAAAGAGAAATTGAAAAATTAAACGCTCTCTCAAGAGAGTAATTCCGTCTGACTGAGAGCCAATGTGAAGAACATAGTTAGAGGGGCTAAACTAATAATTGTATAAATTGTGAAAAGTTCTTTGATCATCGCGCAGATAATCGAGCATATATATTTTTTTGCGTAAATTGACTTGTATTTGGCTGATAGAAATAGTTTAAAATAGATTCTTTAAATTAAGCATTGAAATATGTGTATATAGATGTACATGATTTATATGTATATTCACGTGTACAAAGTGTGCAGATGTGAATGTACGAAAGGACTTACAATACGAGTAATATTAATGTGTGAAATAAGAATGATTGAGAAAACCCAAAATACGAAACACAAATTATAGATAATAGTCTAATTTAGTTGTTAGCATCGACATATGCAATAATGTATGTATATATGTATGTATGTATGTATGTTGTAGATATTCGAAAATAAAATTGATTAGATTAGGTATACGGTGTATTGGAATGTGTGAAATGAGCTGAAGGTTAGACTTTTTTTAATTTTTTATTAATAAAGATGCGTAAATGCCAGTGAATATTGTATTGAGTTTGAAAATGCAATACATGTTGGTTAGTGTAGCTCATGTAACTGTGTGTGAGTGTGTATGTATGTATGTATGTATGTATGGCCAATAAATACAAGTACACAAATAATCACGTAAGATGTACGCAAGTGTATTTATGTATGTTTGATTTTGACAAAACATCCAATTAGTTTGAAAGTGTATATAACTAGATATATGTGTACTTGTGTATGTGTAAGTGTGTGTGTGTATCTGCTACTAGTTAAGCATCAAGTTTATAGTCAAGTACATACCTCCTTCAGCGTTGGCATCGTCTTGTGTGTAGCAAAGCATAAAAGCTAGAAAAATGAAGAGAAAATAAAAAAAGAGAATCGAAAAAGATATACGTTTTGGTCAGTTTAAAACAGAATAGTAGTAAAAATTAGATGTAAATATGTGAGAGTAGTAAATAGTTGCTATTCTTTTCACTTTTTCTTTTTCTTTTTCATATATAGTATATATGCATGTAATTATGAAAGATGAGAGTTTAGTTTTTCAGTTACATTTTTAAATACACACATTGCGTGTGCTTGAAAAAAATGCAAGAAGGTAAATAGAGAGAATTAAATTGATGATGATATAGTATTATTTCCTGTATTATATTGTTGTTTTTCTTTTTCTGTTGTCTGTAGAGCAGCATTAGATAATATTTAGCTATAGCAGTAGTTGCGTCTATATAGACAGGTAAGACAGGTAAAAGCGTTATGTGGCTGTTCCAGAGCACGACGAACAATTTGTATATGGTGCAGCAGAATAACATACATACATATATCTGTCTATATGCATGTAAGTACCTGAGTACTTGTGTGTGTATGTATGTATAAGAATTAATGAGCATAGATATGAATTGTTGTTGTTGTTGGTAGTAGCGAACGCTGAAGCACGTTGATGTCTGGTCGGGGATTACATACTCGAATACGTTGTTACATTCACACTAGCTCTTAACATTACATATAAATATATATATATGTATATATATGTGTGTGTGTGTATAAGTACGTGTGCATTGTTAGTAGAGCTCAAATACTGTGTACATATGCTTATTCTCGTTTACAGGTGTATATCTGTGTGTGTGTGAGTGTGTATATGTGAGAGGCCCATTGCCAGAGAAGGAACCCAGAGTGTAAAACATAAACCGTATGCAAACTTATGCTTAAACACAACCAATACATGAGTAGATATAACATACATACATATATGCCAAAACGGTTAGACATGAATTTAGAAATATATATATATACTTATAATAAGTATATAATACACACTTATAACAACTGATATCCCACAAAATATATATAAATAGATATATATTATAAGACATGTAACAATATGCACATGTGTGCGTATGTGGACACACACGCGTACACAGGCACACACACTTACGCTGCGGCTCGTTTGCTTGATTATTGTTAACATTGTTAACATCAATTTCACTGTTGCTGTTTACAAATCCGTTTGCTGTAGATATCACAGGGAATTCACACACCCAAGCACAGCACAACACACGCGTTTAGAGAGAACACAACAAAATTCAATATTGATTATGTTCGGGTGTGTGGGATGTGTGTATGTGTGAATGAATCATTTGGGGGTTTGGGTTTACGCACAGGACCATCGCATATGTTCGGAACGACACAATAAAATATGGAAATAAACAAAATAAAACGTAAAATGCATGAAATTATTGTTGAAAAACAAGACAAAAACATTTAAAAATAGGTTTAAAAATAATAACAACATACACAATTAAGAACGTAGGGCATTTATATTCGTATTAACGCCGAATTTTACTTACTTGTAGTTGTTAAACTAAGTATAATAATATATAAAAAAAATTCAAATGGAAACAAGAACGATTTGCTTCGGTACGCCGAAGTTTAGATATCCTTGTAGACAGACACTTAGCTAAGAGTTGCGTTATTTCGAACCATTTTTATCTATAAATGCCAAAAGATATATGTAGGTCTGATTTTGTACGGCTTTGCAGATATGTTTTAGAGTTTTGATAGACCGAATCGACCGAGCATAGCTATTTGTTATTGTACTTCGATATTAAAAAGATTTTAATAGCATGCAGGAAGCATGGATAAACAAGTAAATGTCAATTATAGTAAAAATATCTTGAAAATATACATTTATATATAAATATATAAATAGAGATGTCCCTTTTACAGATATGTAAGAATACTGCAGCTCAGAAATGCTTTGAAAACCGAAAATTTTGCCATATAAGATCCTGCTATTCCACCGACTTTTCCTATAGCAGCTATATGTATGTATGTATGTTTTCAATACATGTACTTAATTTTCGAGCTATCGTTCCTATCACAGCTAAACTTTGGATAGAATAATTATAATATCGGCTGTTAGAACTGATCAAGAAACTAAATACTTTAATTTTGTTCTATGCGAAATCAGAATACAATCTACGCGGGTATACAAAGAATATAATAATGAGGTCTAGATGGTCTCAGTGCTGCTTGGCACTGGAATAAGCGGACAAGTATGTGCATTTGTTGTGCGTGTGAGTGTTAACGTAGTTCGCGGTACAAAATAAATTTGCAGAATACACTTCATAATTTGTTTATTAAACATAATCAAAAACAAATTTGAAGCACACATATATGCATTAAAGTATATCAAGAAAATGAAACGTTTCCGCTTGAAAATAAATATTTAAAAAATAAATTAGTTGAATTATTTTATGACGTTACACTGATCAAAAACTGAAGAGCTTTTCATTTATGCGTCTGTCTATATGCTGCCGACAGGTGGCACACGCAACGGCACACGTACACACACAGAGATGGTGAGAGAGAGAGAGAGAGAGAGTGAGAGAGAGAGAGAGACAGGAGGAGACACTTATTGTAATTATATAATTAGACAACGCGCAGTTACACACATAGATGCCACACGAAAAGCATTCAACAGAGTAAGAGTGAGATAGAGAGAAAGAGACAGAGACACATAAGTTAAGTGGTGGAAGTGAGAGAGCGCTTAACAAATTATTAACAAAATAAATTGTTGCTCTGTCGCTCGAGACGTTCGATGCCTTTGTTGTTCTTGTTCTTGTTCTGATGATTATTAACATTATCATTATCATTTTTATTATTGCTGTTGATGATGCTGTTGTTGTTCTTGTTGTTGTTGTTGTTGTTAACGCGTTTTTTTTTTGTTTTTTTTTTTGAATGCCACGCGCTGGAGCTTTGCTACTTACGCTCTTGGTCGCTGCCATCTTCGTTCTTCTCATCGCGACTCTTCATGAATGGAAACTTGCGTGAGAATGTAAAATTCTTCTTTTTGCGATCCAATGTTGATTGCTGTCAGACATAGAAAGAGAAGGGTGGTGATTCAGTGATTGTATTTAAGAATACAACAAGTGCATGCTCAAGCGGCGAGCTGCCGTACATGCCTACCTACATTAACTAAATGCATTCTCGAATAACTCGGGTATTTCTAGTCTGATTTATAAAAAATTTGCTAAGATTAAATAGAGCATTCACATGTGTGCATATACCAAATCACAAGGCTCTAGCTTTAAAAATATTTCTACAGCTTTGAGAAGACAAATTGACAGACATGTCCGAAAATTAAAATACCTTTATGTAGTCTATATTATAGGAAATAAGATATTTCCAACTTTAGTTTAGTTATGTTCTTAAAAAAGCAGCCTGTTTCAAAATCAATATTTATCGGTGTTATGGAAAGATATTGAAAAATTTACAGGCATAAATAAATGCGATCTGAGTATGTAATATATGTTGATTTTGTAAATTCCATAGAGCCAGGCGGAAGGACAAACGGACAAGAATGGATCGACTCAGGTTGTATTATATACATATAAACTATTAACTACATCAATATTGATAGCAACGCCTTCAGTTAAGCTCAGTTAACTACATTGTGTAAGCGCCTGCCTCGTAAATACTATTGCTTTAATTTGACTTTGCCGCTTCAGCAAGTTTTTCACTTTCGTGAATAATCAAAGTGTATTTATACCTTATCTAGATTGTTGTTAGCCGCCGCATGTCCCTGGAACTTGACGCTGCGATCACGTGCACGCATTTTACGCTCCCAGCGCCGCTTCGATGGCACAATACCGATTTGTTCGTCCTCATTGTCGCCGAGCACGCGTCGTGCCTGCCACCACTCATCGTCGGAGGCATTGGTCACATGCAGAATGTCACCGTGCTTAAAGGGCAGGCCGCGCGACGGCAGGCCATCATCGCGATTTGGATCATAGTCGAAGAGGGCGCGTACATATAGCGAACGCTTCTGTGTGGTGCGGAGCAGGGTGCCAGAGCCGCCGGCGCTAAGCGCCGCCTGTTGCTTCAGCTCCTGAATGCGTGCCTCGAATCGATTATAATCCTCTGGCCGATATTGTGCAACCAATGTGACCACGCCGCCAGATGTCTGCGACAGAGATTAGTTATATACATATGTTGCCTGGTTGGGGTTGATAGGTATTCTACTCACTTTTAATGCCTGTGCCGCCTCCTCGTGTGTGGCATGCGTCAAATTGACATTGTTCACACTGAGCAGCTGATCGCCGCGCTTCAGCTCGGAGCCAAGATCCGCCGGACCGCCGGCCAATATGAATGATACATAAATACCCTGGCCATCCTCGCCGCCGACTATATTGAAGCCCAGACCTTGTGGTCCCTTTTGTATGGTAATGGTACGTGGTTCTCTGTTGGAATTAAGAACACAAAAGGTCACAATTTAGTCAAATGGCAGGCAATCCAATAAAATTGAATAGTTGCTCAATTAGATAATGCGTAAAGCCGCACAAAACTGGAGCACAACTCACCTGGTTATATCCTCTGTGCTGACAGCGCGCGGTGTTCCCGGTGGCACGGCCGCCAGGACATTCGTCGATGCGTATCTTGAGCCGGGCTCTATATTATTTATTTTCCAAATTTATTTCCAATTTGGGTAATTTATTTTTATTTTTTTTTTTCAGTGTTTTTTTTTTTATCAAAAATAACAACCAACCGGTAACGTTTACACACATACACACAAAGTAATGCACACACGTGCATATATAAAGACATGAAATAGAGAGGGGTAAGGCTAATTAATGGAGGTCGCGAGTTCACATATATTTTAAGAGAGTTTGTAGAGTAGCAGCCACAGGACAAGAGAATCAAATCGAATCTCTCGCGAGTGGTGTGTGGATTAAAAAGAAAGAGAAGCATATAAAATAACTTAGTACAGAAACCGGAAAAGACAAAGGCGAAAGGCGAACAAAATGTGTTAGAAATCAAAAGAAATTAATCAACACTTGAAAGTTGACACTGGGAAATCTTTCAACACGGGAAATAAGAGAGAATTGTCTTGAAAATAACTGTAGAAATTGGGATTTTTAACTGAATATTTCTGTGAACCTTACATTATAACTGTGGATCAGTTTTTATGACCCATTAAACAAAAATTCAATAATTTAGGTTTCTAAGGAAAGAAATTAGCTGACATACGAAACATTTTTCTAAACTATAATCCCAGTTTTTTTATTTGAATGCCGCTGTCTGTATGAGAAGAATTTATATGAATTATAAGATTATTGGCAGCGCTTAAAGTCAAAATACATGAAAAAGTTCAATTATTATTTTGTAGAAATTGTTAAAATCGGAAAGACAAAGGCGCGCTTTATATATGAATAAGAAAGATATATCTAACAGACATTGAATGAAATAAGAAAAAAGAGAAGTGAAATAAGAAAAAACAAAAGAATCGTGAATAGTGTTCGTTTGCTTTCCAGCCTCAATATGTATATACATATGTACGTATGTAGACACATCTAGACACATATACATACATAAATATAGATGTATTAAAATATAGAAATAGATTTTCTTATAATAAGCACAAAAGACAAGACAAGGTTCAAATATAATAAATAGTTATGCATGCATTATAGAAGATGTCATGTTAAGTTAAGGTACATTTGCAGTCGGTCAAATGTTTCGTATTGAATTGAATGAACAACACTGTCGACCAGTGCTCCAAAATGGTTGGTGGATAACAAACAACACTGAAATACGAGCAGCTTAGCAAGCACGCAAGCAAAAGCCGTGCAAAATCTGTAGAGATTGCAGAAACTCCCCCGAATGGTTCGAAGTTTAAATTCAATCACGACTAAGATAGACAGAAATGTATATATATATATGTATATATAGGTGTTAGATAGAGAGCATAAGATATAGCGACAATAGATTAGCAGTTAGTAGAGAGCCCAGTCTAAATTCAGGAATTGCCTTAAAACACGCCTGTTTGTTTGTTTTGTTTTTTTTTTAGCCAACCGAAATGAGTATCTATCAGATATGCACATGCATATAGTACATTCAGACTTATATGTTTACATATAGACGATGTTGTTTCGTGTTTAGAATGAGGCTAGTTTTATAGATGTAAAAGGACTTTTAGCTGCTGAATGTGTGGCTCTTATTTAAAATGTAGAGAGAATGTTAATATCGAGTTGTGAATAGTTGAGGTTCAAATATGATTCGCTTACGCCTTGGCAAGGGTGATTGGGAACGGCTGTGCTCTGTGCCGCCAGCAGTAGCCATTGGCATTGCTAGCTTAGCATTAAAAGCTAAAGCTGAGGCAGAGGCGGAGGCTGAGGCTGAGGCTGAGGCGGAGGCGGAGGCGGGTGGTTGTGTTGTGGCTGCAGCTGCAGCTGTGTCTTTAGCGTTAGCTGCTACTAAGTTGCTGTTGTTATTGTAGTTGCTGTTGCTTTTGCTGTTGTTGCTGCTGCTGTTGCTGCTGTTGTTGTTGCTGCTGCTGCTGTTGCTGCTGTTAATGTTGTTGTTGTTGTTAAGGTTGTTGTTGTTGCTGCTGGTGCCGCTGCTGCTGACTGTGGCAATATTATGCTGCACTATATGGCTGCTGTTTGAGCCTAAATTGGTGCCGTAGCTAGTATTGGATGTGGAGGTGTTGGTCGTGTTGGTGGCGGTGGTGATGTTGTTGGTATTGGAAGTGGTTGTGGTGATAGAGGAGTTGGTGATGACTGAATCTGTGACTGAATCAACAACTGACTGCCCAACATTGTTAAGCGCACCTGCAGATTCCGAATTAACTGGCTGCTGCTGCTGCTGCTGCTGCTGTTGCCGTGGGGCGGCAGCTGCCAATTGGGTTTGCGACTGTGAATGCGCCTGCGACTGCTGGCCAAGCTGTGCACTGCCCGACTGTGAGGCACTGCTCGTTAAATGCTGCGTTTTGCCCACAATCAGTGTCACCTTATCGGTGATGGACTTGAGTGTGCCCACAGCCAATTCATGCGTGACATTCTCCAAATTCTTTTCGCTCTGTAAGTGAGGGGGGGGGAGAGTTTTATTTGTTATAGTTTAATAAGTATATGATGCTTATGCTTACGCCATTAGTGCGAACCGCGATTAGCTTGTCGCCAATGGAGAGGCGCCCGTCCACTTGGGCCGCACCGCCATCCATGAGCTTGGTCACATAGATGCCATTGTCGCCCGGTATATGCTGATTGCCAATGCCGCCGGCAATTGAGAAGCCCAGACCTTTGCCGCCCTTGACCAAATCAATTTCGATCACCTTTGGTCCCGCCGGTGCCGACGCCGAGGCCGAAGCGGAGATCGCCGTACCGCTGACGCTGTCTGGGACATCGGCTGTTGTGGGTGCGGCAGCTGTTGCACTTGCGACACGTTTCCGTTTCACATGCAGCTTAACAATGTTGCCGGCCTTCTTGAGAGCATCCACAGCGGAGGCATGCGGCACATCCACAACGGAGACATCGTTGACCGACACGATGATGTCGTTAATGCTCAGACGTCCATCGGCAGCTGCGGCTCCGCCCGGTATCAGCTTTGTGATGTATATCGATGTGTCGGTGCCAATATGGGGATTGTCAGTGCCGCCGGCAATCGAGAAGCCCAACCCGGAATTGCCACGCTCCAGCTGTATGTCCTCATAATACCAGCTATCGTCGCCATTCACCTGCGGATGGAGATTGACAACAATTGTTGAATGCATTAGCAACAGCCTGATATGTGGCAATCAATGGACAAGTAGTTAAAATTTGCATTTGGCAACGATGAAAGGACGCACACACACACACACACACACAAGCTGCGGGAGCCAATGATGAGTAACAATCAATTTATAATATATATTATCAATATGGATTTTGCTTCGCATGCATAATTTATAATTATTGCTAGTACAATTAACGACTTGTGCTTGATAAGTAGATGATAGCGACAGTTTTATAGATGTGTGTGCAGCATTTGCATTTCCGCACCGGATGTAGACAAAACACAAATGCGATTAAGACAGGACGTATACGAATACAGATAAAGCAGCTCTTATTGCTTTTGATTTTTAATTTCTTTTGCTTATATTCATTTTATTATTAAATGACAAACACTGACAAACACTGAGCTGCCTTCTTTGGGCGCCGCTTACCTTCGTCGAGGATGCCTTGTGTAGCTGAAAATTGTTGGACCGAGAGAAAACTTAAAATTGTGAGATAAATCATAGTTGGTTTTCAATTTTTTCGGTAAACTTTATCATTAATGTCTAAGTTCTACAACGCTTCAACTTCAAAGAAGCTTGAAAACTTTTTAATAATTGTTGCTGCTGCATTTTTTATCAATTTACAAATATGTTTAAGGAATATATTAAATTGCTGTGTATATATTTTAAGTAAGTTATTTTTAAGTGTTTTTTTTTTTTGGAAAAGTCTGAATTTACATTCATCTCTCGCTCGGATTTATAAATTTTGGATATAAGATAATACGATTTTGTTTTCAAGAATAATTCTAATAGGCGTAAAACCAGCTTCAGAAGCCGAGTCTTAGGGCAGGGAGTTGGGCAGACAGACTCGGCTGCCGATACGGATCGAAATAATATATATTAACTGGTCGGAGAAGTTGACTTTTATGCATGAGACATTATGTGACAGAAGTATAATACTCTATAATATACCCTATAATATATACTCTATATAATATACTATAAGTATATCTAAAAATGGAAAACTATGCAAAATTGATAGCACTAAGCTGAGAACTTTAACATATATAATATAGAAAACTTTTGTAATATATTTTTTAAGAAATAATGCTATAAATATGTGAATCAAAGACCATAAGACGGGCAATTTTGATACTCTTGAGAACTTTAACAGCACAACTTTAGTTACTTTTATGATATATGTATATAATAAATAAAATTCTTTAGCTTAAGAGCACAACTTTAGTTACTTTTATGATATATACATATAAGAAACAACATTCTTTAACTTTAAAATCACCTGAAGAACACAACTTTAGTTACTTTCATGGTTTAAGTAAAAATCTTCTAAATTTGTGAATCACAAAAATGCAAAGCAATTATAGATCTTATCATGAGATATTCCATCGGAACTATAGTCCAGTAGCCAAAGAAAGCACATGTAAAACTTAAGCCCCATTGAAATACAGAATTGCAACCTGGACTTTAGTTTCAAGTGCAACTAAATAAAAAAGTGCAAATAGAATTGAAAGGGTTATCGGCCACATGTTGTTATCTGCAATATAATTGAAACTAAAAGAAATTACCCGGCATTGAGCGGCGCAAATTGATTGTTAGCAAATGCAAGCCTGAACTTCAGACAGATACAAATATATTTTTATTAATTTTATTTTGGTTTATTCCTTTTCATTCAAGTTTGTTTCTTGTGTAAAATGAAAACTGAAATGGGACTTGAACCGGCGATCCCTTACACCTACGCACACCTTTATTGGCATAAAGTTGTTGATGTTTTTTATACAAACGTTGAACAACCTTTTCCCCCACTTCCAGGTCGAATCTTCCAAAAGCCAAACATAGCGTCCCACTTTCGACCCAACACATAAACTTCTTTAAAACTCAGGAGAGCTTAGCTTGCCAGACATGCCGTGTTTTATATAATGTATCCGAAAATATTTGTATATATGTATATTTAGATAAAAATGATTTTGGCAAAATAAAAAAGAAATGACTATCAATACGATATATGTTTATATGCACGTAAATTAACTGCCGCACCCAAAATAAAACTATAGAAACGTCTGTTTGTAACAGGCGCAAGATGCGCATATAAAGCCACATCGATGGAATGCCGAGTTACATAAATAAATTACAACTTTCGAATAAGTGAAAATTGCAACATTTAGACAAACATGACAATACACACACACACACACACGCGTGAAAAACGAGTTCAATTGATTAGCAACTGGGTGTAAATGGATTCATTAAGCTGGCGGCAAGTACTTATGTATATCCCACAGTAGCAACAAGAAGACGAAAAGAAAAAAAAAACAGAGAATTGCAGCTCGAATGCAAAGCTGGCTGCGTCTTAAAGCTGCTCACGTGCGATGCCGCGGCATTCGAATTGCTTATTAACCTTTGACATTTGCCGGGTCAGCACGTCAACTGTTTGCCTGGCTACGTGACGTGAGTAATTCGCACAGCTCAGCTTCAAATTGGAGCAAATTGCCCTCCCGGCTGCCCCCTGCGATGCTCTAATCAGGCATGTTAACAAGAGCGGTAGGTCAGGTCTCTGTCGGTGTTTGTGTGTGTGTGTGTGTGTGTGTGTGTGTGTGTGTGTGTGTGTGTGTGTGTGCTTTATGAGCTATAACGACACATCTCGTGTTACATCCAAATGAGACACATGCATTGCAAAGCTGTCTGCAACCCCCTATTCGAAAACGGAAGCTTTCATTTCATTTATTAGACAGTTTATCCGCCCGAAAAATATTTGACATGCATTGTTGCTGCGTTTTTTTGTTTGTCTGTTTTGTTGTCAAAGTTAACCCGTTGTTTTTGGCCCAATTACATTTTCTCACGCTCTCGTTAACTTATTTATCTGCCAGTCAAACTTTAGCAGGCAGTTTAATGAATAAGCTAATATTTTTAATGGGCTTTACTCAAATAAATTTGTGCCCGTTGTTTAATGTTCCTGATCTGATCAGTTGATCATTCTATATTGGCAGCTTTTCTTTGTTCCTGTTTAGGTATATCTGAGGCTTACAATTACATTTTTTCATGCTTCTCAGATCAGCTTACAGATCTGCCAGACACAAAGTGTTTTCTTTCCACGCTGGCAATAATTATGCTCTATTTGCTTTTTTTCTAGGAGTTAAACTCAATGTTAAGTATTTGACATGCGGCGCTCAGAACTGTTTTGATAGATGGCAAAAAGAGTTCCTATTACCTGACCCAAAACTATCGCAACTGATTAGATTCACAGGGGGCTTATGAATTTGATTAACTTAATTAAGTTGACATTCTAAAGGCAAAAGCTAGCGACCAATATTGGACCGATGAGTCTTATGTAAGCAATTACATCAGAGGTCCACAATTGGAACATTTTAAAGGCGTTTCATCGAAGGTCGCTTTGGTTAGTTAATAACAATGCCCAAACGACAACTACAACAACCGCAAAGGTATTTCCAACTGTTGTGGTTTAGTTTACTCGTGCTTTAGTGTTGGGCCACAGCACTGTCTACATAAATAGGAACAGAAGTATATATGTATATTATGGGCAACATACTCTTCATATCAGCTGCCAAACTTATCTTATCAGCGAGAATCATATGCTTTGCGGTTATGCTTTGGTTTGGGTTTGGGTTTGGGGTTGGGTTTACCACACACAAGCACACAGACGCACACACAGGCAATGCGCGCACCAGTTCCAGTTCCAGAATGTGGCAATTACCGTTTCTTTATTTAGCAAAAGATACAAGGCAGCCACTTGCTAAAGTAGCATGAGTAAACATACACACATCTACAAAACAATAGTTACACTAGAGACCAGCAGTAAAATTTTAAAGTACTTTGTAGGAAATATGTTTTGTTAGTTTATATACAATATTTACACTACACTTAATTGATGACCAGTGTTGGAGAACCTTTCAATGGAATATTCTAAATAAGTAAAAATTTAATGCTGCTTTGAACAGCTATGAAAAAGTCATGACTTAAGCAATCTACTAAAGCACATTGGCAATCTCTGATTTTGAAAACATTCGATTCAAGTAAGGTAGCTTTAAGCTAGTATATAAAGCCTAGAATAGAATAACAGAACTCATATTTGTTTTTTTTTTTTATGAATTATAGAATAACATTAATTATTTTTAATTTTAACTTTTTAATATTAAGCATATATTGCCTAATCTCGAATGTACATTACATATATAATTAATTTTAAATATATGCAAATATATATATATTCATATTTGAAATTGCATTTTGCCGCTTATATTATTGTGATCACCAGTGTACACGTATGCAGCCATGTACATACAGACATACATACTCATACATATGTTATGTATATATACATACATAGGCACCAAATATGGCTCGGCAAATTGCCACCAAATGTGAATGAGTACGAAATGTTTGGGTGTGGATAATACGTACTATTCTCTCTTTCACCCTCATCACCGCCCTGCGCTCTCTCGCTCGCACTCTTTGTCTGATTGGAACCTGTGACGATTTGACGCTGAGCCAACTGCATGCGCTTACATACACACATACATATATGTAGGCAATGTCAACAATGCCGATTGTGTATGAATGTATATATGTATATATATATATATATACGTACAGACGAGTGTCTAAATAAATCGACACCTGCACAACGCACACCCACCCGAACCTAAATCAAATGGGAGGCATGTGCCCCAAATGTGGTTCAATATCAACATTGTTGTCCTCCAGTCTGGCAACCACAAAAGGCCGCAATAAATCCAAATTGTATACAAATTTGAAGACGTGCCTCGATTCAAGAATTAGCAGTCAATAAGTTTTCAGATTGTATTTCGTTTATGGATTTGGACATTCTGAGTTTTTCATATCGCTACATAATATCCCATTTCGATATGGATAGAATATGCATATTCTATTCGCCACCGAAAATGAATAGCAGAAACATTCGTTATATCGAACGCACACTGTAGTTAAATACGAATGTTTATTCAAGCAAACACCGTTAGGAGAGCCAATGGAGCTTTTGAATTTGTTGTTTGCATTTTGGTGGTGCTCAAGGCAGCGGTTAAATGTGAAGACGAGTGAGTTCTATTTCGAGCATATTATGCGATCTAGCGAGAGTGCGAGTGAGCGGGAGAGTGAGAGTAAGAGGGACAGAGTAAGTAAGAGAGACTAGATGAGTGAAGGAACGTCAGCATCAGAAAAGAGCCCTGTTTACATACACGCACATGCATACGTGTATACAGATACATGCACATTTAAGTAGGTGACATTATGCGTGGCGGCATTCAAGAGAGACAGAAAGGGAGAGAGACAGAGATGCAGCTGTCAATTTTGCAAATTCTACAATGCACGCCCATTTACTGCCTTGCTTACTTAGGCACATACACATATTTAATCGCATACATATATGTATAGGTATGTGTGTGTGTGTGACTGGGAGAAATTCCGTTGCGCATGCGTAAAGACATTTGTTGAAGTTTATACACTGAAATTTGACATACAATTGAGGACAAACACGCACTGAGACTAGAGAATTTTCTTGCTGCTGCCGTTGTTATACTTTTTATGCTGTCTAAATGTCTGGCGAAATTTAAAAATAAACCATGGAATCATCGTTGAGCATTTATAGAAAAACAGACGAAATCTTTGTTAGCTTCCGGCGCAAAACGAATATTGCTTAAATCGGTGGAGGAAAATACTCTCCAACGAGATCGATATAATGCTTGATTAATCGTTTTCAATTTATTCTATTTCGATACATTTGTAATCGCATGCAAATACTTAGTTTTTGTAGGTTTAATAGGTGAGCACTTTTTCTTTACCGAATCCAAATTAAATAGTGATGAGACTTTCTTAATGAAGCCGCCGCTGCCGCTGCTGCTGCCATCCTGACGCTTCTTTTTGCGTGTGGTCATATTATTATCACAACGCGTTTGTTCGCTCGCTCGCTCTCTCTCTCTCACACAAAGCGATGAACGTTGCACGTAACGTAACACAATCACAAATGCCGGTTGAGTGACGTCGCAGTCGCGTAAACGTTTACGTTAATTGTTGTTACGTTGCAACGTTTCGTTCGTTCACTACGTGCTAAGCAAACAAAATGTTATAAATTTCCCTTTAGCTTTGCGTTTAATATGGAGTATAAACATACACACGTACACACACCCACACATACATACATATATGTATGTTACTTGCACTCTCGCCGCGTGACTCACAATGCGCGCTGACACTAACAAGTGTCATCCACACAAAAGGCAAAAAATAATTTTAAAAAAATAAATAATAACAACTAATAAATATGTAAGCACAACACTGAGGAACGGCGCGTTGCCAACGTGAGCGAGTTCGAACTACAACTATCGCTAAAAACTTGCTGGGCGCTGTTTCTGTTGCTGAGCGTGAGAGAATCTTCTAATCGCACACAAATATATATTCACGTATAAGTTATGCTTTCCAAATCACATACATACATATTTATTTATTGTTTGCCAGAGCAAATGGCAAACGAAAAAAAAAAAAACAACAACCGCGACGCTCTCACTCTCTCAGTGTCAACCGCCGACTATTTTGGTATTTTTTTGCGCTATGCCTTGCATGTGTATAAACTACATACATACATAAGTAAGTACGTATGTGCATGCATGTGTGTGTGTGAGCGTATATGTATGCGATTCTGACGAATGTAAAAAAAAGTAGCGCAAGCTAAAGGCACAATTTTAAAACATTATTTTCTTCTAACTTCATTCATTATAACTAAGTATTACTGATCACACTTTTGTTTTGATTTGTTGTACGTATGTATGTATGTAAAGGCATTAATATTTCATGCACAGCGTATCGCTTTTGTTTCTGGTATTTGTCAGGTCACTTTCAAGCACATTTCTATATGAAACACGCACATTTCCACTCGCCTTTCGCATTGATTTTAGAAATAGGCTTTGTGGCGTAGTTTTTCACAGACCGTTTTTATATTTTTAATGCGTTTACGCCGCAATTATGCGATGCCTGCTTCTTTTCCCGTGTTGTGTTGTTGGCATTTTTCTAGCGAGCCAGCGACTGACTAGAGCTGCACGAGCGTTCGATTGTTGCCGAGCCCACACAACCGGCCACCTCTAGCATGCTAACAAACTATCGTCGCGATGTTTTGGTATGCGTAACCGGTTATATTAGCGCTGATAGTTCAACGGTCTTAGCTGGCAACACCGTACTGTTGTAGTTTACAGCGCCTCAAATTTCTTTACACTATACAATCGGCGCTGCCGTCACCAATGCACGATAACTACGATTTATGATTACGTACGATTGCACATTTACACGCACGACTAGTAAGCAACGCCGTGTTTACTTTTTACATTTTCATAAAGGGAGTGACGCTTGCGCTTGGTTTGCTAGAGGCGTGACTAGAGATCGATAGCTTAAAGCCTGCCTATCGATACCATCGATCGCGGCGACCAATGTTGGTTAATACTTGGCAAGCGTAGATCAGAGTTGATTGCAGCTTGGCGCCAAACTCTTAAAACTAAAATGAATATTGTGCAAAACAGACTAATGGGCAATTAAATCCCAACATTAACTACATATATGGGTAAACAATTGAACTACATGTATTTTACATATCAAGTTAAGTGCATTAAATAAATGTAAGTGACAAAAACAACATCATTAACAAATTGATCTTTAGATAATTGAGAAAACTTATATATATTAAAGGGTATACTTTAAGTTTATCATATTTTTTTCCAATATTAAGGTAAAATGGGAATGGTACCCTCTAACGTATGTACATAAATACTAAATGAAAAGACCAGCAGTAGTAGTGACAATAATTATACAAACCATAAAAATTGCAAATCAAACAATTGGAATAAAAACTATGCATTAGAAAAATTGATTCAATGTCGTTTTTAATGTCTTATTAAATATATAAGTACATATCTTATAATAATACAATATAATAACATAGACATGCCCAAATTATAGATGATATCAATATTAAATGTGAACAAAGGAAAACAAAAACAATAAATAAAAGTAAAAAATATGTAATGGTATATGTATATCCATAGAATACATACATACATTATACATTTATTTAGGATGATATTTAGTTAACTTAATGATTCATTTGAATAACGATTAACGATGGGTTTGGAGAACAGTGGCAAAAATGGTAAACATGATGAACATTAACTGGTAAGAAAACACTGGTTAGGAGGGTTCAGATAATATAGACAGTGCGTCGAAATAGCAAATACTGTGTAAGCTGTGTCACAACAACAGTTTGAGCGGAAGCGGAAACAAGCAGCATTGGCGGCCATTCCATTTCAAATGAAGCGCCAAGTTAAGCTAAATTAACTATAGCCAACAAAATTTGGTGCGATTACGGCCTTCCGGTCTTTAAGGCACGTCTGGCTTTTAATTATGATTATTATTAATATTATTATTGTTGGTATTATTTTAGGTTGTTGTTCATTTTTTTTTGTATTTTTTTTTTATTTTTAACAGGTCGACTCAAAGGCAAATGAATGTTGGGTAGTTTGGGCTTGGGCTGCGGCTAATCATGCGTGCTTTTGAATACGCCTCATTTTTCCTTCCTAATTATCCCCCGTTTCGAATATTAGTGTGACATGATTTAGCTTTAGCTTTGGCAAAGAGCAAACATAATTCATTTAATTGCAGCCACTTACTATCTGAGTCCCGCTTCTGGCTGTCGTGGACTGTGATTGCGTTAGATGCTGCTGCTGCTGTTGATGTTGCTGCAACTGTTGAACCACCTGTTGCTGCTGCTGCTGCTGCTGGGGCGAGCGCAAGTTGCGCACCTGTTGAATTACGGCATCATCGGCTGTGGCATCTTTGGCATTCTCATAATCAGACTCAATGCGCATGCGTTGGTTCTGCGAAAGAAACCAATGTAATGAAAATGGTGCATTAAAATTTGACAACTAGACACACTTTTAGTCAAAATGACAATTGCTTTTATACATATATCACAACAAGCGAACGACGAATGCTGTGCCAAGTGTAGTTTAACAGTTCATATAGATCTTTTCGGTTACTAGAAGATTGTCTTTATCTGTGATTTCAATCGAACTTTACAGTATATTATCATTCATCTACCTGCCATTCCGGATAGCTCTTACTCTGAAAGGCAACTAGGTTTTTTATGCTGAAACATTCTACAACATCATCATTTTTTAATTTAGTTTGTCATTTTACTAACTTGAATTGATCTTAAATCAATAAGCTTTGAAATAACTGTCAGAATTGATCGATAACAAAAACAATAACATTCAATTGATTTGATTTAAATGATTTAACAGCGTTGTCAGCCTGTTTATCCTCTGCTAACCAATTCGCGTTTAATTCTAATTGGACTTATGTAAAAATAACATACTGTTAGATTCCTTACATTGGAACAACAGCAGACATAACGACCGGAAATGCTGCTGCCACCATCGCCGTCGCCGTCGCCATCGCCATCGGCTTCCTGCAGTTCCCTAGCTTTCTTCTCCTGCAGGCGAGATTTATGCTCTTGCTGTTGTTGCTGCTGCTGTTGTTGTTGTTGCTGTTGCTGCTGCTGTTGCTGTGATGGCGGCGGCGGCGCAGTCAACTGTCGTCGACGTCGACGCATTCGGACCGGCGACCGCGAGCCGACATAATTGGAGAAACGACGTCGCGAATGCCGCACTATCGATACCCAATCGATCATGTTGTGAAAAGTATTTTAATTTGTTTGGGCTTTATAAATTTCCCACAGCGTTGCATTTACAATGAAACCAACACATGAACAGGCAACCACCACACACACACACGCACACAAACAGCGGGAACAAAGTTAGTTCTTGTGTATTTATAGCGTGTTGGTTTTTTGTTTCTTATTTTTCTTTGCCTAAGTACACATTGTAATACACAGTTATTGAAAAGGAAGCAACAAGTTGTGTGTGTGTGTGGGTCTATGTGTGTGTGTGTGTGTGTGTACACGACCCAACCCCCCACCCCAAGCCAAACTTCCTTTTTCTCCTACGCTCAGCCGGAAGCTGCTGTTTGAATGTGTGTGTGTGTGTGTGTGTGAGCATAAAAGAAACTCGAGTAAATGTGTACATACTACATACAGTTTATTTATACATATGTATGTCTTTACAGTAAATCCGCTTGTCTATATGTATTTGTGCCCTTAACGCCGCATTTAGCTCATTTTCTTGCTTACATTTTTGATGTTACGTACGCTGAATATTTTTACCTATTTGCCTACACACACACACACACGCACACCCGCGAATAAATATGTACATATGTACGTATGTTTTTGCAGTAGACTAAAAGTTCACATGTCGAGCAGACAAGAAAACATCAAATGAAAATCTGGCAACTAAATACAGTCGTGTGTATGTACATATGTATTAGCTACACTCATCGTCATTTGTTTAAGTACAGTTATATTAATTTGCCAACAATTTTGAAGTTTTTCTGAAAGAATTGAAGTTACTTAACAAAACTCCATTTGTACATATTTGAAGAATTATTGTTTGTAATTTTAAGAGAATTAATGTCATTTTTTTGTCAATTCTTAAGTCTTTTTGCATAATAAACTAAATATATGCGCTTGAATTGTAAAAATCTTCAGAAGTTAAACATGATTTCATCCAGTTTTAAATATTTACTACTGTGTGCCTACTGTTCATATTCGAACGACTTGGAGTGTGTGAGTATGTGTCTTTTTTTTCTGGGGTGGACCTTATTTCCTGTACATTAAATGCGCACCCACACATGTATGTATGTGCATACATACATATATTTGAATCATGATATCGCACTTTTTATGTATCTATGCAAAATGCATGTTGGGCGTACCGAGAATTCGTCTACAGTTTGTAATCCTTATAAAAAGAATTAAACAACTTTTTATGCATTCGCTATAAAGTTAAGCTGTATTTTGCGTGACTGATCTGAGCCCCATAAATCCCCAACGCACAATGTACATAAATGTATGTTATCATAAAAAACCAGTAAATTTGAAAAATCACAAAAGAAAAAGCCGCGTTTCTTAGCGCTTCAATCGAATGTGCGCGAAAAACTGGCAAGAGACAACAAAAGGCGGCAGCGACGACGGGCGGCTGTGAAGCAAGCTGCCAAAACAAAAAGCAAAATAATAATAAATTTGTATATATATGCACATACATGAATACATATATAGATATACATATATATATGCACATATAGATATATATGTTTTTTTTTGTTGCTTTAATAAGTTGCCCAATGCCAACGAAGAAAAGCTGAATGAAAAGCCCAAAGCCGAGTGAGTTAATATGCTACTTACCTACATACAAACATACATAAACATGTATGTCTGTATGTATGTCAATGTGTATGTCAGTTGTCTGTCTACAAGTAAAGACATCGAAATATTTTGTAAAAACATTGCCAAAGCGTATACGTAATATACAGTAAATACAATACATACATACATAAACAACTATGCATATACACAACTATATACATATATATGTATATAAGCACTGCTGTATATATCTTACAGGTAAAACAGTTTTGCGTTGAGATCAGCGCACAATTTAAACCCTTTGGAAACTGTGGCAACACTTAACATTTGCCAGCATCTACGCTGAGGATGACACTTGCAAGTTTTTGCAGCGGAAACTGAGAAGCGTTAGAAAGAGATAGCAACATGTTGTAATTAGCAGCGCCAGCAGAAATTGTATTTGTTTTGTGTGTATGTATAACATTGATGTTTAACAGCTGTTCGCCATATGCGTATACTAAGTACGTGTAGGAGCATGTGTGTGTGTGTGTTTGGCTGGATAATTTAAAATCAACGATGCGCCAACTTTGTAACTGAATTTTTAGTGTTGAAAAATTGTGTATGTGAAATATTTGACCTGGTATTTCTTTGGATCTTTTTAATTTGCTAGCAAATTATTGTGAACTTTTTCAAGAGAAATCCTGTTGATAGGATAATTAGTGAAGAATTGCATAATTTGTGCCACACACAATCAATTTGAAGAGTCACGAGCAAAAAGTGCTTAAAAGTCGAATCAAAACAATTTTGAAATGCCGGGCAATTTGCACACGATGGCGACCTAACGACAGCGCGCACTGAGACGATGGGAATGGAGACAGAGACGGAGACGAAGGCGGAGGCGGAGACGGAGACAGTTGACGGATACGCGAAAGTTGTGCGACTCGTCACGTCGACGGCGCTGCTGTTACTGCCACGCGCGACGCACGAAGCGCCAACGCCAGCGCCAACAGCAGCAGCGCCAACAGCAACAGCAACAACAACAACAACCTTAATAGTCAAAGGCATCGTTGGTGGGCCTTAAAAGGGGCGGGAGGCAGGGAGAAAAGGTCTGTATTGGGCGTTTAAGCACTGTGCCGCCTTGCACTAGTTAAATCGTTAGGCACGGCTATTGAACAATTGATGATATTGCATTTTGTGCACAAGCATATCCTTGAAAATGCATCTCATACCCCAACACCTCCTCTGCATACACACAGCCACATCCTTATCGGTTATCAGTGTGCAATCTGGTCAAAAGAAAATCACCAAAAGCTGTCGCTACATTTGCATGCACAGTAACAAGTAAGCATATGCATGTACACAGACACACACACACACACACGGATACGTATGACAGACATACGTTGACGTTTTACGTTTTACGTTTACGTACTACGCATGTCAACAGCTATACGTACTTTAGCCTGGATATCGCCTCTACAATAACAAAAGACCGGCGTCGGCGCAGGACAAAACGACGAACGGTTGCGACCCGACCCCGAGGCAGGAGCACAAGCACGAGCGGGCGGCCGATTAAAAAGCGTGACGCCACCCCCCCCCCCCCCACTCTCTACTCCCTCCCCCCTCGTCGAGCTTGTACAAGAACAAGTTCCCGTTATTCTGCCCCTGACTGGGTCAACACAAATCATGTTGCAAATACAAAACAGACGACGCTAACAGTTAAGTCCTTATCAAATTTAAAAGCGTTTCTGTGTAAGTGTATGTGTGTGTGTGTGTGCTTGTGTGTGTGTGTGTGTGTGTGTGTAAGCCCAACGGTTGCTTGGCTGCACACAGACCTACACAAACAGCGTGAATAGAGGAATAGAGCGAGAACGTGAGAGAGAGAGAGAGAGAGAGAGAGGAGGGAGGGAGACAGCAGGAGGTAGCGATAAAAGAAGGCGAGAAAAGCAATCAAGGCTTGTATTACAGTAAAAACCTGTGAAATTGACCCGCCTCAAACGTTTTGACACTTTTCTAGTTGAGCACTTCCTGAGCAAAAACTTTGCTTTGCTTCGCATGCAAACAGCATACTGATTTTCACTTTACGCTCTTGCGCGCACGCAAACAACTCGCAAAAACATATAATTGGGTGTACATAAAAACCGTTCTTTTAATGTCGATTAACTGTGCATATTTATATGCATATTTATTACCATCAACACCCGCCCAGATCAGTCTCACAATCAATCAATCGGTCAATCAATTTGGCGACTACACGTGCAGAGCTCAAGCAAATCCCGTTGATTACTTTGCTAATCAGATACATACATATATTATTAACACCCAAAATTCTAGTTTGATTCCCATGTTAGTTATAATTATGAATGATAACTGCACGATTTCTTAGCCTTTTTACAGCTTGATTTTTTAAATAAGTCATGTTTGAATAGATATAGTTAGATAGATCGATAGCAATACCATGATATATGTATGTAGCTCAATAAGAAAAGGCAGCACATATATATTTGGCATAGTTATTTAATTATTGCAAAGATATCAGACTTTCTGATCAGGCAAAAGGGATATAGACACATATATAGTTGTTATCGATAAATAAGTAAGCCGGTTCGAACTCGGAATTTCATTATTAATAAGAACCGAAACTCGAACGAAACACAATTTTTTTCAAAGATGGTTAAAACTTTTGACGGAGAATTAGCCCCAAAAATAACTTAAGCCCCATTTATTGGGTTCATCTAACAACATTTCGTAGATGCCAATTTTGGGCAGAGATCAAATTTAGCCCGTGACTTCTATGTGAATATATATATGACAAACAATATTTTCAGTAGAAAGGGGGCAAATGTTAATAAATATATAAATGATATATATTTCTACGAAATAAATATAGATGAAATATGATAAGCTAAGATTGGAACTAAAGCCTGGAGATATGGTTCATGGAAAACCGGTTCGAACCGAAACGAAAAAATATTCCGAATTGGCACGATAAATAAAATTGAAAATCAATTGAACCCAAGAAGTAAACCTTCTCCGATTAAATTAACAACCGATTACATAATAACATAATGATTCGAGCTTTTGCTAGTACCGATATATATACATATACCTATCAAATATATATATCTAGGACAGCTTGCGATCGTGAATAGACTATTTCGGCTTAAGCGTACTTCTCTTCCCTATAACAAACAATATATAATCCACCTTAATAAATATGTCAGAGAGAACATTATCTCAAGATATTTCAGATATATGCATCAAGTAAAAAGAGATATACAAATCGAAAAAATTAAATAATTTTTCAAAAAAAAAATATGTCTTGCGAGTTATACATTGCCTGGTAGCCATAGACCCTTAGATAGATAATTATTTATATGGTTATATTGATAATTGTAGTATGATTATGATACGGAAATGGATGAATTAATGTGCTTACCAAAATCTCTTCCAATTCATTTTTAAATGTTCTGCTCAAGGCTTCGGCGTGCGCGGCCGCGTTCGCGTTTGCGTTTTGATTAAGATTTGAACTTGGATTGGGATTTGTGGCATCGTTGTTAATTTCATAGACGCCATTGCGATTTAGATTGGTAGTTTTTATAAACTGCACAGTAGGTTAAGATTAAAGACATAAGACAGAGAGAGAAAATAAGAGAGTGAGAGAGAGAGAGAGAGAGATAGAGAGAGAGCAACATGAGATAGAGTTCCAGATGTTACAGTTGACTAATCAGGTTTTAAAACATTTCTTTTTCAATGTAGATCGAAACTATATACACTTATATACCATAATTATGTAGACGATTATTAATGATTAAATGATTTGATAATGCGTCCAAAATGAAATCGAAAACTTTACGATTGGATCATCTCGGGTTAGTTTTAACTAAACATGAGACAACATTTATAAGTAAGTTTATTCGAAAAACTAACAAATAACTAAATACAATTTTGAGCTGGAAAATCAAATCATGAACTACTCTAATATCTTTTGATATTTTTCTATATCATTTCGATATATTTATGATATAACTTTTCAGCTCCATACTCTACGAGATATTCATTTGAACAGCTACGAGGTATATTCATCTCTTCATCTAATCACGGAACATGTATTACATAGACATATACATATACAGATATATTTATATATAAACAGTCTACTCACATCGGCTATCTTTGTGGCCTGTCCATCCTTCTCCCACTTGGTTGCAATCTGCAATGTTTCGGCGGTCTTTTGCTGTATGCTCTTCGAGTCATCCAATAATGTTAATTCATAGAATTCTTGTATATCTGAAATTTGAAATAAAATATATTAATTAGAGCACATTGTATACTTTAGAATACGTGGTAATATATTATATATCAGCCAAAAAAAAAGAAAACACTTTCGGCTTGGAGTTGACATCTTGAGAAGTCGTTGATATTTTCTTTTTAATTCTTTACTACCTTCTCTTATATTTTACAAGGTCGTATAATCTTCAATCTATTATTTTCTAAATTTCTATGCAATTCATATCATAAAGTCTTAAAACTATCTTTTGATTATCGTACAAATCTTCACAGAGAAGTCGGTCTTAGTTTCTAACCAAAATAATTATCATTAGAACACTTTATAATTCGCAATCGGTACAAGCCAATGCACTTAGGTGTCTTCTTCTGAAATAAGGAAACGTTTTGACTTCAGTTTCTGCACAGCTTAACGATATTGAAGAAAAACTCACCTCAGTTTTATGGCTGATGACATGAGCAACAAATTTTTTTCGAGCACGAATTCTGATACAGATGCTGACCCAACATTACCTACATATTCCTGTTTATGAATGGGGAACCTAAATGCAGACGCGATTCAAAAAACAAGGGCACAAGGGCAATTTAGAACATTCATTTTTATACCTTGTACCCATTGAAAATGGCTTAAAAAATGGGGCAGACTCTTTTTGGGAAAATGTATGTAACGGCCAGAGGAAAACAACTCCTAAGAATATATATTCTTAATCAGGATGAGCGATCTAGCCATGCCTGTCTGTCTCTATATATTCCCACAATTAAAACAATATTTTTAAGATATTAAAACACAAATCGGAATTGAAAGAACTAGAGATACCTTATGTATTTGGTATCCAATGTCATAGGCAGATTAAAATTTATTAAATTTTATGATGCTGGTTTTGGCTACATTTTTTATTAGTAAGTTTCTGATCTCTCCATATAAAAAAAAAAAAATTTGTCAGCCTAGAGCCTTGTGCTTTAGTATGTACACACATTTGGGTATTATAAGAAAGCCCTGAAAACTTTATAAGGATCGAACCAATAAAATCCGAGTTATGCAAGAATGCAAGTCCCATAGAAGACGCAGTCTGCGTGTGTGTGTGTGTTGCGTTTATGTGCATGGTGCTGTATAGGGTATCACCTAGTCACGCACTGCCGTCCAGAGCACACTTGTTATACACACAAACTTGTGCTCAATGCGAGTTTCGGATAACGCCTTGACTGGAAATAAGACTGTCAGTTTGTTGGCATGTGAAAAGTTTTTAGGTCAAGCGTTAGTTGGGGGTGTGTGTGATGTGTGTGTGTGTGTGTGTGTGTGTGTTCGCATTTGGGTCTGGCCCATGCTCATAAATAAGGCGAAAGTCAAGTGGCCTAAATGTAAAGCTGAATGCGTCAATTCAATTTCCTGCACACGTCAATATCTCTACCCTGCCCACGAGCGAGACAATGTGGATAGCAAGGAAAATGCCTGCATATATACACGCCTGTATATAAATTTATATATACATATATATATATATATATGTGGATGCATGCTACATGGTCCAACACATATACATATATATATATGGAATTAGCAACAGCTGCCCTAACGAGACGTTTGTTTATGCAACTTTGAGTAATGTATATCAAGTTATGGATTTGTACGATTTCCGTCCTCGTCGCATTTTGCTGCTGCTTGACTCAGCACAAAAACCAGAGAGCTGTGGATTTATGATGAAACCGAATACCAGGCCGACAGACATGATGTTATCGACTTAAGCATATTTTTCAACACGTTCAAGATCTTCTAGAACCCGAGCATATTCAAGTCATCTCAGCTGAACCGTCCAGTTAAGGTTATATATATTAGAGGACTTTTGAGTATCCCAGCTTTCAGAAAGTCAATAACATTTCTCGAAACATAATGTGACTAGGTATACATGGAATACTAGGTAACCAAATATATAAATATATATAAATAAATATAAATATTGTTTTCCATATTTCAAAAAGTTTTCTTTGTTTTGAAAAAAGTTTTCCTACTTTTGTGTCATTATTTTTGTACTTTTTAGAAAAATTACGCGTTGTTTTTCTAAAAAATAGAACTCATCGTTTCTGGCCCGATATTGAAGGCAAATTTTGGACCAATTTCGAGTTAGTTTTCTTACTGAATGTCCTTGAGTAGAATTACGAAAATTATGAAAAACCAGGAGAAACTCTTACGTTTTCGCTTGACACCATGTTCAAGCACTAAAAATGAGCTGAAAGAAGATATATACACATCTTATTCTCGAGAACACATGATTCGATATATAATATACTTAATTCTTAAGTCTTTCCGAATTGTAACTGATTTCTGACTTCTAAAAACCCAAGAACAACTGCAAGCCGCATTATGAATCGATCAAGAACTTTTAAATATAGCCTAGCCGAACTAGATGTTGCGAATACTCACCGAGTAGCGCTTGAAATAGGCGAGACTTAAAAATGCGGATGACCCGTTCGATTGCAATACGCAGAGCACGATCCTGTGGCTCCGACAGACGTGCGTGATAATCCTCGAGCAGTTCAAGGGCTCGATGAGCTTCTGCAAAGAAAATATATATACGTTATGATATTGAGTTTCAGAAATAAGATAAATAAAAATGAACTAGTTAAAGAAAATACTTAAAGGCGAATGGTTCTTTTATGCTCGATTTAAATATATGTTTACCTAGGCTGATAGTCGAACCGATTTTAGGCCGAAATTCTAGGAAGAATATTTAGGACTTGCCGCCCTGCTATATAGCTAAATAGATGGTTATATATAAGAGTAGGAGCACCACCCGACTCTTTAATGTTGTTTAACTTTATCATGAAATTCAGTAGACAGAACATTTCCACCTGCAAGGCTGGAAAATGGGTGGATTACAGTTACATAAGTCTTTTCGAATTTCAAGTATTTACTGGTTTCAAATCTTTTCAGCAATTCACCTGCTCGCTCGGGCATGAAATATATTCCATATATTCCATATCTTCCATAACTTAAAAGAGTTTGAATATATTTTGTGGCTCTGGACCCGTCCGGGGGCCAACTTTCTTTCTACAACTGATTAGCCAATCATAAAATTTACCTAGACCAAACACCTGCATAACATATGTCCCACTTTGTGTATCAAGGAATTGTTCGCTCGTTGTCAAATCCTCTTCAGCTGCAGGCGCCTCTGACGGCAGTGAGATCTCCTGCTGCTGCTGCTGCTGTTGTTGTTGTTGTTGTTGCTGCTGCTGCAGCTCGAATATCTCAATGGAGCTGCAAAAGCGGCTCAGCTCGATGCGTAGACTCTCCGAGCTGCTGCTGGCGGTGGATGCCAGCGCTTGGCTGGAGAGGAGGGGCAGCGCCTGTGCGCCTCTGGGTCGGCGCAGGCTGCACGATTGCACCTCGAACTCCTCGCGCGAAAGATCATCGCTCTCCGACTTGTCAAAATAGCCGGACTCAACGTCCGGCGTGCGCTGCTCCGCCGTGGATGCCAGCATGTGCCCATATTCGAGCAGATCCTGTGCCGAGTAATAGCATTCGACAGATTCGCGCACGCTCTCGCTGCACTTGGCCACAACTTCGTTGGCAACCTGCGGCTGCGGCTCTGGAGGAGCTGTGCTGGCCACATTTGCATCCAGTTCAACATCGATTTGCTGCTGCTGCTGCTGCTGCTGCTGTTGCATTTGTATGGCTTCTGTTTGCATGAGCACCACCAGCAGTTGCTCTGCCGTGGACTGCGCTTGTTCTGCATCGATTTGCCTAATTGGATCGACCGTATCTTCTAAGTTGTCAACATCCGATGAGTCCTCGTCCTCGTCCTCGTCCTCGTCCTCGTCGTCGTCGTCGTGAAAGGTTTTATCATCGCTGCTGAGCAGCTCCTCATTGGGATCGCTGCTCTTCTCCTGGTCCGAATCCGTGTCCGAGTCCATTTACACTAGACTACACAGCACAGCAACCGGCAGCAACTGGCTCTGTGCGGAGACCGCGTCGTACTGCTTTATAATAACCCATCCGAATGGGGGACTAGGTACTGTGTGGCCTCTAGTTCAATAAATCAATAAAGATTGGCTTAAAAAACAGAACAGAGGCAAAATTAGCCCCTTCTTCACGCCCAACATTTACAGGCCCCAACTATTTATGCTTTACCTTTCTGGCTTTGCATCAGTTTTGATTACAGTTTCGGGCTCCGAGTCTTTGGGGTCAGTGCACAGTCTAACCTGGATGACATTGCCATAAAGTTGGCCAATGCCCAGCCGCGAGCCTATTGCCAACAAATTGATATGCATATATACACACACACACACACACACACACACACACAGAGACATACATGCATGCATACGTATGTGTGTGTGTGTGTGCATATATATCTTTGGCTTCTTCGGAAGCACGTCACATACTTATGTTGACCTTCATTTATTGCTCATTTCAAAAGTTTGGCAGCATTTGCTTGTTTCTAATTTTCTTCTTCTTCAATTTGTCTTTTCTTTTCTTTTTTTTTTTTGTCTATTTATTGTTTTGGTGCAATAGACAAGCGTATAATGCATGTGAAAATGTCAAATAATTTTAGATCAAGACAGCAAAAACAAAACTCAAAGATGTTGCTTGGTTCGGCTAACGGTTCGGAACCTGCAAACCTGCTTTTTCGACAGGTTTTGGTTCGTTATTTGGTTCGTCACATTTAAAAGTTAAATTGGACTGTCCTTTAGCTAACTAAACCGATTTGAGGGCTGGCTCGTGTTATACATATATACAAATTTAGATGCCTGGTTCGATACGGTTCGGCTTCAAGCCGGTTTCCGCTTTCTTTTTCGGCTCAAAACCGGTTCGCTCTTTCTTCTATAACAATACTGGATGCAACATGTGCGCTCAAAAAAGGTTTTCTACCAAAAGTTTTAGCTGTTTCCTCTGAAAATAGCAATATTTAGCTAGAAAGTAGCTGAATTGGCAGTGGTAAAATAAAACAGGCTAATTGGGATTTGCTAACATGGTTCTCATTCTTATAAGACATTTGAAATATTCCTATTCAATATACTATTCCGATTCTTCTCAAGGAATCTTCATCATGAAAATTTTGAAAAAAGGCTATTTACAATCTGGTTTGTTGCTTAAACGAATGTGTTAGAAATTTATTCCCATATTGAACATGATCCATAGATAAAGGAAAAAAAGAATAAACCATGTTTATATAGTGTTATGTTGTTTGCCAAAGCTATAGAAGTTTGAAAGGTGAAAGAACTGCGCATAATTCTGAAAATATTCTTAATTTTAAAAAGTCAAGCAGTCTTAGTTCAATACTAACTATTAATAAATAAGTCCTATACCAGTGCTAGCTATTAAGATCTAAGATCTTTACTAATACCAACTATTAAGATCAGAATCCCAGAACGGTACTAACTAAGATCTAAGATCTACGATCTATATTCTTTATTTATACTAACTAATAAGATCTTAAATCTATGCGAATGCAAACTATTAACGTTTAAAAATGATTAAAAAAGGGAATTTGTGCACTTATTAAAATGTTTCTTCAAACATTTTCCTTATTACGAACCCCTAAATCAAGTAACTAAAATTGCTAATTGAACGAATGAATGCACTTTAGTTGCACAAACTAACTTAGTTTCAAGCACAGCATAAAAACCCTCTTAGTTTTAAACTATTTGGGAGAGTCTCACATGTTGCCCCAATTATGTTAACTCTTGAACTATTTTAGTTTTAGCTTTAAGGACTGTTTATTTTCTCAAGTAGACTCGTTTAGTATGTACTTAGTTCGTGCAATTAGTGAATATGCCGCAAAATGTTAGAAAATTTTGTTGCATAGATAAACAAAAATCAAAATGTGTGTAAACATGAAAATAAGCTTACCTTGCTTTTTCACTGGCATTTTGTAGCTGTTGTTGTTGTTGCTTGTTTGTTGCTGCTGTTTGTTGTTGTTATTGTTGTTGTCGTTTCTGTTGCTTTAGCTTTGTTTGTGTATTCGAATGTCGTTAAACTCTATATATATATGAACATACACACATACATACATTTAATTATATCACTATGTACATATATGTTTATGGGATTTGCTGTAATATCCGTTATACGAGTTGTATGTGTGTGTGTGTGTGTGTTCATAAGCATGTATGTACGTATGTGCTACCTACATACATACATATATGCATGCCTTTGGCTCTGTAACTAAATACATACATAATTATTGCCAATATATACACTTGTCTATACATACATATATACACATTTGTATGTACATATGTGTCTGTGCGTGTGTTTTCTTCTTAACGATTTTTGTTTATTATTTTAATGTTCACTTATTTGGTTTTGATTTAGTTCAAATAGATATACATATACTATGTATATACATATAAAGATATTATTTATGCACTCAGTTTGTTGACTTGTTTGTATTTTCGGCAGTTGTCGTTTACATTTATAATTTTTAATTTCAATTTTGACGTCACAAAACTTTTAACTTATTCACTATGATTGAGTGTGTGCGTGTGTGTGTGTGAGTGTGTCTGTGTGTTATTTCTGGTCACGCATGTGCACATTACAAGTCAAATTGATTTCATTTCATATTTCATATTTAATGCGAATTGAATCTGGCGGCAGACGATCTGGAAAAGAAATCAAAACAGAAAAAACATACATACATATGTATCTCTGTATAGAACAAATTTCAAATACATATGTACATATTTTCTGTTTATTTTATTGATTGTTTCTTTCAATTAAATATTTTGAATGGAAATGTAGCTTAATAAACACACGCACACGCATATACACACGTTCAATTGCATTTGTACCGACATTTTTTGAAACGAATTCAAGACAACAACATAAAATAAAATAAATACGAAAAAAAACCGTCGAAATTTTTGTCGCGCAAAATGTTTGTCTCTTTTGTCGCGGCTATTGTCTGATTCCTGGTATCTGTCGTCTGCTGTCCGATGTGTGGCGGCTATACATGCATATACATATACATATACATATACATGTTGTATATATGTATATATAAACATAAATATGTACATATAAATGAGTGCGTCTCTTTTTGCGCTATTTCAGCGAATTCGCTTGCTTGTTTTGTGCTTTTGCTCTCGCAGCAAATTGTATGAGCTATGTACATAGGTATAGGCTGAATCTTTCGTATATTTGAATACTTTAAATGTACACAAGCAGAATGAGCAGAACAATAACTGATTGCCTCACGCGTGCCTGAGCATTGCAGGAATACTACGCTATTCATGCTTGGGAACCGCTAGCCGTCGCACCCGCGCACCCCACAATACAGCAACTGACTCGAGTGAACTCGAGCAACTGGCGCTCGGCCAGTGTGAGCAAGTCCCTCGTAAAAAGTGTTGCCGAGTTCCACTTGAGAAATAATCAAAAAAAAAAACAAAAAAAAAGGGAATAAATAAAAACCAATTTATGTTAAATTGTTAAGTGCAAAGCACATAAATACAATTTAATTGCTTGTAATAAACCAATTCGATCAAAATCTGGTCCTTTAATTAAAAAAAAATAGGCATGTCATTATAAACATTTTTTAATAAATGAAACGTAAAGGCAATCAATAAAGTTTTCCCATTACTTATTAATATATTGACTAACTTTACTTTATTCAAATGTAACATATTTATGCCGAAATAATTGTTTTCAAAAGACATAATCCTATTGTGTTATTTATCATTTGCTAAGACCGCTACATTTTGTTTTTGAAATTACAAAATATTGGCAACACTATTCGCGAGCGGTGTGCCTAAAAGTTCATTTTCAGACGCGGCTCGTTACTCACTCGTTCTGCTTCGACTGCTCAGTTGAGTGAGTTTCTTCTGTGAGCTTATGCTTTGGTATGCGAGTGTGAAGGATCGTTTGCAACGGTTAATTTTTTGAATTTAGAATTCATATGCATGGGTTCTTATGATGATCATAATGAATGGGCCCTGGAGATTTATCACCACCATCACGAATAACAAGCATACAAACGTAATTACATTCATACGCATTCCATGGACACATTCCATTCCAAGCTGTTCCTAGTGCCTTATGTCCCTAAAAAACAATTCCGTATCTTAAGTACCGACATTTTCATACTTAATTAACCCTGCAAGTGAGAACATTAAGCATACTCCCATTGCCTTACAGTAATATGCATATTACTTAAAATAATCGAAGCAAGTGAGCGCAGAAAAATGAAAAGCAAAACGAAAAGGCAAAGGCTGATAAGCAAGAGGGCAAATGCGAATTGTTGTGTGCGTGTGAGTGTGCGTGTGTATGTGTATGTGTATGAGTGTGTGTATGAGTGAGTGTATGAGTGTGTGGCCAAAGTGGCAGCGCCGGCAAGTTCAATCACCTTTTGGCTGGCATTACAAGCCGATTACTGTCGTCTTATCCTGTCGTTTGGCTGTAAGGACGAATGATTGCCAACGTTCTTTTAATAATTTACGTATATTTCGCTGCGTGGAATGCATTGTATTTCTTGCTTTTCTTTGTTAGTGGCAATTACTCTAATTATACGTGTCGTATGATTGATATACGCAATGAAAGCCTTTTAATATGCACGCTCAAAGGTCTTGAGTTAAATTGCACGTCTCAAGTGGCTCAACCCAAACCACAGCAAGCCAAATATAGTGTGGTGTAATTAAAACAACTGGATGTGCGTACGGCATTTATTTATGCATACGTATACACGCACGCATGCACACATACATATATGTACATATGTGTACGGCTTACACGTGCGAACATTACGCACGCACGCACGCATGCATACATACGCACGCTTCAAGGAGAACTCATTAAAGTATGCTATAAAAAGATACCGCAATAAGTGCTTATGCATATTCATAGTGTGTGCACACATTTGATTTCCAGTTCGATTATTTAAAGGACCGATAAATTATGCTCTGACCTTGAGTTCTGATTTAAGTAAGGTGACAGCTAAACGCGCTTATTTGAGCGAATGTTCTGTATGTACATATGTATGTATGTATGTACATATGTATGTGTGTACGATAGTACGTAAGCAAACTATGTATATGTGCATGTATTTTTATAGCTGCTACTGCATGTACATATGTATATAATTGTCTTGCTGTAAGTGGCGAAAATTAATAAATTAATTTGTTATTCTTATTTGGCTCGCATTATTATGAATGTTTGTATGTATTTATTAATGTACACGCTCGCATACAAAAGCAATTGCAATTATACAAGATTTATTTCTTTTAGTTGCCTTTTGAATTTATGTACGGTATTTTTAGATAAGCCAAACAAATGTCTATGCAAATGTACACGCCACACACAAGTGTATATATGTATTTATACTTGTATTTATGTTTTGGGAAAGATTACGGGAATTTGTTACGAAAAAAGAAACGCAACGAAACGACGACCACACGAAGTTATGTTTTCTTATTAGCTTATTATTAAGTAAAAATAAAATATTGCGGGCAACATTTGCCGAACATTTGCCGCCAAAGCGGGGCAGACAAATTCATTTATATACATACATGCATATGCAGATTGTATGATTTATGTTTATACTGTGCTAGCATGCATTTGCGACACTTGCAGTTTTATTATTTCTTTAACAAAAGTACTGTCTTTTATTGTTTCTTTATTTAACAGCTCTCCTTAGTGAAAAGGGAGCTCCTAAATGTAGGCTTATAATCTTGACTTTGCCAGTTACTTTTTACGATGGAAGTTGTGTTATGCAAAAAAAGAAAGCAAACATAGTTGATTTTTATTAAATTTTTCCATGTTTCACATACGTAAATACATATGTATTTATTTACATATATGTGCACTAAAAGTTTTATAGCATACTTTACTGTTACATATATATATATGTGTCTATGTAACCTATGTACGCTAATGCACACACATACATATATGGAAACTTTTTCACTCACAAACAAAAAGTTGAATAAAGAAGTTTTGACGTTTCCGCGCACCGTTATGAGCTCACTGATACTCTGGCAGCTGATGCTGCGGCTGTCACGTTACACGCTCGCATACATGTGTAGCACGTACATACATGTGACTGCAAATCTATATGGACATACATACATACATACGCACAATTGTATGTATATATAACATACTATGTATTTGATTATTTGCTTGCTGCTATTCGGTCCCAGGGCACTCATCACTATCAATTTTTAAACAACATCCCTGGTACATATGTATGTATACATACATATACATTATGTATATCCTTATGTGTACTTATACATAAAAAAAATAGAAGAAAAAATAGAAAACACGCACGGCCGTGTATTTTTTTTTTTTTTGCCCTGCTTTTACTTGCATGTCCATACTTATGTACACACTATTTTTCGTATTCATTTGTCAATGCAAATTGCATTGGGCTATTAACAAAATATTGTCACTAACAATGGAAAAAATAACACAATTCTGTATTACATACACGTTCACACATCAAAGGACATTTGCTTGGCACAGGCCTCGAGCATTTTATGTTAAATATAAATAAATTACTGTTTGCGTTTAGCATGAAGCACGTTGAATATATTACGATTTTCTGCTCTCTTATAAGCTCGCAAGTTACTTGGCTGTTGGTTGTGGCTGCCTGCTTTGCCTGCTGCTCGCATATATCTGGCGCATGCGCGTTGCATTTGCATTGTGAGCACACGGCAAATGCAACGAACACATACATATATGTAAATGGGTTTGTGGTCGTACATGTGTGTAAAGATACAAATTGAAAAAATGTACTGCATACAATACATACTTATTAATCCCTGCAAAAAGCTTGTGTGTGCGTGTCTCTGTATGTGCCTATAAGTATGTATTATTATGCAGTCCTTGGATAAAACCACTTCGATAACATGCCGGCTCCACTTAGGGCCACAATAGCAATAAAAAATTACGGAATATCGATGTTTTGCTCTCGATATTTAATATATAAATAGTTGATGTTTCCTAAAACATTCACCAAATGCCTTTATGACGGAGTGTATAAAAGTGTGTAACTTCTTCCCCAACAACAACAACTAACAACTTCCCCAACTTCTACTACAAGTAAAGGTGCTAGAAGAAAATAAAATTATTGTTTTATTTCTCAATAGATCACAGCGAGGATGATCTGCTGCCATTTCACATGTTAAGCGTCGATTATCTTAAGAATTCACATCATTAGATTAGTGCGATTCTCATCGATATATATCGACGATACTTACACAAAAATCAGCTGTTGCCGCTATTTTGAGTAAACGTGACCACGAGTCGACGTTGTTTGTACTCACAGGCATTTATTATTATGGCGAGAAAACGGAAAATACCAGTGCGCAAGCATCATGGCATACGCGATCCACTCAAACAAATCGAGCAGAAGGAGAAGAAGTATGTAATATACAATTATTTATTCAGTTTTCGTGCTCATGCATTTTACCACCCAGGCTGGCCAATGTGATAAATAATCCACCGACGCAAAACGAGGAACAGCGCGCCTCGCACAATTTTAAACAGTTTAAGAGAATCGCCGATGCCGCCAAAGCGGGCAAAAAGATTAAAATTGGTAGCATAGGTATAGAGGACAAGCCCAAAGCGCCAAAAACAAAAAAGACACCATCAGCTGCTGCGAGTGGACAAAAATCGACCAAGATTAAACAGTTTGATAACGAGACAGATGATGAGTACCTGCGGCGAGTAAATCGTATAACTAGCGCTTCCGTCAGGGAGGCGCAATATGAGGCCAAATATGGGGTCAATGTCATACGCAATCCGACAACGGGCGAAATAACTGTGCAGAAGCGCCCCAAAAACGAGATCGATGAGCTGTTGAAGCAGAAGCAAAAAGAGCGCCATAATCTCAAAAATGGACGTAGAAAACCCAATCAAGTAGTAAAGCCCGGCATGGATGCCAAGACGCGCAAAGAGCTTATAAAACGCGCCTTCAAGGAAGCCGAAGAAGAGAAAGAGCAAGAGGTAACCAGCCCCAATCTACACTTTATCTTAAGCGTTAACCTTGCTCTCATTTGCAGGATACCCCACTGCCAGAGTATAAACGAGATGTATTTAAATTTGGCGAAATTGTGCATGCCCCGCCATCGCTGAAGACGCTGCCGCGTAAAGCAAGCAAGACTGAAACTGTGCCCCGACCTGGCCGCAAGTCGAATCTGTTGCTTAAGAGTCTGCTTGATAAAGAGGCGCCGGCGCCACTTGCGAGTCCTCAAAAACCCCCCACCAGCAAGAAGAAAGCCTCAAGTACGCCAACAAAACTTCAACTCAAGGGCAAACGCAAGGATTTGCCCGCAGCTACGCGCAACATGCTCGAGGGCGAGCGCAGCAAAATGGTCGATTTGTACCGTCAGCTGAAAAAGGAACAAAACGAGGCGAGACAACAACAACCGTAGTAGTTAGTTAACATTGTTGTAATGTTCATTTAATTTGTAGCAAACATTCAACTATTGAAGATGAGAAAGAAAAAAAACAACAACAATATAGTACAATGTATATGTAGTTGGATCTTGTCTTGTTTGCTTTTAAGGTTTTTGGTTTCAGAATTTCGAAGTTACGTCGTCAGCAACACGCACGGTGCACGACAGAATTAAAATTTAGCACCGCATTGTCCGGATTTGGCTAATCAGCCAAACACACAACAACTTCTTACAAGGTAATTTTAGAATTAGTTTTTTTTTTTTTTGTTATTGTTTTTAACGTGTGCAAAGAGCATGGAACATGATGTCAATTGCAGCTGGGCAGGGGTAATACAAGGTCCAGATTTGTGTTTGTCTTTGGTCTGCAAGAGCCAACACCAAGATGCACTCTGCAACGTTAACTACCTAAGTTACTGGAGGGCCTCTACATGCCGCCGGAGCTCTGCTTTTGCAGCATCTGAGCGAAACGCTGTGTTATCAGCAGCGAGGTATCAATGAAGCGATCCACACAATTGCTGAGGCACGTCTCTGTGGCATGGTCGAGTTTAGTGCTTGGTTTACCAATGCATTTCTCCCAGCAGATCTCGTTGAACTCGTGTATCTGTGTGTAGATATTTGGTTATTGTTAAATATGCAGTTAATTATTGTGATATTGTCAATCGTTGTGTACCTGTGCATTGACCTGTGCCTTTTGTTTTTCAATCATAAGAAACTCCTGCAGCTCCTTATCGTTGCCGGATAGATTCTCGAAGTCGGACATAGCTGGTATATATGATAAACGCTTTTCGTCAAGTTTTCAGTGAATTTATTACACAAAAAAAAAACTGTTTTCTTCTCGCCCGATACTTGAAATTTTTAGTTTTGAGGTTATATAAAAACTGACACACTAACCAGAGTTGCCAGAATATTGACAGTAAATACCGAGAGTGTTGGAAAATCACGCAGCGCAGTCCGCAACAAGTTATCGATATTTGCATCAAAGAAAATAACTAGACAAAAACAATCAATGCTAATACTGCATATTATTTTTTTTTCCTCCCGCTGTATTTACATTTTTTGCGCAACGTAGTTAGTTTAAATCCAAACGAAGTGCAAGTAAGTGCTTGAATATCCCAGTAATAGAAACGGCACATTAATGAGGCACCGACGAAGACACCAGCTTAGCCAAAAATAGGCGAAAAAAAAGAAACAGAAAAGAACTAAATTATTCCGTTCGATTGTTTTGATTTGGTGCTGTGGGTGCACCTGCACAAAGCATTAAAATAACGCATAAAGTGAATACATTCGAGAGCGTAGCTAACGTCTGTGATCTGCAGGCGTCGGCGGCTGGGAGGCGACCACATCTATTTAATTTAAATATTTTGGCGCACGGAGCAGCCTTACCAGGCGCAAAGCAATGGACGACAGCAGCAGCGGACGCACCTCGCTGGCGGACAGCGCCAGCTTGGCAACAGCTTCGCTACAGAGCGGAAGCTCCAGTCAAAATATTGCCAACGATGGCCTAATCCACGTCTACAATTATCGCAAGGGCGACTACGAAAAATTCTCGCCGTCGCTTCACTGCGAGGAGATATGCACCATAATGTGCCGCCATATGGATATACTGCCCACGGCGGTGCTGCTGTTCGGTATACGCGAGCAGACCAACGGCACCGAGACATCACCGATAACGCTTAAAGTGAAGCACAAGTGGCAGCTGCCCGGCGAGCAGCTCAGCTGCAGTGTGCGCTACTGTTTCAGGATGCGGTTCCGTGTGCCGGAGCTGGACAGACAGCTGTCCGTGATTGATGTGCACTGCCACAAATATTTGTACCACCAAATGCGCTACGATATGCTGCACGAGCAGATCGCTGAGATTCGCTATCCGGAGCATAAGGACAAAGTGATGGGACTGGCTGTGATGGATATGCTAATTGACAGGGAGGAGCAGCTGCTGCTGGCGCAGTCCGTCGAGAAGGCCTACAAGAGCTATTTGCCGCGCAGTCTGTGGCGCGCCCACCGCATCTTTGTGCGCTCCAAAATACGCAGCGCCTTTCGACGCCTCGGCAGCAATCCGCCGAACGTGGACAGCCTCAAATGGCACTATGTGCATCAGATCTGCAACCTGGCGCCCACCTATCTAACCGAACAGTTTAATGCCACCGTCGAGTATTTCCCCAATGAGTCAACGACAGAGCCGCCCCATGGCAACGGCAGCATCGCCAGCTCAACGCGCACCTCGACCACAACGCTAGTCACAGGCTCCAACACGACCCTCTCCACCACGATAACCGGGCCCGGCAATCAGCGCAATGACAGCGGCAGCGACACCCACACGCTGCGCGGCAGCCAGCAGACCCCACAGCCAAGTCGTCACAGGCCCTCCCAGCAGCAGCTGCAGCCCAACTCCATACCTGTCTATGTCAGGCTCTATCATCATGATTCACCCGAACCGGGGCTAAAGGTGGCACGTGTCACGTCGGAAGCAACACTAAAGGTGGGTACAGCTGCAATTGACATTTGTGGCCATTTCTCGGAAACGAGAACGGCATGAGCAAAATCTAGGAAAGAATCATTTTTTTGACGTACGTATGTGCAAGGGCAAAGCAATTATGCTCGACTGATTTTATTCAAGTTGACAGCCAAACCTTGGGCGCAGTGCTTACGCCAGCGCAAAACTTTGTTCCCAGCTAAAAATAGTCCAAAAAACGTTATTATTTAGGGGCTCCCTGACGTCAAGACTGCATCCTGGGGGTCCTCGAGTGCCGCAAAATGTGACCAGTGCTGACAATTCGCCTATTTTTTTTTTAGCTAATTTAGCTAGGGGTAATTTTAGAGTTCCTCAGTAACAGCCCGTTAAAGTTTTTAACTGATTTACTTATTTTTTTGCCGGCAAGTACAGGAAGTTGTAATTTCAGCTACATTCTAGCCAAATGAGGCTGTTTTCAGAGTTTGTCAGCGACAAACAGTTGAAATTTTAAACTTATTTTAGCTATTTTTGGCATCTCAATGGCAAAGTATAAATCCTCTAGCTAATTCAGCTATCTTCTAACTAAATACGGGTAATGTTAGAGTTCCTCGGCAACATGCAGTTAAAGTTTTTAACTGCTTTAGCTATTTTTTTTTTTTTTTTGTAATATAGGGAGTTTTTAGCCGAAGGCAGTTAGATTTTAAACTGATTTACCATTTTTTGGCATATCAGCGACTAGTAATAACAATTCTGCCAATTCAGCTATTTTATAGCTAAATTTGGTTATAAAAATTGTCAGCCGAAAACATCTTAAAATTTCATTTAGCAAATCCAGCTTGATTTTAGCTATGTTTAACATTAGATTGAGCTACTTTTTTGAACGGTACTTGGTCACACTGACTGTGACTGGGAAACCTAAGCCTGATGGATTTGTGAGGGCGTGGTCACTATATACACAATCTATATATATCCTCGATTTGAAGAGATCCTCAGTTAACTACCTGCTAAGGTCGGACTGTGATAATGTCGTAAAGACGAGTGGCTGCATTATAACATTCATAATTTCTCTTGGGCGACTTTGGATGACGTTTTATCTGAAAATGTGACTGGACTTATATATATTTTGTAAATGATCTGTGAAAGATTGACTTCAATAATTAAACACAACAAAAGGAATATGAGAATCAATCAGAATTGCATTATTTGACATAAATTGCATACTTTGACCTTTAAATGAGGTTATCTCTTAACAATTTACCGATTTATAAGTGTATATTTTTAAAGGGCTCTCATATCGTAATTGTGTTATATATAGTATCGAATCACCCTGTGGAAATGCCCATGTATTATCAAAGTGTTTATCTATTAGCAAACATTCATGATCAACTTGGTTATCCTTGCCCATTTTGTTTCGCAACCTTTTCAAATGACTCTCCCCTCTTTAATATACAGTGGAGCCTTGTGGCCGTGGTCGAAGATATTTTCTCGCTGTATAAGGAGAGCGAGCAACTCGTGCGTCTGGAAATCGTCGGCTTTCGCAAGGGGTATCACATGCGCTTTGAAACGGAACACGAGATGAAATCGTTTATATCCTATTTGGGCATTTATATAAGGTACGATTTACGATTTGCAACATAGAACAATTCATGTGGACAAACTAATTGTATTTGATTTTCAGATTGACGGTGAAATGGATGCAGGACTTGTGTCCGTCGTATAAGACACCATCGCTGGAGGATTTGGATCGTTTATATTGTCACGGACCCATCGGCGGTGGCTACTCATTTATGAAACTGCACGAAAACGGCGACAAATGCGGCAGCTATATAGTGCGCCAGTGCGATCGAGAGTATAACACATATTATATTGATATCAATACAAGAATGTAAGCTTCACCCAAGACATATATGACAACGGTATAAGGTCCTATACAATTTATATTATTAACAAACATATCTTTTGCTCTGTGCAGTGTGGCGCGAAACAGCGATCATGATCGATGCCAAACTGAGACATTTAAGATCATACGCAAGGACAAGCAATGGAAGCTGGAACACAAGAGCGATGAGCACATCTTTGATCAGCTGTCAGAACTGGCCCAGTTTATACGCACCGATAGCCCCGATCGTATACGCATACCGGCCTCTAAATATGATAAGCCGCCGTTGTTGCTGCTCTGTTTGCCAAAAAATTTGAAAACCAAAAAGACTGAAGCGGAATTGAGTGAAGCGGAATTACAGCGTCGTAATCCACAGATATTTAATCCAAATACTGACCTACAATGGTACCGAGGTAAGAACAATATCCGCTAGCCCAAAATTATGCACTTTTAAGTTGTTAAGTAGGATTTTTTAAGAACATGGTAGCAAGGTAAGCTCTGTATTCAGTAGCACAAATTATTAATAGGATTTATTAAAACAAGTTTCCGTCATTAAGCTGGAAAATGGGTGGAAAACTGTTGTTTTTCTTTTGGGTAGTTTTTATTAGGTATGATTTTGAGAAAAACAATAAAAAAAAGGTTCCACAAATATTCAATTGGAAAACCGAGCTGCAATAGCACCAAGGTAAGATCTATATCCATTAGCTCAAATCATTGATTGTGTACAAAAGTAGTTTCATTCATTAAGGTGGAAAATGGGCGTAAAAAGGTTTTTTGTTTTTTGAATAGTCATTTCCATTTGGTTTTCATATAACATATAAGTTGTTTTTTTTTTTTCAAAAATAAGAGATAAGCGGGGGAAATTCATATTCAATTCGCATTTTCGATATAATCACCGTTTTTGGATAAATCCACATAAATGAACTGGAAATGGATGAAAGCCTAGTGTCCGAATAAGATCTATATTAATATTACAAGAGAGATGTGTTCGGCAAATCCACGAACACTAGCGGAAGTGGAAAAATACAAGTGCTTATCAAGTCTATCTTTAACCGTATATTATAAACAATCATTAACCCGCACCTCGTGTTTGTAGACTCGATTAATCACAGCGACGATGACAAGGTGTTCACAATGCGCGGCGACTGGATACAGCAGGGCTCGTTCAAGGATGTGCCAGTCACAATGAAAATGCTAAAGTATGAAGCGAATTTTGAGGAGTTCATGAAACTGGCGCAAACCTGGAGCCTAATACAGTCGCCGCAGTTTATCAAACTGTATGGCCTAACCCTATCCGTGCCATACACAATGGTCATGGAGTACTCGAAATACGGGCCGTTAAATAAATTTCTGCAGGTGCATCGAAACATTAGCATGTACTGTTTGCTGGACGTGATGCATGGCCTGGTGCGTGGCATGCATTATCTGGAGGATAATAAGATAATACACAACTACATACGCTGCTCCAATTTGTACGTTACCAAATATGATCCCGAGAAGTACGTGCTCGATGCCAAAATTAGCGATCCCGGCTATCCGCGTCCCTACAAACAATCCGAGTGAGTTGCGCGTGCATAATACGTCAATTATCGAGCCCCGACTTATCGCTTATTGTTTTGATCTTTAGTTCACCCTGGATACCGATCAAGTACTACAACAATCTGGAGGGAGCCAAGCAGGATTCTAGCACACAGCTCTGGGCATTTGCGACCACCATTTATGAGATCTTCTCGCGCGGCCTGCTGGCGCTGGATCAGTTGAAACAGCGCGAACTCATACGCAATCGAACAATTGATGGCGGCATATTGAAGCCGCTCAACCAACGCCTCTGCCCAGTTGAAATGTACAACACAATTATGGATGGCTGGAGCGATGATCCGGACAAGCGTTTCAGTCATCACGATATTTTTACGCGACTGACTACCATTAAAACACGCTTACAACGAAATTACGATGAGCCTGATACGGAAATGGAGTCATGTAAGTGAAGCATTGCGTTTATATCCTGTGCCGATTTAAAATCAAGGGTAAACGGATTTGTAAATTTGTGCTATTCGCAGAAGGCGATATATCTGCGACTCCACGTGTTTATAGATCGATTGCCGAGACGAAGAAGTTTTTGGTGGTTAACACAATTTACTTTTATGTTGTTTAGGATGTCTAAAGCAAACGTTAATGTGCTCCAAGTATATGAGCAAAATCTTAGCAGCCTTGGAGAAACGATCGGTCGACAAATTCCTGTTTATCGGGTTATCTTGACCAAAATTACCAAATGCCAGCTTAATTGGTGCTCTCAACAATCGGATTACTATATCATTGAGTCTATTGAGCCAAAGTCAGCACTCTGAGCTCGAAACCCCGATTAGATGGAAGACAGCAAAGCTGTACCAATCACTTAGAACAATTGATAGTAATTGTAAAGTAGGGCCATTATAGAAATCGGTTATATATCTACAATGATATATAATCTACGAATCTACCTATATTGTCAACTATTCTGTTTTCTCAATACTTTGAGAATGTTTTGTCTCGATTTCTTGATAACATATCATATAGGAATCCTCAATCCGACATTGCGTTATACAAAAAATGCTGTTAAATGCCTGCCAGAGGGTATTGCATATTTGGCCCTCCGAAACTAAACGTTTCTGTATATCCTTATTGAGGGTATTATAAGTTTGTCATGAAATGTGCCAGCATCAACAGCCGAGTCCATATAGCCATGTCCGTCTGTTTCTCTGCGAACTAGTCTCTCAGTTTAAAGTCTTGACACGTTGCATAGGTCTGTCTTGATGTGGCAACCTGCCGTATCGGACCTCTATATCATATAGCTTTCATATGAATGATCGGTCGAAAAGTTGGTTCTGATATGGAAACCTTTTTATACCCTTGCAGAGGGTATTATTATTTTGTCTCGAAATGTCTAAAGCATAGTGGGAGACATCTCTCCGACCCCATAAAGTATGTCCGTCTGTCTGTTTCTATGCGAACTAGTCTCTCAGTTTTAAAGCTATCGTCATGGAGATTTGCAGAAGTGCCTCTTTCTGTTGCTCGCAGTACATGTGTCGGCACCGGCTGGATCGGACGAAAATTAAGTTGTTGTATAAAAAACTTTTTGATTTTTCAAGATATTTTGACCAAAATCGACATTTATGTCTCTACATTTATGCAAAATCTTATCTACATTAGACTACTATATCATATAGCTTCTATAGGAACGATCGGTCGAAAATAAGGTTGTTGTATGGAAAACTTTTTTGTTTTTCAAGATATCTTGACCAAACTCGCCATTTATAGGTTTCACTATGCTTCCTACATTTATTCAAAATCTTATTTTCATCGGACTACAATATCATATAGCTTCCATAGGAACAATCGCTCGAAAGTTAAGTTGCTTGAAAAACTTTTTGTTTTTCAAGATATTTTAACCATACTCAGCATTAACTATTTTCCCTGTGCTTCTTAGATACGGGCAAAGCACTATGAGCATTATGAAAAGGTTTGGTTCTGCAATGATATTAAATCTTCGGCGTGCCGAAGATAGTCCTTTTTTCTCGTTTTATATTAAGATAACTGAACCAAACTCGGAATTTATTAGTTCCATTATGTTACTACTATATCATATAGCTGCTATAGAAAAGATCTGTGGAATAGCAGGCTCTTATATGGCAAAAGATTCTGTTTTCATCATTCTTACAAAGCTGTAAAAGGGAAGATATCCTTACTATGTCGTTTTATTAACATGTTTTACCTATGTTTGGCCCTCAGTCGAGTACTCCGATGACCAAATGCACCGCAACGACGATGAAAATGACATCAGCAGCGAAGCGCACGCATCTTTTAATGGCCATGGCCTGCCAAATGGCCAACACCATTCGCCGGACACGGACAGCTTGGCTATGTGCAATGGCGCCGTCGGCCTGAGCAGTGAATTCTTTGCAAATTCACAAGATTTACCGCTGGTGATGCAATTGTACGACTGCAAGGTTATATATCGTGAGAAGCACAAGATTGGCCAGGGTCATTATGGCACCGTATATAGGGGTGTACTCGAATATCATGATAAGGACCGCCCCAAAGAGCAGGTGGCCATTAAGAAACTGAAAACAGTGCAGGTAACCAATGATTTTCTGCGCGAGATCGACATCATGCGCAAGCTGGATCATCCCAATGTGGTCAAGTTCAAGTATTGGGCAGAAAAATCGCTGAGCATCATCATGGAGTACTTTGAATTTGGCTCGTTTATTGTCTACCTAAGTTCACGCAAGCCAAGTCTCACAAATGCCCGCCTATTGGCCTTTGCCCTGGACATTGCCCATGTAAGTATCGTAACGGTCTATTCAGATGTTTATTTTTTGTGACTTTTCAATTCTTGCCTGCTGCAGGGCATGGACTATTTATCTGGCAAGGGTCTCATACATCGCGACCTGGCAGCCCGCAACATTCTAGTCGATCGTTCGTGTGTAAAAATCTCAGACTTTGGCCTTGCCCAGTTTGCCAATGCCGATGGCTACTACTATGGCATCAGTCAGCGTGATATACCCATTAAATGGTCCGTATACAAAAAACGTTGTTGGCATTATCGAATTCGCAATTATCTTAATATCTTGAATTTGGCAGGTATTCGCCCGAGGCCATTGAAACTCTTAAATTCTCATCGTATTCAGATGTCTGGAGCTATGGCGTAACGCTCTTTGAAATGTTTTCACGTGGCGAAATACCAAATCTGGTGCCTGGGCAAGATTTAACTCAGGATCAGTTTCTCAATCGCCTGCGCCAAGGCGAACGGTATGTCAATTCTGCAATGCCTGTCAAAGACTTACGACTCATTCCACTCATTTTTCACATTTGTATTGCCAGATTACCAAAGCCGGAGCTATGTTCGGACTTTGTGTACAACGAGCTGATGCGTCCCTGTTGGCATGAAACGCCCAAATCTCGACCAACATTTCAACAAATTATACAAATCATAACAAGCGAAATTGGCGATAATGTTGGATCTGCAACGGGCAGTCAGCAGCAGCTGCAACAACAACAACAGCAGCAGCAGCAACAACCACTCAATATGGGCACATCGTTAGAGGACGATTGACATGAATCACAGCCAGGAGCGATAGCAACATTTACGAGGGATTAACGATCACCTAAACACATAAGGAAGAAGAACCCCAAGTGCAAAAATCGTTTTAAAATTCTTCTTGGCGGTTATAGATGACAGCAGCATTAAAATTGCATTGTTACTGTTTTATCATTTTAAGTTGTTATTATTTTTATCTTAACTACTTACACACTCACATACATGCATACATACATACACACACACACACACAAACACACGTTTTTAAAACGTTGGACGCATGTGCTTTACAACAACACAGTTTCGATTGAAACTAAGCTATATATATATATATATAAATATTTATATATATTAATACATACTGTACTTTATCTTTACCTCTGATCCTAAACTAAACCTCTGCCTAAATAAAATTCTAAACATTTTCCTTTCTGCTACGTCCGAGTAGCATTCAAATTGTCTTTGAAATTTTCATTTTAGTTTGTTAAAACTTTTAGACAACATTGTTAAAAATTTGCTTAGCTTGATAATTTTAATAATGTACAAAAGTGAATACATGATGCATTTTGCCCATGTGCAGCACATCGACCACTTATATATGTTCAATCCTAATCAAGCGAATAAATAAAACGTATTTTATGTAAAATGTACTCAAAATATATGTGCACATATAGATAATGTATCTGTATAATATGTAAAAATCAATTTGACAACATTTTAATGCGGGTCAATCATACTTTATATATACGCCATTTTAAATCAATAAAAACGAATTGATAAACTAATTGAATGCGCTTCTTGTTGTACTCGTGCTTATAGGGGGACACGGGGACACGGGTAAAGCCCGGCTTTGCCTGGGCAAAGTTTGTTTCTTCAAATTATACACATCACTCTTCCATTCAATAGGCAGTCAATCAGTCAGGATAAACATTTTTACATATATATGTAAATATGTACATATATATGTAAATATACACATATATATGTAAATATGTACTTACCAAAAATTTGACATACACCCGCACGATTACTTGATCGCCAACTATTAGTAGAAGGAAGACAGACTTTTATGTGTACTCATCCCTGAAAGAAGAAAAGCAGAGCGTAAATAAGAGTATGATCAGGAGAAAGAAGGAGAAAAAAAATGAGAGAGAGAGAGAGAGAGAGGGATGTATGGATTGCATAGGTAGTTTTTGAATATGAGCATAGATAAAGTTTCTAAGTTTGGACACCAAACTCCTTCAATAACGAAAATCATTTTCGAATCTATGATAACGTTTTTTGAAAAGACTTAAAGTATAGCGGCTTCTTAATCCGTTTTTCAGGTTGATTATACGAGCTTTCGATTTGATAAATGGAGGAAAAGTGAAAAAAGTTAATTAGTTTTTCTTTACTTTAAGCTTTTAAATTAGACTCAGTTAAGATTTGCCAAAGTGAATATTTGAATATTCATTCATATAAAGAAAATATATAGATCAGCCTGCAGCCATCCCTCTCTATGATGCGGACTCTCTCTCCTTGAAAAAGAATCAGTTTGCAGACTATGGCACGTATGTAAGTATCAATATATATGTGTGTATATATGCATATACATGCATACTTACATACATGCATCCACACATACGTACATATATACATACAAACATAGAAATAAAAATATATGCATGCATACATACATACGTATATACATGCATACATATATTCATACGTATATATATATATATGTACACACATCTATGCATACATACACACATATAAATATACAAACATACATTCATACATACATATGTACATACATATATGCATATAAAAAATAACAAAAATAAACAACAAAATAAAACATGATCGCTTTTTTAAGAGTACATACTATATAATATTTAGATCGAAAATGTTGATGACAATTTTTACGACTGCAATGATTTTGTTCGTACAGTTTACATAAAAACGAAAGAGATACAATCAAAGAAAAGAGACGGATATAGCAAACATTCCAGCTAAATCTATACAATACAAAGTCTATACATGAAAGATCCATACATTTCAGAATTCATGATTATAATTCACATGATGAATTGTTATGATTTTAACGCCTGTTTGATGATATGACTTCTTTTTGAATTCATAAAAATAAAACTTAAAATACACATACCAAGTTTGTACTACAAAAACATATGAATTTATGGTTTGAGCATCAAGTGTATTAATGGAAATTATGAATGGATTACTACATTTTTTAAAGTTCTTAATTATAAAATGAATACATTATATGCACAATAACAATAATTCCTCGACAAATATTCACGAATGCCTTATAACTAGTGAGAAATTCTACAATATTCTATTCATTTACACATACTACTGTTTGTTTTTGTTTTTTTTTTTTTTTTTTTTGCTATATATACATATATATACATACATATCTACAAATATGCTGGTCTTTGAAGAAGAAGAGCACTTGTCTGCTAGGAGCCTTCAGTTTTTTTCTTTTTCAGCGTCTCCATAACGCCGGCAAAATTGGCCGTCTTTTTCTTGGCCGACTTCGGCGTCGATGTTTGGCTTCGTACGCGCATTTGAGTGGGTGCAACTTCGTCGCTGAAATCAAAATCGTTTGCCTTTTGCGGCCTGCAATGGGTGGCAAAGAAAAGTCGAATGTGCACTAGTGTATATAGTATATATGCATATTGTCTTACTCTTGCTCAACAGTTTCGGTGGCAGCTTCCAGCTCCTTGTTGCTGCCGCCCACGCTGGCGTCTGGAGAGGGCGCTCGACGGCCAGGAAATTGCCATTGAAGTTCTGGTATATTGCCGGCTTCAAGCATTAAATAGTAGCTTTCCAATTCCTCAGCATTGGCTGAAAATTTATCAGACGCTGTTGCAGTCTCCACCTCTGCTGCCATGTTTTTCTGTTCTGCGTTGCAAACTTCTGTGTGCCATATGCATCAGGCGATTCGATACTTGTCAATTTATCGATTGATCTGGCTTGCCCAGTGTTGCAAAGCATCAGAGCGGCGGGCAATTCAAAATCAATACAATCAATACTAATTGAGCAAGTCAGCTATCTGTGCTTTCTGCTTGTTGGCCTTTTATCGCGCAATTTCGTTGGCAACAACATCGTTGTTGAGTGATAAAATCAAAGAGCAGTTAATCATATGCTTTGAGAATTAACTTTTTGCTTACACATTTTAAAGATAACTAGCCTTAAATTTTATTTTCAATTATTTGATTAAGTTTTGAATGAATGAGCCGTGGCACACAATAAATGCAGCTAATTGGAGAAATTTTTGTATTCCGTCACACGAGCACGCAGTGTGGAATAATTTCGTGCGTGTCCGTGTAAAGCGACATGAAAAGCGACATGTGGGAAAAATCAATTTACAAAATCAAATGAGATATAATTAACTATCAAAATATTAAAGAAATTTATTAATATAATTTTTTAATTAAATAAATTTACAAAATTACAAAAACAAATAAAATGCATTGATTCATTAATATGATAAGAAACATTTGTTTTTAATTTTGTTAATTCTGGGTGTCGTGTTGGCCTATCTCTAGAACCAGTCTGATGAGTCTGATATGATATACGGCATAGAACATGGTTTAGGTCGCGCTGTTCTGTAAAACTCCATTTTGTGCGACTTCCGTGCGGGTCCATGCAAGGCTCACCAACGCGAGGAGTATGATTTATCCAGGCGATACCTTAAAATCTTAAACACGAGTTCTTCGTGCTCGTGTTGGGCCGGGCCGTAATAGCCCCGTAATAGTTCGTGGCCATCTCTAGTCAGAAATGATGGTATAAGAAGCTTAGATATAGCTGGATTTATGTTTAGATTAACCTGGATTTACTTATGCCTGCATATAGAGTGCTTTTATATTACTGAATACAAACATTGAGAACAAAATATTTGTTATATATTTTATTTTTTGATTACTAAATTCTTAGAACTTTATTCAAAATTATCATCTCATTCTTATACTCATTTTAACTGGCTTACATCCATCCATCCATCATGCAACGTTCTCATCGAGCTTGCGGGCCGTGTGAGCTGGCGAGCTTGTCACAGAGCAGACACAGCAGACAGCAGACAGCAGCCACAAACGCGATTCGAGCTAATTTTAGTAGACACTGTGTCCATTAGATCCATGTGCATCGTTATCAGCATGATCAACTTATAAATATACATGTTATATTGTTTGTATTTTTGTTTTGTTTTGTTTGTTGTATACTCGTATATGTATAAAAAGAATAATAATATTAATTAATTAATTAATAATAAACACACAATTTCATTGCAAAAAATTTCTACAATACGTAATTAAATACGGATACGTCCTGATCGTTGGTATTGCCACCGCCTCCTCCACCGCCGCCGCCGCCACGATTCGATGAGCCCGACGATTTGTTGGAGCCATGCGCAGCGATGGTCAGCTGATTGGTCTGATGTATGACAGAGGTGATGTCGCTTTGCGATGCGGATATATCCTTGCTGGTGAGCACATCGGAGCTGCTCGAACCGGACGAGATGTGGCGCTCGGCAATGCCGTACTGTATCGGCTGATAGCCGTGACTTGGATTGTACGTGGCCGAGTATGGCATATAGATCGGCGGATTTGGCAGCGGTCCAATATCGCTGGTAATGCTCTCCGTATCGGCATGGCTCAGTGCATGCGCCAGCGGATGCAACTGGGCACGCATGTTGGGATTGCGCTCCTCGTTCACAACATAATAGCACTGCTCGGAGAAGGTCAGCTTGTTGACCGTGTGCTTAATGTAATTGTTGCGCAGCATCGCGGACACAATGCGACGTGCCTCGCGCCGATCCTGGACATCCTCAACGTTCTCCAGCACCCAATTGACCGCATCGGCGCCAATGAACGCATTTGGTATGGTTATCTTTAGCCACATGCGATCGCGTATCTCGAGGCCGCTGTCCGGCTTTGTCATGGCCTTAACAATCTCCTCGAGATTGTTCTGATCGAGCCGCTCCTTAATTGGCTCCGGTATGTCTGCCATAATACTGTCGTGCGAGGTGAGCGCCTGTGTGTGCGCTACCCATGCGCCAGGATCAATCGGTCGCACCGGCTCCGTGCGTGGTATGGTAAAATAACCCTTTGGATTTGGATCCCAGCATTTGGCCACCACCAATTTAATGGGTCCCGGCTTCTGCACCACCTCACGCAATACACGCACCGCCTCGTCATTGGTCATGTTCTCAAAATTAACATCGTTCACCTGCAATATCATGTCACCCGGCTCGATGCGTCCATCCAAGGCGACGGCGCCGCCCTTCATGATGCTGCCCACATAAATGCCGCCATCGCCGCCGCGATTCGACTGACCGACAATCGATATGCCCAGAAAATTAACTGCCTCCATATTGATCGAAACGGTTATAATGTTCAGCGACATTGTCGAGTCCGTTATGGAGCTGTACGAGGACGTGCGCGACATGCTGGGCGCACGCTTTTTGCGACGTTGCGGCTTCTTGCGCACCTGCAGCCGTTGCACGCTGCTATAGTCGGTCATATCCCGGTCCAGTGTTAGCTCCGATTCGGTGCCAAATAGGCTCGTCGAGTCCAGATCGCTGGACAGCACCGAGGCCGATTGATATGTGAGTGGCGGCGGTTGTAGCATTTGCAAAGGTCCCAGCTTATGCTGCTGCTGTAGCTGTTGTTGTTGCTGCTGCTGCTGTTGTTGGTGTTGGTGTTGTTGCTGCTGCTGATGCTGCTGCTGTTGCTGCTGTTGTTGTTGCTGCAGCGCCAAGTGACTACGCACACGCATCTCGCATTCGCTGGGCGGCAGCTCGGAGCAATTATCGGACTGGTTGGTGCCATCGGCGGAGACCAGCCAGGAGACGACGCGTCCATTGAAGCAAGGCAGTATTGTGGCATCGTCGGCGATTTCCTCTTTGACCACACCAAAGTCGGCGTCCATTGACTTAAAGAAGTATTTGTAATTGTTGTTCTGTTTGTTGAGCACCATTTTAAAGTCTTTGAGTGTGACCTGAGCGGAGGGTATCAGTATTTTAACCAAATACGGTGTGCTCTCATCGTCAATATGATAAATGACTTTTGTCTCTTGGCTATTTGGTCTCTCTGTATCCATTGTTGATTAATTAAATTCGTTAGAAATTGTATCGAACTTTTCTATTGTATACGTATTCTCAACTATTGTTATATATTTATAGTCTACACTTTTTCGTTACACACACAAATTTTCGGTGTATTTTTTCTTTCCTTTTTTACTTTTTACATGTATGTACTCCTCTCGCTTATGCTTTTTGGGTTGGGTTGTCAATGGAGCCGCAGCAGCTCTCCGCCTCCTTCATTTGTATATGGCGTTCCACTGCTTTTATTGCAGCTCATTAATGCTTTTCAAGCATTTGTATGCGTTTTTTTTTTGTTCGTACACTTTGCAATATTGTGTACAATTCTCTTTGGGCGTTTAAATTTATAATTTTGGGGAGACAAAATATATATATATAGGTAAATAATTGACAGCGCTAGACTGATATCGATACACGTATCGAACCAGGGATGCTGCCACGCTTGCCAAACACAAAAGACAATTTACACTTGCGCGATAGTTATCGGTACAACTATGTTGACAAACATTAAAATGGAAAAAAAGGATGCACAGGCAAGATGAGTGTTTTGCAACCGTTTTTATTATATAAGCAATATTCATTTTGTAACAAGACCATAATTTTTGCACATCCTAAGCTATCTATCAATTCATTTCTCGACCATAAATTGTTATCGATTGGTTCTAGCTTTGTTTAAGGAAACAAGTGTGTACATATTGTTTTTAAGCTTAACATTATTAATGGCATATATTTGCAGCAATAGGCAGTATTTGTATGACTGTTAGCATAATGATTTATTTTAAGATCAAATGAAAACCAAATGAATTCTTGATATGTTCTAAGAGTGGACACACTGGCCCATTTTAGTCAATTTTAATTTAAGGTAATTACAAAGGTTAGCGAGCCGAGAATTTATTTAAATGATTAGCAAATGTCCCAAAACAAACCTCCATATATATCAAATCTTTCTCAGTCTTCAATATTTGTCTTGCCTGCAAAACAAAATGAACTAAATCGTTCGTTTGAAATGACAAACAATTTAACGAACTTTGGATATTTTATATATATTTTTTTAATTAAGAAAATTGACACAAGCAATATAAACAAACAAATTTTAGTATTTACTAATAACTGATATTCAAATTACTTTCAAATGCAACCTATTGTATTAATGAATTTAAAAAGAACTCATGTACATCGCTTTACATAATAATCAAATTAAATCATTTTATTGATTACACCTTTCATTGCTTTACATAGAAATAAAATTAAATATTTTTATTGATTACAGTTTTCTTCGCTTTACATAGAAATAAAATTAATATATTATTATTATTATTATTATTATTACACCTGCCATTCGGGTGCACGTTATTTATTGTATAAATCAACTAAACATTATTTTCGTTTGCGAATTAAAAAGTGATATTTTTGTTTTTCAAAACTCTCTTTATGCCTACATATGTATGTAATGTAAAATTATTTTAAAATTATAGATTTCACATCGAAAGTCTTCGTCCGAGCGGCATGCGACGATTTGTCCACACTTCCAGTTTGTAAACAATTTGCAATAGCCATATGTAGTATATAAAGTTCCGGGATTTGGACCCATGATTGGGTATAGTGAAGTTTACCTTTAAATCTTTTAGTTTTCTTTTTCTTTTTCTCTTTTTTTTTTTTTTGTTTTGTTTTTATTACATTAATGTAGATATAACGAACAGCTAAAATAACTATTACGCTAAAGTAACTATTACAACTAATTTAAATCGAATAAAAAAAAAATAGATTATAGGTAATCCAAAAAAATATACATATAATATATATATGCATGCGTGCGTGTGTGTGTGTGTGTGTGTGTATGTATGTGTGTCTCTGTGTGTGTGTATAGGTATGTATGCAATTTGCTCAAGTGCCGTACTTTACATACATACTTATTAGAGTATGTACCTATGTGATCCTTACATCCTTACATCCCTACATACCCACCCAGCCAAGCTGCTTACTACTTGGACGTAACCATTTCGACGAGATCGCTGGAGAGGGCCAGCGAGTCTACAATATCTATTAGTATCTCCACATCCTTTACAGAATTAACCACTTCGGGTGCGCCGAGCAAATTGACGTGCTTGCCCTCGATGTTGGCATAAAAGCATTTGTTTTTGAAGATAATGGCACGATCGAAGGGCACACGGCATTTGCTCCGATCGAGCACGGAGCGCCGGAAGAGCACGCATGATGGCTGATATTTGTGCCGCTCCTCTTCGGGTATATTATAGCTTTTTAGATCACCAGTAAATATGGTCATTGTTTGGCGCTGCATGAGCGATGGCGACAGCTTGTAGAGGGTCACCTTGCTCGTCCATTTGGTGGAGGGCACCTTGATGCGTGCGGCAACATTGGCCAGCTTAACCAGCGGCAATTCGAGGCAGGTGCGTTGCTGGCGTGTCTTGCTCGATGGCTCTTTGGGCGTGCTGATCACATGCCAGGTCTCATAGCAGGTGATCTTCTTGACAAGCCGTCCATCCTCCTGACAGTATGTGGTTGTCTCGGGTGGAAAGTACTTGGGCTGTTTGGCCTCCGTTTCGGGCTCAGCTGCTGCTGTGGCTGCATCCTCATCCGTTGCATTCTCCTTGTAGCGACGCTGTGATGGCGTTGATGTAGACGGACTTGCCGGCTTCTTAAACACATCATCGTCGCTGCTCTCGCCCAGCAGCTTGGTTAGCTTACGATCCGGGCCAGTGGTCAGTTGTTGTTGTTGTTGTTGCTGCTGCTGCTGCTGCTGATGATGATGTCTTTGATTATTGCTGGCATTCACCGACGTTGTCGTCGATAGCACATGGCGTCGATTTGGCAACCATTTAGCAGTCTGCACACGACGCACCACGCGCGCCTGATTGGCTGTTGCTGGAGGTGGTGATGCGTGCATGTCATCCTCTGCCAGCTCATTGGATATATCCTCGTCTTCGGTATCGCCGCCATCGGTCATGGGGCACAGCTCCTTGCCCATGCTCATCAGCGGCTTCATCATTGGCTGCGTCTTCTTACCCATCTCGGCATTCAGGATGCGCGGTCGCGGCTTCGCTTGACCCACAGAGACGACCAGCGACGTCTGTTTGTTATGATTGAGCGCCAACGTGTGCTTGCTGGTCGTTCCTGCTGCTGATGCAGTTGTTGTTGCTGCTGTTGCCGTTGTTGTTGCTGCTGCTTTGAGCCGCTTGTTGGTTGAGCCTGTGGTTAAATTATTGCCTGGCGTGCTGCTGTTCCTGCTGCTGCCGATTGCTACTGTGGGGGAGGACGTGGATTGATTTGTGCGCGAGCTGCTGCTGTTGTTGTTGTTGCGCGCTGCGGTCAACAATTTTTTGCCGCCGCTATTGCTGTTGGAGGAGCGCGTTATAAGCACATCGTCCTGATTGATTATGTCATCAATGTTAACGATTGTGAACGTGGGCACATCGTCACTCTCTGTTGATTTCATAGATGCTGCCGCTGCACTCACGGCCGTTGCCGTTGCCTTCTGCACTTTGAGTGCATTTGTCGAGCTAGGCGGACGACCCACCATGCCCGACCGCGCCACTGGAGCACCGCCAGCGCTGCGTACTGTCGCTGTCGGCGTGCTCAGCTTAAAGTTGGATGCCGGCCGTGGTTTGGCAGCTGTTGTTTGCACCATACGCAGGCCACTGCTGCCGCTGCTTGAGTTGTTGTTGTTACTGCTGCTGCTGCTGCTGCTGCCCACAACGACCTTTGGCTTGGCCTGATTGCTGCTGGCCAGACTCATGGCAGACGCCTTGGCCACAGAAGTGCTGCCATTGATAACTGGCGCCGAGCGGGCAACGCCGCCAACTTCGGTGGCCATGCGCTTGCGTGCTATGGGCGTATCATTGCCATCCTCTAGTTTGCGCTTGTTGCCCACCGTTGGAGTTGCCATCACTTTCATGTGGGATCGCGCCAGATTGGGCGCGATTGTGCGACGCAGCTGCTGCAAGTGCGTGACACCGCCGCGTCCGGCTTGGTTGGTGCCCCGGCCGGCTTGGGATGGGGTATTGCTAGAGGCTGTTGCTGCACTGGCCGATTTCGGTGGACGTCCACGTCCGCGCTTTGGTGGCACCTTTTCGCGTCGCAAATGCAGCTCAAAGTCCTGCTCACTGATATCATCATCGTCGTCGGACTTGTGCAGCTGTGGATTAAATGCCGCATCGGCCAGCTCATCGTCGTTATCCTCCTCAATCAGATCGTGCATATCCTCATCCTCGTCATCGTCATTGGCGAATAGGTGCTTAACCGACCGCTTGTTCGTATTCTCGCTGGCCAGGGCAGCCACATACTTGGGCGTTACCATGTCATCGCTGGCGTACTTCGGATTCGGCTTGATGGAGCGACGCGATCGGCTGGCCGCAATCGTTGGCGGCGGCGTGGCCACTGCCGTTGCGGCAACTTTCGACTGTTTGTACATTTTTGTTTTCGGTTCCGTAACGATGTCTCGCGTCGTGTCGCGCCGCTTGCTAAGCGGTGTGCACGTCCCGGCCACGGGCAATATTAGCGCTGTGTTGCGCCGCTTGCTCAATGGTGTTGCCACCGCCTTGACCTGTTGTTTTGTTGTTGTTTTCGCAGCTGCCCTTGGCAGTGTCGTTGGTTCGCCTTTGGCGTTGCGAGTGCGTGTTGCAATTGGAGTTGCGCCCGGCGCAACGGCGGACTGTTTGTTCTTTGGCAACAGCTCGACGTTTGCAATGGTCGTGGCCCGTCGGGATGTGCGCGTCGCTCGCGGTTGCTCTCGTTCCTGCTGCCGCTCTTTTTCTATGTGTGTTCGCCTGGTCGGTTGTTTAGCTGCGGCGATGCGCCCTTTTTTTGATGGTTTACCGGATGCTGCCGCGTTGATTATTTCGCTGGCTTCAGATTCCCTTAGATTTTTTACGTATACAATGCACGGTCGAGTTTTTCCTATCTCAGCTTCCGTTTTTTTTCCAGCTCGCATCTTTCAGTAGTCACTGCAATTGATTAAGAATGGTGTAAACTACTTGTAATCGCAAATACAAAAATAAAAACAAAACAAAACCTAAAATATAGCGTAGTGGCAACACGGGCTGTGTTAATTAGAGATGAGCGTCTAATTGCTGCGTGAATGCATTCAAATTAGCTCATCATGTATGCACACATACATTTTTCTATTATTTGTTCAAAGCTTTAATAATATAAATGTATATATATCAAGATAGATAAAAGTGTAGAGGAAATTTATTTTATATATAATAAATATATTTACTATTTTTGTATGTCTGTTTTAACTTCTCGTGCTTATTTCGTGCTGAAATAACGCGTCACGTGCTCATCACTATTCTGATTGCGCGACAACTCTGGCGCCCATTTTGGTCATTTTTGGTGCTCTATTAGCAACTACGCTGATTTTTGCGCGCCAGTTGTATGTACATACGCATACATATATCTAATATTAATATATAACTATGTACGTATGTTTAGCTTGTGGTACATATGTGTTTTTAATTTTAATATTCAATTTTTGATTTCATTATGCGTGTGCGCATTTTACATTCGGGTCGCACTTACATTTAAATGGTTTTACATTTTTCGGTTCTATCTTTTCATAAACGACTTTGTGATTTCCGTTTCGCACACTTTCACTGCACTACGTTCGATTGCGTTCGACAAGACGTCCCTGTTTGTGAATAATATCAGCAAATTGGCAACGCCATTCATTTTCATTTGCATTGATTTGCAGTTTAATTATTTTGCTTGATCTACGTGATAGCAGCCAGCAATAACATAATGCCACTTTGTTTTGTTTTGTAAAGTTCTGTTGCTCGCTTTGCTTGCCTTTGCTTTTGCTGTGGAACTCATAAATTTGTGCGGCGCTGCCAGGCCAGCAATGTTTTTCTACCCAACTGTACCACACATACACGCACAAACAGAGCTGCTACCCCGTGGCTTGCGCCTTGCAACAAATCGTATAGTTTGTTTTTATCTTAGTTTTGTTTTCTGTTCGACACAAATAATTTACAACACATATGCAATTAAAAAATATATTTTACTTGGATCTGCTTTTTGCAATGACAAATTGGATGCAAAACTTTGGTAATATCACTTCCCGCGCTCAATATTTTCGATGTCGATTAACCAGAACAGCACAGCACTGCCACTCGCCATGAAATTGTGAAGAGAAATAGAAGTGAAAAGAGGAGAGAGCGAGTGCAAAATATATGAGAAAAATAGAGCTGCCAACTGGCGCTAAAATGTAGCGCGCTGCTAACTCTGGTTAACAGGTGGGCATGCCCTTGTAGTATGTCCAATATACACACAAATACGTATATACATATATTTATATGTATATATACTGTATGTCTATGTACGCATATATATATATATGTATATCATGTGGATTGTTTTGTTCTATTCCTGTGCATATATTTTCGTATTATCGTTTATCATACATATACATATGTATTTTAATTAATTACATTTGGTTTTATGGCTGATCGCACGTTAACATTATTCTACTACTTCAATGCAGATGGCTGTGGGCAGCGGTATTTGGCCATTTCGACCTCTGCCTCAGCAAAGCTGAACCGATTGAAACTAAAATATTCGGGAACTTTGTAGCCGCTAGTTGGCGAGGCTCCGGGACCAACTGGTGTCGTTGTGGGCCTCACGCAAGCGCTGCTCAGGCCCGTAACATTGCTAACGGGAGCTGCACTAGGTGCGGTGCCGACTTTGCTGCTGCTGGGTGGGGGCCTTGAAGCACCTGCGCCTTTTTGTGCCTGGCTGTAGCCTCGTCGTAGGAGCTGGTTAAGTGCGGCGCGTGGGGCTGCGTTCATTTTTATGACAAATCCAACACAAATATTACTTCAAACAGAATTCACGTAATCGCACGACTGACCAAATATCAAGTGCAAAAAAAAAAAAACAACAATAACATATGGTTTGTAAAAGATTGGCAGCCCTAGGCAGGTCGCGGCGTTGCCATTTGTTCCGAAACATCAGTCAACACTTATCTAGCATGCATACGCACAACTAGGTTCGTGTGTAGTATGTTGTTTATATCATTAAACAATCACCCACCCACCAACCCACTGAAAAGCAAATAAGATTTGGTTAAGGCTAGTTTAATTTCGCTTTTTAAATTTAGGCTGCGCTTTGCCATAGTGCTGGCTTATATTGGCAACTGGCGCACGCCGCTTTTGTTTAGTTTTGTTGTTGCACTTGACACTGGCCGCACCAGTTTGATTCTTGCCCAATTGATGGAATTTCTTGCGCTCCTCGCGCGTGTCCTTTAGACGCTTGCGTTCCGCCTTAAGTTCCTTGTAGTTTTTATACGCCTTCTTCGGTGGCTTGGCGCCAAGTTTGATCAGCTGAAATATTTCCATTTTTCGTTTGTTTTTGATGGTCCGCTGATTGGCAATGGCAAAGTTAAGCACTTCTTGGCGTGCTTTTTTGATGTCAAATTCGTTGTCTGCTTCTTTCTTAAACTTGCCGCCGTCTGTGGTTTTGCTTTCTTTTACAGTATCATTTGTTGTTTTCTCTTGTTTGCCTTTTGGAAGTGCAGCTTGCGGTTCTTGAAATACCAGAGCCTTAAATTCCGAGTCATCTTCAGTTTTCTTCAATGCGAGCGCGGCGCGTGTCAATACGGGTTTAAAATCGGTGCTGGCATTCATGCTGGCTAATTAACAATTGTGCACAGACTACAAAAACTTTAAATGAATATTTAAACGCACATACTTACATATGCACACATGTGCTAGGCAGCACTAAAATGTACTAATTATGGCCAAACGGATGATAAATCGTGAAACAAGTTGGCAGCTCTTAAACTGCACGCCGCATGTCTTATTTTTGATAGCTGTATTAAATTTAGTTGGCTGTATTTAATTGTGAATAATACTATTCACATATTGCTGTAGTGCAATGAAACAACCATTAGCTAAAAAGTCGGCCCATAAAGAGGATGTGGAAGTGTCTGCCAAACGTGCGAACGTGCCGGCCGAACTACAGCGAAAAGCCAATGCCTTCCTAAATTCCAGCAATGTCGATACAAAAGTGCTGCGGGAAATTGTTTACCTCTTGGTATGTAAATCAGATAGTAATACGTTTGCAATATACCTATAAATGTCTATGGTAAATTACAGGAAGAAGCTGAGTGCAATGCCATTGGAGTAATGCACGTGCTTGAAGTTATCTTTAAGAATCTTCTCAAGCGCAAATGCATTTTAGCCGCCGAAAAGCAACAGGATAAGACAAAGATCAAGGGAAAGGCTAACCAGCCCAATGCCAAATGTCAAACACTCTATAATAAAGCGTGGTCCTTCCTGCTGGTTAGATTAGGCAGAGCCTCCAAGGAGGAATCTGGCGTTGCGCTCAAAGTATGCATGCAACTTATATCCAGCGAATCAAAGTATATTTACTCCAATGCCTGGCCCAGTGAACGCCTGCGCAGTGTGCTAGAGACGCTGGTCAACTCGGAGACAACGCCACCAACGGCTGTGGCGGCATTCCAGAAATATGCCCGCTGTCTGGACGTGCTACAGATGACATATCAACTGTTGCCGGAACTGGCACCAAACAGTTTTGCGGACTCTCCAAATATTGCACTCAACTATTTGGCTATCATCAATTTGCTTGACTTGGGAAAGATTGTGCTGAATGCCAATGAGTATCACATTGGCCCAAGCACTGAGAAACGTCCGCACTTTGAATACAACCAAACACGCAAACATTTGAATGCTGTTTGGAAGGGCATAATTGCATCGTGTAGTGGGGTGGACGAGAAGGTGCATCGACAGGTGCTTGTTGTGCTCTTGGAACGTATACTGCCGCATTTGCAGGATCCCATATTGTTAACAGATTTTCTGATGGATTCACTTCATCAGTTTGGTAAGATAGTAAAAAAAAAACTATAGTGAACGCATAAAAAGTATATGTTTAGAAATAGTATTATTCATTTGACCCGCGCCGCGCTATAAATAATATTTACTAATGTCTTGGATTGTACATATTGAAATTTCCATTATGTTTTTACAGATGGACCCATTGCCCTGCTCGCTCTCCAAGGTATCTTTACACTGATGCAACAGCAGAATATTACATATCCAGATGTCTACCAGAAGCTCTATAATATGTTCTATCCACGAATGTTCTACAACAAGTACAAAGCTCGCCTCTTTTATCTGGCCGATATATTTTTAACCTCAACACATTTGCCGGAAAATCTGGTGGCCGCTTTTGTTAAGCGTTTGGCGAGACTCGCACTCAAAAGTCCAACAGAGGATGCTATTATAATGATACGGTTCATATGCAATCTACTGCTGCGGCACACAGGCTTGCAGCGTCTCATTTGCGCAACGGGTGCCGAAAGCGGTAAACTATATGAAAATATGTTAAAACGTGCAGGATGTCATTTAAATTATATTGCATTTACAGCTGTGGAGATATCCGATCCCTACGATGAAACGGAACTGGATCCGGTCAAAGCAGGCGCCCTAAAAAGCAGCCTCTGGGAGATGTCATTGCTGCAGAAGCACGCGGTGCCCGAAGTGGCCAATGCTGCACGTTTTGTATCCAAAAGTTTGCCCGTAGTTGAATTTGATCTATCTTCGCTGCTGGAAATGAAGGAATGTGACGTAAGTAACATTTTTAAGATCAGCTCATTTTTATGCCACATATCAATTTTGGTTAATCTTGAGTATTTCAAAAAACACAGAGAGCTTTACAAAACTAAAGGCATACTCAACGAATGGCGAATTTTGTACTAAAAGCATCAACAAATTTATAGTTCGAGTTTTTATGGCTTGAGGTTTGCACTTTTGTCAGAAAGAAGATTTTTGTTATTTTATATATCGACCCATTGTTTATTATGTGAAGCCAGTGCAGGATAAAATAGAGTTTACAAGAAATTCCGTCTGCAACTGCTAAAAAATTGGTGGTAAAAGCTTTTGCAAAATTGATTGTGGGCCATCCAATCGAGCTGCAACTTGTTTTCAATATCTCTGCTAAATTTTAAATTTGATATATGGGGAAAAGTTGTCTATTCGACTTAAAGGTTATTTTAGCAACGATTTTGGGAGTTTCAGCCCACCGGAGTAAAATGGATGGAAAACCTTGATGCAACTTTTTAATATTCATCAGTTCGACTTCAAACTAATTATTTATGTTAATTATAATTTGAGATGTGGGTTTTTAGGCAGTGCGGATAAAATGAAATATCTCACTGTTCGGGATAGAAAAGTGATGAGTAAAATTTGATGAAAATATGTTGGCTACGCAAAACCGGGCTATAGGCGCTAGCAAAATATAAAATAATTATTTAATTTAATTTTTCATTCTTTTGGATACATTTTTGAAAGAGCAAATCCTTAATGCTAATTTTTTGAAGTTAGAATGTTTTCAGATGGATTTCTTGTTTAATTAAATTTATTTTAAATATATTCACCAACTCAAATTGATAATAGTGAACATAACTGTGCAAAAAAAATAACAACTATTTTGCAAAAATAACAATTTATTAATATATGAAGTGCATAAATTGAATTTTTGTATAGTGCCCAACAAATGTAAACTTTTTCTTAAGCATGCATCTTTTAAGCACTAATTTGTAAACTAATTTAAACTCTTTGTCTAACCTGCCAGATATTTGATGATGAGGTGAAGAAGGAAGTGAATCACTTTACGCTGGGCTACGAGCGTCCAACAAATTTTGCTCTGCCACAAAATGATATTGTTACCAAATACTGGGATATAATTTAGATTAAACAAAATATACATATATACTTAAATTAATATAATAAAAATGTATGTGCCTGTTATGTGTATACTTTTAAGCCGGACTGTATTGCTGGCCCAGTTCCGTTTTGCACCAGTTGCCTGGAGAAATGCGCGCAAGATGCCCCAGATGATGCCGCTGCCTCTGTCGCTGCCATTGCTCCCGTGGCAACATGGTGCTTACGTGCGCTTTTGCTCTTTTAATTGGAACCACAGCTGGAAGCTTGCAAGGCTGCGTCGCTGCGTCGCTGACCCACCCCAGACCAGCTCTAAGGTCGACACTGGCCTCCGTTGTCGAAACTGTGCGCAAATACGGCACGGCCGTATGAGGGCAAAGTACACGCACTCGGCTATCGAGAGAGAACTGAAGCCCAGAAACAAGCCCATTAAACCACCAACGTTGGCTGTGAATGCAAAAGAAAATGGAGAAAAATTCAATTCTGTGTGTGTGTGTGTGTTTTTTTTTTTGGATTAGAATACACTTGCAGATTCTGATTTCTAAAGCTGTAACTCGACATTTGTACATTTTTCCATTTGCTGCGTGGGATTTGTGGTTCAAAAATTAGATAGTAGTATGAACAGTTTTTTGGTCTTGCACTCGCTTTGCGATTTTGTTTGAGATCTCCACTCGTTTATTCTGATATCCCTTCAACAATACCTGAGTGCTGTATCATATGCATTGCTCTCATTACTCAGTCGAAAATTGACTTCTATTTTCTTCATTTGTATAAGAAACTGTATATCAAGGCGAAAAATGGGGTTTAAACCAAAGCTCTGTTCGAGCTCGGCTGTCTGTCTGGCTACACACATAAAAAGTCCGATATACCGATAAATTCGGTCTGTTTGACGGCACAAAATGTATGCTCCTTGCAGTACAAATTGATCAAGGCAATGTTGGGATCTACATAGGCCTGACTAAAGTTGCGCTCAGCGGACTGGACGCTTTTAAAGTCATCGCTGGAGATTTTGGTGGAATATGGGATCGCATTGTATGTGAGATCAAAGCAGCTGGACAGGCAATTGTCCAGACAGAACTCGACGCTAATGCCAATTGTCTCTCTACGCACACCGATTCCCTAATGCTGCAGACGGTGTCGTTGCCATTGAGGCGTGGCATACAAAAGACGATGCAGCCGCAGCGTTGCAACAACTGTCGGGATATGCACTCCATTTGTTCCATCAGAACAGGTGCGAGCAGGAAGCCCGTAAAAATGATTATGCGGCTATAACCCAGCGCCACGTGCCAATCAATGGTCTTGTAGCCGCCCATGGCAAAAAAGGAGCATTGAGTACCATACAAATTTTGGGGGCCAAACTAATGCATTCAAATGTGCGCAAAGAGGGGATACGGGGCATGTACACAGAAAATTAAATATTCCCGATCTGTGTATACTATATAAGAGTCCACATACAACAAATCTGGTGTTTCCAGCTCTTTTAACATCGATAATTATCGATTTCATAGAAACGAAGCGAGTAATCGATGACGCAAAACAAATTTAATCTGATTGGCAATAGGAGTAGCTAGGTTCAAAATTTCAAATCACCAGCTCTTGTACTCTCTGAGATTTTTGAGGCTAAATGCCTTCGGATTTGGTATATAAACTTTTGGATAATATATTTGGGCCGTGCTTGGCACAAGAACCTGCAATATAAATTGGTTGCATAGTTTTTTATTTGTGTTTTTTTTTTTGAGAAGGAGACTTCTCCCAATCCATTAAGCTTATATGTATGTCATCTAGATTAGTATTAACAACCGGATCGATATAGCCACGTCCTTCTAGAGTATCTCAGTTTTAAAGCTATCTTCGAGGAACCTGGCATAGGTCAGTCTGTCTGTTGCAGGCAGCCCAAATATAGGATCGAACTTCTATATCATAAAGCTGCGATTGGTAAGTCAAAATTGGTCAAAAATGAAGTTCTAGCTTTTTCATGATATCCTAGTCAAACCCAGCATTTATTTGTTTCACCATGCTTTCAACATATAGGCACAATCTGATTAACATCGTAGAATCGATCTAAAATCAAGTTTTTTACGAACACCTATTTTTTGTTCTTCAAAATATCCTGCCCAAATTATAAGCAACATTAGTCTACTATATCATATAGCTTCTTAGGTATAATCGGTCCAAAAATGGGTTTTTGTATGGGAATCATTTATATTTCTCAAGATGTTTAGAAAAAAAAAAAACTCAGCTATTACGAGCTACTATTTCATTTGGCTTTCAAAACAAAGGAAAAGTATTTCTAAGCCAAATATTCGCAAGGGTATTTAATCTTCGCCATGCCGAAGGCAACCGTTCTTTCTAGTAGTTCTCTCTACAAACATTATCTGTTCGCGGTGTGTAGCTTGCGACTGTTGATGTACTTAAGACCATGTAGGCTAGTGTGCTAGTGCGACAAAATTCATCCGTATTGCGTGCCAGTATGCTGCGGCAGCTAACAACCGATGCGGGCCTTGCCAACGGCTGAAGCTGCGTCTGTCCGATGATGCCGAGTGGGGGCCAATGGACTCGACGCCTCCAGATGGGCGACACCTGGCCGAGGCAGCCGCATGTTGAGCCACTTTGCAACTGGTCTTCAATTTGTAAGTCCTTGTGGCTTCTACTTGTTTGCCATGTTTTATTTATTTTTATTTTTGTTGTCGTTCGTTTATTTTGCTTATCCACTTTCACGCTTGGCTGGTCTGCACATTTGTCGTGCCGATAATAAAAAGTGAACAACAAATATTTTATAATTGAATAAATACAAATTAACATACAGATTAGGGAAAATGATTGATTAACATAATCCAGCCTAAAATAGTTTGAAACATTTTAAATATTCGTTTTATGTAGGCAAATATCACTAGAAAGCATTTACAGCGGGCGTGAATTTATGAAAATCGCATAGAAAGGCAATATTTAAAAGGGTGAGAGAATGTCAGTGAGTTAGAGGGATAGAGCAAATAAGAGTAAGAAAGGGAAAGAAAGAGATGAATGAAGATAAGGATAGAAAAAGATTGTGTAAGTGATAGAAAGAAGTGATTGGAGAAAATCTGTCTAAGCTAAAGAGTATAAGAGATTGAGAGTGTGACAGAGAGACAGCGAAAGAGCAAGTTTATGTTTTAATTGAAGCAAAGTTTTATAAGAATTACTTTACGAACGACTAAGAACACTGTCAAAAAGCCATCAAATACACAATTAATACCCTAAAGTACCAAAATGTTAAAGTCTTAGTTGAATTTTTGAAAATCGCATAGAAAGGCTTGGTTTTTGTGGGGCAGAGAAGCTACCAGAGATGTATAATTCAATTGGAATATGAGAATCCACATGTAGAATGTGCTGTCTCTAGTCGCTCTCAGATTTAGTTGTTCACACTGAAAGACAGACAGGCAGACATGACCAAACCGACGTACTGACCAGTCCTTGATATAAATAGAGCTTCATGCAGAGCGTATTCTTAACGAGTACTCGGTTTTTCCCTTATATTTTTTTGCTGTATAACTTTGGACCAGCTGTAATTAAGATGTGTGTTGGTTCGCTCATTAGAGCGCAACGTGCGGCTGGTCAGAAGCAGAAGCAGCAGCAACAGCTCAAGTTCAATGCAACCAACAAAGCCGAATTGAGTTCCGAACTTAGTGCTATACACACACACTTGCACACACACACACACACACACACACACACACACACACACACACACACACACACACACACACACACAGAGAGCAGGGACTTTGGATAGGTAGGAAAACCGCACTTGAACGAAAATCAAATTAAAAGCTTCAATGCCCCAGACACAGATGGGTCGAGTCAGACCACGGCAGGTCAGGTTAAGCGTAGACATGGCTTCTGTAGCCACATGTCACCTGCAAGTACAGTCATATACATACACACACACACACACACACACACACACACACACACACAATTGTGTGTGGCACGCACACGCACTTTGTATGACTTCATTGAAACAAGTTCATAAAACACTTAAACCTAACCGAGCCGACCAAATGCCCCCATGGGGCTGTCAACGTTGCCCGCTGCCAGCTTGTTAGCAGTTTTGCTGCCCGGTAGCCAGTGTGGGGATATCCGCATTCGCCCCCACACTTACACACACACACACATATACAGCCGCAACCGCTCCTGGCATTGCCCCACCGTTTACCTCAGAGTTGAACGCCGGACGTATCACCATCAATGACCATCAAAAAGTTTTCGCCTTTGGCTTTCTGACCAGATATGTAGACTATGCACATGCCCATATATATGCCCTTATGTATGTGTGTACATGTATGTGTGCATGTGCATGTAAAATGAAAGATTTTTTTTTTGTAGCCAGGCCAAATCGCATCGAGAGGTCACAGCAGATACCAATTGACCTAATCTAAGTGGAGGCGCCATTAGAAATCGTTTTGCTCGGCCAGGATGTCATTTAAGGCGACAGCCACATACATGCGTGCATACATACATATGTACGTGCATACATACGTTCCCCTATGCCCATGCAAGGGTATAGCTCAGTTTAGGCAGTGCATTTATTGATCCACTAATTTTCATTGTGTGTTCGATTTGTTCAGCTTTAGCTGAGATTTGTTCTTCTTCAATTATTTCAAACTGTTTTAGTCTGAAATCATCGCATATTTTATTCACCATGAACTGAATGTTAACTAAGGGCTTAGTTCCTGATGCCTGACACAACTTTAGTCTAAAAGGATTTTTTTTCATATTATTGCACAACTTTCTAGCTTCTGTCATAGCTATAAATTTGAACAAATCGCCATTGCAAATGAAATTTCAAATATATTTGCAGAAACCAAATCTAGTTTCGCCAGCTGGGAAAAGCCAGACTTATGAGTCAAGCCTTCAGGCGTGACATTGGCTTAAGCCATAAACCCAAAATCCAAATTGTAATTGCAGCCTTGCTTCTGATAATTGTTACTTGATCATTGGCATGCCAATGTATGTATTCCAGTTTTCCAGTTTTTCCGAGCGTGAAAAAACGGGTGAAAACTGTGCTGCTGAGGTTTCTATCCATTCTTGAGCCTATTATTCTATTATTATTTTTAATATTATTTAGAGTTTGTTTACAGTTGCCGTAAAATTCACGGCCCATAAAAAAATTTCCGAATTTAAGCAAAAGAATATGAAAAAATCAGCGGCAATTGAGAGAAAAACATAACTTACCACACACATACATACATATATGTACATGCATACATGCATGCACATAAGCACATACTTATGCAGCACACACACATTCGCACACACACACACATACAAGCACACACTTGCAGTGGCACCGGCTGTTTGTATGTATAAAAAATCTGAAAATGATAGAAAAATGATTAATTGCAGTTGGCAGTAGTTCAGCAGTCAGTTGCGCCGCTGCCGCCGCTGCTGCTGCTGCTGCTGCTGCTGCTGCTGCAGTAAACCTCAGCGAGCTCTTAGCTAGCGAGGAGGCCACACAATGCTAGCATGCGTGTGTGTGTGTGTGTGTGTGTGTGCGTGTGTGTGTGTATTGGCATTCATGGCTCATACGTGTATGTGTGAGTTGGTGTCTGTGTGTGTAGTATATTTTTTGTGGCAGCCCTTTCGTAGCACAACAGCAGCTGACTGCAGCGATATTAATGATAGATATGCGTTCGCTTCAATGCGTCACCCGCTCCCCGCTGCCCCACACTTGTCCCGAATTATACGATAATATTTATGTGTATGCTCCAAAAAGGTGGAGTAGCATGTGGAGAAGCCGTTCGAGAGATGGATCGACTGGAAGTGGCGAAAGGGCGCGTTAGCTTTAAATAATTGTTGTAGACTGAATGATAACAAAATGTTTGCATTTAATGCATAATACTTGAACTAATTGTTGGGTGAGTTGATTGAAGCTCGCCTTTGCATGTTCCTGTCCAAGTGCATGTTAGTTAACAAGAAGTTAAACTCATTTCAAAATACAAATATCGTATTAACTTATTTGCCTGTCAAACATTTAACAGGCAGATAAACAAAATAACAGTAACATAAGAAAATATATCAAAAGTTATAGTTAATTTTGAAAGAAACAGAAAAACGAACTACTACTTTACAGGCAGATGGGTTGTGTACTAGAGCATTAGAGAGTTAGCTTAAGTAACTAAATTTCTATTCTTTGGTGCTGAGATCTGAAAGTTAAAAAAGAGAAGAGTTCACCTTGGAGTGCCTGAGAATGATGTGTTTACAATGTGCGCGTTATTTCTATACTTTTCAATGTTTTCATTCATATTTGATTGTTATATCTGAGGGCGCTTATGATATGATTAGAAGATAAGAAGATATGTTGGTCCGACATTGGAGACGAGTCAGACAGGTAAACAGACAGACGAAGACGACCATAATGACTCGACTGTTGATACTGATCTGTAATAAATATATATATAAACAATAAATATGGACAGTATAAAACAGTGGAACTCCAAGAAACTCCAATATATATAAAGTTATTTGGGTAAATCTTCAAATGGAATGATTGATAAGAACGGTTTGTTGCCCTCAAAAGTCTGTTGCGGCGTACTCCGACGCCATAAACAAAAATATGTGTATGCCACTTGATGAGCAACAAAAGCCTTTCTCTACTAATTTCCATTTATTCATTTAGTTTAGTTGCATCATTCATTTCGACAAGAATTCCCGCCCGCACACACCCACACACACACATCAATAAAAGAGGAATATAGAGAAAAGGAGTGTATGTGTGTGTGTGTGTGGTGAGTGCAGTCGTGTCCATGCTCAAGTCGCCTTTTATTTATCAACGCTGGAGCAGAGAGCAGCAGAGCAGCCCCAGATGAATGTCCCGCCTCGTCTGCCCACAGTTGTCCCACCTTATCCGGGCTGCTGACGAAATGGCTCTGAAATGGCTGTTACGCCACTGACAAAATGTTACTGCAAATATGTCAAAAAAGGTCATACGACTATCAAAAATGAAACAAAAACCAAAAATGACAGCTACCCTATAAACCTCTCCTCTGTGACTAGCTCTGCCCGGTTTGTGTAAAGCCACGACGAGTCGAGTTCCCATGGGTTTTTGTCTGCTCGGATAAACGAAAGCTAAGGGGGGGTTCGTGGTGTGCTGGGCTTGGGGCTGAAGTTGGTGGATGTTGGTCCAGGACCGGGCAGCAGTTGCTCCTGATGATGAAAGGGGTTTACAACTATTTTCAAACTATGTATTTAGCGCGCATTATATGACCTCGTCTCCCACTCCGCACGTTCTTTCAATCTCTCTCTCTCTCTCTCTTCCGCCTGTCATTGCTTCTGCACTCGAAGAAATCACTGAGCTTGACGATTCTGGGCAACTTTGGCTTCTGTGAAATCCCAAATCTGAAATCAAATCCCAAATATTTGTCGGAAAATTTGAGAAGTTCTTTCTGTAATATGTTTGGTCTTCAGCAACGTTGCATATTTTAGTTGGCTGCGCCTAACAATTGTTTAACTATATATAGTTTTTGCACAGTGTAGTTTGCATTTTGCCTTCGTCACATGCTATTTATACGTTGGCTGTTTTTATGATGACGATATGTTTGTTTGCCCCACTGCGGCGCTGCACAGTGGGCATACTCAACAACTAGCCCATAGGGGCCATTTTTATGTTATATGTGAATCAAATATTTTCAAACTATTTTATATAGCTTACATTGTAATTTTGTTGTTGCTTAGGCCCATCTCAGTTCACTAACAGTGATTAGTGTCCGATAATTGTCGATGTGTACCACTGTGCAGCTTGATGGTCGGCTGGCTTTCGAGGGATTGCTTGACCTCTGGACCAAACCCCGCCCGCTGATCTGTATAGCTGCTTATGCCCCACTTGTAACATATTTTTTGGGCAGCGGATTAGTTGCACGCCATGTTGCCACTTGAAGTGTTTATGTGTATGGAGTGTCACACACGCACACAGGCACAAACACCCGCTAACACACACTCACACACACACACACTCACGCACACAATCAGACTCACAAGTATATCATGCGACACTTAATAAAAACAATGTGCTCAACATGCCGCCTTAAATGGAAATCCATTTTCAGAGTTTGTTTTTGCTTGCTTTTCATCTTATTGTGCTCGTTTTTGTGTATATGTATGTGTGTGTGTGTGTGTGCGTGTAAGAGTGTGTGTCTGTGTGTGTGCAGAGTTATTTAAATGTCTGCGTTTATCTACTATTCGCTTGCCTTCAAAAATGTATAATTAATTGTTTTAAAGCATTCTCTTCTATTCTCTGAAATCCGTCACCCACTTTTTATTTTTTGTGGTGGGGATAAGGTCGGGTCGAGCTGCTATAATAGCATTTTGTGGTTTTTGTATATCCATATACAAATGTATATTTGTGTTTTTTGATGATTATAAGTAGTCATCGTCAAACGCGTTGCTTAATCGTTTTAGCAATTAGTTAAGACGAAAAGGATCTTATGCAAAAAAAAAAAAAAATATACCGACTGCGTAATAATTGTTAGAGGTATCTGTGGTCCGGGAATGAAGGCAAACTGTTTTGAGATCGCATCTGTCGAGAAATTGGTCGGAAGTATTCCAAATTTGTTCACTCTTGCTCTAAATCGGAAGATATCGATTTTTCTCATTTCGCCACGCCTCCATATATATATATATATATATATGTGAGCTTCTCTGGTATATAGTCCAGTTCAACTCGTCAACTTCAAAAGCTCCGAAATATACTCTTTTAAAATATAATCTTTAAATAAAAACCGAGCAAAAAGGCGATCATACCGAGGAGGGCGGGGGGATATATTCTCTCCCAACTACTTCTCCTCGGGCACATCTCACAGCAGTGCTTTTTTTTGTTGTTGTTGGTTGGTGGTGGTTGTTGTTGTTTTTGTGGCTGCGCTTGGTAGGTGTTGTATGTTTTTGGTGTGTAATTTTGAATCCATATCAAAGCGCTGGTTTGTTTTCCGGATTGCGTCGTTGCCAGGCGACGGCTCCTTTTTTTGGATTGTTGTTTTTGTTTTTTTTTTTTTGGATTTTTTCTTGTTATGGTTTGCGATTGGCTTGAAAAACATGCCCATCATATAGCTTTTCTTCAATCATCGTAAGTTGCAGTATAACACATGGGGTAATTGTTCATCGTAGTAGTGGTAATCGTCAAAATTCGCATATATATAAACACTTCTGATTTCTCTTCTTTTACAGGTTTAAACACGTAAGTAAGTTTTTCATCATCATCAATTCAAACGGTATCCATTTTTCATCGTTATAATTAGTCGTGCAGTAATCATCCCTCAAATAAAGGACTCCCACATTTTCATTATATAAATATTCCAGTCGTGCGCAAGTATACGTTTATCCCTCCAAAGGGACTTACACACATGTTTTCAACATAAGTTGTTTCTTCGCGTAACGTTTTCATTCATCATCGAAATTCATTGGCGGTTGTTGTATCTTCCATTTCAACATTATTAGGGCAATCTCTCTCTCTTATAAACATTGAAACTTCATTATTGACTTGGAGACCTTGTGTCCTTGTATTCCCATTTTGTCCACAATTAGTCGGGGATGTGATCAACCCTTATTGCTGTGAGACGCTCGACCGCCCGATTAATGTACTAAACATTGCGCTATATAAATGTACAGTGCACCAAATACCGAGTTGGGAATTATAAGTTTCATTGCAAATTGTATTGTCGCTGTAGCTTGCTTCGGTTGCCGGATGACGACGTTGCTGTTGCTGACGACACAGCAGAACCAGTTTGACGCTCCCCGAGAGCGGGCACGCTGAGCGCGTGCTCACCATGCATGCATATCTAAACATATATATACTTATATATATGTATGTTTGTATTATAATTTCAATATGATCAAATGCAATGTCTGCTCTTTGTGTTTTCTGCTGTATCCATGAGACAACTATGTATCTATATTCAAAATTATTTGAAGAATTCATTAATATTTCTAAATTTACATCCACCACAACAACAATATACAAACAATCAATCTAACACAGGCTATGCCAACATTCTTTCCATGGGATTCGAACTCGGATCCTCGTTGTTCTGTTTGTATATTAATATAAATATATACGCATGTACACAAGAATTTATATTGTGGCTGCTGGAAATAAGAATATTTCAGATATTTAATTCGTTTTATTTTTTACCCTAGTAGAGAGTATTACAATTTTATAACTACATGTTCAACGCATCTACAAACTCGCCTGTCAGTCATGAAGCTATTTTCATGATACTTTGCATAGGGCCGCCTTTCTGTCTTCCTCTATATATGTATGTATGATTCTTATTAAAATTATTGGGCAAAATGTGTGTTTGCTTTGCTCTTTTTTAAGATATTTTAAACTTGGCATTTACAAGCTCCACATTGCATTTTATCTACATTGCACTACTATATCATATAGCTCTGCAGGAAGTATCTGTATTGGTATTTTTTTTAAAGTTTAAATTGTCTTGTATATAAATTTTGAAATGTTTTGCTGACTTCTTGTTGTTTGAAAAGAAGTTTTGTGTCCTTAAACACGTTAAATAAAGAAATAAAGACTTTTGACAGATTTGTATCCAGTTTTGTCAGACTCTTGTCACCAGGTGACAATAGATTAAACAGCTTTTAAATAGAAAATGCTGCACGCACAAGTTGGTGTTTGTTTTGATAACGCCTCTGCGTGCTGGGCCAATGTGTGAATAAATCTAGTATATACACATATGTTATATATATATATATATATAGGTATCCATTTTGTGCACATACATATATGTAAATACTGCTGCCATTTGTTGACCGAAAGCAAAGTGCTTTGGCAATTGTTGTGTGAGTTTTTGTTTTACTATGTTGCCTTCAATTGTCGCCCCAAATAAGATAAGTAACATAGAAGATGTTGTATCATACATATATAGAGTTATAAATATGTATACGTACGCATGTATGTAATGCAAATATTTGTATAGTGTAATTTAGTTGTTGTACAAAATGTATCTTAGAGCACACACAATTTGCTCAAGACTTTTAACAGCTTCAGTTTCAGTTTCAGTTTCAGTCGCAATGCCTACTCTTGTACGTATGCCTAAGCCTAAGTAAACCTTAGACATGGGGCGCTACGAGCTGTTCAACAACAATAATAAACGAAACAAAAGTGGGCAAAGCATATGTACGTAGCACACACACACACACACAACCGCACACATCCGCACACATCCGCACACACACACAACTAAACCTGCTTTGCTTGAGCTTTTCTATTTAGTTAAAGGCAACAAGCACTTTGCTTGCTTATCATACAGCTCAGATCCTTGCCCTTACCCCATAGCCTTGCTGTGGAGCCGGTTTTTTGGGCCGTTGCAGCTACTTTGCTATTATTATGGCTATAAACTATTATTCTGCCAACTTGCTGCCTGCTGTTGATATTTTTCTAAATTTAATTGCATTTCTGCTAGCTGACAGTCAAGCCGGCTGCTCGGCTGGCTGACTGGCTGGCCGGCTGTCAGTCTGGCGCTGGTCCAGGCCTCTGCCCCATGTGCCTCAATCTGTAGCAGCCAGAGGACAGCGACGACAACTCAATTTGATGGCAAATCACATCATATGCTTTCCAAACACGTCCTTTACAAAACGCAAAAATTTAAGTCACGAAAACAATTTTGTGAATTGTTGGCGGCCAGTCGTCATTGCTCCGACTCCTTATCCCCTTCCTGGTACTGGCACTGGCACTGGCACAGCCTGAATGTTCCCTGCATCCACACCCTTGCTCCACTCCACTCTCTCTCAACTGTGTATCTGTCGCAGTCCTTTTTGGACAGTCGGAAATGCCTTCCTTGAGTGGATTACAGCGCTTTATTGCTACAGCTTCAGTTGCTGCGCCAGCGCCAGCTCCCCTGACCCCGCCCACTCCTTCTCCAGCTACCGCTTCTGTTTCGTTCTATTCAATCACCTCGTTATCTGTCGCGTCGCCTCAATAAATAATGCCAAATTCGTAGCTTCATTTGTTTTCTGGACAAATTTAAAAACAATCGCGTTTTCAATTTGCATTACGGCCCAGAACAAGACATCACGTCCATTTGCATTCTTTAATTACGTTTGTTTTACGTTTTTTTTTATCGATTGATCAATTTTTCTAATTCAAATTCTCGATATATTTATCATAAAGAGCTTGTCTTGAATTTCTTCCAATTTTTCTAGCTGGTTCGATGCCTGATTGAATATGATTTTTTTTATATACATATATTTTTTTTATATAATATATAATAATTTATATTAGGCGATAAGTTTGTTTTATTTTATTTAATTATCTCATATTTATTGCATTTTAAATGGGTTCAATATTCTATATTAAGTACTAGCGGGTATACCCCGACCTTGCCCGTGATTGCGGGCGAATATTCCCAAATCGCTGAAACACGTATGCATTATATTCTTATGTAGAGCTTTGAAGATAAGTTCAAAGCAAATCGGACAGAACCTAAAAACTAGATAATAATACTGCCAAGTAGATCATGAGGCCAAGCAATGAACATAGACCCAAAGCTCATGAAAATCGGATGAGATTTGACCGAGTTTGTTGGTGGGAAATTTTGACCTATGTCTATATAGGATATTTGAGGGTTCCATTTTAACATGCATTTTGACCAACAAAATTGTTGCCAGATTTAGAGGCCAAACCATGGATAAAAAGCTCAACCTCGTGAAAATCGGATGAGATTTGATCGAGTTATGTTGGTGGGAAATTTTTACCTATGTCTATATAGGATATTTGAGGGATCATTTTAACATGCATTTTGACCAAAAAATTTGTTGCCAGATTAAGATGCCAAATTGATTAAGAGGCCAAACCATAGACAAAAAGCTAACCCTTATGAAAATCGGATGAGATTTGATCGAGTTATGAGGGCGGGAAATTTTGACCTATGTCTATATAGGGTATTTGAGGGTACCATTTGTTCATGCATTTTGACCAAGAAATTTGTGGCCAGACTAAGATGCCAAATTGATTAAGGGGCCAAACCATGGACAAAAAGCCAAACTTTATGAAAATCAGTGGAGTTTTGGCCGAGTTTTGGGGGTGGGAAATTTTGACCTATGTCTATATAGGATATTTGAGGGACCATTTTAACATGAATTTTGACCAAGAATAATGTTGCCAGATTTAGAAGCCAACTTGGATGGTAAACAAAAAGTTTCATGCAAACGTTTTTCGGGATTTTTCCACACATGCGGGTGGAACTTTCCGAAAACCCGCCTTAACATGCACCTTCACACCTAGCTCTTACGGTGCGGGCTGTGCGCTTATCACCAATCAGTCAGTCAATCAGTCAATCAGTCAGTCAGGACAAACAGTTTTATATATGGAGATATATTATCTTGCCAACTATTTTACATTGGGATAACTCAAAGGCAAAACATTAAACAACGACAAGTTTTAAGCGGAATTGAAATAACAAAAATATATTTCGATTCTGAAAGGTTTGATAGAAATCGAAATATAGAACACGCTCGTAAATTTGATTTTCTGCCAAAAAATTGTATTTAATGTAAGGTCTTAACCATATTGAGCACCTTTCTGGTGTCGCCAACTTGAGAGAGTGCTATATCATTTTTTTTTTCAACCTTCTCGTATAAAATAGGTACTTGAATAGATAATTAATTACTGTTAGCTAGAACGGCTGCTGCTGTTGCTGCTGGTGCCACACCTACCAATTAATTTAACATTTTGAAGCGTACCCCGTGAGTGCAGTCTCCAGTTGTCCCCGTCCTGGAATGGCCAGAAGCAAAAGAAGACAGCTGCCAAAAAGGGCGTTGCGTCGCCCATTTAAATGAAGGTGGGCAGCGGATGCAGAGGGGGGATGGGATGGGTTTGGTATTGGAACTGTCCTTGTGGTGTGGCCTGGCAATTGAATCTCCGTTGGCCGCATCGGTCGTCGCTTAGCAGAAGGGTTATCATTACTTCCACATAATTTAATTTCGGCAGGCAACGACCATTTGCATTTCAATACCAAATAGAAGAACTGGCGCGTTCTGTGTGTGTGTGTGTGTGTGTGTGTGTGTGTGCCACGGGCACTTGCTACGTCCGCCGGTTCTGTACGTTCCACATTTTTCTTACCATTTTTCAAAGTTTTGCCGGCTGCTCATTGCACAAACTGAATTGAATCACCACATTACGAAGCTACGCTGGATACCCTTTTGTTATAACGCTGCCGCTCCCGCTCCCGCACCTACATCTATATGCCCTTGTAGAGGGTACTCTAATTTTCTCATGCATTTTGTAACGTCTTGAAGGATACGTCTCCAACACCAAGGACAGCCGAGTCGTGCTTTTTGTCTCTGTCCAGAAACTTTCTATGGATCTATCGATAGCAATTCTAGAGTTCTTGCATGAACACCTTTTTTGTTTTCAAAATGTTTTGAGAAAACTTGGCATTTATTTGTTTTACTATGTTCCTAACATATAAAGCACTATATAATATAAGAGCGATCGGTCGAAAATTAATTTGATGTACGGAACATTTTTTGGTTTTTCAAGATATCTTCAACAAACTCGCCATTTATATGTTTCACTAGGTTCCCTACATTTATGCAAAATCTAATTTGCATCGGTCTACTATATCATATAGCTTTTTTTTGCAACATATCCCGAGTCGACTTGATTCCTTGCATGGAAAACTTTTTGCTTTCTCAAGATATTTTAATCAAACTTAGCCACTACGAGTTGCATTATTCGCCCAATATATTTACAAGCCTGTATCGCATCGAACTTTTATATTATTGGTAGAATCGGTCGATATTAAAGCGCTGCTATAAATTTAATTCTAAGGTATTTAATTTTCGACGTTCTGAATATGTTCGTTCTTTCTTGTTTTTCTTTCCTACATTTCGTGGGCATTTCGTTTTAAATTTGGCGGCCCAGTTGCTGAGAGGGAGAGAGAGAGATGCTGCTGCCAGATATTCCATCATCATTCATAACAAAAGCAGTTGGCAGTTGCAGCAGCAGACTCGGCTAAAACGGCTGCTGCCACCCAGCGTCGCCTACCCCTTGCCCTGTAGGCAATGAACTAGCCCCATTTTTTTGTTGCGACATTTCCGTTTGCATTTGGCAAGCGGAAACCGTCAGAGGCAACCCATTGGACAATCAAGCTGGGACGTGGACAAGCAACGAGTGCCTCCTAAGTTGTGTGCTTTTGTAGTTGTTGTTGTTGCTGTTGTTGTTGTAGTTGTTGTTGTTGCTATCAACACAAAAGGCTTGGTCCGACATTGTTTGGTGTTGATAGCTGCTCATGAATAACAAATGCACACGGCAGGTGGGTCGATCTATCTTTCAGCTTGTGCGTGTGAGTGTCTGCGTGTGTGTGTGTGCGTGTGTATCTTGTTTGTTTGCATATTGTCAAGTGGCTGTGTGGTGGGCGAGGTGGGAAGGGGGGGGGGGGGGCGGCGGATTGGGGTACGAGGCACTTGAGTGAGACCATTCCAAAGTTGTTTATAAATTGTCTATTGATTTGTGGCCAACCGAGGTACAAATGGATCAGCCAGCGACCATTCAACCATTTGACCATTCCGACCAATTTCACTTGCCAAAAAGTGCCAACCAATTAAATCATTTTTATAGCCAAATGCTGTACAAATTTAGCTCTATCTTCTCTCTCACACTCACTCACTTTCCCTCTCTGTCTCTGTCTCTGTCTCTGCCTCTGTCTCTTTCTCATCGCACAATATATTTGTATTGTGCCTTTGATTGATTCCCTAGTTTGAGTCACATAGCCAGCCATCGATAGGCCGCAATAATCAAAACCCCAAAATGTCAATTTCAGTTTATAGTTCGAATCAGACCGCAACGATGAAGCATAAGAGCAGCAAAAGAAGTCAGATAGAGATAGAGCGATGGAGGGAGAGGGGGAGAGGGGCAGGGCATGCGAGGTCGCTGTCAATTGAAATGTCAAATGCATTTGACGATTGTCAGCAGCCGCTCAGCATTCAGATACTTTATGTACATATATATCTAGTATCTACCTATCTATTCATCAGCTATTCCTCAATTATTTGTTGTTGTTACATTTCTTCATTTATATGTGTATAATTTCAATGCTTGGCAAACGTGGCTATCCCATTTGATTAAAAGTCAAAGTCAAGCTAGCTTAAGGCAGAATAATTGCTTAAAAATTGGATTATTTATTATAATTAATCAATTATTTAATCAATAAACATAATAATAATCATATAAAATGTCATCAATTCGTGTTTAAACAACAACTTATCTTGTCTTATTTTTGTTAAAAATATTTTTTCTTACCTAAGATGGGCTTGAATCTGGCTATTCAGCTCCTTTGAAACTGCATACCATTATCATTTAATTTTTTTGTCTAAAAAATTCTTACCTAAATTTGCCAAATACTTTTTTAAACTTGATAATACAACTGAAATAAATTGTATCTACTTATGATACACCTCGGATGTGAGAGTCGATGTGTGCTAATCAAGAATATAAATATACTTATGATGGGTTTGGCTATCTATCCTTATGTGAGTTACACAAATAAATAAATTGACCGGTTTAAATGGGCTCAAAATATAGATCTATAGAGACAATATCACGCTTTTTTGCAAATAATCATCAAATTATGCATATTAAATTATTATTGAATATATTGTTATAGCTAATAGCTATTTATTAGCCATTCGTAAGCGATGTCAACTATCTTATATTTGTATTTAGGTATTTAAAATACTTAGTCATTTAGCCATTAAGCTGTTTGCCACACTTGATATGCGTTTAGGCAGGCTTAACTACAATATATATCTTTCAAAGCATTTTGCTGGATATCAATATCACAGTCGTAGATATTTGTGCCATACTGACGCGTCGATTTTACTCATTAGCCATGGCTCTATCGACCTTGGCCCTCCCCCCAGCCGTCCGGCAAGCGTTGTCATGACAATAAATGAAATATTTTGAGCCCGTTCGATGTAATAACCGTCGCAATTCTCTGTTTGTCATATTTCATGCCCACGATTATAAGTCCAGCATGCGGTGCGCAACGCAATAAGCTAGCGCTCGCGATAGATAAATAGCACATTGGGGCAGCTGGCGGGGTTACCTAACGGAAAGGGTTAACCGGCCCGGACGAGAGCAGCTCTTGGGAGGGGGTGGGAGGCACTTGAAATTCGTTTTTCTGCAGCGGGTGCACATTTGTCGGAATTGCATTGTGAATGCTAAGCCCCGAGGGTGCTTATTGCAGGCTGAGTGTATCTGTGTGTTTAAGTGTGTGTGTGTGTGTGTGTGTGTGTGTGCGCTTAAGTATTTAGGCTTAACACATCGAAGTTTTTTGCATTCTTACAAAATTATTATATTACATACAAAAGGATTAAAGCTTACACAAGAGCATTTTCAGCAACGACTTACGCAGATACTCTTTAAAAAAAGTACATAAATTACTTGTAATTTGTGTGTTACATAACAAACGCCAACTGTTTGCGTATCCTGCTTGGTTAGGGTATTAAAACAAAATCAAAAAAAAAAAAATAAAAATAAAAAAAATTAATAAAAATAAATTGACAAATCGTCTGAATTGAAATATGAAAAATGTGCGCTCAGCGCTTTGCAGCAATTGTCAAGTGCACCAATAAATTTCATTTTGGCCAGTTGGGCTAAACAGTGAAGCCTCTGCGCGCGAACACCTGAGCAGCTTGTCACATAGAAACTGCACGTTAATTTATCATATTGGATATTGTTATTGGCACTTCGAGGCTATGGCTATATAATAAATTCAGCTATGTTTGTTGACCTTTCTCACGCGTGCTCACTGTACTTTGAAGCCCCAGTTCAATGGGCATATTAATCACAACAGTAAATCACGTTCAAATTATTTGAAATTAATTAATAACTATCAAACAAAAAGTGCAAATTATTGTTTTCAAGGGATTTTGGACAACAAAAATATGTAAGCCATCAATAGGCGCATATGTTTAATACATAATTCGTAATACTCTCTCCCCTGGTATTACGACTTATTTCATTATTTTTGGAGCAACTAAAATATACGCTTTAAAATGCCAGGTGCCATTATTTGGAGCTAATATCGAAGATTTGAACCAATATCAATGCGAAGTTTGGGCTTTTGATTTTGTAGAAAGGCTATGTTGATCTGCCTTAGTTACCTAAACTTATTGAAGACCTTTCTTATAAATACAGAACTTAATATCTATAACTTTATTATAAAACTGTCCTCCTGGTATCAATCAATCAATCAGTCAATCAGTCACCTTGCATCATTTGAATTAAATCATAAAATTCTCTTTTAAATTGGTAAAACTCATTTGTGGAACTCTAGCCTTGGGCCTTGGTAGTTATTTTGGATGCCGTATCTATGTGCTGTAAATTTTATAAAGATCGGACAAAAAGCCCAAAAGAATTTAGGGCTTAAGGGTATCTCCTCATCGTGCACTCCCGCCTAGAGAACTGTTTGTTGTTTTATATTTTAGACCCAGCTGATAATTCTATGCTAGTATTACGTTCCCCAATTTACAAGCATACATAATTAAATTCTATTATATGTGAACGGGTACACTTGTCTCGAAATTGTTGTGGAACCGCAATAAAATATATTTAAGAGTCGGCATGTCTAAAATTTTAAATGTGGGCAAATATACCTAGGCATATGCCCGGAGAATGTGTGCCTGTATATCTGTGTGCGTGTGCGTGTGTGTGTGTGTGTGTGTGTGTGCATGTGCATGTACGTGTGCTTCCACATATGAAGTGTCGAATTCAATACACTAGCTTAAGGCTAAGGCCCGAAGGCTGAAAGCAGATAACTAAACGGGCGGTCAGTCTGGGCTGTAGTAAAAACTTTTCAGAAATTCGAATCATGTAACAAAATACATGATGGCTAAATTCAAAAGTGTGCAAGACATGCGTGTGTGCCTGTGTGTGTGTGTGTTACTGCAATGCCTCTCTGAAAAGGGTAATTGTCTGTGCATGTGTGTGCGTGTGTGTGTGTGTGAGGGCGCAACATGTGTTTATAATTATATTTTCACTGTGTGCTCACATTTTTGGACACAAACTGTTCAGCCTGCTGCTGCTGCACGTGCAGCCTGTGTGTGTGTGAGTGTGGGTGCATGTGTATGTGTGCTCGTGTGCTCGTGTGTGTATGCATACAAATGAAAAGCCGCCGCTGCTGAAGCGGGCTGCTGCACAAAAACGCACACGGCCTCAAGTTGCAATTGTCAGCGCTTAATTTGAGGTCAGCTGGAAGCTGGCGCTGGACAGGATTAGGCCTTGGTGGGGCAGCTGGGCTCAGCATGCCTACCAAATTAACCGTTGCTTCACGCACACTAACACACCACACACGCACACACGCACACCCACACACACGGACACACACAAGGCCCGTTTAAATGGTTGCTTCGACATATAAGCGCGAGCCATGCTTTTTCTTGAAATTAAGCGAATTCTAGCCCAATCTCACAAGCTCGACAAATAAAGAGGTTGCGTAAATGATTAGACAATATCTGAATATCTCAGTGCTATCTAATATGTATATGCTGTTTCTCTGAGGTAGATTAGCGATTTTTTTTTTGAAAAGCCAATTGATACTTCTTCAAATAAATATTCGATCTGATCTGATCATAATGAGCGTCCGGTTAACAGAGTAACTTCGTTATGGCCCGTCATTGGAGCTGGCCGGATGTGAGAGCCTTCACTGTACTCACATATTAAAGTGTAGTGTGCTTTACGGGGTTTCATGTCCGTGTGAGCCCGGGCATGTTTTTTTCAGTCCGTATTTCGTGTTCGTGCTGGGCCGGACCCAGCTCCAGTTGCCTCGATTCGAATCGTGCTTAAAAGATAAGTTCGATTATTGAAGTCGAGATCAATAACAAAAGCAACCACCCATATTTATTAAGAGATATCTCTCGTCTCTAGTGAACGTAGGAAAATTGCAATTGGATCGTTCTTCAGAGTAGCTGATGTTAGTCTTCTTAGCAAGGTTAATTTCTTTAGTGAGATTTGTTTCTCGATTTGGCATGCTCCCATTTTGATTTGATACCCTATCTGACACCGGGTATACACGAGATGGCACAAAACCGATATACTCTTTTTCGTTCTTCCGTTTTGTGAACGAGCATAATAAGTTGATTCCTTCGAGTTTTTAGCAAACAGCGACAACAATTTACACGCTTTGCCATACGCAAAAGCTTGTCACTTGCAGTATGCAATGCCAACAAAAGATTCGCTGCTATCTGCCCAGCCCGCTGCCAGCCCCTCTGCCGCCCACCTGCTGCTTCACCCCGCCCACCCGCTTCGCAGCTGCCTGCCTATTCAGCGTTTTATGCCAACTGTCGGCGTTCGCCTTTGTCTTTTGTATGCGCGCAGTGACCTGCAAAAATGGCAGACGCTGTTATTTTGGCTCTTTGCTTGGCCGCCCGTCCGCCCGGCCGCCCGGCCGCCTGGTCGCCTGGTCGCCGCACCTGGGCCGCCTTTTGCCCGGCCACATCTTTTGTTTGGACCAAGCTGAACGCGGGCGGTAGCCAGGAGTTGGCTGCGGTCAGTGCATGTTGCATATAATTTCATTCATCACATGAAACCACAAAAAAATTCGTTTTTTTGCGGGAATCATAGACTAAAAGATACCCTGTGTCCAGCTGATAAAGCGGTTATTGAATATTATAAAATAAAATGACTTTCTCGCCAAGTCACGTCCAAGAGCTTCGCTGCGAGAGAGACAGAAAGATAGAGAGTAAGGGAGAGAGAGAGAGATAGTGGGTGAGAAAGATAGAGAGGGTAAGGGAGAGAGAGAGAGATAGCAGGGGAAAGAGATAGAGAGCGTAAGGGAGAGAGAGCGTTAAGAAGAGAGAGAGATAAGAAGAGAGATAGTCAGAGAGAGAGATAGTCAGAGAGAGAGATAGTCAGAGAGAAAGATAGTCAGAGAGAGATAGTCAGAGAGAGAGAGATAGTCAGAGAGAGAGATAGTCAAAGAGAGAGAGACAGAGAGAGATATTGTTATAAAACAAAAACTTTATAAATATGCATTTGTACTCTGTACTTGTATGCTTACGTCACTAAAATTGCGAAAGACTTACTTGATATCATGAAAATCGCAAAGAAGGGCGTTTTTGTCACATAAAATAATACAAAATGCCCTTTCTGCCTGTGGTATTTGTTATTTACGTACTTTATTTGCTGTGCCTAGCTCTTATAGTTACTGATATCGGAAAATATATATATATATATATACCATCTTCGATAACGCTTATATACCCTTTTCACACATTTTGAATGGGTATAAAAAGTGAAATAAAAAGACAAAAGTAAGTTTGAAAAAAAAAACCAGCTCAAATCTAATCGGCAGAAGTCGTTCTTCTTCTTCTACTTCTCATCTTCTTCTTCTTGTCGTTGTTCCCATTTGGGTTTTTGCATTTCTTTCAGCATTTCTGTCGCGTTTGCCATTTAATGCGACTGCAGTCGGGTTTCCCTCAGCATCTTCTTCTGCTTCTTGCCATTTTATTTGACTTTTTCGTTTGCCAGCGCCACTTGGCCATTTTCATTTTGGGTCCGCTGCCTGTGTCTGCGCTGCCGACAAGCAAATATTGTCTTTTCTCAGTCGCATTTTTCAACTGACATCGCCCCGAACCCAAACTCAAACCCGACACCAAATCCCAACCGCCTCCCTCCTTGCCACCGCCTCTCGATAACTGCACCCGTTTGGGTTATAGGGTAAAAAGTATTTTTGTCACGAATTCAATGAATGATTTTTAAGCACGTCTTTATTACTTTTGCTCCTTTGTCCACCATGTTACAGGCCTTGGCCACAAGTCGTGAAAAAATCGTATATATACATACATATATACATATATTTACCTTTAGCATTAGTGTTATACATACATTCATTTTAAATAATGTGGAGTATGGTATTGTTCCCTTTTACTCAGGCTTGCCGCTGGCATTAAGCGCTAATTTATTTATGTCCTTGCCACCGCTAGAAAACCCGCTAGTTGTGTGACTCATGCCCATGTACCAGGCGCACACTGTACTCATATGAGTAGAAATGCTGCCCGAAATATTCTTCACTTTGTACAAGAAAATGCACTTTACTAATGAATTAAATGGCTTTCCAATGCGCCAAGACTGTGCACACTTCGAAAAATTTTTCGATTTGTGTGGAATTTAATTGTGAAAATATGAGCGTACCCAGAAATCAAAAGTCTCAATTTGTTTTTGAACCAAACTGGACCAAACCAAACTCGGTGCCCCATTTAATTTTTCTTACTATGAAAAGAATCTTTGATCAAAACTGCCCAAATTGAGCACGAGACAAACCATTTTTTGTATCCAAACTGGTACAAAAGAAAATCTTTTGGGGAAGACCCAGCTCAAGAGCATAAATATCATTTCATTTATCTAATCATATTAAGTATATGACATTTTTGGGTAGAGATCTGATTCCCTAACTTCTAGTTATGATATGCAATATTTATAAAACAGCACGCGCAATTATAATTAAAAAACTTTATTATTCCATTAAAATTTTGAAGATATTGTATATGTTAACTAGAACTAAGTTCAATTATGTATAGAAACAGTTTGTCGAACGGAAACTAAAGACAGAAGCGAGTTCTAACCCTGAACCGCATCTCTCCCAATCCCTCTCAATGGTAATATTTTGTGACGAAAATTGAGTTGGGATAAATGTTAAGGAATGCACCAATAAGCCAACATTTTGCCAAGTGTATTCCCTGGCTGCGGCTTCTGTCGAAGTCTCAATGCTCGTTTCCTTTAGTTGTTGTTGTTGTTTTTTCTATATTTTAGTTGTTGGCAGTTAGGTGGCCAATTTGCTTTGTTTGCAATTTTATTAGTGTTTTTGTGTTGTTTGCTTGAAACGTTTATGAATTTAAGGGATATATTTGTTTAGTTTGTAATTGCGATTACTGGCAATTGTGCCTGTGCGAGTGTGTGTGTGTGTGTGTGTGCAACTCCTAAAGATACATTTATTTATTTGTATGCCCTTTTCATAAACGTTTGCTAGGTTATATGCATCTTTTGTTTTTTATACCCTGGTTTTAAGGGAGAAACAAAGTGGTATATTTATGCAACATGCTAATTTATGGTTTTTTTTATATTGCAAATTTTGGTATTAATTTTAAATTTTAATGCTATTTATTTTAATTAAAAGTAAAATTCACAAAATATTATGTATTTACTAACTGATTATTTACCCTATGGGAAAGTATTTTGCTCACTTGATAAGCTAAATTTACAGGGTATTGCCCAGTCTTAAAGGGAGCCGTCCTGCTTTTTGTTCTGATTATTTTTTTAGAGCTTTTTTGCTTAGAGCTTTGCTGCGGTGGCTTAAAGACTCTGCTGGTATGCGGACGTGGCGGGGAAGGGGGAACCAGGGGGTCTCAGAGAAGAATCGTCTGTGGATGCATTGCAACTAAATGCGGTGAAAATACGAGTACATTGAAGTTTCTGTCCCGAGCCCGTCAATAAATCATTGAACAGACAACGCAGCCCGTTGTTAAAAGCGCTCTTTCGTATCTACGAAATATGTGTGTATGTGTGTGTGTGTGTGTGTGTGTGTGTAAGTGCGGATTTATATGTATGCATGGATGGATGTATATAGACAGAGCATATCAATACTTCGTATAGACGGATTGTATTTTCAATATTTGCGCAGCGTTGATCATGGAAACGTGGCAGCTCCTCCGCCGTGGTGCGGATTGCGGAATCCGGGATGCGGTGAGTTTTTGAAGAGTACGCAGTGGCTTTTGTTGGTTTTGTATTGCAATGATTTAGCAGTTTTTCGTCTGTGTTTACGTTGTGGATGAGCCAGAATGGCGATGGCGATGGCGATGGCGATGGCGACGCCACCAACCCGAGCTGCTGAATAAGAAATCAGCAAATTGTTGTGTTTTAATCGAGCAGCGGCTGGCAGTCAGACACAATAACAAAAAACAACTAATAGCGGTTTTAGTCGGATGTGCCCGACCGGCAGATACCCTGTAGCCAGCAGCGAGCCATAAATATTGATAGATCCTTACAAATATAAAAAAAATTACAAACAAACTCATACATACATACACACTCACACAAGCCATTCACACTCATACACACACACACACACACACACACCTATTTTCTCACACACACAATTAGGCATGTTTACTGCTCACCTTATGCAGCGGATTCTTCCCTCAGCCACACAATATGGAGAGCGCACTCTTGAATAACTCTGATATTTTGATTCGAATCTTCATGAAGTTTTAAGAGCTTAATCTGGGCACCTAAGCGTGTGTACATACCAAGGGCAAGGCAACACTCTTAAACATTCCTCTTTTTAGTTTTGGTACGGGAATGGGAAAAGTACATTATTTTTCAGCTGTATTTACCACACGAGCGTCTATATACCGAAATTGGTGTACCTAGTTGTTAAAGTCTTCGTGTTATGCATTAGAAAAAACTTACTTGAAACTATAGGAAATGGAAGACAACACAAACAGCAGAAATGAAAATTTGAAATGTCTAGCTTTTGTAGATTCTCCGATCTATTGCCAGATGCATGTATAGATGGATATATAAGTGGATATCGAGATGGACATACAGATTGATGTACAGATCGATGTACAGATGGATATACAGATCGATATACAGATAGATATACGGCTGGATATAGAGATGGATGTACAGACGTATTTACAGATAGATACACGGATGGATATAGAGATAGATATACAGATGGATATATAAATGGATATGCAGATCGATATACAGATGGATATATAAATGGATATGCAGATCGATGTACAGATGGATATACAGATCGATGTACAGATGTATATACGGATGGATATAGAGATATATATATATGTATACAGACGTTTTTACAGATAGATAAACGAATGGATATACAGATGGAAACACAGATAGAAATACAGATGAATATACAGACGGATTTACAGATAGATATACAGATGGGAATACAATGGAACATTACTGGATCAATTCAGTTCGCCTTCCAGCTGGTTCATAATACCTTATTGTTTTTGTACTCATTTTCAAAAAGTGCTGGGTATACAGCTCCAGACTCAACCCCAGCGTTCAGCCCGATATCAATCCCAATCACAATGCCGCTGCGTTCCGCAATTGTCTGCAATAAGCCGCTGTCGCTGTCGCTGTTGCCGTCGCTGTTGCCGTCGCTGTTGCAGTCGCTGTTGCTGGCGCTGCGTCTGCGGCTGCGGCTGCTGCAGCGGCCACATTGAACAGTGTGCATCAATATGGAGCGGCAGCCACAAGCTGCGAACAGCTAACAGCTACTTGTGTAAATAACTGTCAGCCAATTGTTGTTTAATCGCCGGCTTAGTCATGTTGTGCTCTGCACTTTTGAGGTTAAGTGCCAAGCGGCTGCCGTCGAGGGGGGATTTTTTTTTGTTGTGCTGCGGGCGGGTTCTAACTGCTGGCTGTGCAGGATTTGGCTGGGCGTAAGGCTTTAAGCTGATTCTTTTTTGTTCTTCGGCGGCTGTCTCTCTAGTCTAATTAGTTGCACATTTTACATTAATTAATTTTTATAGCGCACTTTTTTGGCCAGAACTTTTGTCATAAGAAAGCCAACGCCCGCATTTTGTGCCTTGGCCATAACTGCGGTGTCCGCCATTAGCTGCATGTGCCACTGCCGCTGCCGCTGCCGCTGCCGCTGCCCCCGCTACAACTTCCCCTGCTGCACTTTTAAATCACTAAATTTTGCTGTCTGGCGTAAGAAAAATGAGTAACAAAAAAAAATCAAAAAGAAACTTGACTCAAAGGTTGGTCGAATATTCGAATACCCTTGAGATTAATTTTAGATCCTCCGATTACTTCCAATTGATGTATAGATTCAATATTGATCGGGTTTTGCTTAAATCTAAAAGGAATTATTTGGGTTCGGGAACCAAGTTTTTCCCCTCCCTTAACCCAGCTTTGAGTTCGTAACTTGCTTCATCGAATTTCTTTTGATTTTCAATAAAACTCTTTAGATTATCAATTATATCATTTTTTTATATTTACGTTGTTTTATGTATTATTCATTTTTAGATGTGCAAAGCTTAAAAGTCTGGCATTTGTATACTTGAATAATCAGGATCAGGATTATATTTGGCTGTATATTCTGACTTATAGGACTCAGTGAAGGGTAAGTTAAATATGGCAATTCCAAAAAATCTGTCTTCTTGTATTGTGTGCGTGGGCTCGAACGATCGGGACAAATGAAGTGACAAAATCACAATACCCTCGGCTAGAGTATGGGTATTTGTATGAAAGTTAAAAGAAATTCCAAGTCGTGCGGCGTCTTTGATGCTGCTGCTTATGCTGACTAATTGGATTTGCCTGAGAGCTAATAAAAACGTTACAAAAGTATTTCGCTTTTACTGCAAATTAGGCAACAATAATTATTTTGCTGGTCCACACAGCAACAACAACGAAATCTAAAGAATCATAAAAATCAACACAACATTCTGTAAAGCAAAAAAAAAAAAAAAATAATAAGAAAAAGCGTCTAATGAACTCTGCCACAGGACGAACCGAACCTGTGTCTGTGTAATTGCATTTGTTCTTCAAGCAGCACTGCCACGCCCCGTTTTGTGGGCTGCTGCCGCTGCCGCTGCCCGACGGCTAGGCACAGCTGTTGACGGCTCGAACATGTTGTCCACTGGCTGTTGGCACGTCTTATCGACATATATCGATAAAAGAATTAGTTAAATCGTGACTGCCACTTAGAGCATGTCGCTGCCATTAATTATGACAAGGCCTAAAGGCAACACACACGCACACACACACACACACACACACCATCGAATAGCTATAGCTATTAGCTGCCTTTGCTTTCGATTAGGCGGCGATCTCAGTTAATTAAAATCGACTTTTTGCCATTAATGCCCCCAAATCAAATTAGCCACATCAAGAAAAGTTTTTCAGCGCATGCCACCGGTTGCCACAGCAGCGTTTCTCGGCCCTAATGTACACGTATCCATCGAAAAAAAAAAAAAAAATGGACCCTAAGTATTACAATGCTTCCGTAAGCTAAATAAGTTAAAAAGCACCCACAGCTCCACAAAAAAAGTACAAATTTTATTAAATACCTACACCGACCAGACATAAGGAATACCGCTTGAGAGAGAGAGGGATAGAGATAAGAGAGAGAAAAAGAGAGAGAGAGAGAGAGTGGAAGAGAGAGAGAGAGACAGAGAGAGAGAGAGAGCGAGAGAGAGAAAGATTAACTTTCACATCTTGTTTTTTTCGCACTTATCACTTAAAATCAAAGCCCGATAACCTGTAAAGCTTACTTGAATCCATGAGAATCGCAGAGTAAGGTGAAAAAATATGTTTTTTTACTTACATAAATACAAACATGCATACTTATAGTTAGATGGAATTACCAAAATCCTTGAAATAGGAATTGTTCAGATTTTTATGTAGAGTTTTGAAACGTCGAAACTTGAACTTCAGCCCATACAATCTTGGTGCCACAATGGGATGGATTTCCAGCTGAGCATACTGTAAGCATACATACCGCCATTTTTCCACACAGGTGGGAGAAATTTGCCAAAACTCCGTCCAACAATACGAAGGATAACTACACACTACTAAAAATACAGTTTCTTAACTTTAGTGGATTGGACAGAGCATTAACAGTCGGTCAATCAATCAGTCAGTCAATCAGTCGGTCAGACAGTCAATCAATCAGTCAGGTCAAACAGACTTATAAATATTATAGATAGATGTTCAAAGTTAAATTTCGAGCTATAAGTTCGCATTCTAAATCAAGTTTTTAAGAAATACCAACCCCGTCCTCTGCTATTACGCTTCTCTAGCCAAGATCTATAACAGTTATAAACAAAAATTTCCCAAGTAATAACACTTTTGTGAACAATTCACAAGAAGCGTCAAATTTCATTTACGCGCTTTGTTCGCCCGCCGGGGTTGATAGAATAAAAAAAGCCAAAGCTTCAAATTGACACGAATAGGACGTGGACAATATGTGAATGTCTATATATAAAGATATATACATATACACACAGATATATTTGTATGTATGTATGTATGTTTGTGTATTTGTCGGCCGCTGGGCCGCAGTTTATCATGTCCGCCAGGAATAATTCAACTTTGCTTATTTCACACTTCAATTTCGTAGGTAAACAAACTTTTCAGTGCGGTCGCAAAAAGCTGTCAGAATCGGAGGGGGTTAGGATAAAAATACAACAAAAAAAAACCTAAAAGAAAAAGGAAACCAAAGCCAAAACCAAAACCAAAGCCAGGGCGGGCGAGTTAAATCAACAAAGTTACAGGGCCAGGACTGGGGGCTGTGGGCATGGCCGGACACCCGGGAGGCCACCTTTGGCAGTCAAGTGAAAGCAAACAAATAAAAATGATGAGCGGCAATATTTGTGATGCCAACAATAACAATAACAACAACAGGAACAACTTAAAGCGAGGGCAACAACAGCAACAATGTGGCAGTGGCAACAACTCACGAAGAGTCCTTGGGGCATATTTTTGGTGTGTGTTGCTCCTGCTGCTGCTGCTGCTGTTGTTGTCGGCTATAGCCGGGCTATTTTCCTTTGGCTGCCTTTTGTTATTGTAAAAAGTTTCACTTTTTTTTTTCTCTCCACTTGTTATTGTTGTTGTTGCTGCTGCGGCAAATTAAGGCGCAAATTGTGGCCAAGTTGTGAAAAATTCGGCAGGCAAGTAGCCACCAGGGTAATTCGAGCACAGCCCCCCCCCCCCCCCCCCCCAAACACCCGCCAAACTCCGGCACATAAGTGGCGCCCACGAAAGTGTCCTTGAGGAGGCTCATAAATATTATTATCATCACTGAGTGCATGCTTAGTACGGTGTGCGTGTGTGTGTGTGTGTGTGTGTGCCTCTGCCTAACGCTCCTTATAAATAGGGATAACCCATAAGACGCAGCTCAAGTTAATAGCTTAATAATAATAAATAATTAATACAAATGAGTTTAAAACATTTTTAAATAGAAAATATAGCTATGGTTGAAAATAATGGATATCAACAAACCGCATCCAAGTTTTTAAACTGTCATGAGACGAGCCTCAAACCAGGGAGCCTAAGCCTATTTCATTTCTGGGAGCTTGGCTTTGGATATTTATAAATATTATTACTTCATTTTCCAATGGTTGATTCTTGAAAAAGCTTGGAAAACATTATAAATATAATGAATGGAATGCTTCTACTTGGGTATACCTACACCAAGTTTCGAATCAGACCTCGGCCTCGCGGATGTGAAAAACCAGGTTTGCGACCTAAACCTTGTGTTGAGGCCTTATCGGGAAGTATTTCTTTTGGTGGGCTTTAGACAAGTGATTCAAGTTTAAAGTTTACTTTGAGCAATTTTATAGAAGACGGGAGATTGCAAAGTCGAAAAACTTGTTATTACCTGCATTACTTTGCGAAAAAAGGAAATGGAGCATTACAGAATATGTTCTGAAAGAGCGTAGAACCAACTTTAACACAAGGAAGGAAAAGTAAAAGAAACATTCTAAATACCTATCGCAACTTAAATAGAACAATGTTATGGTTAAAGAAATGCAAGCATTTAATTACAAACTCTCTGAAATATTGCCTAAGGTTATGGCCTATAATAGTGCACATCTTTTGGTCTTTGTCGTGCCTTTGTCGTACTAATTTTAGTACCATCAACTTAACGAATTCACAATCGACCAAGTGTACGACAACCAAATAAGTATGTCTAAGTAGGTAACACACAGATTTCAGGATTCGCACATACGAGGCCTTGCCCTGGAAGGGGGCTGACGAACATACTCGTTCAGGTTAGGCGCTCATAAAGTTGACTACAATAAAACACACACACACACACGCAGACACATACTTATTAGTACTTTTTATAGGTAGTGCCAGTCTGATTTGTAATTCTCAAGGCTCTAAAGTTGGCCCAGAATGGCAACAGACGCCCCAACCCAGACCCAGACCTGCTCGCTGTTGAGCAGAGTCCGTCGTCCACAAGCAGCTGGGCTCATAAAAAAAGCACACTGCCGTCGACATGGTGAATTTTTAGAGTTGTGCATAAATAAAAAAAGCAAAAAAAAATATATATATATATATATCTATGGAGAATGTGGCGGGGTGTACGGGCAGGGGAACGGAAACGGGGGACGTAGTCGTTGTCGGTGTCGTCGTCTCGTGAGACAGCTGAATAGTTGGCACAAAGAGCGAGGCGAACTTTTGTCCAAAGCAGCTCGTAAAAATGCCCAAGTGAATAATAATAATCAGCATTGGGGCTGCTCCTCGACCCATCCAACCATCCAAGCATCCACCCACCCATCCACAACAGAGCCTTACACATGTGGCACACATGCATGTGCTCAGCTGGAGTGGGTCGAACTCTCTGGGTCCGGCTGCAAGTTTCGGGCGGCTGCTTTCAAAGCATGTAACACAAAAACTAAAACGAAACTTTTATTGTCTGTGAGCGAGCGAAATTCCTTACCAACTAGGAAATAATTAAGCGTAATTGAGTTAAGTTATTTCCTCTTGCACTTTCTTAAGTGTGCTGAGACTCCGTCTAACCATCGACTATTCATTTTTCTGCTCGCTTTAAGTGATTTGTTTAAACGATTCTCTAGTACGACAACTACAATCATAAATCTACGTTATAATGCGATAAGAAAAATAACTGCCGAGAAACTAGAAAAAGTGCAGCTGGCCTAGGCAAGATATATTTTTTTTTGGGTCTTATCGATCTCAAGCCGAGTTTACAGATTTTCTTTTTATATAGACAGCATTAGTAGCATTCAAGAATAAGTTATAGTTCGCTTTCTCATGTGTCTCTCCAAGCTGGCATTACTTAACAATAAGTAAGATTTTATTATCTTAAACTCCTTCAAACGATATGCTGAAATTAATTAGTTGGTAACACTTTATCGAAAAAATGGCAGACTGCCTTTTCAACTAGGTGGCAGCCCTGCAATAAAATATGAATGTTAACAAGCATATTGTCTGTCAAGTGTTGGCTAACTGATTAGGAAGATTAAAAGAAACAGCTTACCAGATACTGATTATTTAAGTACGTAACTGCTAGATAAATGGCTTGTTAAATTTTCGACATGCGAATAAGCTTAAACGAATATAATATAATTATTTATAAAAAAGGTGACGTCATGTTAAAGTGCTGCTTTACTTTAACTGTAGAAATGTCCTGAAAATGTCAAATGTTATTCAAATTCTTAACATGTAGATCAATAGTTGGTGAATTTTGACAAGTTAATCAGTCAAGACAAAGATAAGATAAATATGTTAATAAAGTTTGAGAGCATGTTAAACTGATAACTCTATGTAACTGTAGAAATATCAGGAAAAAGTTAATTATTTCATATAGACGATATTCATTTAACTTTTTTTTAAACAAGTATATTCATATTTTGCTAAATTTTGGCAGCTGGATAAGACAAGAATTAAATAGGTGTGTAAAAAGAATTTAGGAACATGTTAAAGTGCTTGTTAACTTTAACTGCCGGCATATGCTGCAAATCTAAAATGTAACACTGATAAGAAAAGATATGTTAAATAAGATAACTATATGTTAAATAACGACAGGCAGATCAGCCAATACGTATAAATATGAGATTATGATGAGATGGATGACAAGTTGTCAAGGTCTTTTTATCTTTTTATCAGGGTTATGTCAAAACGGATTGGACACTGTGTTGCTCGAGTTCTGGCTAGCGATTGGGTTGTTAGATTTGCATGTGGCTTGGGTCTTATTTTAAAAGTCAAAGTTAGATAAGGCTTCGTCTAGTTAAGTTACTTCAGGGCAGCGGGAAGTGCTGTGCTTAGTGTGTAGATTTTTGTCTTGCTAAATTAGGAATTTTGGGGGGGCCCCTTCTAGGTTGGTGTGACGCTGCAAAAGGCGCACATATTCAATACTCGACTGTCAACCGTCGACAGTCGACAGTCGATTGTCGACTTCCTGGCAGTAGTAGTAGGTGCCCCGTAGACAACTAACTAACAAGCCAACGTCAAGGTACTATGGGCAAAACCCGCACATTCCGTGTCAAAAATCAAGAGCTGAAAGCTTAATTGAACTTTTTTAGTCGGGAAAATAAATAACCCTGGTTGATTTATTCGTGTCAGGTAAAGTGTTGAGATTGTATAGCTACGTTAACGAGGTGCGTGGCATATTTGAGAAAATCGATATGCTTCGAATGAAGACTACTGAGCAACTTCTCTATAGAAGAATCCAAAAATATTTGGCCTAAGGTGGAGGCAAATTAATGCCTCTTTATAAATTTGACGATTTGCTGTGATTGGAAACCGATCGAGTGTATAAATTAATTCACTTTGATCTATGTCTAAAGTTTCTATTTTACTTTATTTTTTTTTTTACCAATTCAGATGCCTCGACTTAAGGTTTCAGCTCGTAGAATTGATTTCTCACATCCGTGAACCCAGTTTCGGTTTGGAGCTTTGGCTCGTTAGAGCTCTATCAATTTTCAAGAGAACTATTCAATTTATGCTAAGCTCAAATTAAATGAATATTTTTATATATATTTTTATTAGTGAAATTTTCATAATGAGAGTACCGAAAGTTTCGTCAACAGTTGAAAACTTTCAAATAGCAAAGAAAAGAAAGGAGAATTTGGTTCGGTTCAGGCTTGAGTTCGGCTGTTTTTTGTTTTAACCATTCCGTCTGAAGGTTCGATTGGACGTGATTAAAAATTTGGTTCGGCTCAAACCCGGCTTGCAGCCGTACTCTAAAGCTTTTTAGTTTTATTTTCTGAAATTTGGTCAATTGTATTCAATTTGTCCCACAGTGCGCCGTGCTCGTTCAACTCATCCATCTGTCCAACTGTGCGCTCGTCCATGCCGTTGTCCCTCCGCTCGCTAGTCCAGTCGCCTGTCAATTCAGTCAATGACTACACAAAAGCTATGCGCGTCCTCCATGCTCATATGCATGTGTGTGCGAGGGTGTTTGTGTGTGTGCGTGTGTGTGTGGTAGAAAATCTCTTTTAATTGCCAATCGTGTGGAAAAATGAATTTTCCATCGAATTAGTATTCTGTGGCTGAAATTCATTCATGGAGCACTCATTAGGAAATCCTCTGCTGCTGCGGGCTACACTTCGCCTCTTGCTGTTGTTGTTGTTGTTGTTTTTCCTCATTTTTTGTTTTTTTTTTTCTTCTGGTTTTTTGAGTGTTCGCCCACGCAACCGTCGCTAGCTCTTCAACACTCGCTGCCGCCCTTTTGCTCTTGTGTTATGAGTTGAGTCAACATATTTTGCAACACTTACAGGCTGCTTATGTGCCAGGCCCAGGCCCAGGCCCAGGACCAAACCCAGGCACGCCCCCTCAGCTCCACGCCCCCCGCAGCGCTTACGCTGTGGCAGTACTCAAAATCAAAATCAAGGAAGTGACTATAATTTTGGTGTAGCATGTTGTCGGTACGTGTTTCAATATGTCAGCATCCGGTGATGAGTTTGTACGTAGTACACTTGTTTGCCTTTGCCCCACCTATAGAGCCAGCCCCTTACCCGTTGCCCCGCCCTAGGACACCATTTAAGCAGCAGCCACCACGTCAAACACGTGCACGAACCCGGACCCAACCCCCATCTGTCTGCCTGTGTGTGTGCCTGTATGTGTGTGTGCGTGTGTGGGTGTTTGGGTGTGTGGTGATTTTTGTTGAGCACTCTTCAGTTATTTTATTGATGTTGTAAATTTCTGGTAATTGAGCTTAATTTTTATACAGTTGCTGCGCTCTGGCCTGGTCCGTGCTGTGCCACGCCCACCGTTTCACGCTTTTGTTTTATGTTGATTGGTTGACCATCCATTGGCTCCTTTGAGACGAGCGGCGATGAGATCTGATGTGTTGTGATGTGATGTGATGCAATATGTTCGGAATTCTCATCGAAATGTTCGAGCAAGCATCGAGTAACGAGTTTCTTTAGATGCCCCCAACTTGGATATATCAACATTTAGGTTAGGGTGGGTCACCTTTCTGTCGCCCAAAAAAAAGTTTGGCACATAAGCTAAACTATGCCTAGATTTAACATTATCTTATAGTTTAACTTTATCTCATAAAATCCAGGGTATTTTATAATGGAATACATTGTTTGGATACGATGTGTGTGACTCTTCAGATAAGTATTCCTCCGAAGCTTTGATTTATATATAAATAGTCGCTAGTCAAGATAACTTTTTAGAGGACTTTTTTATAACAATGAAATATTTTTACTCTCAGCTTATTCTCTTTGATATTGGTGAGATAGAGGACTTTAACGTTTGGAAAAATATTCATCTTGCGGTGTTGAGAAGATATCATTATTAATTGAGATCTAATTTGATAGCTTTTCTTTGGCTGAAACTGATTTTTAAATATTGACTGGGTTCTAGGCTGCGAGGCTTAAGAATCTTAAGACTTTCTTTAAAGATGCGTATTAAGAAAATATATTTTTGATGAGTAATAATAATAATAAATATATAATATAATAAATATAACCAATTTTTTTAAGGTTTTTATGTGGAAGTTATTGTATTTATTATTATCAAAAGTATAACTATAATTATAATTATTATTATTATTATAATTATTATTATTATTATTATTATTATTATTATTATTATTATTATTATTATTATCATTATTATTCTTATAAATATTATTATTATTATTATTATTTTTATCTAATAATATAACTATAATTATATAATTATTATATTATTATATATAATATTTATTATTATTATTATTATATAATATATTATTAATATTATAATCATTATTATAATCATTATTTTAATTATTACTAATATTAGTATTATTAATATTATTATCATTATTATTATTATTAGTTTTGTTATTATTCTTAAATTGGGCTCCATGGCCTTCGGCTTTGACAATACTTCATCCATGGTATGGATTCCATAGTATAGTTACCATAACCTATGCTAGTGTATACACTGAAAAAAAATAGTTTTCAACATTCCAGAAAATCATCATGAAAAGTTTTCCTAACTTCAGAAGAAATATTCTAAATTTTAAAGAAGACAAAATTTATTTAATGACAGGACTATTTTCAGATATTTATTATATTTTTTTTATGCTAATTGTCTTACATTCAGGAGTGCATAAACGTGCATTAACAGTTCATAAATTGCAGTCACCATATTTATTGATCGTTTTTATTCCCTTAATTGACAAATATTTGAAATTGCTTGAATCCCAATATGTTTTCATAATTTTTGCAAGCGAACATTTTGACTCACCCTAATGTTTAGGTGAATGGAATGCAACTGAAACCAATCTAAGTCAGTTGCTGCTGATTGGCCCAAGCTCTTGGTCGATCGCCCTGACACCCACTGGCCAGTGTCCCACTAATTGCCAAATGGCCATTCTGTAATTGAAATTAAATACTTGGCCGAGCTGAGCAGTTGCCAGTTAACAGCTAGCTGCGTGCAAGGCAATTTCAATTAGGAACTTTAACAGTCGGAGATATGAAATTAAAATTATTTGCAAACAGCTGTGCCCCCTACGCAGACACACAAACGCACATAGCAGCTATATATATATATATATACATTTGTATAGATAGATATAGATAGATAAGTTCGGGCAGATATACATTAAAAATGACGATGTTGGCCACGCACACAATGGGTCCGGGCCAGCGCTTGCCGCTGTCATTGAAAATGACAACAAGCCAAATAGAAATAGAGATAAATAGAAAGCCAGTAGCAGCAGGCTGATTGACTGCCAGATACCCTACGTTTTGGTTTTAAGACTAAGGGGCTACGAAATTACATGCGAGCAGACTGGCCAGCCCTCTTTCTAAAGCTCGTTCTATCACCCGGCTGAAAAATCGACAATATACTTTAGTTAAACTTTGTCCATTTGATAAAGCGTGGCCTCTATGTATATACCATACCTGTCATGTTATAGATAAAGTTGCTATCCACTTATTAGCAAAACCAATCAAATTTATATAAAAAAAGATCAGAGTACTTAACTGGAGTTAAGTCTGAGTCCAGTTTGAGCCACGCATTTCAATTCCAAAAATATTAAAAACTAATTAGAAAAAGTGTAAATATAATATATTCAATTTGGGATCAAAAGAATGTTTTTATAAATTTCCGAACATTTTGTTTCAAAAATCTTTCTCTTTATGGGAAGAATATAAATTCGTTTAAAATATATTGATTTTAAGGTGGCTTTCTAAAATATATGAAAATAATTTATTGAGTGCATTTCTATTGAAAGTTGAAACGCATTTGACGAAATAAATATCTAGGAAACCTGGTTCATGAGCCGAGACGGATTGGAATTCATGATGGGCTGCGTATATGTATAATATATATATCGAAATAGAGTACACAAGAAGTTGCATATTGAGTGTCACAGCTACAGCTTTTGAATTACCTGCTTAACCAGTTGCAGATTTGCGTTACACATGGCTTGACCCATTGAAAATACCCCTTTAAAGAGTATTCCAAAAAAAGTTGCCAACAAGCAGCACAGGAAATTATGCAAAAGAGAGAGGAAGAGAGGAAGAGAGAGAGAAAGAGAGGAATAGGACTGAAGACCATTTTGCTAAATGTCAAATGAAAAAAACCCAAAAAGAAAAAAAAGTAAAAAAGACAAAAAAAAAAATTAAAATAAAAAATTGTGCAACTTTTAGACGCCCTCGTCCGCAACTTTGGCAATTCCATTTTCACAATCATGCGTTGAACTCTGAACTTTTGCATGTGTGCACATTTGTGTGTGTGTGTGAGCATTTTGGAAAACAGCTTTTCCAAAATATGCCAACACACAAACGCTGTATGCGGGACCAGCAAAACTTTTCTTTTGCTCTTCATCGTCCTCCGCATTGGTCATCGCTTTCGGTTGCCGGTTGTCGGTCACAGTTGTGTCGTGTCCTGCCGCCTGCCTCCTGCTTCCAACGTTTCGCGTCCATTGCCCCCACCCCCACCCCCGCCCACGTCCTGCATCCTGTTGCAACCGCGGCGTTGGCATTTGGCGTTTAGTTGCGGCTATTGAATGTGCAAAAATTATTGTAAACTTTTCAGACAGACATCACACATCAATGGCCCAGTTGAGTATGAAAGTCGGGTGCCTGGCCAAGGGGGCAAGTTCACGGGCAGCAACAAGCGTTGGGAAGGGGGGGGGGGGGGGGGGCTCCGGTAAGGAGGTGGAGGCGGTGGCTTACCAACCATTCGCGTGGAAATCAATTAAAAATGCTTGTTGGCCAACTTTGTTTTATGAGGTTTTGTATATTTAATGGCCGAAGAGACAGAGCCTGGCATCAACAGAAAGGGAAAGAGTTAGAGCGAGAGAGAGAGAGAGACAGAGAGAGAGAGGGTGTGAGTGAGTGCTTACTTTCACTTTGCAACGAATGTGAGGTATTTTATGCTGCACTGAATGCTTCACTTATCAATGAATTGTAAATTGAGCTTTATAAATAGCTCCTGAATGTTGATTAAAATGTATCTAGTTCTTATGGTAAATATGGAAAATAATGTAAATAAATAAATATATATATATGCATATATATGCGGGGGTCCAGAATCTTCGCCGTGGCGCTAAAATATCTCCCACACATTAATTCGAGTACTTTAATTAACATTTTAATTTTGTCATAAAAATAATTTTTTTTATTATTAATTTTGTATATTTGATATTAATATTTATTCAGTTTCTTTAATAACTTGTAACGCATACAAAGACTCAAATTCCAATTTATATTTGTGTTACATTTAACCAGCAGTTAAAATTTTACCGTAAGCATTTCGGTTTACTCATGTTTTCATGACTGTGGAGTTGCCACCGGGCAATAAATGGCACATATGGCAGCACCAAATAGCCAAGTGTGTTTGTTGAGGTTTGGGCTAACATCGACTTTGACAGGAACTTGCAATGAGCTTAATGAAAACTTGTTTATTTGATTAAAGAAAAGATAACACTTGTTAAATATATATGATTTGTCGCATAATCTTTGCCAGGCAAGTTGCCTTTAAGTTGAATTTCAATTAATTTTTATTGGTTTACTTAATCGGAGTTCTTGAGCTGTGGGTGGCAGCTGGTCGTCAATTGCCACACAGTCCGTAAATGCGAGTATAAATTTGTTTTTCTATAGTCTTTTTCTTTTCTTTTTTGCTTTATCTAGTGACAAGTTGGTTTTTGCAATTTCGCCGACGTTACTTGTGACCCTTTTTGGTTCGATTCCTTTTGTTGTCTCTGATTGGTTTCCAGCCCAAAAGAATGCAAAATTTGTTGTGCTGACTTGAACTACTTGATTGTATTTTAGCTTTAAAAAGTCCAGAGTGTACTTCAATATTTCAATATGTGAGAAATGAAATGTTAAAATAAGTATTAGTTTATTTTTTGCTATGCGCAATTGGATTTTAATAAAGTTCATAACAAGGCTGGAATATCTGGAAAAATATTTGATATTCCACAAAAATTGAAAAGAAAATATTAACTATGCTAATGCTGCTTTAGATTGAGTTCATGGTAAATATTTCACCATATTGAGATCTTTTAGTAGTAAATATAATAATATTCGCCGGTTTCTAGATGCTAATGACTAAGATGGGGAGAAGGAGCTGAGCTTAAGTTTGGTTGTTGCGCTCATTTATATTTCTGTTCGGCAGATTAAGATTTTCTTCAAAGTATGGTACGTAGTTAAAAAGTGAAATTTCGGTTTCGAACCGGTTCGGCTTAAAACCGTTTCGCAGCCTTGGCTTACATCTCATATGCTGACTTAATTTGAACAGAATTTTCTATTTAGTTTCTGCTCGCCTTGCTGAATTGATTTTGATGTGTTAAATATCTAACAAGCCCTCATCCTTAAGGCTTTTATTTTTGTGGTGGCGTGTGGTGCGGTGGTTGCATTTGCTCCACTGTCCGTTGACTGCGTTGACTTACAATGGCCTCATCAACTAACACAGCGGCAAAAAAGTGGCGGCACCTCGCATTGAAATTAAAAGTGAAGCACGGGCCCGTCAACACTTAACTCCGACATTCCAAACGTCATCCACATTCACATTCACATTCCCATTCGCATCCTCATGCGATGGCGCGCCGCACTTCACTTGAAAGGAGCTTTTTTCGCCCCTTTTTTTGTTTTTTGGTTCTGTGGCTGTTGCTGTTGCCACTTGATGCGCATTGCACAAAAAAAAGACGAAATTTTAACTAGAAATAGCGACTATCTTTGGTGCAACGAAGTTTAAATGCCCTTGTGTACTAGATTTTATAGAAACGTTTTTCTTCCGACTGATTGTTTCTATATAGATTGTTAGCACGATTAGAAAGGGCTTGGCAGAGAAGTCCAGATTAAACTAAAGGTCGTAATTGCTGAGCTTGGTCAGCTTATCTTAAAGAGCAGAATATACATATATTCCATGCAAAAAATCATTATTTGAGCGATTCCTTATATAAATACAACTTTATGATATGCTCCGCTGTTGTTAAGAATTTATTTGAATGCCAAAACCAAAATGTTTCTCAACCAAGAACTTGTTTTAAATTTACGTTTTGAGTATAATAGATTTTAAACAAAAGACTAAAAAAAAAATATCGAAGAACTTAATTTTCGACTGATATTTTCCATGGCAGATCTATGATATTGTGACATATTGAATTTTGCACATTTGTTAAAGGCAAATACAATGCCAAATTGGTCGAAAAATCTTGAAGAATAGAAAATACCCTAATTTTCCAGCCAAATAATACCAAGTTTGATCAAGAAATCTTGAAAAGTAGAACAGAGCTTAATTTTCCAGCCAACATTTCAATACAGCCCTATGTTATAGTGAACCGATCCATTCGCTGCTCAAAAATGCATATATAAATATTATATAGGTACCCCGATGTCTACCTCGATGCGTTGCACATTTCGTGACAAGTGTGTTATACCCTCTGGAAGTGTATACAAAATGGAGTCCCTAACTGTGTCGAAAATCCACTTTGACTTTGCGCTTAAACTTGCCCTTTGCTTTGTTTCTTGGCCATAAAGCTTACTTAAAGGCGCTTTGGCGCCGTTGCATAAGCAACAAGCGAAAACCGCGCTGCAGAGACAGAAAAAAAATATACATAGATGGGGAACGTTCAACAATGTTGCACTAATTGCGCCAGAGGAAGCGACTCCGCGTCGCCACTCGACGCAACTCCTTTCACTTGCATTTCGTGCCGAGCCTGCCCCGCCCCGCCCCGCCCAGCCCAGCCCGCGCCATTGCATTGAATTAAGCTAAATTATTTCTTTTGCCTGTTTTTGTGTTGCGCTATTTGGCGGACTGCCTGGCACCAACTGCATTTGTTTGAGTCCTCCTCCGGGCTGTACGCCGGAGTACTCCTCCCGGCTCCCGGCTCCCGGCTGCTGCCTGTTGCCTGTTGCCTATTTGCCTGCAGTCCTCTTCGTCCAGTCGTCTGTTACTTTGTAGTAAACGCGCGCGTCATAAAACCATTTCAAGTCCTTTGGCATTTTTGCGACAGCCGGCCAAAAACATTTATTTAATTGCAGTATTGTTGTTGCCATACCCTGTACCACATGCCCCATCCAACCCTTTATCCTCGCCCTCTCGGCCGGTTTCAGTCTGGGAGCACAATTGTCAGTTTGGCATTGTTTGCATTTAAACTAATTTGTTAAAAAGCAACAGTTTTTGTGCATTACGAACACGTCCTCATACATAAATATTCGAAGCATATTCTTAAGTATTATTTATAATGCTTTCAACAAGCCCCCAAAGCGAGAGTGTTGCCGCTAGAGACAGAGTAATAGAGAGAGTTGCCTCTAGAGACAGAGTAATAGAGAGAGAGAGAGAGAGAGAGAGAGAGATCAAATTATAGTTTGCAGAATATTCATTAATTTCTAATAAAAGTAAACAAATAATAAAATAAATATTCCTTATTTATTTTATACTTTTTTCAATTTAATTATTTTTTGTTTCATCAACTTTTTATTTATAAATAAAGAATAAAAATAATTCTTTCAAGGTTTAATTTTATGAAGATTTTGCTTTAATTTTTAAACAGTTTTTGAAATTAAATTGAAATAAGTTGAACAATTTTAAATTATAAGTACAGCAGATGTTTTATTTTATTTGTGCATTATAATTTTTGTTATTTCGGCATCCTACACGCTTTTAAATATAAATTACCATATAACGCACTTTGAGAAACTGTCGCGAAATCGTTTTCAGGAACATGTCTGCCTAATGCTTATTATGGCGGGCCCTTATGCAAAAGCTTTTTGTTTTCCAACATGTGTAAATTTAAGAATATTATAAGTATATACTTGAATAAGTATATACTTGCGCATATGTATATTTGGAAATTCCATGAGCGTGTGCGTTTATTTTGTATCTGTTTGCCTTCCTTCGGCCTGGGATGGCGTCGCGTCGGGTCAAATTGGCTGGCCAATAACAATAAAATGCGAAAATATAAACTCGCCACGCTGCCAGCCTCTGCTTGTCCCAGGCTTGACTCATTTTCCCTTTAGCCCTGCCGACAACTGCTTACATTTTATTGCTGTTAATAGAAAATGCTATGCACGGCTACGACTCCCTTCTATTGCCCTGGCGCCTTTCGTTTTGCTTTCGTCACTGCGGTTTTAATATGACAATGGTTGCCATGAAGAGATACAGCAACAGCAACAACCAACAACAACAAATGGACACCATTAGCTCGTCAGGCGCGTCGGTTTAAATGAGTACGTGCCGCACCCATCCATCCCAACCCTCCCCCAGCCCACAGCCCCCAGCCCCCGTCAACTCTCCAGCCCATTCGTGGTCATCCCCCTAGGCATGGTCTATCCGATCCGGTCGCAGTTTCCCTTAGCGCTAATAAAATGCGTTAAGAAAAATAGTTGTAAAACGTTTGATGCATACTAAAATCAGTTGCAATTGATTTGGACGCGTTCCGCCGACAGACTGACCCCCGCGACCCCCCAACCCATCGCGTTTGCGTTTTCAATGCGTTTCGCAGCTCATTACACGCAATGCTTTATACCCCCGTTGTACCCGGCTCCCCCGCCTGCCCTGCTGACAAAATGGACTTGTTAGCTTGTTAGTCCGATAATCCGTAATAAAGCAAAAATTCAAACACAAAGAGTTGCCCTTTGGAGTTGTCGAAAACTAAATACTCTTGCAATACAGCTATACAGATGTTAAGGTCTTAGATTATCAATGGTTTTTCATACGAAGCTGGGTAAATCGCTTCGATCTTGACTTAAAACAGATGTAAAGGAGTGGAAAATGGGTGAAAGAGTAACGTTTAATATTAAGAACTTGACCAACATGGCAAGGGCGGGCAATACTCGCTATTTATGTTCCAATAATAAGTTCACACCAATTTTACTTTTATTTCTATGTGTGCATGTATGTGTGTGTTTATATTATATGGAATTATATAAGTATGTATATAAGTTACGTATGAAACGCAGACGATAGTTACATCACATTTTTTTTGCTAACTTTACCCACTGCGCTGAAACGTATTCTTAAATATCGTTCTTCTATGCAATTCTTATGAGTTCAAGTAAGAATTGCGTGCTCTGTCCCTTCGTCTCCCTGAATATATTCGTAACATGAATATATTCAGACAGACATATGGAAAAATTCCTTAATAACATGAGCATTCAGTCTATATCAAATATAAATATGCCTCATAAGATCAAGAGTCTTTTAGCCAAAGTAGATGTTACACAATTCGGGTCGAACTCGAAATACACACTAGGTAAGAAGCTTCTGTGCTCAGCCGAGCGGAGGGTGTTCTCCTGTCGTTACTGTTTTCCTTTTATGACTTGGTTAAATCTTTATCCTTAAGTTGACCACCGTACCCAATGGCACAATTAAAATAATGGCAGCGGGCGGCAGGCATATCGCAACCATATCGCATGCCAGCGGCCAGCGACCCGCTCCCCCTCGTAAAGCTTGTCGCAAACTTAAAGTTCTTTGGCAGCATTTTAATTGCGCCCCACACTCCGAAGTTGATGTAAAGTTGTTGTTGCCGTAATTAATAGAGTGTCATATTTATGAGGCAGCCGAGCTTAAGGCGCCTCACATGTGATTGTACTGTGTCAGAAGTGTCCCGAATTCCGTAGTGCCCCTCCTGGTTTTTTTTTCCTTGGGGTAATTGGCTGCTGCGCAAAAGTAAATTATTGATAGCTTATAGGGAGAGGGCGCGTTGGCAGCGTGGCTGCCAGGAAAAACGTAAATTCATTTTTAAATATGACAAAACAATGGCCCGACAGAGATGCCCCTGCCACCCACGACACGGTGGGGAAGGGGCGTGGACGCCCTTCGGTAATGTTAGACGGGCAAAAGGACAAGCTGACGTTTGGGCTTGTGTTCTGGGATGGCGTCAGTCATTTATGACGAAGCAATGTGCTTGTAATAGTACTCGTACTAATGAGCCACACACCCACACGCACACACACACACACACGCACACACACACACACTTGCGCACAAGCACACGCACAGACAGACGCGCAGTCAAGGAGTGCGAAAATTGGAGCACAAAAACAGACAAGGCCAGCCTCTGCGCACAGTGGAACAAAACTATGTTAGCCTGCAGTGAAACAAACATTTTATCGATTAATACTTATCGATAGCGTTCAGTTGGCTGCATTTGGAATGGAACCTATTTCAATGCTCATAAAAATAAAAAAACTAAAATATTTAACTTCAGTTTAAAAAAATCTTAAAAATTCAAAAATAAATCTCTTTTATATTAAAATTAAATACAAGCTAAATTGGAAACTTCCAAAAATAAATAGGTATAAAAAATTAGGCGCTAGCTAAACTAAAAAGTATTCTTAATTTCAACAAATTTGTGATTACATTTTTAATTAAAGTGCGTCAGTTTAAATTACGTGAGCCGAGTTACGTATTTGGCCCATAGTGAGTGGGTCGCCTACTTTATGGCATGGCATGGGCGAATGGTGCAATGGCAGTGGCTTTTGCGTATGAACATTGGAGCACATTCGTTTCAAATTATTTGCGCATTCGAGCAGCTGTAAACGATTACGTACATACGCACACCACCAACACACACACACACACACGCGCGCGCATACACTCATGTATAGCGATTCGGGACGATACAAATACTTATCAGTCCTTACGTGCGGGTGTGTGTGCGTGTGTGTCTGTGCGGGTTGTTGCCAAAATGTTGCCAATTGCCTGGACCCCGTTTGTGCTGCACATGTCCAAAGTGGCGCCCTGCCTGGCACATTATTGAGCCGTCTATGCAACACATTGCCCCACACTTTGAGCTGCCCGTGGCCCCAGCTTGGCATTTTCTCTTATTTTATTTTGATTTTTTTTTGGCTGTTTGGTGCTTAAGTTCGACAACTCAATAAAATGTGCTTTATGGCAAAAAAAAAAACGAGAAAGAGGAAAAAAAATGAAAACAAAAACAGAAGAAAAGCAAAAGGCAGACACGGGCACAACCCATTCCGTGGGCCAAAAGTAAATGTTTGTTGATACTCGGAAAGGTCCTTTCGCTGGCTTCCAGTGCACAGCAGCTGGTTCCACACGGGCTACCCCAGCTACGGCCCTGGCTTTGGCACCGGGTCTGGTTATGCTTTCTTTACCACTTGCTAGGGAACTGGAGCCCTGGCAATTGATTTGCCATAATTTAAGTTTCCCTTCTTCTTTTTTCTCTGCTTCTTCTACTTTTTTTTCTACCCAAATGCCGCACGTTCTGGTGAGCCGATGCCAAGGCTACGGCGACGCTTTGTTTCTACTTACTTATAAATGAGGGAAATCGTTTTATGATAACGGCTACAACACGGCATTACGCTGGCTAGCACGGGGCACGGGGCATCTGGTTTCATTTTCTTTATATATTTGTATTCTAAAGTACATATACTAAGTAGGTAAAGATTTCAAAATTAAATTATGTTGGCATTGAATGATTTTAGCTTCTTATTGTTATGTTATTTTTTTTTTATAGCAACATGCTTATATAGAACATAAATGCTTTTTCAATTTTTGTGTTTTATTTTACATTTCACATAATTAAATATGCAAAATAATTAAAATTATATACAAGAACAAACATTCACTCTCATTTTATTATATTATTATTATTTTTATCATTATATTTATAAATTGAATTAATTTAAAAGATATTCATATCATTATTATATTTTTTTTTAAATGTATAGGATTAGAATATCGGCTACACTTTGACTGGGTTTCGAACCCGGATCCTCGTTGCGCTATTAAAATAAAAAATGCCAATTAAATATTCATACATTAGGTCAACAAATTAGTATACTTTTAGGGGCATGTTATAATTCCCAACCTAAAAATACGCAGGCAATTTCTCGCTCAGCAACTAGGTAAACGAATTGGCTGGGAAATGGTTGTTGTCCCAGAAGATTTAGTTGAATCATGTTTAATATTAATAATGAGAGATTATTCAATGATATTTTTTAATCGCTTGCACGAAATAATTCGATTTGCCATTAGTCGAAACGAGCTTTAAACTAAACTTAATTCTTCAAACTAGTTATGTTTAGTTCTTTCCGATTTCGTTTGTGGACAAACTGCAAAATCTTGCGTTGACAGAGCAGATGTCAAACTGCAAACTATGCAAATTTTGTGGCAGCGATCCAAACCGAATGCTGCCCCCTCCATCCGCACACACAGCCGGCGCTGTAAGCGGCTGAAGTTGAGGAGCGGCGCGTAATTAAGGATTCGCGCATACTTTGACGTGATAAGCGCCCAAACGCCGTTTCGGACACGTCTGTGTGAGCTCTGGTGAAGTCTCTCTCTCTCTCTCTCTCTCTCTCTGTGTGTGTCTGTGTGTGGAACGCACAAAGGTGCGAAGGAAAACTTGGCAACTTTAGCTACTTTCGCTTTGGCGATAAGAAAACTTGCAACGCGTTGTTGAACTTGCACTTAGCCGTCACGTTTGCGTTCACCTTCGCCAAATATATCGTATCTATATATGTATGTATATATACATAGATATAGTTGAGCTGTTTGCCGATGTTTGGTGGGTTCGGGTGGTTCTTCGGTTGGTTTTGGACGTTGCGACGCGTCACTTAAAGTCAACTGCTCCGTCGGTGTTGGCAATTAATCAAAAGGTGCGTGATTATCGCATGCTGGCTAACAAGGATAAGACGTGTGAGCGCGTGTGTGTGTGTGTGTGTGTGTGTGTATGCGAGCATGTGTGAGAGAGTGTGTGAGAATGTGCCTGTGCGTGCGTTGTGCTGCTCAAGTGTAAAGAAAGCAAATATTAAAACATATTTTAATCTAGCAAATGCAATGGCAGTTGTCTCGCTTACTCACCCACACACACATGCCCACACACACACACACGCACAGCATCTCTTTTTCTATGTGTGCTGCTGGTAAATAATAAATTTATCATTTGTCAGCAGTTAAATGCTTTGGCGTAGCGTGCAGAGCGAGCGAGCACACGGAGGCCCTGGGCGACGAATTAATAATTCATTGCGTATACGACGCGTTGCCCAGCAGACACAGCAAACTGTCATACGAATATGAGACACGCGCACAATATACACACGCACATGCCCACACACACACACACGCACACACATGGAGTCGCAATAAATCGTCAAGTTTATGTTTGAAGTGTTTATTGAATCCATGATATTCGACGCACTGCTCTGCCCTCACGTTCCGTTCCATCGAACAGTCATTTTGTCATTTGTGCAAATATTTGGCCAACGTTTGTTGTTTGCTCCCGACGGATTGGGTCGGTTTGGGGTCGGGTGTCTGGGCTCTGGGCAATGGCGGCGATCGGTCATATCGTTGTTGTTTCGCTTTTTATAGGCCTGTTAGCCACTAGACCCGACGTAAATGTCTTGCTTGCCTCGTGTTATTTTTTGTAAATCCTTTCGACGTGTCGTCGAAATGTCGGAAATGTTAAAATATTTGCACAGCCTGCCGGCAAACGGTTATGGCCATTGCCATGCCCAACATACAAACGGAAGTCGTATGCCGTCCACACACACACACACGCACGCACACACACGCGCACACCCTCTCCACTTGACAGCCGTCAACATGCATTCCAGCGCTTCAGCCGGCGCGTCTATTTTCCAGCATTTACGTGGGATTTGTTAGGTATTGGGGCGTGCGTGCGTTGCGGCCCGAACGCAGCGTATTCCCAACTGCTGTGATATTTCTTGCACAAATATTGATATAAGTATTTCATACTGCTAAAACATATAGGACAGGCAGCCAGACAGTCAGACAGCCAGACGGACAATCGGCTGCTTAAGTGTCACTGTTATTGTTTGTCCAGGCATGTGATTGCTGTTTTCCAACAGCCCCTACCCTTTACCTTTATGGACTCTCTGGTACTCTCTGTACTGTCCCTGCCAGCAACAGTTACCAAATGGATTAGCCAAGCGTCCCATTCCCCAGCAGCAGCAGCAGCTGCTGACCATGTGTCATGTATAGCTCTATGCAGAGTGAGAAAAAATTGTCTAACAACTTCGCAATTTTTTTAGAATATTTCGCAGATTCTCAAAGAGAGTTGAGTATTTTAATATACAACTTTTGATTTACATGATTTGTTTATTCTTTCTAGCTTTTGGAATCAAGAATTATTAACAGAAAAAAAGTTTTATTATTTAAATTTATTTATTTTAATTTATTTAAATTTTTTCTGTGCGAGTTTTATTAACAGAAATAAAGTTTTATTATTTAAATTTATTTATTTTAATTTATTTAAATTTGTTCTGTGCGAGTTTTTGATAATTTTTCGTCTTTGTATATTTTAATGTTGTAAGTCTTGCTCGTTGTTACTTTCATGTCCATGTCCTATCAATATTTGGAAACATAAAACGATATGTTGTAATAAAAAGAAATCTTGAGCATATTCGGTGCTTCAGTGAAGATGTATTTAGTAATTGACAATATAAATTAATAATTAATATAATTTATTTTGAAATTTTAAGTACTTCTTTCTCTCAACATTTATGGCATAAGCACAAAAATACACAGAAAAAAATTATCAATTAAAATCAACAATATATGCTCAGAATTAGCTCAGACTATTTATTTTATAAATTTAATTATGTGTTAACTTTTAAGTGATAATTGAAATATTTATTTTAATTTTTTGACACATTCTAATTGTTAAGCGTTATTTCCAAGATTTATTTCTGTCAACTCTGGCAACTGTTTCTTTCAGTGCACGCGCGCCGGTTATATAAATCGCCCGCTTGTTGCGGGGTCAGTTGCATATGCAACCACTTCAACACTTTCGCTTTTAACAGCGCACAAATGGAGCTGTATGTGCATATATGTATATGTGTGTGCATGTGTGTGTGTGTGTGTGTTAGCCAACCGCAAAACTGGGCTTAGCTTTGCATTGCCAACATCTTTGCACTGAGCTCGCGTGCAGTCCATTAAATGAAACTTACTTCATATTGTTAGGCCGCTGCGCGGCGTGTCCTGCCCGTGCGCAGTGTTTCTTTGTGTTTGTGTAGTAAATTAAATGATTTTTCACGCCAGCTATGGCCAGGACCACAACAGCAGGCCAGGCGCGGCCTGGTCCAGACCAGACCAGGCCAGACCAGGCCAGACCCGACCAGACCACGCCATGCGGTGCGTCCACAACATTTTTATGTGTTTGTTTGCGGCAACAGGAGCCTGTGGCACAGGACTCCAGCCCGCCGGCCCGGCAGCTCGGCAGCCCGGCTGCCTTTTTGGCAATGTTTTAACGTTAATTCATGGTCGTATTTTTATGTTGCACTCGTTGCGCGACGATGCCACGTCGCCTTTATTGGCCCAACGGAAGCGCTAAAGTGTTTACTAAATAAGCAGATTTCTTTTGTCTCTGCCACCGGTCGGGGGCGTGTGGCAGGCTGTCGCTGAGTCGCTGTTCGCAGGTCGCGCTAATGGAATGGCTTTTGTATGGCTTACCTGGCAGCCATCGGGCGGGTGACTTATTTAATTAAATCAGTTGCGGCTTTAAAGCACCCTCTAAGGCCCTAAGCTGGCTAAGTAGGCAATGCCAGCCCCAGCATCATGATGGCCTCCATTGTTGTTAGTCTAACGACAGCCACAAAGCCAGCGTGAACAAGCCCCAAAAACGAAGAGAGCAAGAAACAAATACCAAAAATACAACAAAAAAAAAAAAAACAAAAAAAGCAAAGACTGCTCATAAAACTTGCAAATTGCGACCGCACATTGATGAAATGTAAACCGCAATGTCACAAGAAAACAGAACCGAAACTCGAAGCCAGGTTCAAACTCAAACTCAGACTGAAATTGGGACACGGCTGCGGACACATGCTCGTATCGTGGATATCATAAAAATGTGCAACTTGCAACAGTTGCCGTTGCCGTCGAATGCGAGTGAGTGACAACAGACACCAAGCAACATGAAAAAGTTGCCCCAAAGATACAACGTGGCATCAAAAATGCGCCCGCGGGGGGCAAACAACATTGTTCGTGATACACCGGAATGTGCGCGTGTCGTGACACGACATTGACGCGTACTGGAAATACATTTGAGCGGAATTATCTATATACTTATATACATATACAACTGTTTGGCCTGATTGACTGACTGACTGATTGATGATCAACGCACAGCCCAAGCCGAAGGAGCTAGAAAGCCGAAATTGTACATACTGCATGTTAAGACGGTGCTTGGATATTCCATCCGCAAATGTGGAAAATTGGCGGAAAATGGTTGTACGAAAAATTTATTTTAACATTCGATAAGCTTTAAACTCATTTTCAAAGATTATTGTGAAAACAAGTAATGTGAAGAAAATATTGGGCCCTGATAATGCTGGCATTATATATGTAAAATATATAAAATATAAAATATATAATATATAATATATAAAATATATAATATATATATATAAATTATAATATATGCCTGGAATACAATATATTACAATATATACTATACTATATACTATACTACTATATATACTATCAAAGATCAAAGGTTATTCTTGATCCATTCAATTTCTCTCTTCTAAGAGTAAATATTCATGTTAATGACAAATAGCAGTTAATATGTTTATTATAAGGTGACTATGATAATTAATAAGTATATTGCGGTTCATTTATTTGCTCACAACGAAATGATTAATTTCGAGAATTATTTTTATTTTTATATTTTTTAGCATGTAACTGATAATTATAACATTTAACAAGATTTTTTAGTCTAGTTATATATACTTATAAAAAATAAGCATTAGGCACAAGTTCTAAGAATTAACAGAAATCGTTTGGTATTAATATTTATTTTTTTGAATCATCTAAAAATAACAAGAAAGTACAGCTAAGCTGAAACGTTTTCAACTATTTTGCTCCTAAGAGTAGGCTGCATATTTTCCCTGACAGTTAATTTGAACTGAATTGAAAATGTACACAGGTACATAACATATACATACATATATTAACGAGCAATGGGGTATACCCCATGCCGAAATAGCTATAACTATAGTGCAACCTCGATGAACTGGAGCTTTTTTTACCGGGTATTTTATTAAATTTATTTTTAAAATGAATTTCGGGCAATTTAATAAGATATCTATATTATTTTTTATATAAGATATTTAAACTATGTATTCAAACGCATAAGATATATATATATATAAGATATATATCTTATAATATAAATTGCATTGGCATATAGCTTTTACAGTTAGAGCACGAGTCCATCTCCAAAACTTTGTCAGTCTATAGGTTGGCCGCCTGACAATGGGTTTCCAGCGAGTGGGCGGCTATGGCAATAACTTAACGATCCCCAACTAGAAGAGGTGCAAGTGCGAAACAGGTTGCCAACCCAGGCATGGCCAAGAGCTGTTGAACTGGCAGCAGGAGGAGGCGGAGGCGGAGGCTAAAATAAATCTTGCACAATAAGTTTTGGTGAACGGCGGTGGCGCTGGTGTCAAAACGCTCAAAGCGAGCAGCGACAACAGCAACAACAGAAACAACAACAGCAACAACAACAACAACAGTAAAAGAAAGTGGAACAACAGTAACGCAAATGACACGAGCTAAGGGTAAGGGTAAGGGTAAGGGAGTGGCGCAAAGGCAGCGTCGTCGACAGGCGGCTGCTGCCTGGCAAAAATAGCCTTATCAGTTCCTGTTTCCTGTCGAAAGTTTTCATATTTTTGCGCGTGGATGCAGCAGCAGCAGCAGCAGCAGCAGCGGCAACAACAATGGCAAAAGTAAACAGCGCGTTGAGCGGACGAAGCAACACACGGAAAGTGTTGCCACATTTTCTTCTTCTTTTTTTTTTTAACATTCAGTTTTTAGCTGCTGCTGCCATTTGATTTTGCATGCCCCGCGCCCCGTCGGGGCATAACAGTAACCACAATAAAAAGCAGGAAATATTTAAACATTTTTCTTTTAGTTTTGCATGAAACGGCAGCGACGCCGACTGCGGCGCGCAACCATTTTCACACTTATTGTCAGATTTTGCTTTGTGTTTTGCCTTCGCTGCCGCTGCCACCGTCGCTGTGTCGTTTTGCTGTGAAATGACGCACAGCCGAGATAACACGTCGCACTGGAAAAAGCTGCAACAATTTTTATGTTGCAGCTGTAAATGTGGTCGCCCGACGCCCAAGCCCCATGCCAAGGACCCACACGGCCGAACATCATCAGCCCTGCCACCAGCCCTGCCACCAGCCTTGCCACCAGCCATGCCGCATATGTTGCGCATATGCCTGCCAAACGCTCAATTTGTTTTGCCTTTTGTACGTGCGCGTGTGTGTGTGTTGATGGCATTCTTAAATTTACAGGATATGTGCATAATTTTGCAAACGGACAATGCGCCTGTCACACTCACTTAATGCCGCCCAGCCCTGTTCTTGCCACCTCGATACATTCAGCCAGCTTTAAGTTGCACGCACAGGAACTGAGCACCTGAGTATATGGCAAGTATGTATGCATTATATAAATATTGTTATTCATTTTCTTTTCATTTTTTATCTTATATCTAAAATCTTAACAATTCCTTTACAGCAAACATATATTAACCTATTACTGAAATCAAGTTTGTATGTATATATGTAATGTATTGTGCATATAAATAATTTGGCTAGAAAGTATTTACATAAAATAATTTTCTTTCCATGCCATTTTTCTCAACACAACTGTAAAATACTTGAATTACATTCATTTATATGTACATATGTTTTGTTTTTATTTATTTATTTTTTTTATATTTTAACTTTTTCCTTAATTTATTTATGCTTTTTGATCGTTTTGTGGTTTTATTAATTTGTTATTCATACTCTGTTTACTACGCGTTTAAGTCAATTCAGTTAGAAGCTTATCACAACCCCTTGTCAGCTGGACATACGTGGGCCGTGTAGCCTAATGGATAGGGCGTCGGACTTCGGATCCGGAGATTGCGGGTTCGAGTCCCGTCATGGTCACATGTCAAGTAGATTTTTTTTTATAAATTTTATAGCTTCGCAAGTAACAAGTTTGCTTAACATTTTTTTTTTGTTTATTATTATTATAAATTTTTTTTTTTTAATTCGAAGTGCACGACATTTTTTTAAGGCGACTATCTAGCTTCGTTTGCGTATCGTAATATATGTACCACACACACATACATAAATACTATAATTAGTATATCCAATTATATGTGTAGGCCAGCATTATTTAATAATAATATCAAAAGGCCAAAAGTTAGGAATGCACGACTAGGAGATACTCTGTACCCAGCACTGAGCTGTCGTTAAAAGATGCGAACTTTCTTCTATACATACATATGTATATAAAGAAATTCAAACACACACACACACACAAATATACACACAGAAGCACGCAACTGCGCAATTGATGCTGGAGCTGTTCTTCTTCTTCGCTCTGCCCCACTCACAAGAAAATGCATTCTTGAATAACTTGGGTGGTTATAGCTCGATCTTTTTGAAATTTTCAGGTCTGAAATAATGCTCTAAAATATGTGTAAATGCCAAAGCACAGGGCTTTAGCTTGCAGAATCAGAATCTCCGAGCTATGCGCTCGGAGGAGCATTCCTCTGATTGTTAGATATGTGAACGTTTTGCAATGAGTACAGGGTATCAAACAATATATATTTTAATTATACCATTTATATTCCTTTTTTATCCAGTCAGGATCGTTGCCTTTTCATTGTAACTATAAAATGATATTCAATTAGGGACCTGTGGGATCTGCAGATTGAGCATGAGGGTTCATTGTTTTTCAATTAATAAATGAGAATAAAATATAGTGTGTGGACGCATCAAAACCTATATAATTAACTAGGGGGTATACCCCGGCGTTGCCCGTGGTACGTATAAAACTTATGAAAATCGGAAATTTCGACCTATGTCTATATAGGATATTTGAAGGTACCATTTTTACATGAATTTCGACCAAAAATAATGTTGGCAGATTAAGATGCCAAATTGATTTAGAGGCCAATCCATGAACAAATAGCCAAACCCCGTGAAAATCGGATGAGATTTGAGCAAGTTTTGGGGGTGGTAAATTTTGACCTATGTCTATATACGAGAAAAGGTTGAACGAAAGCTTTTTGTTTTTGGTTATGTTTGTATGCATGTGTGCATGTATGTATGTATGTGTGCATGTATGTATGGTTTCCTTACTTTTAGTGAGTGTTTTTTTTTTTTTTTTGACAAATTGTGTTTTGTTGATATTGAGGTAAGTGTATGTGTTTTTGGTTAAGTTTGTCTGCATGTTTGTATGTATATATGTATGTAAGTTTTGTATGTATGTATGTATAATGTATTCATGTATGTTTGTGTGTATGTTTGTGTGTATGTTTGTGTGTAAGCATGTATGCATGTATGTATATATGTATGAATGTATGTATGTATGTATGTATGTATGTATGTATGTATGTATGTATGTATGTATGTATGTATGTATGTATGTATGTATGTATGTATGTATGTATGTATGTATGTATGTATGTATGTATGTATGTATGTATGTATGTATGTATGTATGTATGTATGTATGTATGTATGTATGTATGTATGTATGTATGTATGTATGTATGTATATATGTATGTATGTATTTTCTTAAGTGTCTATTGTGCACGTATGCCTATAGTAGGTACTAAGTATGTCTTGTATATTGGAGGAGACGGCACTTTAAGCAAAGGAGAAAGCGGTGGCTTTTATTGAAAAAAGCTTATTGACAAAACTGGTACGTATTATTAACAAAACTATGTCTTATTATATTTAAAATAATAGTAGCAACAAGCGTATGAATGCATGTTAGATTAAAATATGTGTGTGTATGTTGATCTGAGGTGAAAATAAACAAAAAACGTATGAATAAATATTACTCTTCTATGCGATTCTCACGAATTCAAGCATAGTTTAGCATACGTCTTACGCTAATAAACATTATCTCTACTTTTCTGTTCTTTCAGTGATGTGTTAATATAAAAGTATTATATATTATAAAACTGTCTAAATTCCACCCGCAATCGTGAAACTATCTATATGAAACTTTTTTGCTTGATCTGCCTCAAACTTGTTTTAAAAAATGTTTGTTCAAAATCATTTGAGAGGTGTTTCACACTTTTCAGAAAATCCACCCATCTTGGATAACAAATCGGGTGAAATATTTGATGAAAGAACTTTTTTTCGGCTTCAAATTCTTAACAGAAGAATGAAATGGGCGGAAACTGTTAGTCCCACTTTTGGCATTGAATTTAAGATAGTACGGATAGATTTAAACTGTCTACGGGTGGGAAATGGGTGAAAACGTTAAATCTAAAATTTGAAACTTGCCACGGGCAATACCGGGAAATACCTGCTATATAAATATATATAAGTATGCATAGCTCTGACTGAAATCTATATTTCCTTTCAGGTCAAAATTTAATTCAAATGCAGATGTAATTATGTAAAATATAAAATTGTGATTTTAATGTTGGTATCTATATCAGCCAACAGCCCGATAAAATAATATATATTCTTTGCAATATATATATATATATGTATGTATATGTATTTTTGGGGCATGTCAGCGAGAAGTTTTGTGTTTGGGCGACGGCACGTAGTGTCTGAAAGTAATTGTGGCAATATGTACTCGCAGTTATTGATATATGTGTGCATGCATGTCCCTATGAGAGTTTTTGACAATAAGTTTCAATTTCTAGCATGTGTGTGTGTGTGTGTGTGTGTGTGTGTGGGTGTGTGTGCGTATCTGTCTGTTTTGGTTGTGTATGTACGAGTAATACGAGTAACACTTATCAAAAGTTTGTTGCTAACACATGCAAATTGAAATGTGTGACTACACACGGCAGCACACACACACCCACGCATCCACACACACACACGCTCACGCACTCACACACATACATACACATGTTGGCGGCACATTGTTGCCAGCAGTTTGGCACACGTACTGAGTACATGAGTCTGGCGCACACGTGCACATAAACACAGCCAAGCCTCCAGCCTCACCTGCTGTAGCAGCACCTGCAGTAGCAGTAGCAGTAGCTGCCACTGCGACTGCGGCTGTAACTGTGCCTGTGCCTGTGCCTGGGCTGGGCTGGGTTGGGTTATGGCTGCTGTGCTCGTCTTCGAGTACATGGCCTCTAACTTCCGCCTGTTTTAACACCTAACAACCAAGAAACCAACAACTTGCGCTGCCGCCGCCGCTGCTGCTGCTGCATACTTATTATAGCTGCAGCATGTGTCTCTTTGTTGTTGCTGTTGCTGCTGCTGGCAACACTTTTCCAAAATCCAAAATTCACCCACAAGCCTTGGGTGTGCGTGCTTTTGTGTGCGTGTGCGTGTGTGTGTGAACGTGTGCGGATTTCAACATGAGTTTTAGAAACAAAAGTTTTTGATTTCTTTGTTCTGCTCGTCGCTTGTTGTTTTTGTTTTTTAATGTTGGTTATTTTTTTTTTATTTTTTATTTTTGGTTCTTTTGTCACAGCAACTTTTTATTGGAGCAGCATACCATATGCGGCGCTGTTGTCAGCTGCAGCCCCCGACTCCGCTCTCGTCTATACCTTTTGTAGCAGGCATAATTGCAGCTTTTGGAGCTGTCAAAGTTTTGCATATGCACTTTGATTTCTTTAGCCAAAACTAAAAAAAAAGTGTCCTAGGCGGGAGTGTCCGACTGGAAGATACTCTGTGCTCAGCACCGAGCTACAGCCACAACGAACTTTCTTTCCGAACTTTCTTCTACACATACGCAAAAACACAAACACACATACATACACACATGCATACGCATGCATTCACGCGGCAAGCTGCTCCCTTTATCCTGCGGCTTCATCTCCTGGGTCCGACCTATGGAATATACATTCTTGAATGACTAATGCTTATTGTCCAATTCCTGTGAAACTTTTAAGGGCATACTATGATACTTAAAGGTGTTTATAGTATCGAGTCCATATACCCAATTTGGCATCTTTAGCTACGTGTTATGCTTGAGGAACGACAAAAAGCATCGAGAAATAATTACATCGATGCTTACCAAAAGCATTATTATTGATTTTACCTCAATATTTTAGTTTTCGATATTTAAATTAATATATATATATCGCTCTATTTAAAAAAACATCGATCTCTCTTACAGCTTTAGTACAAGTTTAAGCCGTCCTTGAAAAATCTTGAGAATTGCCAAAATTGTTATTGCTTAATATTAATGCGCAAACATTTGTACTTTCTATATTATATTGTGTAAAAGCTTTTATTGCTTTTATTAAGCCCAAGTGTTTACGTAACTTCCAAACTTATATTCTGGGAAGGACTTTACGAAATTGCTCAACAAGCAAGCCTGCTGTGGCGAACAGTACAGAAATTACAGAAAACTCCCTCTTGCATAACAAAATACATCCAAGTATCCTCATTTATACCGTAGTCGCATATTGCTTGACTTAACTAATAGGATCCTCATTTTTGAATAGATTTTTAGATTTTTCGTATAAGCAAAGTGAGTATCGATCATTTAATTTGATATGCGACTTTAATCGATTTCATGGATACAAATTGAGATATCGAGTACTCAATCAAAATTTCATCTGCGATTTCTATCGATTTCGTGAAAATAAATCGAATTATAGATTTTTTAAAATAAATTTAATCTCCGATTCTTATCTTTTTTTTTGGAAATAAGCCTGGTTGTCGATCTACGATTTTTATCTATTTTGTGGAAATAAAGCGAACTATCGACTATCAAATTTGATCTGCACGGGCAACAGAAGGACCCACAAGCGTTCCAAATTTCAAGTTTCCAGCTCTTTACTGGGATCGACGCATTCGAAAAATGATCGATTGCTGATTAAGCGTCGGATTTGCCCTCTTCAGGCTGTTACAGATCATAATACCCTTTCTTTTAAACCATTTTAAATGGGTTTAGGGTATGGAAAAAACAAAACGAAAACAACAAGCAGCTGCAATTGCATTTAGGCAAACTTGTGTTGCCGCGAAAAAACCGCCATAATTGCATAATTACAAGTGGGTGTGGCATTTTGTGAGCGTGAGGTAGGGACGCTGCAAAACTTGCTCCATTTCTAATTGAGTTACATTTATTGCCAAAATGCTCAGCTTGCAACTGGCCGGCCACCCGCCGCATGCTGCCTGCCTACGCCAATGATTTTTGGCGTCAAGATGGGGGCCGCGACTAGTTATATTCGTAATTTAATATGACTGACAACACTCGCTGTTCGCTGACAAGTTTAATACCTCGACGTGGCCCGCACAGCTCACTTTTCCCGCCCCGACCGGCCCCCCATCGTGTCTATTCGTCTATTGGATAATTAAGCCACTTGGCGACAGGTTTGACAGCCTTACTTTGAATTGTCAGCCCCCGGTTCGGATGCAGACGTTGATGCGGCTTCTTCTGCTGCTGCTGCTCCTGCTACTGCTGCTGTGTAGCATTTGTGGCTCACGTCGCGGCGGTGTGCGCTCAATTTCATTTTAAGACAACCTGAGATTTTGCGATTGGGCCATGCGACATGTTTTTGGCTCTTGGCCTTGTCTCTCGACGGCGACTCGCTGACAAAAGTTGAAGTTCAATTAAATTTTCAGTTTTGTAGCTTTTGTTATTTTTGTCATTTGTAGTTTGATCGGTTGCCGCTTGGAGAGCATTATCTGTGGGGACATTGAGAAATTGAAAATTATGACGTTCTCTCTGTCTCCCTCTCTTTTCTCTCTCTCTCTCTCTCTCTCTCTCTCTCTGTCTGTCTGTCTCCTTCGCTTGTTTCTCCCGCGCTGATTGCAAAATGCAATTCGCATTAAAAACTTTCAGTTGGCCCAAGTTGTGGGCAAAAAGTTTTTGGCATTCGGTTGCATGATTGACGCTTTTGGACTGGACTGGACAATTGCAGTTGCAGCTGCAGTTAAATCTATGGCAGCTGGACATTTGGGTATTGGGTGGGCTGGCTAAGGGGTCAGAGGACACAGCATCAGGTTCAGGCCATGCAGTTGTGGCAGTTAATCAAACAGTAAATGGCAGGCTTTCATCTACAGTCGTACCTTGTGGCATGATGATTAGGCCGTGGCCATAGCCATTGTGGCATGAGTTGCGTGATGAACCGACCGAAAGAAAAATGCGAAGCATCTGCCGAAGCGCTTGGGTCTCCCAAGCCAGCAGCAGTGGCAGTGGCTGCGGCAGCGGCAGCGGCAGCAGGCGGGCTGTCGGCGCCCAACCGCGTCGCTGCTTGCCACAAACCCAAGCCGCCAAATGCCACCACAGCTTGTAGCAATTGTCGTACCATTTGTCAGAAGCACGCGTCGACACTCCTCCCTCGCGGCACGCTGCGCATGTGCCAAGGGCCGCAGCGACCCCCCGCCGCACCGCTGCCATCCATAAGCAATGCGTTCCACCACGTGCCAGCCATGTGGATGCCATGCGGCACATGGTGGATTCCATTCGTTTCGAAAATCCACTTCGACAATTGGCAACGACAATTCGCCGCTCGTTCGTTCGGCATTGCAGCTCGGCTCAGCGCCAGCATCCAGCATCCAACGGCTGAGCAAGCGACGGTCCACGACCAGTGTTCGGCAATTTGACGAACGACCATTCGGCTGCCGCTTCGGGATGCTGTCTAGATGCCGCCTGCCGTGGCTGCTGCCCATTCAGTTGATCGACAACGTTTCCAACGGCTTGACGCTGCTGCACAGGCTCTGCTCGCACAGACGCATACAGTTCCACCTAAATTTCGCCAGTTCGCGCGTGTTTTCGGTTCTGGGAATGCATTGATAGCGTATCTTTATCATTATCACAATAATTATATCATCTATGTGTGTGTATTTTTTTTTTTATTGTACTCGACTGTATTTTGTGTGCTAGTGTTGTAAAATGTTGTTGTGCTTTTTGGAGCACTCGAATTGCTTGAATTGTGCCAAATGAATTTGGAAATACTTTTGAAAATTGCAACGGAATTCTGAAAAAATTAGAAAAAGCAATAATAATAATTGGTATATCAAATGCGCATCATTTCAAAACTGCAGCTTTATCGTTATTATCTGGTTATTATCGATCGCAATGATAAAATGCTGATCGTCGTGCTGTTGATAGTGGCGCTTATCGAAGGTAATCAAAAACAAATCGTCGAATATTTTTGGGTATCCTTTTTTTTATTATATTCAAATCAAACATGCTCATCGAAATGTCACCAGCAAAGTGAAATATTTGACTATTAGATCACCTGAACTTTTTTAGAACAATTTTAAGGTTTTGTTTTAAAGTTTTTTAACACTAATTATATCATACACTTCACTTCATACACTTCAGTTATTTTTATGCCCTTGTAGGGGATATACTTAATTTGTCACGAAATGCGTACGATTAGAAGGAGAAGTCGCCTCCGACTTTGTATAGAGGGTATTATAATCTTGTCATTAAATCTGTAACGCATAAAAGGAGACGTCACCGACCCAATAAAGTATATATACTCTAGATCAGCATCAACAGCCGACTTGATATAGCCATGTCCGTTTGTCTGTATCTTTTTTTTGTGGTTTCCCAAACCTTTTCAATGCGAATGGTATATATTTTTATATTTTATTATAATATATGAAAAATAACAGAGAATTTTTTGAAAAGAATAATTTTGGGCAAATGTACGCATTATGAAAATATTTAAACTTATTCATATATTTCCGGATTGAAAAAATATACACACATTTTCACATTTGTAAAAGTATGTGAAACAATATTAATTTTCAAAAAACAATAAAAACATTTTGTAATACATTTGGAAGACAACATATTGCATTATTTTGTAGCATACTCTCAGGTTGTATCGTAGGTCTATCTATTAAAAACTGGCATTCGTTAGTCCCAGGTATATGTACGAGTTATATATATAGATATCTTGCAACATATTCCCTCGGAAACCACTTATAAGAGACAGCATTTAATGGTTAATAGTTGCCAAATCTGTGTTTGTGAATTGTATAAATGTGTAAAAGCTTCGATCAAGATTTGAGGTGACAAGTGCTTGACTAAAAGTAAATCGCTGCAAATGCCTATGAATATGCCCCACAAACAGGAGCTCGCAAGTCGAGCTTGAACCAAGCCAGTTTCAGCCCGGAATTGCAATGTATATTCTACAATAAGTCAAATCCTTAACATTTCCACAAATAACAGCCAAACCAAAAACCGAACCAAATCAGTTAGGCCCTGGAATTATTTAAAGACAATATTTAAAATATGTGTTCAAACTTTCAAACAAACCGCCAAGAATTTATTTTCAGCTCAGGAGTTTTATATATATTTAAAGAAAAAAAAAACGCAATCTGATATTCAGCAAAAGGTTGTATAAAGCAATTCAAACAATTAAGGAAATAATACAAATTGCGGAGTCAAAGGAATAATGTTGTAATACCAGCCGGCAAAGTTATTGGAAATTATCTTCTGAACCCCATTTAATTAACTTGTGCATGACATTGTTTACTCATTAACCAACTTACAATGGTCAAACGGTGGATTACTGTCAACAAATTGCATTTTATAAATTTAATTATTACATTTGGAATTTTTTAATATTCATTGTTAAATTTGTTTAATATTTAATTCGCGTACCGCACAAAATCAGGTGGAGAAAGTTTGCAAGTTCTTGCAAATGTGAACTCATGAGCCTGCGTGGCTTATTTCTCTGAGCGTCGGACTGGTAAGCGGGAAGTCGCTGGCTCAAATTCAGCAGCAATTGCTGTTCTTACAGTTGTTTATTTAATTTTTTGCTTTTTCAGAAATCAAATATTAAGATATTAACAATTGAAATATAAAAACTGACAAAAGAAAAAGAGTTGGTTAAACAATTTTGATGCCACTTGCATTTCCAGCATTATTTATTTGACCAGATTCGCCGCCGGGTAATTTTCTCTAGTTAACCGAAATGCAGCAAGCAAACAAAACTGTCGAGCTTTAAATGAGTTGACGGCAAATGGCGTGCGAATGGGTGTTAAATGCAGTCTCATTGTCCAGTTGGGCGTCTGGTGCAGGGCTTCGGAAGCGTTGCTATTGGCACTCACAACAGTATAAATAACACATAAACAAATAAATTAATAAATTAAATAAGTGAATGGCAAAAACAGAAATAATCGGTAAACAAAGACAACAGAGAAAATCAACGCCAGTTGTATTGATTGGGATCCAAAGTACGTTTGCCCGTAGGCTATTATTGAAGGGCAATCCGATATACTTTTTGATTTAATTGCGCAAAAAATACTTTTTCATTTTCAATCTGATTTTTAATAATGCCCCGAGCTGCGCTTCCGCTGCTAAGTAATTTTAACAAATGAATTCGAGAATTTTTAATTACGAATACCTTTCATGTATAGCTTACAGCCGATATTTATTGTCTGGCTATATGTTATATGTTAAAGATGCAGAGGTATTTATTAACTGTTTTATATATTTTCATATCTACTTTTTCATTAATATGATTTTTTGCTATTTAATTTATTGACCTTAAGGTTAGCGATAGAATTCGTTTATCCACGAAATTTATAATGCATTTTTATTATTATTAATTATTATTTTTCATATATTGTTTAATTTAATTTAAATCATTTGAATATTATATTACTTCATAATTCAGTTCACTTTAACTAATAAGTTATTTGATAAGTTTCAAAAGTTAGTTTTACAGTTAAAAACTATAGTGAAATGAATATGTGCTGCGAATACGGATCATTACGCTTGTGACTTCACATGCTTCATTTGTATACTTTTGGGAAGGGATTTGTTGAAAGGAGACATCTGCGAATCATTCGCGATATAATTACATATATAACTATTTATTTGGATGGGAAACATCGCCAAAATTAATATATAATATTATTATTCCTGATTATGATTGTGTTCATATTTCTGTTTCAATGCAAATTAGTCTCTCTGTTTTCCGTCATGAAACTTTGCCATCAAAAATTATGATATTATATAAGACATTATTGTGTTTTTGAAAATATCTTGATCTCAACCAGCTTGACTATAGCTTAACGTGTCTCAGTCGAAAAATGTGATTTTGTATGGCAAAGTTTATTGTTCTCCAAGATATTGTTTCCAAACGCAGCAAATATGATCTGCACAATGCTCTTCGCCTATCTGTCAATTAGAAAGCCATATGTGTGCAAGGGTATTAAATTTTTGGCGTGCTAAGAACAGATCTTTTTTTTTAATTTCCTACTAAAGTTTATTTTTAGTGAAAATTGAGGCACGCTAAGCTATAATGTAGTTTTTTCATTAACTACCAACATAGTTTGTTTTTCAAATCACAAAGTTTTTAAAATATTGAAAAAGTATGTTGTAAATTAAATAAAATAACCAGGAACTATATAAATACTTTATTAAATTTCTTAAGTAATACTTTTTTTTTAAATTTCTTGTTCTTTTTTTATAAGATTTTATATTTTTATACCCTGAACCCAATATAAATAGTTTTAGTCTTATTATTATTTTGTATTGTTATTATCAATTTTTGTATTATTTTTCTTTTAAAGTTAAATTCAATTAAAAAAGAAAGTTTCTTATATAAGTGCTCGGTAGATTGAATGGAAATGCGTATCTTATTTTCCGAATTAAATGCATTCTTTTTGATGAATTTGTTGGCAAAGTATAAAGTAATTCTTGCTATCATAGCGTGTCACGGTAAATTAATGTGGGAATTAAATATTTGAAATTTACGTTATTTTCGAGAGCTACTTAACAAGCTGCTATTAAATGCCTGCGCATTGTAATCAACCCTTTAATCATGTTCAATTAACTGCTCTTTTAGATAAAAATTAAAAAAAAAAAAAAAAAACGAAACCGAAATGTATATATATCTGAATAATTGGCAGATGAACAAACGGCATAATATGCGTTGGCCAGTGCATAAATTTGTATGCATGTATGTGTGGATATATTTGAGATATACGATGCGTGCACAAAAACAAAAATTAATAAAAAGGGCCGTTTAAATCTCGGTATACAATAATTCCCCAGTGATAATGATGCAATGCGAATGCGTATGTGAATATATTAAGCGAGCAACCATGCCACATGGCCGGTTGCAAGTTGCCAGTTGCAAGTTGCCAGTTGCCAGTTGCCGATTGCCGATTGCCAGTTGGCAGTTGTAATGGCCGCTGATAATGATAAGCATAAAAGTGAAAATAATTTTCAATTACAGCAACATTAATAACCGATAATAATCCTAAACAAATATTGCAAAATGGAGGAATGCGTGAGTGCGGCCAAATGAAAATGTGTGCTCGTGTGTGTGTGTCCGTGTTTGTGTGGCCTGCGCTCTGTGGGTGTGCGTTTGCGTGTGTGTGATTGCGCATATCAATGAAATGCAAATTAATTGCCCTGCATGTGGCAGCAATTGAAAACGTGAACTGGGCAGCCATAAATGATAAGCTGCTTGCCCCACGTGCAACATGGCACAGACACAGTTTGTACGCACTTTAAACAAATACGCAATATGCATTAATAAACTGTAAGCCAAACCACAATATTGTACAAAGTCGAGACAGACAGACAGACGGACGGACACACAGTCGGTCGGTCCGTCCGTCAGACGGCAAACCTTTTGGCACTTTGTAAATTCTATGCATTCGGTTTTGTCGTCCCTCGGGTATCTTAATTGATACGACTCATGGCCAGGACATTGCATATGGCTACATGGCTATATGGCTATATGGCTGCGGCGGTTCTTTAGCTTTTAGAGGATGCGACCGCAGCAGCCGCAAGCGGACACCCGCCCTTCCGCTCGCCCCGACCCGGCGCCCAGCTATGGCAACTGGTTGGCTGCGCTGACCGCCACTTTTGCAACGCATTGGTGTATATAATAAAAAAGTTTAGCCCTAACAAAAAAAGTCGTGCAAATCCGTGACTAAGTACTTAACAACACACACACACACACACACGCACATTTAGTTCCTGTTGTGTTGTACGTAAAAAAGTGCAGCTACACTCGGGGATATATTTGAGCTGATCCTGTAACAAATACTATTTGGCTTGGCTTAAGACTTTTAGTTAAACGTGATTTTTGAAAAGGCTTCAACTTATATACTTTAGGTGCAAAACTCTGTCAATTAAATAACTGATTGCCTTATTATAAAAAATAAAAAAATAATTATGCTACTTTTTTCTTCTGATTAACATATTGAGTTATGCTGCATTATTATATTGATATGCAGTTAATATTTGTATTAAATGGGTAATATTTCTTAATATTTAATTAATACCTTATATACAAGGCAGTTTAGTATTAACTATGCCACAAATCTTAAGTCAAAAGAGTTGTCCGCAAAGCAGCCGAACCAAAGTCCGAATCAAACCATTTATATTTTGTTAAGCCGATTTTATTCAAGAGAACTCTTGAAAATTAAGTTACTTCATTAAAATTTGCAAAATATATGAACAAAAAAATAAATGGTGCCAAAATCTGGGATCTTGGTTGGAATCTTGTTTCGAATCCGTTAACAAGCCTCCGACAAATTAGGCTTATGTTTGCGGCCCTGCCAATATAAATATTCATCGAATTTCCTATCTTCTTCATATAACATATAACATAACAAAAATCAGTCAAATTTAGCACATGTAATTTAGTCTTATTATACACTTTAAAAGGGTAATATAATTATGTCATGAAACGTGTAACGCATCGGAGGCGTCTCCTTGTCTCCGACCAATTAACGTATATGTGCTCTACATCAGCATCAAAGTCGAGTTGATGTCCGTCCATTTGTGCTTTTCTGTGCGAACTAGTCTCTCAGTTTTAAATCTATCGTCTTATAACATTCATAGCTCCGTCTTTTTGCTGACAGGCAGTACGGATCGGAGCACTATATGATATAGCTGTCATACTAACGATCGTTTGAAGAGTAGTACTCTGTTTCCCAAGAAAACTCAGCATTTATGAGCTTTACTCTTCTTATACATCTGTAAAACCGTAAGGCAAAGCTCCACAAGGGTATTATATTTTACTCTCTCGATAAAAAATAACAGCAATGGTGAAATACTTTATGCACAGTGTACAAATAACAACAGAAAACATTTAAAAACAGGGTTAGATATATATTCAAACTTTGGCGATGAGCTGTTAGGGATATCATCAGTATCAACTGGCTGTCAAATTAAATGACAGCAGCTGTCAAAGTGTAAGATATATTGTTTATCGTCAGCTGTGCGTGTTACTTGATGGGCGTGGCCAAAAATTATGTGACATTCACATCTATTTGAAATCTTAGCTAGATATAAACAAAGTTTTTAACTTGTACTTTCAACTTCGATTAAAGTAGTTAGTAGGAGCTGGTTAACTTTTTTAAATTAAGGCCACATTGAAGCTACAAATAATTATTAGCCATTAAATTTGGTTATGCAAGGTGAATTTCGGTATGTCATGTTGATTGAAAAGTGAAACCCCTTCGGGTGGGGGGAAGAGTAGCAATGGCCAGGCGAACCCTAATCCTAAGCCCAACTCCTTTTATAGGGTATGAAAACTTTGGCAATTAAAATCAACTCGTCGCTCATTTGCAATGCTTGCCCACTAAAAAAGGGCTGCGAACCCATTTCAAAGTGTGAAACAAAAATCAAGACACAATTAATTGCAAGACGTTTGTTAAGGCTGAGAGAAAAAAACATGAAATTGAATTTTCCTGTGAGTTTTTGCAATTTTTTTTTTTCGATTTTTATTTATTTGCTATTTTTTTTGTCTTGTTGGCCAGTGCAAATTCAATTGCGAGTGCTACAAGTTGTAGACGACGATTTGTAAAAAATGCAAATGTGCCCCCAAGTCGAGCTGGCTGGCCATTAGGCGCAGTTGCCACCAACCGCGGCCGCCACTTGCTGCAGCCATCATTTGTTATTTGCTATTTGCTATTCGCTATTTGCGTTTGGTAGTTCAACGCCCAGCAAAAGCTGGCAACAGAGACTAACTTGGCAATTTGATTTTGTATATATACACAGAGAAGACTATATAGTATATATTTATACCCTGTTTGCCTATAATATTATACACTAGGGTATCATTAATTTGTGCAGTTGCGAGAGGTTGACATCTGCTTTATATATATGTATATATCTATATGTTTTTTTGATCAGCATTAATTGAAATAAAATTGATAAGCATGAATTCGTTCATAATATACGCTGTTTCAGTTTTATTTTGGTTCTATGATAACTCGCTCTTTAAATCGATAAATATCGATGTACAGCTATATTTTATCGGACTAATGCTTCGATAGCTAAGAAAATGTGGAGCGAATGTTATATGCCATATTTACATCAAGATTCTTCAGGTTTTTCACTTTCTGTACTTTCTGTAAAAAAGTTTTCCAAATTGATTATTTTCTTAAGGGAACGCATATTCCATGTATAGACCTGTGGAGGGCATTGTTATTTTGGACGGAGACATCTCCGACATGAAAAAGTGTATATATTCTTGATTAGTAGCAGCAATCGATCTAGTCATTTTTGCCTGCCCATCTGCAAATTTGTTTCTCAATCTTAAAGCTAACCCCATAAAACTTTGTACAGTTGTCTCTTCCTGTTCCCAGCAGTACATGTATCGGAACCAACCGTATCGGACTGCTATATCATATCATATAAATCAACTTCTTTGCTTCTCAAGATATCTTCATCAAAGTCGGCATTTGTTAGTTTAAGCATATTCCTTGCTCTGGAAGCATACTCTGCTCTGTTTATAGTGGTCTTCGCCCTTCAGCTTCATTTCATTAGAGGGTATCTCAAATGGAGCTCGTTCCCTTCTGCTTGCTTATAAATTTGAACAGCTGCAGCACTTTAATGCCTCGTCAGCGCCGTGTCTGGTCTGGGGCTGCTGTTTATTTAAGTTTTGTCTTTTGCCTGTTTGGCCATTGGAGCTGTGCCCGTTGCGGCTGCTTTCAATTCCAGTTGCCGTCTCAAAATTTGCCATTATCACCTATCATTGGCGCTTTGGCGCCGGGATTTGTGTGTGCGCACCATAAAAAAAGGTGCCATGCAGATTGGCATCTTTGTAGCTGTGTTTCGACCAGGATATACACCTTGGAGCGGGGCAATGGCACAGAATGCTCTGCCATATATTTTGTTGCCCCATATATACACATACGCAGGCCGAGACACTTTATTAACACACACACACACACACACACATGCACACGCACACATTGACAAAACAAGCTTAACTTTTGCCAATGTCCTTAACCATAAATTTGCTTTGGTAAATCCTCATTGTCGTTGTGTGATTTAAACTTTTGGAGCGCCATTGCCGGGCCACCCATACGTTGGCAAAGCCCTGCCAAAGTGACAGGCCTCCATTTCCACGTAACCCACAGAATCCGCCTTCAAACTGGATCCACGACAACCGGAGCAGAGGCTAAGAAAATTGAAATGAAGCTGCCGGGCCCTAGTCCCAGCGGAGACGCCAAATTTATGATAACGTGCGAAAATGTGAAAAACATCGACTGCACTAGATACGAGGGAACGGTGGACGGGTAGGGAGGTTAGGCTGACCGACGGGCATGGGTTAATTGACTTTGGCTGCACACGCGACTTGGCGCAACTTCAATTCTTGTGACCGGAAAATGCAAAGTGCTCGGAGACAGGACGGCGGGATAGCCAACCGGCTAACAGCTGCAGGAGCGAGGCAGGGCGCCAGAAGTTCATTGGAATTGGCACAATGCTGAAGCCTCCACGTTTGGCATCCAGTTGAACAGATTGACAAACAAGCCGCAGCCAGCCAGGCAGGAACTACATTTGAGTGCAGCTTGTTTGGCCACTGTGTAAGTGGTTGTCTCTGGGTGTGTGCGTGTGCGTGTGGGTGTGGGTGTGGGTGTCGTTACGTCTACAGCTCCTTTTGTCCGGCGTCTATCACCGACTTTGCATGTGCTGCTGCAATTTGCAGCAAAGATTTGCTCTTGTTGCTCAAGTTGTTGTTCTGAACTGAACTTTTTAGCTGTTGTTGATTTTGATACGAAATCTCAGTCAAGACCCCTGCTCTCAGAATGCTAATGAAAAACTCAGTCAGTCAGTCAGTATGTCTTTTAGTCAGTGAGTCAGTGAGTGAGTCAGCCAGTCGCTTGGTTTTTCGCCCCAACAACTGCAGTAACAAAATCCATGCAAATAAATCCAGCTGCAACCACAGACGCCCAACAGACGCCAACAGCAGCTTCCAACACTGGTTACGTTCTTTTCATTTGCAGTTCTGTTTGAGGAACTGCTAAATAAATGAAAATATATATTTTAGAAATTAAGCGATGACTGGTTAGCCACTTCTTTTTTAAATTCGCCTTAGGCCGCCTCAACATAGCAAACCGACTTAAACTATAAAGCCAACTGGCATTCTGCTCGCAACACTGCCAGATACTTAAAAGTGCTAAAGCCAGGCTGTCTGAAGGAATTCATATTGAATATTAAGGCAGTTATTTCATTGCTAATTTTGTATGGGCAGCTAGCAAAATACAAAAGTATTATCCAATTGGTCGGAGCCGATTTTCAGGCTGTGCATTAATAATGCGCAGCAATTGATTTTTGTTAGATTATTAGAATAAGGATTTCTATATAACAAGTAGATTTTAAACATTTTAATATATTTTATTTTTAAAATATTTTATTCTTAAGTTTTGAAATTTTATATATTTATTATATATAAAATATATTTAATTTACTTTACTTATTTTTAATTTGATTTGTATTTATGTCATATTTTTTATTTATATATTTTTTCCTTAACCTAGCCTTCATCTTATAAAGTATTTCTTTATTTTCGTCTTATTTTTATAAACCTTACCTATTAAATATTCTATATTTTCATTATTATCTGCATAATTTAGTTATTTTATGTGGAATGATATTGATATAATTTTATAAAACATTATTTACTTAATTATTCTCAATTATATCTCAGTTCTGGTCGTCATCAAAGAACATATATATAAAGCACAGTGTATTTATTTAAAAAAAAAAAATATTTTTGTGGGCCCTTTATGAGCTGTGGAATAAGTTATAGAGTTTAAGAAAATACGAGCTTTTTTCCTGTCTTAAGAGCTTAAACTGTTTTTACTAAAATATTATAAATATGCCTGTCTTTTAAAGTTTAACTTTCTCTTAAGTCTTAACAAAAGCATTTTGTTAAATAAATATAAAGCAAACCTCTTTTTTTTATATCTCCCTCTAAGGGAAAATTTGTTGTGTATCAATTATTTTTCACAAATCAAATATGCAATTGATTTGCAAATAATAACAACTAATTTTGCTTCAATCGAAGAGCTTCCATTTAAGCAAATATGTAGCAATAAGTTTTGCTTAGCGGCGAATGGAAAATACAAGGTTGTCCCTGTTCCATTTTGAAAGAGCCATCAATGGGAATGAACAGCTCATAACTGCTTCACAAATTATATCCATTTTCAATAATATAAGAAAAAGTTGTTGAAACGAAATCTGGAAAAAAGTATGAAATAAATCATGCCTTTGGCCAATTGCGTCGATTCAGCACATTCTTCCACTTACCGCCACTGCCAGCCGCTGCCCCTGTCCCGCCCTCAGTGAGTGGCACACAATACAAACGGTGGCATTTGAGTGGTGGCGGTGGCGTTGGCGTTGACGTTGGCTGTGGCTGTGGGTGGCACGTTCGGTGGATGCGGATGGCTGCCAGCGGCACTGTCTATAAATATTTAAATTTCAAGTTTGGCAAAAGTTTTTCGCATGCATTACCAGGCCAAAGACGCAGGGAGGGGTGCCAGGGTAGGGGGGTGGGTGGTGGGGCAGCAGGCACTTTGTTGCGGCAACGGCTGCGCTAGTCGCCGTCTGCCGCTCTGCAGGCCCCTAGACCGCCCAGCCGTCCCGCCCGCCCAATCAACCGCTTTTTGCCAACCAACAACCTTTTTTTTCTCGCCATTTTATGCCCTTCTAGAGGGTATTGTAATTTTGTTATGCTATATGTTATGCATAGAAGGAAACGTTTAGATGATATAGACTCTTGATCAGTTGCATGGGTCGTGTTGACCTGGCCATGTCCCTCAATTTTAAAGCTATCTTCATGCAATTATGCATTGGTCTGTCTTTTGATTGCAGGCATTTTGGTCATTGATTGGGTTTTTGTAAGCAATACTTTTTTGGTTTCCTTAGCTATCCTGATCAAATTAACGTAGTCTAATCAAGTACTAAATTATATGGTTTCTATTGGAACAAACATTTCCATGTCATATGTCCACAAGGGTATTCAATCGAAGGCTTGCCACCTTTATGCCATTTTATTTTTCTTTATATATAAATGGAACGGGCTGAAAAAGATTTTTTTTTGTTCGCAAAACTTGCAAGTGAACTGTTTGATTTTGAATGATTCAATAAATAATTTATATAATATATTTGCGTATGTCACCAAGCATTGCCCCAAGTTTGCCCCGCTGCGGCAAGGGCTGTGCAGGCGGTTAACTCGTGAGTGTTGATCTTCAATTAGCCGCACGCTGGCTCTTTAAGAGCCAACTCTGAACCATGAACTGCCACTTGGCTGCCTGTTGGCTGTTGATAGTTGGGCTCCTGGCTCCTGGCTGCTGGCTCCTGGCTGCTGGCTGGTGGCTGTCTACGACTTGGCAAGTGGCGCGTCGGGCACATTTAAAAGCGATAAATCACAGAGTTTTTGGCAGGCGCAACGGTTGCTCGCGGTGCTAGTCGTGCATTGCCTGCGATATCATTAACTCGCACAACTAACCGCCGCCCACACACCGCAGATGCATTCTAATCTCATATCTTATTGGTGCTCTCTCTCTCTCTCTCTCTCTCGCTCTTCTCTGGTTGCACATTTACAGCGATTGGCGCCTTTCAACCGGAGTTTGTGGAAAGCATTTCGAATGTGTCCGTCGCTGTGGGTCGCGATGCAACCTTCACCTGTCACGTGCGCCACTTGGGTGGCTATCGCGTAAGTACAACATCCACATCCACACACACACACACACAGACACACACACGCACACAAGGTGGTACTTAGTAAACACAACACACCGCTTAATTAATGATACCAGCACAATAATGCAGCCACTAAGCATCTGAAATCTGTGCTACAACAATAATCAACCGCAGTCCCATTACCCTCAGCCAAAGTACCTGGTAAATGTAATTTCTCTTGACTTCGTTTCCACAGGTGGGCTGGCTTAAAGCCGACACAAAAGCCATCCAGGCTATACACGAGAACGTGATAACGCACAATCCACGTGTCACGGTTAGCCATTTGGATCAGAACACCTGGAATTTGCACATCAAGTCCGTTTCCGAGGAGGATCGGGGCGGTTATATGTGCCAGCTGAATACGGATCCAATGAAAAGCCAAGTAAGTGCACAACTTTTTGTATTTCGCTTAATTTTTTATCTTTGTTAAGTATGTTATTTTACATTTGCTTTTATTCCTGGAAGCAAGTTTGATTTATGGTAGTTACATTCATGTAAATAGTCATCGATCACGAAGTAGTCCTTCATCAAGTAAATGAACTCAACCCTAAACCTAGAAATAAGACCTTACTAAAGAAAACCCAGAGAATATATATGTATATATGTATATTAAGAGGCCACTCTCACACTTATGCAAAAATCTCATCTCACTCATGCTCATTGTTAAGTTACCATGCAGTTTACAATGTGCTAGCACTGTTTATGAAAGGTGCATAGTATTGGAGAGTTGCATTATGCAATCCATTTCAGTTCATTAGCTCATGTTCATTGCAATGTCGCGTTGTCCACTCATTAATAATTATCAATTAATTATTATTATTTATATTAATTGTTGATTACAACCAGTGTCAACTCATCGACACAGCATTGCCACACTTGCAAAAAACTGTCAGTTGTTTTGCCATGAAGTTGTCTTGGTAAACAAAAGCTTCAATGGAGTTTTCACATATCCTCAACATATGCTTAATAAACACGCATGTATGTGTGAGTAAATAGGTTAAATGTGAGCATTATCGATAGTATTTGAGCTCTGCTTAACATAAGTAGCTGGACAAAGGTCACATCCAATGAATAATGCCCCAGCTAAGAAGACAATGAAAATGTTTCTAAATATTTTCCATGTACGCTACTGCTGCTGCCTGCTGCCTGCTGCTGTTGAAAGCAATTTTCTAAAGTGTCCAGGAAAATTTCATGCAGCATTTGAAGGGGCAAACGTACAGGAGAATGCAACGCATTCGGTGGCGCCCCACACTCCCCCCTCCCTACTTGGGCTTACGATTTGCTTTAGCCTTGCCTCTTGCCCTCCAATGTTGACCAAGTGAAAGAAAGCGCAGCAAATCGAAAGCGAAAACTATGGCAAACAAGGCGAAAGACACCCATACACACACAAACTGAAATGTCTGTACGTGTGTGTGTGTGCGTGTGTGAGTGTGCGTTGCTTGCTTGTGTGCGTGTGGACGCACGTACACTCATGTGTCCAGCCAAGTGAAGTTTATGGCGCCAATAAAATGTATTTCATGCTTCCTTAATTTTTATTTTTACTTTAACGCTTCTCACAAGGACAACAGCAGCAGTTGATGGAGCCCGTGGAGAACGGGGGGATGGGGAGGGGGGGGGTTGGTTGAGCAGGGCTGGTGTACTTACTGCAACAGCAAGTGGCACAGAGAGCTGCACACGCAACCGTTGCCCAATTGTCTTCGTTTCTTTTCTATGCTTTTGCCTTGTTTTGTTTTCTATTACCATTGCCATTTCGTTAAGAGTCCGGGCCGTGGTCCTGGTCCTGGTCCTGGTCCTGCTCCTGACTGTCACACAGTCCTAAACTATTTAGCGTCATTTCATTTGCTGCGTTATGTATGTGTAATGCCCGTTCCCGATCTCAGGGGTCCCCCCCCATTCGGCACATAAAAACATTTGCTGCTTTATGACCGCCTGCATAATCAGCAAATTTTCGCTGAGTGTATAGTAAATTTAGCCAAACTGGCCGCCTCTGCTGTCCCTAACTTTTTAAAGATGATTGTTTTATTTGTTTATTTTTTTCCTGTTACTTGATTTTATGTGTGTCTCCTTCAATTTTACATTTTGATATTTATTTTTCAACGGGATTGACTTTTGTTTCCGTTTCCGGCCCCAATTGACAACATTTTCCGTCATCTTTTGCAACACTTTTTTTCATGTTTTTAATCCACATATAGAATGTTTAAAAATTCTGTTTAATTTTGCAAATTAACATTTATATATTTCTTGCTTTTCTGTAGATCGGTTTCCTGGATGTTGTTATTCCACCGGACTTTATCAGCGAGGATACATCGTCGGATGTTATTGTGCCCGAGGGCAGCTCAGTGCGCTTAACATGTCGGTGAGTGTAGTCTAAAGGCAATGTTACTCTTAACAATTATAGCGTTTAAGCCCACATAGTCCAACACAATAAACACTCAAATACATAGGTTATATTAAATTTAACAGGAAGCTGGCTAACAGTCTGGCAACGCTGTTCAGCTTACATAAGCCTGAGTTGAAAAATATGCTCAATTGATGTAAGCAGTAGTAATTACCAATTAACCACATACAACCACTTAATAAACATGACACACATTAGTTGACATCTGGTTAAATTTAACAGCAAGCTAAACTGTTGGTCGATAACCTCAATAAGTTCCTTTGCAGTCTGGCAACGCCTATTCAGCTACATAAGTCTAATAATATGCTTAACTAGCTGACTGGCTTGGCCTCTGTATAACACTAATTAGCCTAGAAATCAAGTTAGTAAGAGCTCTAACATACTTAAAACTACATGTAGATCTACAAAAGTACGGTCACACTTTTGTTAACGAGCATGCAAATGCTAGTTTCGTCAGACATACGTATGTATATTAATGCGTGTGTGTAGCTAATATCCCAATAAATGCGTTTGGATAGTCCTTTATTCCTTTACTCAACTAAAATCCCAGCCAAATGGCTATCATCACCAAAAACTAAGCACAACTCCGCCCGCATTGTCAGCGTCATCATCATCATCATCATTTAATAATATCAGCAAATTAAGCGACACTTCATTTCTCTTGATTTGGGTCGGCGCTAACAATATGCCCTTGCCGGAACTTGAGCATCTCGCTTACGCTAAGCAACTTGACATGCGTGCATATCCGTGTGTGCGTGAAATACGTCTACAGATAGCTTGACATTACTTTAGAGAATTGCTAAAAGATAAATATATTTTGAGTATTATATTGGTATCGCGTGCCATCGAAGATATGACACCTAATAGAATAACTTTCCAATTTTTCGAGCTACGGCTTAAAAGTCAACAAAGCAAGAACCTAGCGAGCAAGTGCAACACTTTACAGGGTATCACAATGTGGAGCACACACCATCGCCTATCGGCTGGCTTCAGCTCGTGTTAGTTTCAGTGGTTTTTGCTTTTAGCTAACTGCGACAACGAGAACGACTCGATGCGACGCGACGCGACGCATTTGGTCGCCGTTGATTTATGAACTTGACCACCGCCACGAAGTAATTTTAACGATTTAACCGCAGAATGATAGAACCAGGGCGATAAACGGGCTCCTCCTTGCTCGTATCGGTCTATGTTTATGTTGTGTGTGTGCGGGTGTGTGTGTGTGGGTGTGTATGTGGAAAGCTATTAGAGACATCGTCTGTAATTTTTTTCATTTTAATACCACTTAGGGAAAGTCCCATAAAGTGAATTTAACTTTAAGCAGCCGGCAAACAAAAACAAAATTAAAACGGCTGCCGTTTCAAAGTTCGCCAGATGAACAGATTGTTAAGCTCTATTTTTTGTCCTTGTTGTTGACTCAAAACATTTATACACTGTTCCAAAATGTGAAATGAGTAGTATCGTTCCATTTTCTGTGCGGAGCTAAGAACAGTTTTAGATGCAGATAGATTTTCTTTAAACGCCTCTGCCTGGAAAGCATATAATTGTCAATCGATAATAAATCGATAGTAAAATCGATTATTTAAAACATTTTAGGGCTTATCTTAAAATGTCGTCTTCTTTTCAGCTTATTCATGGTGAAAAGCCTCTAAAAAATAAGAAATATTAGAGCTAAAAGCACAGGTCCATAATACTCAGGGAATACCCCTAACGATTATATAATTCAAATAAGCATGTTGTGTGCCCTGATAAAGAGTCAATGTTTATTTAAATACAATGATCATATACATGTTCAGAGAGCGTGTCTTGGTTCATTGTAGTACGTGTATGTAGGTATGCAGTTGTTTTCATGAATAAACATGTTACAAGAAACACCTAACACACACACACACACACAAACACGCATACACATGCAGCACAAACAATCAGCTTGGCAGACGTTCAGTCTTAGCCAAGTTAGCAGCTAAGCAACTGCTGCTGACTGGTACCCAGGCGGTCTCCATTGTGTTTGCTTTGGTCTTGCACTCGGGACGAACTTTCAAATGTCTCAGCCTGTCTGTGTGCCTGTGTTTGTGTGCGGTTGTGTGTGTGTGAGTGTGTGCGTAAGACTTTCTTTTGCTTGGCTATTTTGCATCTGTTTGCGGCATCATAAAAATTTACCACACCCGTGTCTGGTGCGCTGTTAAACTGCTGCCTCAACATGCATATAGCCTCCCTCCAAACCTCCTCGCCAGAGCATACATACATCCACCCCATTCACAATCTCAGCCACAGGCGGCGACTGTTGGCCAAAAGCGTTGTGTCGTCTACATTACAAGAAGTTGGCGCTTTGGGCCAACACAATGGCCACCAATGCCGCATATTAAGTTGAATAGACCAAAACTCAGCTTGCGCACAAATTTCCATTGCCTACTTTTGTGGGCAGCGAAAAGATGCCACGATTTAAAGTGCGCCACGTTTGGAAGCACTTATTTAAATGTTAAATAATCACAGTGTACAATTTTTTCATCGCAAAATTAATCTTAACTAAGTTACAATTAAAATTGAATATTGTTCAATTATATACGTTAAGCCAGGCTTTTGATTTGTACAATCTTTCAATCTTTGGCAGGTCCAACAATTGGGCTTTCCTTCTACAACTTCTTAAGCAGAAGGGCTATACTGGCTCTATAACATTTTTTTTTTTTAATCTGGATTGCTTTATTTGCTCTTTAACTCTCTTTAACTTTAAGCTGGATCAACCCATCCATGATATTAACGCACTTTGTTATTGGAAACTATTTAAACCTTCCTTCCTTCTTAAAGTGTTTTATGTTTTAAACAATATTCCGAATACAAATACAAACTTTGTAAAATGCATTCTTGAATAGAAGTTCGTTAAAATATGGATAATAATGGGCCCAAGTCTCTAAAATTTGCAGGACTTAATTGTGGCATTTAAATGTGTTTATATACCAACTAATTTCTCTTGGCCTTGTCGTTTTACATTGCCTACTGACTGACCTACAGTCCAATTCATATTCACATATTTATATGTATACTTTGCGTTTATTTTGATGGTGCAGCGCGCGTGGCTATCCGGAACCCATTGTGAACTGGCGCCGCGAGGATGGCAGCGAAATAGTGCTCAAGGATAACGCCGGCACCAAGACACTTGGTATGTATTCGACTAGCACTTAATAATTAAACTATTTAGCGGTTCGCTTCAACTGAGTGCACTGTACAATTCTTCCTCTCTGTCTCTTTCTCGGCCTGATGACAGTCTCCTCGTTCCGCGGCGAGGTGCTCAAGCTGACAAAAATCTCACGCAACGAGATGGGCTCGTATCTGTGCATCGCCTCCAATGGTGTGCCCCCATCGGTTTCAAAGCGCATCTCGCTCAGCATACACTGTAAGTAAATCAAATCCGCAATCCACTTGCTGCCGGCTGCTGGCTGCTAGCTGCTGGCTGCTGGTCACGTGGTGCCAGAGGGCTGAGCTGAGTTGGCATTAATTAGAGAGTTGTGGTTGGTCAACTTTGTGCATGCTCTTTTTATTTACTTGTATTTTTATTTCTTTTTTTTTGTACACGTACATATCATTAGTCAGCTGTCGCCAGAGCGCAGACTGTGTCCGTCCGGATCTCATCCTTTGAGCTCACAGCTCTCAGTTTTTGGCGCCGGCCAGCGTCGTGGTGTTTATCTAGTTTAGTGTACTGACACCCAGCGTGCAGCCAGCTTTAGCCACAGTTATCAACTACACACACACACACACACAGCGCCCTCAGCTATGCTGCGGACAAAAAAAAAGTTGGAAAAAAAGAAGCAAACTCAAAGCTGGGCATAGAAACGAGAATAGCAGAACAGTGACTGAGGGGGCGAAGGGGGATCTGTGGCGAGATGGGGTTGGGTTTTGTTGGGGCAAGGTAGTGAACAGCTTGTGGCTCGGTGCGGCGCTAACTCGATTGTCGTTGTTGTAATCCGTTTAAATCCAGTCACTGATACCGGGCATTACCTGATGCCTTGTGCATTGTGTTGCTGTTGCTTTTACGGTGGGGAGAGAGGGGGGGGGGGGGGCTCAGTGTTTTTTGTCAACCTGTCTGCAGCACGTGCGGCATGCTGTCCTAGTTGATGACGACGCTTGGTGGCTCTCAGTTGCACCGCTTGCCGCCTGCCGCCTGCTGCCTGCTGCCTGCCGCTTCATGTGGCAGTTCACTCAATCATCACGACATCAGCAGCAGCTCCACACTGCGCTTGTTTGCCAACGTGTGCAGCAGCGCCGCAATTCCTATTCCTGGCCAGGAACAGGGCCAGCTACTGGGCATGCCGTGCCCGGTGCCTGGTGGCTTGTGTGTCCTGGCTGCTGTGTTTATTTTGCTTGCTCTTTTGTACGCTGCGGCAGAGAGGACGACTACTACTACTACTGGAAGACTTGTCACCACCACTCGTTCGGGTGGCAAAATCACGCTTTTTAACATTTTGACATTTTGTTAATGTGGCCTTTAAGTGTGTGTAGCGCGTCCTTCCTTTTTGTGGATGCTATTAAAGCTTTAAGAGCTGCTCTGCGCTCCTATCTGCTTGCCGCCAGTGCCATTGGCATACGCTACCTTTTCAAAGTTTTTGATCAACTTGGGCAGAGCGCCTGCCGCCTGCCACAGAGCTACACGAAAGCCCACGCCTTGGGCATGGCGACCCTACCTTCCCCTGCTGCAAATCCAGTTTCGTCATATTCGAGTGTGCGCGCTTCCTGTTGCTATTTCTGCAGGAACTTAGTCACAATTTGTTTGGCAAATGTTGCGACTGCCTGCCAGCCTGCCCCACCTAACTGGCTGAGTAAGTGAAAACAAAGTTTTTCTTCATCTGGCAAGCTATTTGCATGGCCTTTCTCCCATGGCATCTTCAGCAAACTGCTTGCACTGCAGCTGCCTGATAAAGCCCCGGCTGCATTTGCAGCTTGCCGCATGTGGCACCAACAGAACCAACAGCTCCGACACCGACTCTGCCACCGACACCGACACTGACAGCGACAGCGACAGCGACACCGACATCGCATATCCCCTTGCGTGTTTCCGTGCCATTTGCTGAAGTTTCCTGCCTTGTTAGGCACCTTCCTGCACGGCTAATTAAGGACGTGCAATTGGTGTGCGTTGCGCATTTGCAGGAAAACAGCACCGGGACGCGCAACAAACAATTAGCCCACAATTAGCAGCCAGCCCCTCCCCATCTGCCACAGTCCGCACAGATACTGCATTTATTGTTTGCCGTATGATTGCTCAATCATTTTTTCTGCCATTTGCTATCCCACTTAATAGATGATACTTTTTACTAGATGACATTTTTATCATTTTCTATTTACCCACCAATATTATGAACCAGCAATAAATGAGTTCCAGTCTAATCAGGGATCAACACAGGCAGAAGCATTTGCCAGCCCGACTGGGAAATACCTTAAACTCTGCGCCAAGCAACCTTTGCAAACATTCCAGCTTCCTTCTATACAACTATATAAGACACCCATACATTAAAATACTATATCCTTTTTGCCCATTTTCAATAGCTTCAGGGTATAAGAAAATAATTGTCGATGGTTCGGTACACGAACCTAGTTCTTCTCATCGATGAGCCCAGCTTTTGGTTTGTCATATTTTATAGCCCGTCCTTTAGTATTAAAATTATGATTTGGCTGAGGTTAAAGTTGACTACTTTCTTGGACAACAGCTTATCGAGATATTCGTTTCAATACCATGATTAAAATACTTTTAGTCTTATCTTTCATGGCGGACTTAATTTCAAATTCCCGGCCTTGCCCGGAACAAGTCTCTTAATTAAAATTTTAAACATCAGTTTTCCACCCATTTTCCTAAATATTTGAAAATGAGTTTCCCGTCTATCGAATTAAAAACCAAAAGTTACAATGAACGTCATTTTCCGCGATTTTTCCACACTTGCGGGTGGAATTGTTCGAAACCCCGTCCTAGCTTCCAACTCCATCACAAAAGGTAACTTTTTCTGTAAAAAATTCCAAATTCCAAAATTCCTAGCTTCAGCTTGGGCTGTAAGTTGATCAACAGCCAGTTTTATGTATACAGATAAATATATTTTTTTGATTCACACATACGAATGTGAATTTGAAGTCCTGCTAAGTTTGTTGTTGAGGAAAGAAAAAGCAAATCTAGTTTCTCTATTAAAAAATTTGTCGAAAATGTTGACCTGTAAGCCTCCCAAATCCATAGTAATTGCTTTCCCTACAAATTTTGTTGTCAAATCGAACAGGTTTCAATGCGAAATCGCATTTGAATATTGATTTGTCCACTGGATTTACTTGGCATGCATTGAATTTATTCGTTTGTAGAACCAAATGTTTTGCACAAATTTGACAATATGTTTGTTTTTTAAAACGATTGAAAGGCTGCGCTTTAAATCGATCAATCAACATTCGCTTTGGATTTTGTCTTGTCTCGCATCATTAAAATTTGTATTGTTTAGAAACTTTTGTTGTATCAAACATGTTTCGGAATCTATTGCTCAAAACAAAATAATTAATTTAGAACGTATTGAAATTTTTTGTGCATTTTCGTTGAAAATCAAAAGCAAATAATTGAGGCAAATCGCAAAAAATCACGTACGCCTAAGAGCGAACCAGTGATATAAATTTCCAGGTGAGGTGATAGTTGGTACGCACACGGACAGTGGCATAAATTTGCAATAGCTTCAATTGTGTGAGTGTTTGTGTGTGTGCGTGCATGTAGGGAATAGGGGGCATGAGAAGGGGGCAACGAAACGAATAAATGTACAAACGGGCTGGTCTCTATTTGCGCTGCCAATGAGCTGAAAATACACGTCATTGGCTTTTGTGTCCGACTCTTTTACCTTTAACTCAAAGTTTCACACAATAGCCCAAAATGTGATGAGGTGTGCATGTATGTGTGTGTGTGTGTGTGCGTGTGGGTCTGTGTCTGGGTGTAATTGTAGCTGCAGCTGCTGCTGCTGCGACGACGTCATTAGTGCATATTTGTGGCTTTGTTTGCCGCAACTAAGCCAGCAGGCAGCTGTGGACTGGGCAGCGAGAAAGCTGGAAGCACTGGCAACTGAGGCTCGAGGATTGAGGATTGAGGATTGAGGACTGCGGGCGTGGTTGTAGCCAAGGCACATGCTCGGAATAATCATGGCAAAATTGTAAATCGCAAGCGAAAGTGTTTGCCAGCCGCTTCTGCCGGGACACACACACCGCCTGGCCTGCCTGCCCCAATGCAATCTCCCAAAGTTGCAGTACGTGTATCTGTGTCTAGGTGTGCCTATGTGTGTAGCGGTGTGTGTGTGTTGGTTGCATGCAGATTGAAAATAGACGCAGTCAACCAGCACTCATGCATTGGTCAAGCTGGCAGCCGCTCGTTGACTGCCCCTGAGTGCCAGTGACAGGAAGATTTTTATGCTTGAACGTAGCTCAGCTCCTGTCCAAACACCCCACCTCCAGATCCAGCTCTAGCTCCACCTCTAGCTCCAGCTCCAGCTCTAGCTGCAGCTTCTGCTGCAATGTGCGTGACTTAAATGTCAATTTTGTGCACTAAACAGCACTGGCTGCAGTTGCCACCAAAATGGTGGATTGGATTCGTGAAATGAGCAAAGCTTTAAAGCTCCTGAAAGCTTTCAATCGGTTTCAATTTAACGCTATCTATCTATATGTATATAAAACTGAAAACTGAATGACCGACATACAGACTGACTGATTGATGATCGTAGGAGATTGAAAACTGCATTTTTTAGGTGTAGTTACCTTATTTGATTCAACTGTTAAAACGCAATTTTTAAGAATTCCACCCGCAATTGTGGAAAATTGATGGAAAACGGTTGTTTTCAAAGCTTTTGCTTACCAACAGATCAGATTTAAACTCATTTATTTATTTTTATTAGTTTTGATTTCAACGGCAAATTCACTGCACTAGGTAGAAAATTGGCGTCAACGACTGTTTGGGCGACAGTTTAAGTTCCTTTCGATCAGCTAGAAAGTCATTGTTAAGGCTCAACATTAAAAAAATGGATACGAATGTTACTGGTAAAAGCGTAAAAATGAAAAATGGGCGGATCGATTGAGATTTTAAACTTATTTGCAAATATCTCATTTGTGTCATGGTTTTTTAGGTGGTACGTCTAGATTTAAAAAAAAAGTTGAATTGGTAATGTCTAAAATTCGAGCGAAAAAGCTTAGCCCGGAAAAACCAGGTAATGCACACTGGTTAGTTATATTTATACTTATGATCATATGATCACATATAAAATGTGTATTTTTATACACGCAAGAGTTTACCTTCGGGTAGTTTTAACAGCAACACACCCACAGTCACAAGAGCACACCCGGTACACACACAGGCACACACACACACCCACAGGCTGATACACACACTTGAACTTAGCTTTATATGTGGTTACAGTGAGTGAGCAAATAGATAGTTGATAGATAAGACATATGCACTCGGGCACGGAAATCAATTAAAATCCCTCGAACTTACAAAGCTGTCCAATGCTGTAGATCCACACACACTCCCTCACACACACACTCGCACACCCACACACACTGGCTATTGTTGCAAGCTGCTGTTGCACTGTAATTGACTATCAATGCACATGACTACAGAAATGCTTGCCTTCAAACACTTACACATACACACGCACGCACACACACACACACACACACGCATATATGTGTACAGCATATCTGGCGGCTGGTTGTGGGGTTTGCCACGTTGCAAGCAATGGCCTGTGGCGGCTTTGGCAGTTTTACAAAACCACCAATTTTGGTTATAGCTCGGTGAGCGTCTGCTAGACGTAGTGTGTGTGCGTGTGTGTGTGTGTGTGTGTGTGTGTGCGTAGGGTCTTTTGGGGTGTGTGTGTGAGTGTGCCTGGTATACAGTACCCCACCTCTCTATCTCTTTGACTAAGTGACAATAAACACGCACACGAATTGCAAAAGAGTTGCCATTTAACTCCACAGAGAGACGTGCACTGCATCTGCATTGCATTTTGATGACCGCACCGAGTTATCCTACTCCCAATTGGCTTCTACTCCCATTCAGACACACACACACACAGATGCATATATATTTATGCGTGTATGCATGTATGTGGGTGCTTTATTATGCAACTGCTATTATTTAAAGTAGAGCGGCACTCGCTATTGTTGTCATTTCTTATCACAAGAAGTAAAGAGTGTAGAAAATATGTGTACTAAATTGAGTTTTCTATGCTATTGTATTGCCAGCGACCAAGCCAAGCACGACGAGTAACACGTCAGTCAAAAGCGAGTAATTTAACTCGTTAGCGAGCTAAAAAGGCAACAACGATCAACGTGTTGTAGCGAGTAATTTCACTCGATAGCGAGTTAAAGCAGCTAGAACAATCAACGCGTTGTAGTGAGTTTTGTAACTCGCTATCATATGAGCACTGCAATAGCAACGAGTGCACACCGCTAGTTACTTTATGCAAAAACATTACAGAAAAGCAATATCATTTGCAAAACACGACGAGTCAATAGCGAGTAATTTAATTCGATAGCGAGTAATTCAAATAGTTATCGACAGAAATCAGCCAAAACAATTAACGTTTTGTAGCGAGTAATTCAACCCATTGCCTAATGAATAAAGTATTGGCGGCGAATTAAACTAATAGTTAAGTAAATGATGCCAATGCATTACAGGAGAAATTATCGTTTTTCCCAAATGCCGTTAAATATTGGCAATCGCCACAGATATCGGTTTTAAGCATTGCTTATAACGAATATACTTAATCAGTTATATCTATTCCTAGTTTCAAATTCATCGGACTATAAGAGCAAACTAGGCTTTGCTAACTAGAAAGTTTTTTATTTGAATCGTGGGAACTACCTTACTTGTTACTAGTCGGAGCAGCATGTTTCTACTATAGAAATTAAAGGTAGTACTGTATGAGAGTCAGGATTAGTTTTGCCCTTATTCAGAATCGTTAGCGTTGTCATATTGTAAAGCCAGTTACATAATATATCTATACATGGCTGCATATGAGTATGGCTAGAAATCGTATCAGCTTTGTGTATGAGTCAGGGGAACGGATGCATTTAAAAAATGGTTTTATAATGTGCTGCACTGCTGCAATAACAAACGAGTACATAACGACTTTCTCCCTCTCTCTCACTCTTACTCACTCACTCACTCTCTCTCTTTCTTTCTTTCTCTTTTCCCCCTTTTGCAGTTCATCCAGTCATACAAGTGCCGAATCAATTAGTCGGAGCACCGCTTGGCACTGATGTTCAAATCGAGTGTCACGTTGAGGCCTCGCCCAAATCAATTAACTACTGGATTAAGGATACCGGTTAGTATATATGTATGTATGTGTATGTTCGTATGTGTGTGTGTATGTATCTGACTGATGGTGTGCGTGCCTGGGTATTTGTGTCTCGCTTCATGTGCCGCTGATGGCCAACTTTTACATTTTATAGACATTCGATGGCATATGCACTTTATATAGTAAGTGTATAGAATAGACATGTATGTTATGCTCGTTATCCTTGTACGGATTGTCATTAGTTCACTGTCAGATTGTCACGTCTGGTGGGCCCATTTGAGCTCTAAGCCATAGACTATGTATTCCTGCCAAAAGTTAAATTTACATTCACCCCAAAGCAGTTATATGCCAAAAGTCACCCAAACTGACCGATTCGCAACTGGGCGCTTTTAAAATAGGTAGCTCGTTAAAGTCTCATAACATACTGACATTCTAATGGAATCATCAAATATATTCCACAATTTAAAAACAAGAGCCACCAAATGCCTGCAACTTTCCTACTTGCTTTGGTTGAAGTGTGGAAAAGGCCGATTTGACCCCAGTCGGACTTCTTCGCTACCAAAATGCCTATTGCTATTGCTTATGCCTTTTCGACACAAAAGTTTTTGCTAAAACATGCTGTCAAATTGGATTTAGACTAGAAGTAAAGTTGAGTAAATAAGTCCTCATTTAGTATAGCTGACTATTGCAGCAACTATTTCATGGGCTGAGGATGCCAGCCCATAGTTCCTAAAGGAGCCAAATAGTGGTCCGATTCAACGCCTCCATAAACAAAAATATAAAAGAAAAAGCTTTTCGTATAAAAACTAATTCTTTGACCGATTCCTTATGTAGAGCTATATGAAGTAGATAAGATAATGCTCATTTGCATAATATATCACACCTTTGGCATAGTTTTTCGCCAGGGTATTTAATTGGGTTTCCTAATTTCTGATTTATAACAACAACAGCTGCCAGTAAAACAGCCCAAAGCCAAATGTTGGCCTTGTGTTAATCTCGATTAGGGCCTGATGTTATAAATGTATCACAAGTCCGAACATATAAACATATTGAAATAGGCAAAGATTATATCGAGTGTGTAGAGTTGTGTGTGTGTGCGTGTGTGTGTGTGCTTCAAATGCTCCAAGTGGCTTTTACAATTGTTTTCTCAATCATTAAGCATCAAATGTAATGCCCGGCCATAAGTAGCGACAGGGCCCATCAATGTCCGAATACAACGTACATTCGGCCCATTGTGCATTGTAAAAGTCCCAACCTCAAGGCAGGCGCATATGCGGCTCCTCTTTGTATTCATTGATGCGTCTGGCTGTCTGTGTGCGTGTCTATGCGTGTCTGTGTATGCGTATGTGTGTGTGTGCCTTAGTGTTAATGCTGCGGTTGTCTTGGCTACTGTCCGCTTTGGCAGGGGTTTATAGTCCGCATTATGCACATTGACGTTTATTCTGTACATTGGCATCATGCCCTGTGCCTCGCACAATAAATCATATACAATCCATTGATTTTTGTTAGGGGCTTTAATATCAGTAATGAATTAATTTATAATTCCCTTTGCCATTTACTCGAGCGTTTTACAATTGCAATCGCGTTTCAAGCTGAATTCATAAATAACCCTTTTTCGCAACAAAAAAAATATACCTAAATGATTCATCATTTAAGATTGTCTTTGTATTGATTTTTAAATAAATATAAATTATTATTTCGATTTAAAGCTATAATTGAAATTGAGTTTTCCCTTTTTAAACAATTGTGTGTCTGCGCTTCGAATCATTGTAAATCTTAAGAAGGGTTTTCTCTCCCATTTTGAAGTTCAAAGCAATGAAAATCGCAAAGAAAGGCGAAAGTTTCTATAAACAAATAGATGCAAGTGGGCTTCCCAGAGTAAAATACAGCGGGAGCAATTAAAAAGCGAGAATGAGAAAGAAAGAGAGAGAGAGAGAGAGAATTATAATAATAAAATAACTATCATATTTTCGCTTTATTCACATTGTACTTGTAAATATTTCCCGGGAGTTTATAACTTTTGATACGTTTGTTCATCAACAGGTGAAATGATTGTCTCGTCTAGCAAATACCATGTGCAGGAGGGTTCGCAGTCGATGTACGAGACGAAAATGTCGATGATTGTGCGAAAATTTCAGAAGGAAGATGTCGGCTCTTACCGTTGCATTGCGAAAAACTCGCTCGGCGAAGTTGACAGCAGCATCCGGTTGTACGGTGAGTTTTGGGAGTAATCGCATGTCGGCGGGTTGCGAAGTTTATGGTTAATAAACGCGACACATATTTTGGCGGGCGGGTGGGTTGGTGTGAAGGGTATTTGCACCTTTGTTTCAATTACAACTACTGCTACCGTTACCGTTACCGTTAACGTTAAAGTTACCGTTACATTTCCGCCGACAGAAATCCCGGGTCCGAATCGTAAAAATCCTTCAAATGGTAAAGGCAGCGGAGGCGCTGGCAACGCTGGCGGCACCACCGACACGGATGCCAATGACATTTTAAAACTGAAACAACAAGTCAAAGTCACCTACCAGCCGGACGACGACGAGCTCTACGGCTCCGCGGAGGATTTCGAGGATGGCGAATTCGCCGGCTCGCCGCCGTTATCGCCGCACCATTACTACACCAGCGGCAATAAGCCACCGACACATAAGCCCATCGGCGGTGGCGGCGGCCATCAGCACCAGCATCAGCACCACCATCATACACAGCAGACGCAATCCGGCGGCACTGCCGGTGGAGGCGCCACCAGCATCGAGCTGGCATTTGGCAATGGCCATGTCAGCGGGTCTGGCAACACCCGTAAGCCGACCTATTACGGCGGCGGCGGCGGTGGCGTCGCCGGGGGCGACACGGAAGTGCGCGGCCCCATGGACAACAACGAACGTAGCTCCGGCGGAGCGCCACTTCGCGCCTGCCTGGGCCACTATCAGCCACACTATCGCCGCCAATGGTTGTGGCATTCGCTCTGGCTGTCCCACTGTCGACAGCCGCTCTTAATGGGTCTGTCCGGCTTAGTTGCGGCGCTCAGGCTGTTATAATACATGGCGGCAGCACTGCACTAGGTTTACACTCACACGCAAACACACACACTCTCACACACTTAGTTGATTTTTTTTTTTCAACAGATGAAACAAGCATGCCAAATGGCTGCTTTCTTCGCATTGCTCAGATTTGGACAGGATAAAAAGGCTTGCTTTGAGTAACTGCATATCTATACACAAACACAAACACACACGCACACACACACGCACACGCACACGCACACTATCAGACGTACAAACATATTAATATATATGAATATGTATATGTTTATGGGCCTTTTTCAGTTTGCTTAGCTTTGGCTCAATGACACTAGCTGATAATCACAGATTAATCTTCAAAATAATACAGGTTAGTGGGAAGCAGGTAAATCAAGCTTAAAGCTTTGATTTTCATCAAATTTAATCTTAATTTCTTTTAAAGTTTCTCTCCTTAAGTTTTCCTTTGTCCTTACCTCAACATCACAGTTAATGATTAATTTCTTTAATAATCTTACATTTTAGCGTGTTTAAAGCTTTTTTTGAGTTTACTTTATGCAGTCAAGTCGAAATTTGTTGGTTAGAAAGGTGTGAAAGGTAAATCAGGTTTTAAATTTATATTTATCAACATTTTATTTAGTTGTTTAAACTTTACTTTCTTTACCGTTTTTTTTAACACTTCTTGTTGCATTTGTTAAAAGCTCTTTTTTTATTTAACTCTTCTCTATATTATGATAGGTTCTTTAAATTTTATAGCATTTAATCGAGATTTGAGCTTTAATCGGGATTGTATAATGCAGTCGAACTAGAAAGTTTTTGGTTTCCACTTGAGGCTTGGTAAGCATTGGCCTCTTTTCGACGCTACACAACACTAAATTCAAGCACGCGACCAACATTTTGCGTAAGTGTGATTTTCAGCTGGTGTCTTTGGGACTTACTACATTGACCTCACACGGCAGCGGTAAGGTAGGCCATTTGTAATTTAATAATACACAAAATAACTTTACAATTGAATTGGTGGAAAATAGCCAAAAGAAAAGCAAAAAATCCTTCAAATAACAAATAAAAAGAATTCTGTTAAATTTAATAGATTTGTGTGCAACTCTGTTCTGACACAGAGTTTATTATTTATTTAGTTATTTGAAAATCAAATACACAAGTTTATAATGCCATATAAACTAAATAAAGTGCGCTATCTGTATACTTGCATATATATAAATTTATGAATATATTATGTATTTAAATAAGGATTAGTGAAATACTTGATATAAATGTTTTTGTCTAAACAGAAAAAGGCCTCATATAGCTGCAGATAAATAGTCACAAGACGTATTCATGGTCTTGTTTAATATTAGTTTAGAGTGTTTATTATATATAAGCCATTAAGTTACAATCAGCATGCGACTAAAGACAAACAAATCGTACGAGCCAACTTATGTTTAAATTGAACTAATTATTTTTTTTTTTTTTTTGCAAGTATTATTAATAATAAGAAAATCGGAGCAACAAATTGTAAGCTGTCAAGATGTGTATATAAGTACATATGCAATATTTTAAGTAATTCGGGATACATTTGTCTTTGGCTTGAATCTCTGATTTATGTGGCGCAGCAGTTCATAGAGCACACCTTCCCTTTGATTCGAACTTAAGATAACCCCAGTCATTAAAAAATCCATTAAATTTACCCTTTTCCTTTGAATTTGGCGCAGAAAAAATAAGAACAGCATAAAGTTAATTTCCTAATTCGATTTATATTTAAGCCCCAAGGACATGGCTGAAAAAATGTCAATTAATACAAAAATGTCAAACTTTTGATTTGTTTTTTTTTCTTCAATTTTTTTTTTTTTTTTTGCCTACTTTTGATTGACATCGAATCGTGAAGTGGACTTAAACTTTAATGATGAATGTCCTTAATCATTTATTTGCTGCTTGGCATACATTTCCCGAAACGAAATCGAACTTTTAGCTGATTTTAGCTGCAGTTCGTTGGGTTCGGTGGGTACGGTGTGTGCGGGAAGAGACGCGCATTAATTTATGCAAATTAAATGTCATATTTCTGCAGCGCAGATACACGCACACCATTTAGTTGAGTACAACCCTGTCTTTGTGCACTCTACCTTACTCTCTCGCACGCACGCTAAGCTGTGGCGCAACCGTTGCAGATCTGCCGGCTGCAGCTCATTTTTCAGCGCAGCGGACAGCCCAAGCAACTAGTGTGTTTGTGTGTGTGTGCGTGTGTGTGTGTGTGTGTGTGTGTGTGTGAGTGTGTGTACACAGAAGAAGCTTTCATTATGCCTGTGAGCATGCAGCAGACGTCGGGCGCAAGAACAAGAACAAGCACAAGCCAAAAGCACGCTTCAACAACTTGAGCCATTTACTCGCCCGTTCGCCCGTTCCCCCCTTCACCCGTTTGCCCGTTCACCCGTTCGCCCGTTCGCTGGGCCGCTGTTGGCGCATGCATATGCAAAAGGTTAAAAACTTTACCAAAAATGCAGTTGTTAGCGAACTGCTCGGCCGGGCTCTGTCTGGGGCAACATCTTTTTGGCAGTTTTTGTTGCGGCTACAACTTGCAGCATGATAAAGCCAAAGGCAACATAAGCATTGGCGACTGCTGCTTGCTTTCATTGAGCTGTCAGTCCGTTAGTTTTGCCTTGTGCGCCTGTGTGTGTGCGCGTGTCTGCATGCATGTGTGTGTGTGGTGACTGAATTTGGTTTGATGAATTGCTTCCCTGCCAGTAAGCGACACACACACACGCAGACACTTTTTAATGAAATAAAAACTTTTTGGCAAAGTGAATTTTACTGTTTCGTCGAGAAGACGCTCGATGACAACACACAACTTGCAACTAACCCAAAACCCACACACGCCGTGCCACAGCTGTGTGTGCGTATGTGTGTGTGTGTGTGTTATGTCAGTCGGCAGGCGGCGCTAGTACCTACAACAACAAATACGACAACAACAGCCACTCATACTCTCAATTGTTTTTATGTGTGTGCGAGTGTGTGTGTGTGTGTGCACATACACAAAACCGCCGAAAGCTGCCACTGATGATGATAATAAGACGCTGACAACCGCAGCAACAACAACAGCAAAACATGCGAGTTTTGTGGCAGCTTTTTGTGGCATGGGGCATCGGTTGGGGTCGGGGGTGCAGGGTGAGGGTGAGCACATTGGCGCAAGTGTTTCAAATTACAAGCCGCTTTGGCAACACCAATGCGTCGTCCATCAACAACTACTAGAACGTGCGACAACCGGCACGCCCCCCGAAGTATGCAACACTTTTTGGTGTTGCTGCCACTGCTGCCACTGCTGTTATGTCTGCCTGCCACTTTGCCGCTTGTAAACGCGCGCGTCTTTTGTTATCTTTGTTGTCTGCGTGTTTGGGGCACAAAGCACAAATGTATGCCACACATATTTGTATTTGTCCGTGTACGCGCGTGTGTGTGTGTATATTGCACTTGTTCTTGTACTTGTACTTGATGATTGTGCCTAGGCTGTTGCTTAAGTTGTTCCGGTTTGTAATGAAGTTTGCATGTGCTGAGCACTTGCTGTCATGTGTTGTCGCTTTGTGTGTGTGTGTGAGCGTGTGCGTGTATGTGTTTGTGTGTGTAAGCTGTAAGAAAAGGCCGCTTAATTGCTCTATTTGGTACTTTTAAATTGTATTTTAATTTCGAATTTCCTCAAGACAGAGAGAGAGAGAGAGAGAGAGAGTGAATGAAAGAGCAGCAATTTATGCCTTGTTTTCTGGTTTTTTCTTGGTTCTTCTTTTTCTTCTACTGCTTGGCTGGGTGCATATATATGCATAAACATATATATACATATATATATAAATGAATATTTTTTTTTTGTTAAATTACTGCGGTTTATTGTTTTATGCGCTCACAAACTTGTATCTATTTAAATTTTGTGTGTGGCAACATGTTTATTTTATAACCTTGAGGCAACAGCAACATCCAACGGCAGCAGCAGCCAGCTGAATGACAGGCAAATAGGCAACGGGCAGAGGCACGGACAGAGGCAGGGGCAGGGACAGGCAGGCAGCAAGCGTAGTGGCTGGGCGGACTTGGGTCGGAGTGAGGCGGGCAACAAGCAGCAAGCTTCATGTTTGGCGGAAGTTTAATTGAATGCGTCGCTCGCTGACGCACTGCTCCAAATTCTGTTTAAGTTGTGTGTGTGTGTGTCTCTGTATGCGTGTGTGTGTGTGTGAGAGTGTGTTGTGGCTGTGTTTGTCCGCTTGTGATGTGCAGCCAGTTAGCCGCATAACATTTGCCGCACAGTTCGCTAAAAAACAAATGGCAATCAAGTGAAATTGTAATACACACACACACACACAGACACACACACAGACAGACAAACACTCAACCCAGCGGCTGGAATTTAACATTTTTGTTTGTGAAATTTACTCAAGTTTTTTGATTTAATAATAAAAAATACACATACGCACACAGAGAAACAAGCACATGTGTCGGCTTGAAAGTTGGCTCGTTGTGTGGATTTGTTGCACGGTGGCTGGCTGCCACATGCAGCTGTAATCCTATCGTCAGCTTCTTTCTGTGTTCTGTGTTGCCGCAAGATGAATATAAAAATTAAATAAAGACATACAAGATTACAAAATGCTCAACAAACTCAAATTCAATTACGGCCGCTTTAGGTTGCCAGCTGCCTTGTGGCAAGTTGCTGTTGCTATTGTTGCTGCACTGTTGCACCTGCACAGATCAGACCAGACACGTTTAATAGTGTGTCACTTGACTCATCAGATACTGCATATATGTATATATATATACATATATATTCGACTCAACATATTTTTGGCGACGGGCCGTGTCAGAGCTATGCTATAATTGATTTTAATTTCATTTGTATTCGAATTTAGATGAAATATGTTGCATTTTCTCGCTCTGATTGCCTGGCATGCGTACACATTTCTTTGCCACATGCCACTTGCCACTTGCCACTTGCCACTTGCCGCTTGCCACTTGCCACTTCAGTGTTGCCACTCAAAGTATATATCTTCGTTTATTTAGTTCTTTACATCTTGGTGCATTTTAATTAAGAACTTCATTGTTTTTGGCTATAACAATAAACAGAAAACAGACAACTCGTTGGAGACAAATGCAAACAGTAATCGGATATATATATATATATAGCTTAATATCAAATATGAAATGTAGCATATATATATGCATATGTATTAAGCATTTGGGGTTGGAACATGTTGAGCATGCTTCAAATACAATACGAATGTATTGATAGAATGAATGTTACACCACAAAGCGACAGAAATTTGTATAAAAATTGAAACAAATTTATAAATTAAACAAAAGTATTTAACAAGGTTGTTCAAATGTTAAACGGTTTGTGCACTAAATCGTATAATGCTTCAAATTTTTTTTGTTAGTCATAGTCAGGATTGAAAAATATATAAATATATATATATACATAAAAATAAATATAGTACATAGCATATATATATATCTATACACATATATGAATATGACTTTAAGGAGTTACCAAACAATAATATTATGTGCCATTATTAGCAGAAATAAAACCAAAAGATTCAATTATAATATTTCGGCTAGCCGAATTGTAAATACCCTTGCATACAAGCTAAAGTCAACGAATAAACCGAAAGCATCTTTCTGATTTTAAGCAGTGCTAAATATCAAAACAAATATCCGAAACTATTTAAACATAAATACTTCAAAGATAATTCTATGCAAGCGTATTGTGCGGCTAATACATACATATGTATATTTATATATATGTATGTAGTTACATTTAGAAACAGAGAGGATTCAAATATAAATATAAACAAATGCGAAATATAAATACAAAAATCTATTTGGCATATTGAGAATTGCCCACTAAAGAAAAAGGTATACTTACATATTTATGTATGTATATATGTTAATCGATTTACGTGTTAAGGAAACCAACAAATGGATGTACATGCAGACACACATATAACTTATTGATATATGTTCTATATATGTGAAATATAATATGAAAAATGCAAAATATGACAAAGTGCTGCAAGTACTATAAACAATAACTATGTAAACCAAAAAAAAATAATTAAAGGTTGCGCCAAGACATGTTGCTCCAGGTCTACAAATATGTACAAACATCAGTACGTCAGTGGCCCTGGAGAGGGGGGGAGGGGGGGAACTGGTTTCTGGTCATTCAACTTAATCAAAATTTAATTTGTATATAAATAGGCAATCAGCTTAACGTTTCCAACAAACAATACAATAATAACTAAATATTGATAGATAATAATAATAATACTGTACGTACATACCCGTATGTTTGTATGCATGTACATAAGGAATGTATTTAATTGAATTACAATATATGTTTACATTGAATTCATTAAGCAAATGTACTTGGCAACTACGATTTATTTACCAAATACTTTCCGAGCAGACAATTTAAAGAAGTTCAATTGAGCGACAGCAACAAATGATACGAATATAATACATTAATGAAATTACACACATACATACATGCATACATACATGCATAGTTACATTAAAATGCAGTTAGCGTAAATCAAGTAAAATCGAACGATATATAATTGTATTAAATCAAATATATCTTATACGCATATATAAATTGATAAATATACATATATATACATTTATATATATACATATATTTATTTATTTATATAGATAATTACATAGTTATATACGAGCATATATACAGACAGACATATAAAATAATACAACAAAGAAAAAAGCCCATATGAAATTCTACAAATAAAGGACAAATATATTTATTACAATTACAAATAGTTCAGTTATTTCAAAGCGGGAATACCAAATATTTATAAGATATATCTAAATTATAACAATTTTTTGTATAATCTGTTAAACAGCTTATAAATAATTTAAAATCACATTAAATCGACTTCCATAAACTATAAAGTTATTTCTTAGTAAGTATTATTTGATAAAATTGGAATCGGATATATACTTATATTAATACAAACCGAATAGTTGCCTCGGCTCATTACTCAAAACGCTTTTAAAGGTGGTTCAATTGAGCTTTAAACAAATTATAATCTAGTTTACCATAAAGTACCATAATACCATCAAGATTCCTGGGCCTGATTTAAAAATAGAAAAACTAAGTACGACTCCGCAATACTTATTCCTCCAAGGCGAACTTCTTGATCATAAAGACGGCCATCGCTACCTGGGAGTCAACCTTGATCGCAGGCTCACTTGGAGCAAACACATCGCAACAACATGCCACAGCGTACGCCAAAAACTAAAAAGTATGGCTTGGCTCCTTAAGGCAAGCAGCAAGCTTTCTCTGAGCAATAAGGTGCTGCTTTATAAAACCCTCCTGGCCCCAGTCTGGCGCTATGCAAGCCAAATTTTCGGCACGGCAGCAAAATCTCACTTGAGGAAAATAAGTGTCTTCCAAGCCAAGGTACTCAGACTGAGTGCTGGGCCTCCCTGGTACATCCGCAACCGGGCCCTAGCAAGAGACCTAAAGGTCCCCTTGCTGGGAGACCTTCTACGTCAGCAGTCCACCAGCTACATGGCCCGTCTTTCTGCCCACCCCAATATATTGGCTAGAAGACTTTTCAGAAGAAAGCGGCGGACTTCGCAGAATCCACCCCATCGACCTCCCAAACCCTCCCAAACAAAAAAAAATAAATAAAAATAATAATAATAATCATAATAACATATAACATAAATTGAATAATTATAAAACTTAATAGGTAATATTAAGTATGTTTATCCCATTATAGTCAAGCTAGGTTAAGATGCTCATGAATAGTATCAATAAATTATCTAATAGAGAGAGAAAAAAAAAGACTCCGCAATACTCTGTTTGCAGTGCACAAACAGATTGTCAAGCGAAAGGTGTCCCCTTGTTTGAACTAAGCATATATATCATTTGCATTTCAAATCAATCTTTGGATGCGGCTATTATTTGTCTACCTGCAAAATTTTGTGATCCAGGTTAACTTACCTCGGGAAATATAGATTTTTGGGACTATCTGAATATTCACTAATATATATTACAGGTATTAAGTACCTAGCTTCAAGATGTAAAATGGTTCATGCATATAGATTGACGAACAGCAGCATACTATTGTACACACTGTGAACCGAGTATAAATTATAAAGTTAAAAAGGGATCAAAATACAGTCTACCAAGCGAAATTTCGTGGACACATTTGTTGTTAAGCTTGTAAATAGTATGCCGGCTGGCAGATATCTAAAAGTCAAACTATGAAAAATAACAGATAGAAGCACAATCACAGCAGCTAACTGTGAGCAAATTTCTATCTACTTCTGTGTGCGGTGGGGTGGGGGGAGGGGGGGGGGGTGGCTGTGTTGCAAAATAAGGACAAGAGCCGTTAGTCCGTTAGTTTAAGCAGCTGCGCAAATTTAACTCTCAAACACAACAGGATGTCCGTTTCAGAGCAAAGCGGAAGCTGTACTGAAAATAACACAGCAAATAACTTCTGCAACCGCATTCAGCACGCTTCTCTGCCCCCGTAACACACACACACACACATTCACACACAGACAAACACAGTGCACATATACTAAACAAAACACACACACAGCCATACTAACACACACAGAGACACAATCACAGTCACCAAAATGAGATCAAGCTTATCCTTAGCCAAAGTCAAAGTTAAGCTCAGCAAATTCTCATTTAGATTAACTATTTGTTACACACGATTTTAGTGAGTATATTTTTCTCGTAGTATATATTTCTCGAGTGCCATTCAGTAACATTTTCTGTGGTTTTCAGCTCAGAGTGTTTGTAGTTATTTAAAACTTTACAGAACTTAAAGGACAGACACTGAAAATCAAAACATATAATATCATATTATTATAATATGCACATATAAGAGAATGTAGGGTACACAGCAAGAACTGGCAAGCTGAACTTTTTACTGAAGCCTTCCATTGGGTGGAAACTGAGCTTCGAGTAAAGGTATTGCCAAATTTCAGTTCGAGTTCCCAGTCTATTGTGTGGAAACTAAAATCGTTAATGATATTTAATCAATGCTACATATTACTTGAAAATGAATGCATAAAAAAACTACTCAATTGATATAACATTAGGTATATCATTTCAAACCAAATTACTTTCAGCAAAAATTATGATTAAGCCCCTGCTTTTTTTGCCATTTTATTCACACGATTCCAACATTATATTATTATATATAATATTATTCCACAATCAGAGTTTATTTACCCGACTTTATATTGCCCTATCCAATTTTTCTGCAATTCTGCCACAATTTAGAATTTCATTTTTATACCCTGAACTCATTAATAATGGGTAAAAAGGGTATAATGTATTTGTGCAAATGTATGTAACAGGCAGAAGGAAGCATCTCCGACCCCATAAAGTATATATATTCTTGATCAGCATCAACAGCCGAGTCGATCTAGCCATGTCCGTCTGGCTGTCCGTCTGTCCGTATGTATGAACGCAAGGATCTCAGAGCCTATAAGAGCTAGAGACTTGAAATTTTCGCTGTAGGTCCACCGAGCTCTCGCGCAGATCGAGTTTTTTTTCCGGTATTCGATAACTTGCCCCATTTCCAAGTAATCGATAAAAATCGATATCGAAATCCTGTTTTTTGCGCAATTTCGGTAAATAATAAGAACTAGAGTCGCCAAACTTGACATGTAGCTTCTAGAATAGTATATTTATATCAAGTATCTTTCATTTTATACCTATCGCCTGTCGGAAGAAGAGGGTTCAGGACATCCCCTAGTCGGGAGCTCCCGACTAGAACCTTTTACTTGTTTAGAATAGCCGTATTCTATACGAGACCAAAATGTTGAATTATTCAAAGATCTGACTTAATTTGTCCCAAATAAATCATTTTTCAAGCAACTTTAAGCCCTTACGACTGCGGTTTTTGCATTTCCCAGCAAACTCCGCTTCGCATTCGGACGAATAGTCTTTGGTTCCCATAAGATCCCAACATCCTTGTATATCATATTTTTCGAACAACTTGTGATATTCGCCTGGTAATTCAACAGGAATTTTATGAAAAACTTGGTAAATTGGTAGCTTTTAATTAATTATTTTATTTAAAGTTCAAGTGATTTATTTTTCTTTTCAAACTTAATCTCACTTTTAAATGAAAGAAAACATATTTGTACCAAAGAATATAATTGAAATGCTTTAACTTAGGACAAATTGCCAAAAAAAAAAAAAAACATTGGAGATAAAAACGAAAGGGAAAACAATTGAAAACTTCAAAATCTATTTCAACTTGAGAAGAGAATAAAATATAAACTTAAAATGCAAAAAGAAAACAAACCAAAAAATGTCGACAGCTTGAATCTTAAATACGAATATAATCGAAATGCCAAATCAATATAGGTAAATTCCCATGATGACAATGGGAAAGTGTTGATAGCCACAATTCGTAAATGGTGCTTATTTTTTTGCAAGATTGAAAAACTGGAATGCCCGAAAGCTAAAGAATCGAGGCTGACAACACATGAGCTGCTCTTCAGCAATGCCTGTTAGATAGAGTTCATTATTATGCTTAATTTAGAGACAAAGGCCAAAGGCGGAGCAAATTTAATAATAACATTTGAAATATGTCTTGTTTTGTATGTGTGTGTGTGTGTGGGAGTGTGTGTGGGTGTATCTATGTGCAGGCATCGTACTTACTTTCACTTTCAATCAGCGCCAGGAGGCCTGAAGCCGCCTGACCCTTTGCAGCCGTTACCGTTGCCGTTGCCGTTGCCGTTACCATTAGCCGTGCAATGGGCCATGGACAACAGCATCTGCCAATACAAAATTATGCGGCACAACCCACCACAAACCCTCTCCCTGAACGAATGAACGAACGGCCGTGAGGCATATTGGCGGCAAGGGTTGAAGTTGGCAGCGCCTTCAAAAATTGACTTTTAATGAAAACAATTGAAAATTCTCAGGCATTCAGGCAGCCTGATAGTCAAGTTAGCTGGAAAAGGCAACGACTCCTGCCCCACTATCAAACAACTCGACTGCTGAGCTACTCGCCTCCTCGTCTCCTCGTCTGGTCGTCCCCCGTCTCTTCGTCTCCTCGTCTCCTCGCCTCCTCGACTGCTCGACTGGGCTGCGGTTATTAATTTCAATTAAAGCATTTAACCGGCAAGCCCAAACAGCCGGCAATATCCTTTTTATTTGGGGCTTCTGTTTACACAACCGCCAAGAAAGCAGCGCATAATTTTCTAACAACAGCCCCGTCTTGCCGCAAGCACACCCCTCCCCTCCCCCCTCCCATCCGGCACGCTCAATTGCTCTGCCCAGTGGCACATGAATTAAGGCGTGAAATATTCGCGCCAAAGTTTCGCTTTCGTGTCGGACTTAAAGTTTGCTCCTCGCCCGAGAGGAATAGAAATAGATTGGAAATCTTTGCACTTGCCAGGTGATCTAATCAAAGAGTTTTGCTTTCAATAATTTGATTAGCTTCAACTGAGCCAGCGACCAGATTAATTTAAACAGCTTCTGTCGTGAAATTGTAAATATCCGCCTTACCCTGATTACATCATAATTGGCCAATTCTTAAAAGCCAAACAACTTTAATGAATCCTACTCTTAAGTTGCTGAATATGCAGTAAACACATTTAAAATGTGCAAAAACTATTTACTTCAGAGGCAGATGATATTGGGACAAGGGGCGGGATGCAGCATGGTGGGGTGGAGGGTCAAGTGAGGGCAAGGGTCGACTGCACTGGCGGGGTTACTTATGGAGAGATATTTATGTGACTCGACCCGGTTGCTGGCAATTTTATCGGCCAGCCGTTAACTTTATCAACTTGTATTTTAATTTCGTTGTCGTTTTCTTCCTATTTGTTATACCCTGCATATGAGGCAAGGTGAGGTATATGCAACTGAGTTAACTTAGTGCACAAAAACTATTTGAATTTAATACATATTTTATTAATATTATCAAATATCATACAAGATAATTTTCTGTTTTATTATTTAAGAGTCGAAAAATTAGATATTATCATTTTTATAAATTGCTGGAAGATAGACAGGTTAAATCAAATAGATTTGAACCCATTAAACCGGATTAGTAGCCCAAGAAATGCCAAACATCTTTTTAAAAAAAAATAACTTTTCTATAAAGAAGAATATGTGAATATAATTAACTTAGCTTAATAATAAAATGCATTGTTCTATTGAAAGTGATCAGATATGTGAAGAACCAGAGTTCGAACCGAGCTTGGTTTGAACCAACGAAAAAGTATGTTGCGTTCGCAGCCTTGACTAAAATTGTCTTATTTAAACTTATTAAGTTATTGCTTAAGGAGTATTAACAGTAAGTAAATAGCAAACAGACTATTGTACAGGGTATCGCGTAGTCAGCACCAATTGCTACCAATTGAAGGCTGCGGCCAGTCAAACTATTTGAAGTAAGCGAGTTGTGCTGCTTGGTTTGTAGCTCGAACTTGGCTCTCAATATAAAACTTTACGTTCAGAATAGAATGCGTCAGATTTTCAGTCGTTTTTCCGAAAATCACAAATTCACACTTACACGCAGATTGGAAATATAAAATTATAGATAGCAATTCGGTTGCTTGGCATTTGTTTAAGAGCCGGTAACCACACCGGTAGCCATTGGCAACCTACGGCGTTGTCATCGCCTCCGTCAATAAAAAAAACAACAACAATAACAAGAGCAACTGCTCGGCTAGTACAAAATTTAAAAGAGCTCGCAAGCGTCCGCTAGAAAAAATAGCTGGAAATCCTACAAAATGGTAAGTTACACAGATCTGTGCTTAATCAAAACATTCTTTAACTCGAATTTTGTTTGCCCTCTTGAGTTACTTAGCAGCAAAGGCAGCGGCAGCTGTGGGAGTACTTACTGCCCGAAAACATCTTTAACGTTGTCCCGTTGCCGCAGCTCCGATAGGAAGCAGTCGAGGCAACATGGTTTGCCCTTTGCCCTTTGCCCGTGGCCGATTTGGCCCTTGGCCTTACCCCGCTTGCAACTGGACTCGGCTTCGGCTGCATTGGCACATTCAATTTTTCATGCCAAGCCAGGCTGTTGTGTTGCAACAGCAACATGCTGTACACCCAGTAAATACACACACACACAAAGTCTCAGTTGCAGCAGCGCCTCGTGCCTACTGCTGTAAAATTGCAAAAGAATTGTGCAGCGCAGCGCAGCAGTTAAATCTCAACAGCAGCAGCAGCAGCAGCCCGCGTTGCTGCTGCAGTTGCTGTCGTTGTCCGTTTTCGACAATTTGTATATTCAAGCACACTCACTCGCACACACACACACACACACACACACCTACCCACATATAATATATATGCCTCTATATGTATACTATTATTATTTATGAAAATTTTACGCCTTTTGCCAACACATTGGCCAAGGCGAGGAGCGTCGAGTCGAGGCGGTCGCGAGGCGCGGGCTTCGAAAATTTTTGAATAATTTGCAGTCATAAAATATGCAATAAGCCAACAGCTGTTGTGAAATTGTTTTGAAAGCCGCGCCATCACATTATTTAAAACGGCGTCGTCGTCGTTGCCGTCGCTGCCACCGCCCCATACACGAGGCGCCACTGCTTCATGCAGCATCCGCTGCTGCTGCTGCTGCTCCTGCTGCTCCTGCTGCTCCTGCCGTTTGTCCTGTCCTGTCCTGTGGCGCCCTTTTAAGGATGCGTTGCGTTGCGAAAAACTGCTTTAGCTTGATGCTCGTTACTCCAGAGCGCGGGTGTACACGAAATCGAATTAAACATTAAGCATTCAAGGGTTATTCAAGCAGCATTCAGGCCCAGGCCCCAGGCCTAAGCCCAAGCCCAAGCCCGTTGCTGCCACATTTAGTGCAACAAACTCGGCTTCTGCATTCCCCCGAATCAAATTTATTTATCTGCCGCCTTAACATATCTCCAAATACATAATTTTTATGCATGTCTCTCGCTGCCTACCGAATTTTCATTTGCAACATTTCTTTTTTCTTTCTATTTTGTTTTATTTTAAAAAGTATACTTTTTTTTAATTGATTGTAATTAATTATTGTTTAATTTCTCTTTTTTTACAGCCACCAAAGGGTAAAAAGGGCAAAAAGGGCAAGAAGCTGCCAGGTGAGTAGCTGCAAAGCAGCCTGCATATTTTGTATTGCTTTAATAGTCTGAATTAATTTCTATCAGAGCTTATTACCTTATTATATTAATTGAACAGTATTCAGCTGTATAAAAGAGACGAAACACCTTTTAAAAAAGCTTTAATCCTGAAACTTTTTAAGCGCAGCCAACTTAACGAATTCACATTTAGAGAATGTTGCGTATAAAACTTTAAGGTTATGTAGTTCCGCTTAGGGTTAAAACCAGCTATAACTGCCTTTAGGTTTGTTTCGTGAAGCTGGTTTTTCACATCTAGAAACCTTTAGAATTGCAGATTGGCTTACAAAGGGGCGACACCGTTTTGTCTTATTGCAGTCATATATATTTACCAGCTAGATAAACTAGCTTGTAAATTTTGACAATTTGTTAAAGTAGTTGGTAATATTACAAAATATTATAAATCGCTGGGCATAGGTCTTAAATGTGCAGATTGGAGAGAACTTCTATATGTGCCTGAAATTTAAAATGTTCGCAATGCACTCTCAGTTAAGTTAAGTACCAAAAAGCGCTCCAGCATAAGTAATTAATGTGACTGGTAAAGTTGTGGGCCTGCCCTGCGAGCAATGGGTCGTCAGTTGGGCAGCAAAACAATTTGTCAAATAATGATAATCTGAGGCTTGGTCAGCAGGAAAACAGAGTGTGACAAGTGGCGTCCATGTTGGTCACATGCTCAATACAATTTAATTGTGCTGGCTGGCTGGCCCAGCCCGGTCGGCACAGTTGGCCACATGCTCCACGGCCTGGCCTGGACGCCCATCGAGAGCGGAAAAAAGGCGCACTTAATTTCCACGAGTGAACAAACCAGCTCGCAGCTCGGCCTCTAACGCACATAATTGTTTCTATGGCCGGCGAGCCTTGGAGGATGCCTGGTTAAAGTTTGGCTGCAGCCGCTGCCAGGACCTGGCAAAGGGACAGGGCGGCGGGAGGCGGGAGGCGGAAGGCGAGCCTCGGTACCAGCCGGTCAACGATGCCAATTACACAAACCAATTACAGCAGCGACTGTACACATGCGGGCACGAGTGCAGTCCTAAAATACACACGCACACACACACACACACGCACACACACACACACACATCGCACACATTAATGGACAAGACATTTGCGCTACATTCTTAATACATTTTTCAAAATAGTTGCTGCAAAGTTAAAGTCAACTCTGAACTGGTCCGTTTGCTCCATTTCGCAGTGCTCATCGATGGCGTGGACACCTCCGCGATGACGCGCGATCAGCTGGAGGCGTTTGCGCTGCGCCTGAAAGCGGAAATGGATCGGGAGCGGGAAGAGCGCAACTACTTTCAGTTGGAGCGCGACAAGATACGCACCTTCTGGGAAATAACGCGCCAGCAGCTGGGTAAGTGTGCGCCTCGATGGGCAGCAGCTGCCAATATTAAAACAATAAACATATATCCGGACACCGCGCACAGAGGAGTCCAAGTTTGAGCTGCAGCAAAAGGATAAGGAGATCGAGGCGACACAGGATCTGGCGGACATTGACACCAAGCACATTATGCAGCAGATGAAGCATCTGCAGTTCGAGAACCATAGCAAGCTGGGCGAGGTGCGCGCCGAGGCCATGACCCAGCTGAAGGTGGCCCAGGAGCATCATCTGCTGCAGGAACTGGAGCTGCAGACCGACAAGCGCCAGCTGCGCCGCATTGTGCGCGAGCGCATCGAGATGAGCGATATGCAGCATCGCCAATTGGAGGCACACTTCAACCAGCAGCTGCTGTGAGTATCAGCTCCAATTCTCATTCGAATACCACAACCAATACCCCAATACCCCAATCCCAATCCAATTCAATCCAATTGAATCAACCGCACAGAGAGCAACGCCTCTTGTTTGAGAGTGAGCGCAAGGATAATGATCGCCTGCACGAGGAGAAGATGAAGGAGCAGCGCAGCAAGCTGGAGCTGTTCTTCAACTCGCAAATGTTTGAGGTGGAGGAGCGCAAGAATCAGCAGATTAAGGACCTGCAAGATCACCATGATCTGGCATTTAACGACATGAAAAACTATTATAACGACATCACATTGAACAACCTGGCCCTCATCGGTAGCATGAAGGAGCAAATCGAACAGCTGCGTCGCCAGGCAGATCGCAGCGATCGCATCGCCGCCGAGGCGACCACAGAGACGCGCCGGCTCAAGGAGCCGCTGGAGCATGCCAAGACGCATCTGAAGGAGCTGCAGCGCAAGCTGGAGTTCTACGATCGCGACAAGCTGCAGCTAAGTCGCTTGAAGAAAAGCAACATCATCTTGGAGAAGAAGGTGAAGAGTCTGATGTGGGAATCGGAGACACTTTTGCTGCGCAACGATGCTCTCGTTGGCGAGCGAGCCAATCTCAAGGCTCGATTCAATGAGGTCATCGTTGAATTGCAGCAGAAGACTGGCCTCAAGAATGTCCTGCTCGAGCGCAAGATCGCAGCCCTGATGCGCGAGGACGAGAAGCGCAGCATAATCATGCGCAAAACGATCGCCACCTGTGCCCCCGAATTCGCCGACAAGCTGCAGAATGTGGAGAAGACCGTCAGCGATGTGGTCGACACCAAGAACCAGACCATTATCGATCTGCGCTACGAGCTGGCCAAGGCCTGGAAGGCCCACGATGACCTGCTCGAGACCTACGAGTGCAAGCTCAAGCAATACGGCATTCCCACCGATGAGCTCGGCTTTCAGCCGATACGCGAACGGACCAACCAGCAGCTCTATATATGCGGCCCCGCCGGCATTGTCACGGAGAACAAGTAATCCGGCCCAAGCATGGGCCATACCATATAGGCCACTGGCCACTGGCCAGTTAATTGAATGAGAAGAGATACCCATGCGAATCCGGAGGCAGTTAAAATTAGCCAAAGACAACAAGATTGATTGAAGTTCAATTTAGTTTATTTAACTTTATGTCGTGTATAAGTATATATGTATATATATAAATACTTGGGTATACCTGTCTAGGCAGTTAAGCAAGTATATAAAAAGAAAACGTATAAAAAAAGGAGAGTAAAGAGTTACACTTTTTGAAAGCAGTACGTCGTACACACGATACATCTGGTACCTTGAGAAAATGTTTACCAATAATAAGTATAATACTATTGCGCCGTATTGCTGTCGAGTTCTTTTAAGTAGATAATTTTCTATCATTTTGAATGATCAGTTTAAAGTTTAAAAGGCTATTTTTCATCGTTTTTTTTTTTTTTGTTTTTCAAAACCACATTTAAACCACATTTTCTGAGTGTCGAATATTGCTTATCGAATTGGCGGTAACTATATATGCGTACATGTACTTAATATTATTTAGTGCTAACTAAAACATCGTAACATTAGGCGGCTTACTTATGCTAAGTACTCGTCTATAAGTATATTAACGTAACACAAAAAAAAGTGAATATAAGAAATAAGTAAATACTTGTTTGTGAAAGATTCATTCGTTTGGTTGAACAGAAACTCAAATTGATATATTGATAGTTGCAATTGGATTATATGCCTGCAATTTTTTTTAAATTTTTCTATATCTTGTTATGCTCGGTTTTCTTTTCTTTTCTTAATTTTTTGTTTTTTCTTTTTTTAATTGGGTTCCTTGTCAGTTTGCGATTTCGCTTATTTTTCAAATAGATATCACATAAAGTTTTGCTTCTTGTTGCTGCTAATGCGGATTTATAGGTTTGTATGTAGGTGTCGAGAACATTTGATCATTGATCTGATCTGATCTGATCTTAAGCTGTTTTTGATAACTCTTCGTAAATCAGTTGATGTAGTTCTTAACAAATCAAATATTTTTAAGGTTTCACCTACATATTTACAATACGGAATATAACATTATATAGTTTAGTTTATGCTAAATGAATACATATATGTATATGTGTATGTGTAGGTGTGTGTGTGTGTTTGGTGTGTATGTGCTTGATAGTTTAACTGTTGCGCTTGTTGTGCCAGCAAGTTGTGTCTTTGTGTTAGTATTCAAATTTCATTTGTTGCTTTTGAATTCTGAGTCTAGGTACTTTTTGGTTACGCTCTTGGTTTTCTCACTTATTTATCTTGTATTTTGTTTTGTTTTATTTTGTTTTGCTTTTGTCATTTCGAAATGATTTTGCATTCCAGTCCACAAGGAATTAACTTATATTTAATTGAATCTATATTAGTTTAAGTTTCTCTTGAGTTTGTTCTAATTTTCATTTTAAATAAAAATTTCAAAGCGATCACAACGGTTTACTTCACAGATGCGTGTGGACACATGTCAAAAATGTCCATAGAAATACATATTTCTTATTTTTTCTTTTTAAGTTTTCGTACGTTTTTTTTTAACGCTTTATCTATTGCTATTTTTTTCTTTAGTTTTTCTTTGTTTTTTTTTTTTTTTTTTTGTTCTTTCTTTAGATTCCAAATTGTATATGTTTGATTGGCTTTTTAAACTTGTATATAAATTTAAATGTTATTAATAAGAACGTCACTTAATTAATGTAGTCGAATTTGTAGTGTTCTGCTGTAATTATTGTTCGGTAATGTTTAGGCGCTTTCTAATCTCAATTTTCATATATGCATGTATGTATGTGTTAGCATCAGGACTTTTGCGCATGTATGTATGTGTTTGTGTGTGTGTGTGTATGGCACATTGGGAATTCTTAACTGTATAAACGCCTTCTTTTTTTTTATTTTTAATAGTACACACAATTTTCTTATACTTGGTTTTTTTTTGATTTTCCTTTTTAATTACACAAAATGTCACAGTATTTTGGGCAGTTTCCGTGAATATGTTTAACAGAAGACCTAATTATAACAATATTGAGATGTATTTTGTTGTTTAAGTTGTTCGTGTGTTAACTTATTGTTAGTTTGGACTATTTTCAATTAGTTTCGTTTCATTTCGTCTCGTTTCAATATTTAATCTAAATGCGTTGTTTTGTTTTTGTATTGTTTCAGTACTTTTACGAAGAAATTCCTTGTATTTAATATGTATGTTTAGTTAAAATTAAAGATTGACTAACATTTTGTTGGTAAGGCAATTTGTTTATCTTTTTCGCTTTGCTCAGATTCACTTGTATTGTATTTTTAATCCAAATTAAATTTAGATTCAGTTCCTTCGATTTCGAAATTAAAATAGCAATTAAATTCTTTAACTACGCCTAATTACCAATTCAAGTCAAATGCGTACAACAATAGTACAGATCGTTACAATATCAGCGTTATATAGATTGAAAAAAATACCTGTATGTACTAATGTAAGTGGTATGTGCGTGTGAGTGTGTGGGGGAGTGTGGGTGTACGTGCTTGTTTACGAATGTAGCTTAAGAGCTATTTAGGTATGCATGTAAATACTTATATAATTAGTAAACATCAATGGTGCTGTGAGTGTGTGTGAAATAGAGCACACATCCACCATAGAATGCTAGCGTGTGCGTGTGTATGTGTGTGTGTGTATGTGTGTGTATGTGTGTGGCTGTGTAGGTAGTTGTGTGTTAGTTTGAAAGAGATAGAGAGCTCAAGAAAGTTGGCTGTGGCATGCGAGTAGATGCACGGTGTATTCCCCGTGACAGGCATCAACAGATCCAGCCTGTTTGATTGCCACCACAGCGCCCTGGATAAGCAGCAGCTAATGATTTCTTTGGTTACCGGAGATGTCCTCTATTTAGTTGTGTAGCTGAAGGTGCAGTGCCTGATGGCTTAAAAGAACTTGCCGTGAGCGAACGCATTTATCAAACGTGGAGTCTGCTCAGTAATACTGCATAGCTCCAATATGTGCTCGTTGCGTAGCTTCGAATAGCTCATGGAGGCATGATTCTGGCGCAAGCTGATTATGATAAATCTGCAGAGGGAGAGAGGGGGACATCAAATGCTATTGGAAAATTATTACAAATGTACTTTACTTGGCATTCATATTTCGTTTTTGGCGATACTCGTCGAGCCGTTGGCATAGTTGATCGGACTTGTTCTTGGAATTGCCACGTGTACCGCGTGGAACCAACACCAAGAATACATCATACGCCTGCTCCGAATCCTGAAGTGCATTGTCGAGCACATCTGTTAGGGTTTGTTTGATTTTGGTGACTTTTTGGTTTTCGCAGCAGGCACGTGCATCATCCACTGACATCTCGGGCATCCATGGTAAACTCTTTAGTTGGCCGCTCTTATCATGCCAAATACGCACGTTCACTTTAGGATCGCACTTAAAGTAGCCAAAGGCTAAAGCAACAACTGCATCGAGATATTTGATCGACCGCCAACGGCCAGTAAGAGATTCTATAAATGCAAAATGCGCGTTAGCCACAACAAATGCCGTTCGAATATTATAATTTACTCACTTCCTATGTAGCACATCTCCAGATTAATTGTTATATGCAAGCGCAAGCCAAGTGCCTTGTTGCAGCCGAAAGATTGTTTGTACAACTTCTGAATAAAACTGAGCGGTTTTGCGGGGACAACGCCTTTCGATACCTGAGGACAACAATATATTAGAGCAGTTAACATTTGAGGGTTAATGTATTTAAAACTCACGAATTTTTTGCGCTTGACTCCGCGTGTTTCCTGCAGGAGCAGCCGTACGGGCTCCACATTGGCTGCACGCAATTTTGAGGGATTGAAAAAACGCTGAGTATAGCTAAGTTGAGCACTGCGATTCGACTTGAAGAGCTTCAGAAATGTTGGCCAGCTTTGCAACAGCTGCTCGTAGCTCATTTTAGGCAGCAGCAAGTTTACAACTTTTGTGTCAGTCATGACATGACGCGGCATATGCTCATAGCTAAGCGACAGCTGGCTTATAATAGGTAGGGCCAAGTGAGGGTTTTTGGAGAGACGCAGATTGGCAATGCCCACAATTGTTTCCTTGTGTTTGACAACAGGCTCCAGACAATTGGGCCACTTGACCAGCTCCTTGGCGGGCATTGACAGCACACGCAACGCGGCCATAGTCGCCGCTTCAAACTCAACGTTGCTGTAGTGGCAGCGATGCAGCAGTTCGCGGTGCTGGGCCCAGTCGCAATCGTTTAGTGACCACATGTGCAGCAGCTTATCGAACGGCTGATGCTGGTACCAATCTAAGACAGCCTTGCGGATGGTGCGACTGATTGGGGTTTTGCGCTCCATCAGCTTTTGTACATGCTTTACAAATTTGATCACTAACAACAAGTCCTTATCCGTGCGCACCAGCTCGCCAAAGTGGCCGCGCACCACCGTGCGCTGCTTTTCGTCAGTGCGCGTCGAGAGGTAAACGGCCAGGACAAGTAGTGCCTCATCGTGGCGCGGCAAATAGGGATCGTTGCAGGCATCTAGCACATTCCTTAGGCACTCCACCAGCTCCGCCCCGCTGACCTCGCCACACAGCTCGCGCAATGCTGCAAAATGGCACTCCACAGTCAGGTCAAACGTTGTGGGGGCATAAACGGGTGCCTCAATCCTTTCTAGGTAGCAGAATCGTCTCAGCTTTTCAATGGCGGAAGGAGCATCTGAGGCAGTAAACAAAAGACAAGCACATGTAATAAGAAACGGCATAAATATGCATGTTTGTATCTGTGTAAATGCATATCAATGTGTGTGCATACGTACTGTGCTTCATGTTGTCCTCTGCTGCCAATTTCATTCTCTGACTGGCATTCGAATCCGCGTCTGTTGGCGTTGGTCGATTCGAAGCATCTTCCGCTGTTGACAATAATCGTTGCCTCATGCTGCCAGGGCAAGCAGAGAAACTGCCCTGGTCTGAGTTGTCTTCAGAAATGGTCGAGAAATTGTTGCTGCAAGCGTTGAATATTTGTGCACTTTCTGCGTCTGTATGTCACTCGACTTAAGATGAAGAGCACGCCTCTTTACCATTTAGCAGCATTTGTATGGAGGCAACCATAATTACATTTTCGCAAGCATGAGCGATGTGCAAGCAATCGATGGCATCATCGCTACTCAACAATTATCGAGTTGCGTTACGATATGTCGATTATTGTGTGACTCTGTGCAAGTGCGCAGTGAATGTTTGGCGCCATATTTAAATGTGCGTTCTCACAACAGGCAGACTGACATGAACAATTAATGCAGCGGATCAATTATAATATATTTTTTTAATAGGCGTCCAGGATTTTAATCTACTAATATTAATATATAACACAAAACAAATTTTTTATTGCGAATGCATTTATTGCCGTGTGCGTGAACACAAAATAAAAATGTAAGCCGATAGACGCGGAAACTTATTTCGTTGCAAATAAATGTGCGTAATTAACTGCTTTCCCTGGCCAATCTGAGGATCATAAAAACGAACTGCTTAACAAATATCGATAGCACATCATTTATTTTTTACCGATAGCCTCCATCGATATTAATTGAGCACTTATTTGCTGTTTTGCCGGCGCGCGTGTTGTTCTCGTGCCACAGTTTGTTTTTGTTGAAAGATCTGGTGATCCAGCGCCTTGGCTAGTGCCATGTTGCGTACGCATTTATTGCAACACGTGTGCCTGCGTCTTCCACTGCGATACGTTGCACTTGGGGCTGCTGCTGCGGTGCCAGTGGCACATGGAAGCCTCCATTATGCAACGCCAATAACCAGCAGGAGAGGAATGCCGGCGCTGCTGCCAGTTGCGAGTAGCTACACGACAATGGCAGCCGCAGCAGGAACAAAAGCAGCATCCACAAACAAGAAGCGCACGCGAAAAGGCAGCGACGGCATCTCAACTATGTCCAGCATCGAGGATTTGTGGTCGCAGCTGGAGCAGCACTATCAGCAGCACAGTGTGCTCCGCTATGAGCACTGCGAACGCGTCCTGGAGCTACTGGAGGCCAATCGTAGCGGAGGGCGGCCGGGACTTACCTCCGGGCAACTACATTTTCTGCTGGGCGCCTGTGTTCCGGAGCTGCTACCCGTGCAGAGCAGCAGCGAGCGCCTGGAGCTGTTTCGGCGCCTGTGGACGCAGCTGCTCAAAGTGGAGCAGCCCACGGTGTCGCACTATCACACCCAGCTGCAGATGCTGCACCAGAACCAGCTGCCGTTACCCGATCATCGGGCACTGCTCGCCGAGATTGCCACCTACAATGGCCCAGCGGATGCGGCACTGTACAGCGCTCTGCTGGACGTGGCCGGTGCCAGTGGCAACATGCGTCAGGCCACTGAACTGATAAGTGAGATGCGCGAGCGCAGCTTTCCACTCTCCGAGCGCAACTTTCATGCCCTACTGTTGGGTCATGCGCGCAATGGAGACTTGCCCGGCGCGGAGGCGGTCCTCAACAGCATGCGAGCGGCGGGCATTACACCCACGTTGAGCACCCAGGCCCTGTGCTTTGTCGCCTATGTGGAAAACGCCGAGCTGAGCAAGGCGGGCGAAGTGCTCAAGCAGCACGCAGGCAGCTTCAATGCGCCTCAGCTGCTGCAAATGCTGCGCGCCGTGCTGAGCCAGAAGAAGGTGGACGAGAACCTAATGCAGCAGCTGATGGCTGAACTGCCATCGGAGTACGTGGATGGCGTGGATGTGCCGCCGGCAATAAACAGCCTCTGCATCCAGCTGCTGCACAAGGGGCAGGCAGAACTAATGATTCAGCTGATTGCCCTGCTGCCGGCACCCAAGTACAACGAGAACCAAAACATCGATGGCTTTGCGGCGTTGTTGCTGCAAGAACTGTTCCGGGCGCGCACACCGCTCAACCAGATGATTCAGTTTGCCACCCAGTTGCGCCAGCGGGGTCAGAACATACGCGCCTTGGAGGTGCTCGCAGAGCTGGCATTGCGCCGCCAACCGGCCATTGCATTGAGCTGTCTGGAGGCACTGAATGCCGCCGGCGAGCCACTGCGTCCGCACTACTTCTGGCCGCTGCTGCTGCAGCAGCACAAGCGCGAGGGCGAGAGCGGCGTGCTCCGGCTGTTGGGCGATATGCAGCGCCTGGGCGTAGAGTGTGACGAGCAAACGCTGCGTCTATATGTGCTGCCCCATCTGTGGCAGACGCTGCAGCAGCCGCTGCAGGCACTGCAGCAACTCGACGCCGTGGGCGTGCGCGCCTCCCAGTCGCTGGTGCATGTGCTTGGCCAGCAATTGCAGCACCAGCAAGTGAGTGAAGCGCTGGAGCTGCTCCAGCGTTATCCGACGCGAGTTCAGCCTTCGCTACTGCTCCAGCCAATGGCAGCGCTGGCCGTGCACATGCGGGCCACCAAGCGCTACGAACTGTTCGCCCAGCTGACGCAGGCACTGCAGCAGCGGTCGCTGCAGCGCCAGGAGGATTTCGTTGGGTCGCTGCTGCTGCAAATGTGCGCACCACAGACGCGTCTGCGCCAGGAGCCGGCTGCCTTATTGCGATTCGTGCACGAACTGCATCGCCTGCAGCTGCAGCTGTCGCCGGCAGCGGCCGAGTCCCTGCTCAGCTTGGCGAGCAACGGCGATGCAGACATCCGCCAAACGCTGGCCCAAACGCTGCAGAAAATGCGCAATCCCGAGTTGACGCTGCCCGCGGACATAGCTGCGGCGGCTGGCGGCTTCATCAAGCATCCGCGCGACATGTCGCTGGACGAGCTGGAGTGTCATCTGGTTGAGCTGGAGGCCAAGCAGCTGAACACACGCGGAGTCCTGCGGCGCCTGCTGCAGCTGAGCGTGCGCGATGGTCGCCTCGAGCGCGCCCTCGAGCTGGTGGCCAAATGCGAGGCGCTGCACGTCCAAACCAGCCCCGGCATGCTAGCATCCATCCTCGACCTGCACATTAAGCTGAAGAATCTGCCGCGCGCCCAGCAGAGCTTGCAACGATTGCAGACAACCTATCCAGGTGATTAACGACCAGGTTCCTTCCACTTTGACACAATTATATGTAAATATACCTGCAGGCTTCCTGGTCGATGAGCATAAGCTGATTGACTACGCGGCTCTGCTGGTGGCGGAGGGACAACTGGATGCGGCCAAAGAGCTGTTGCAGAAACGCTCCGAGCAGCACAAGATCACTGGCGGCGACTATGTCATTAAAAATGTCTGGCAGCTGCTCACTAATGTCGCACAAATGGCAGCCAAGGAACCCTCAGTAGCATCCGCAACCACGCCTGAGTCCGCTGGTCGCAGTCTCACGCTTGAAACGTTTCAGTTCCTTCGCAAGCTGGGCTATTGCCAGTCGCATAATGCGCTCCTGGGTCCCGTGGTGCGCGAGTGGCTGCTTCGCGGTGATATGGACGGTGCGGTGGCAGAGTTCCAGCGCCTGGCCACACGCCACAATCACACGCCGCTGCAGTTCGAGCTGCTGTCGCTGCTGGTGAAGCTGAGCAACGGCGACGCAACGGAGCTGGCACGGTTTTCGGGCACAACGAAAGAGTCGGCACAGCAGCATTTGGTCACGGTTACATCGACGGTCAGTCGCGTCCATGGCGCAGCCAACATGAACAGCGCCCTGCTGCTGGCGCTGGCCGAGTCCGGCACTGAGACGCAGCTGCGCCGGCTCATTATCAATCCGGAGTTCCGGCTCAATCACGACCTGCTGCTCAAGAACTGTGAGCACTTGGGCCAGGAGGGCGCTGTGCGCACACTGCTCCGCTTGGCGCGTGGCGTCCGTGGTCTGCAGCGGACCATCGACGAGCAGCGCATTTACGACATGCTGCTGGCCCAGTTCGCCAAGACCAACAACTACGAGGGCGCCTTGGACCTCTACGAGCGCCTGCAGGCCGACGACGAACTGAAGGTATCACAGGAGTTCATCCGAAATCTGGTGAAGCTTTTGCAGCTGAACAACGTAGAGATTCCCAGCAGCATTGCGATGCGTGCTCAGATTAGATAGGAACACATTTCTATATACATAATATAAACTTGATTTCTGTTATTGTTTATCTCTTGTATGCAACATAAGTAAATTAACACTTAATATTTATAAGATGACTTTTGCTTCGAAAACGGTTTCGATATTTATTTCAACAAGTTTTCAAGCAAATGGTCTTCCTCTCTTTGAACTTTGAACGCTTCTGTTTCTGGCAGTTTGTTTTATATATATGCAAAGAAAAAATATATAATGCATTGAAGAAGGTTTATTCTAAGCCATAAAGTGCTTAAGGCTCATTTACTTGAACACGAAAAACGCGACTTTCGAGCTAATGATGCAGAATTATTTATTATGACAGATTGTTTTTACGATGTTAACTTGTATGCATTGTTGGGATCTACAGAATTGTTTTTTTTTTTTTTAACTGTTTGAATCAGAGTATTTTATTATACATATCCAAACTATTTAAACATTCTCCGTAAATATCCAATACCTGAAATATGAAGATGAAAGTACCTGGGCAAAGAGTTTGTCAGGGTTTCTTCAGCAGGAGTAATGCTCCCCTTTATCAAGAAGGTCAAACATTTCTTGCTCATATTTGGAGTTCCAAGCTCAATAGGCCTGTGAGACTTCTTTACATAATATTACTATTACTTAAGACCTTAAATCGCTTCGTTTGCTTTCGGTACTCGCGTGAAGTGCAGTGTAACCCCAGATTAAGTTTAAGTTAAGCGAAAAGTGTCAACTGCTTACTGCACTGCTTGGCATGTGCCAATCACTCGCGACACCTTTGAATTGTCTAAAAAAAAAATATGACAGTAGAGAATTATTGTGAATTGGCAGTAAATGGCTCGAAATAAGCCTCAGGAATTTTCTCAATTTCTTCTTGTCAATTGTCAATTGCAGCTGAGACAGAGCTTGTGTACTGCTCTGGTCAAGTACTTTAAATTCGGGGACTTTATTTTATGTTTTTCCCTTTTTTTTACATTCAATATGTATGCGTTAAACAAAACGCCTTTCGCCGCCAAAAAGCTAACCGGCAAGCGAACTGTGGAGCAACTGTTTGCCAAAAGCAAATCGACGCTGCTATCGTGGCGCAATTTTTATAACATTCTGAAGGTGTCTCCGCTGGGTCAACGCGTGCTCCTGCCCATCGACAAGCTGCCGGTGCTGCAGGTGGGTTACCAAGTCCGATGGAAAATGGACCCAATTTTTATTTTCTTATGTAGGGCTGTGAGTACCTATGGAAACTGAGCCGTCACAAGCTGAGCACCGAGGAGCTGGCTACGTTGCAAGTGCTGGCCAGCATTCTGTTCCTGCTGCCGGACGAGGTTCTTGTGGTGCGGAATGCCCGCGAAACGCTGCTGCGCAAATCATTTAAGATATCCAGTGCCTCGCTGGAGCCGATGCTGGTGCATTACTTTAGCCAGAATCTGCTGGAGTTCTACGAAATGGGCCGGCATATTAGCTCATTTAAGTTCCTTATGACCATATCCCAGTTTATAACCAGCAAATGCGCCATGGGCAAGGCAGTGGCCGTGTGCCTCATGTGGAGCATTGTCTTCGAAATCGCCGGAAGTAGCATTATAATACACCAGCATCGCGATGTAAGCTAAATGGGATCAATCCTTCTGAACACTTCATAACTACTACAACTACTTCCATCTACTGGCGCAGCTGGGTGAGCTGTGCAGCATTCTGGAGCAGGTGCCACTGGAGAACACGCCAATCGATCGCTTTTGCATTTTGCTGCAAACGGTGGGCGTCCTGCTGCATTTAATGCTTTGTGGCAACTGGCTGCAGGAGTTCCTGTCCTATGGATATCCGTTCTTCTACTTTCGACTTCTGCCAGCGGATTGCCGCAATCTGCAGGCATGGCTTGACCAGGCTCTGCTGCTCTACAAAGTGCGCCTGCCGGATGCCACGCAGCGCATCCAGTGTGGGGCAAAGAATCTGCTCGCTTCGCTGGACTATCTGGTTGCCAACTCGGCGGAATGGTGCCTCGCTTGCCGCAGTGGCTCCGATACGAAGAGCCAGGTGTGCGTTCTGGGCGACATAGGTAATAATAAATGATACATTCACATGCTTTATTGTCGAAGCATACTCGTTGTCAATTCCATTAGCAACTAAATAAACATCGACAAGGCCTTGCATCCATTTAAAATCTTAAAGTTTCTATGCCAAGACACATATCAATTTCAAATACGTATACGGATACGTAACACACACTATTTATACCAAACGTGCTCATTTAGAAACCATTTAGGGAAGCACGCTGTAGAGATTAACTTTCAGTGGAATTGGATATCCGCTGAGTCATCGTCACAAGTACCGACAACATGGACTGCCAGGACAAGGACCCTGCAGAGGAGCCCACCACAGCTGGGGAGAAGACCACCATGAACACATCAATGACATCGGATTCAGCATCGATCGATGAACTCTTCGATTTTATACGGGAAGCCCCCATTGGCGACAGAAACGAGCCGACAACCAGTGCCAGCGAACATACCATAACCATGAGCGAAAGCGAGGAGCCTACGGCTAGCTCCTCATTCACCGTTCCCTCGGTCGATATCCCAAGCAACGAGGGCAACAACAGCTTGGTGGCTGTTGTCCAGCGCAGCGAGTTCGCCAAACTTTTGATGCGCCTGGGCGAGGAGGGAGACGGCGATGCGAACCAGATTGTAATAGAGCTTCTCAACTCCAAGAAGCAAGCGGAGAAGGCCACATCGGTGATCGAGCGCGTATCGGAGAACCTTATGCTCGTGCTGCGCACCCAGACTCTAGCCGAAGCGGGCATTATAACAGGCAATGAGCGCTATCGCTCCTTTAAGTCTGTCCTACAGAACTATGCCAAGCTCTACGCGGCTAAGCGATTCATTGAGAAACTCCCTATGCTGGGACTATCGCCACAGTCGAACCAGGACCACGGTCAGGATCAGAATGAGAACGACAAGACACTGGCTCGCATGGTGGCCGACGAGGTACTGCAGATACCCGAACTACTACGCCAGCTCTGGGCCTCCCTCGAGAAAATGGAGTTCTTCAACGAGGACACTGCCTACAAAGTTTACTTGGAAGCTCGCCGCCATCCCCAGGCAAAAATTCTCCGTGAACTGATGTTAACCCGCATATCGCGTGTCTACCTCTGCATTGTCAGCTCTGCATCCTTCCTCGACTTTAGCGAGCACGAACTAATCCACGTGCTCAACAACTGCTACCTCAGCGTGAACTCCGAGATAGAGGTGAGTAGAGATGATGGTCCATCACCTAGATCGAAGGAAGTGGTACATTTATCTTTCATCTTGCCCTCTAGATATTCCTCTCGGTCATACTCTGGCTGGAACACAATTGGTACGAGCGCAAGAGCTGCGCTGAGCGAGTCTTGAGTGGGGTCCGATTCGGCCTGATGCCCACCTGGTACCTTTATACCCTGGATAGAACAAATCGTTGCAATCACTTTGCCAAGGTCATCTACAGTAAGGGTGTTCAAACCCTCCTAGAAAAGGGACTAGAGTAAGTGCATGTTCGGCTCAACTACCCATCGCCTTGTTTATTGAATCTATTTATTCCATTACAGGGAAGCCTTGGCCTTGCGTTACAAAAACTCGCGTGCCACCAACTCCAATGATATAGAGATTCCTTTGCCTCGTGACTGGGTTGCCGATCCCGAGTGTCGCCATCATCACAAGTGTCATTGTGAACGATTTATCTATCCGACATATGACGTATTCAAGGATTATCTGGCCAGGATCATACGATCCGCACCGAATTACTGGCGCACACTTCGACCTGCTCAGGAAGTCTACCGGAAGGTACTCAAGTGCTGCGCACCCCCCTACCAGACACAGCGACGAACCTAACCATATCGTTGACATCAGTTGTCTCATCTCTCTACACCAATCATAATAGCTCCCAAATTTATTGTTTTATCCATTCTGGCGTGCTTAACTGCAAATCATTTTTAAGTGTTGAATAAAGGTTGGAATAAGTTGGGAGTCGTTACATTGTACGAGCTCAATTTCTGGGATTGCTTGTCAAAGGAAGTACCCACTCTCGATACTGCAGCTGTAAGGTTAATAAAATCATAACTGAAAAATACCGTTTCGAGTAAAAATCATTCACTATTCAAAATGAGTTTGGAGCCGAACTCTTAAATCCTTCATTCAGTGTTCAATTCACATAATAATCCGTGAGCCAAAATAAGATGTACCCCCTTTTCGGAAAAAGCAATTTCGACATTTTCAAACATTTATTAAGCACTTTAAAATGATTTGCAGTTATGCATGCCAGAACAGATAAAACAATAAATTTAGGTGTTATTGTCATTGGTGTAGAGAGATGAGACAACTGATGTCAACGATATGGTTAGGTTCGTTGCTGTGTCTGGCAAGGGGGTGCGCAGCACTTGAGTACCATCCGGTAGACTTCCTGAGCAGGTCGAAGAGTGCGCCAGTAATTCGGTGCGCAGCGTATAATCCTGGCCAGGTAGTCCTTGAATACGTCATATGTTGGATAGAGAAATCGCTCACAATGGCACTTGTGATGATGGCGACACTCGGGATCGGCGACCCAGTCTCGAGGCAAAGGATTCTCTAGATCATTGGAGTTGGTAGCACGAGATTTTTTGTAACGCAGAGCCAAGGCTTCCCTGTAATGGAATAAATAGATTCAATAAACAAAGCGATGGGTAGTTGAGCCGAACATGCACTTACTCTAGTCCCTTTTCTAGAAGGGTCTGAACACCCTTACTGTAGATGACCTTGGCAAAGTGATTGCAACGATTTGTTCTATCCAGGGTATAAAGGTACCAGGTGGGCATCAGGCCGAATCGGACCCCACTCAAGACTCGCTCAGCGCAGCTCTTGCGCTCGTACCAATTGTGTTCCAGCCAGAGTATGACCGAGAGGAATATCTAGAGGGCGAGATGAAAGATAAATGTACCACTTCCTTCCATCATCTCTACTCACCTCTATCTCGGAGTTCACGCTGAGGTAGCAGTTGTTGAGCACGTGGATTAGTTCGTGCTCGCTAAAGTCGAGGAAGGATGCAGAGCTGACAATGCAGAGGTAGACACGCGATATGCGGGTTAACATCAGTTCACGGAGAATTTTTGCCTGGGGATGGCGGCGAGCTTCCAAGTAAACTTTGTAGGCAGTGTCCTCGTTGAAGAACTCCATTTTCTCGAGGGAGGCCCAGAGCTGGCGTAGTAGTTCGGGTATCTGCAGTACCTCGTCGGCCACCATGCGAGCCAGTGTCTTGTCGTTCTCATTCTGATCCTGACCGTGGTCCTGGTTCGACTGTGGCGATAGTCCCAGCATAGGGAGTTTCTCAATGAATCGCTTAGCCGCGTAGAGCTTGGCATAGTTCTGTAGGACAGACTTAAAGGAGCGATAGCGCTCATTGCCTGTTATAATGCCCGCTTCGGCTAGAGTCTGGGTGCGCAGCACGAGCATAAGGTTCTCCGATACGCGCTCGATCACCGATGTGGCCTTCTCCGCTTGCTTCTTGGAGTTGAGAAGCTCTATTACAATCTGGTTCGCATCGCCGTCTCCCTCCTCGCCCAGGCGCATCAAAAGTTTGGCGAACTCGCTGCGCTGGACAACAGCCACCAAGCTGTTGTTGCCCTCGTTGCTTGGGATATCGACCGAGGGAACGGTGAATGAGGAGCTGGCCGTAGGCTCCTCGCTCTCGCTCATGGTTATGGTTTGTTGGCTGGCACTGGCTGTCGGCTCGTGTCTGTCGCCTATGGGGGGTTCCCGTATAAATTCGAATAGGTCTTCATCACTGCTGAGCTCATCGATCGATGGTGTTGCCGTTGGCATGGGTGTGTTTATTAGGGTCTTCTCGTCGTCGGTTGTAGGGACCTTGTCAGGGTCCTTGCCCTGGCATTCCATGTTGTTGCGGTTTCAAATGCTGGCTCAAAGGGTGTCCAGTCTTGATCGCGAAAGCGATCGCTATTCTTGGACAAGTGTGGAAGGTCTATAAATGGGTTCTACTTACTTATTCGTTTATACACGAATACTTTGTGTTTGATAATGGTTTAAATTGACATTTGTTACAGCTGCTCTCATGGACTACTGGGACTTTATTTTTATGTATTCGATATAAACAAGCTAAAACGGGCTACTAAATCCGCTAAACAAACGTGTTAACAATTTCTGGTTCCTATTCCCCGGGCGTGCCGCTGCTCAAGCTGCCCTCGCTCATGTGGAATTGTATCAAGATGATGAGGTACGTGGTCGTGGCACCAACAATCTGCAATGAATTCGTCAGTCAAGAGTCAACCATCTGCCCGAGCTAGGCCACACCCACTCACCGTGTAAAGCAACGTGCAGTCGACATCGAAAAAGCCCGCTGCGCTGAAGTGCAGTCGCTGATGCAGGAGCTGCAGGGAGAACTGGGTGATCTGTGAAGCAGATTGCGGATTACGGTCTGCATGGAGACAGAAGCGGGGTGAGCAGGCATCGACTCACCAGTGCATTGTGGCTGTCATTCTGGAGATCCACGCGGATGTGATGCAGACTCAAGGCCAGCCGCGTTGTCTGCAAGCGAAAAACAGTACGAGTTAAGTGCCAGTGGACGCACAGGTGCCACAGGTAGGTGCCCCCTGCTACTCACAAAATAGGCGGCTCGCTCGCATATAAGAGCCAGAAAAATAACGTTGCCCAAATGCGGTGCAGACCAAAGGGTGCTGCCGACAATTTGCAGGAAATCGTAAGGCGAGGCGGCAAACTGGCGAAAGTTCAAGAAGATCCAATAGCAGTTGGAGGTGATGGCCAGAAAATCGTTGCCAAGGTTGACCAGCATGGAGAGGCCATAGCAGCGATTCAGCAGGGCGACCAACAACCAGAGCCGCTGATACAGTTTCCTGGCGGCCAACAGACGCTGCATGCAAGCCGCCGCTTGGGCCTCCATTTCGAGCTCCTCCTTTATGGACTTGCAGATGAATGGCTGCTGCTGGGCCGGCTCGTTCAGCTGCAGGGAGTCCAGCAAGCGGAGCAGCAACTCGAGACGGTGGTGCACAATCTGGACGGCCGTGTAGATCTGAAAATATCGCACGCCACAGACGAGCAGCGGCAGCAAATAGCACAGCCAATAGATCATAAACTGGCTATCCGGCGAAAGCATTTTGGTGAACAGTATGAAGACCTGGCTAACCAAATAGCCGCACAGCATCCACAGTGCACGGCGGTTCATTTGCCCTCGCAATTGGTCATTCTGTACGTCCAGATGCAGCACATTCGCGAATTCGCGGTCGATCTCGCGCAGCTGCGCAAAGAAGCGGCCCTGCGCTTGACGCTGCCACAGCGCCTCCAGGAGCGCCGTTGCGTGCGCCACTCGGATGCCCACCAGCTGTATGTAGTCCACCGTGTGGCCAATGTTGGTGGTTTCATTGGAGTCGCCAACGGCGGAGCGACTCACGTCAAACAAGCCGTACAGAAGGTAGCCCGTGGACAGCAGCAGCACCACACCGCCGTAGGCTTCCAGCCAGCGGGAACGTTGCAGCTGCCGTGTGGCGGTATCCAAGCGCCACTGCCACAAGTTGCACAGCTGACCGAGACGCTGCAGTGGCGCCAGTGCGTCCAAAATGTCCATGCCAAAATGAATTTGAGTTGAATTTCAATGGGGTTGCCACAATTATAGGCGCAGCTATTCGATAGATAAAGCACTAATCTAATCAGTTAATTGCACTACAATGCTCATCAATTATAATTGTTATCTGGAATTGCAAAATCTCTAACCAAGCACTAACTAAGCTAATTGAGCTGGAACCGAGAAGCCAGATACTAATCCAGACAACATCTACTTAGTTATGGCTGTTCTTCAACTGCAATGCTTCCATGCCTGCATGTGCTAAGGTCCGCTTGACGACTGGACGTCTGGAAAAGTACCACAAAGGGAGCCACCTGCAGAGCTGTTCGCGCTCTCATCAATCATTATCAATGTGAATTAACGCATTTCAATGTCAACAAGCTGAAATGCTGACTGTGCATATATCAAGTTTGGCAGATAAACAGGTGAGTCAAGGACAATTGAGTACTTATACCGACTTCCGTCAGCAAAAGCTGAGTCCGTCTGAAAGGAGGGGCCTTCTCGACCACTTCTCGACTTTCTGATTAACAGGCTAATAATCAAGGGGCTGCAAGCCCAACAGAAATGTTCGGTTCACGGCTCGGGAAAGCAGTCCAAGTTCAAACCTAGGTTCTCACATCTTAACTATTTTCACTAGAACAATGCTTGTTATTATAAATGAAATGTGGAAATTTAGTCGGCCTAAGGTTTGGTTCATATTAAAGAACTGGGTATACGGATTAAAGCCGGAGCGGTAAAGAGTTACCAAAGTGTTCGCCTTCAATTGGTGCAGGTGTACTGCTGCATACTGTTGGTTCCTTTCCAAATTAAATTAACTTTTTACCGGCTCTCATCAGGTAACCCAACTGATGATTGAAATGAAACACATTGAAATTTCACATAAATACCTTTATTATAATTTTTAGATTTTTCTTTGGAAATAGATCTTGAGATAAGCTTGATTTGACTTTTTCATAAAATGTAATACATATATGTACTTTTTTGTTTTGTTATATTTGTTTTACTCTTTGAATTTTTGTAATTTTCAAATTATGCATTCCTTTTGGATTTCAATTACTTCCGTTTTCTATGTTCGTCTGTGTGTGTGGGTGTGTGTATGTGTGTGTGTGTGTGTGTGTGTGTGTGTGTTAAAATTTTGTTTGCAACATTTTCTTTGTGCTTGCCTTCGCTTCTCTCATCTTCATTCCTCCATTCTAGCTTCCTTCCTAGTTAGCAGCAAAATTTGTAACTTGAATTGGATTTGAATCCATATTTATCTGTATGTGTGTATGTGTATTCCTCTATATCGAATATAATCCAATGCATTAGCTCTTGTAGCGATATTTTTTTTTAATTTTCTTGCTGTGTTTTAATTAGTTTTCTGGGTTTTCATTTTTTCGTTTTTTGTTTTTCTTAACAATTTTCTGCATGCATTTAGCTTTTACTAATGATTATATAGTTGTCAAATATATAGATACACATATAAGTGTCTGTATGCATGCATATAAATTTAAGTATATTTGATTTAAATATAAGCTGCTAATAGGTTAAAGCAAATTCATATAGCAAATTCAACAAACAAATTCGTCATATTCTTTGTTTACTTTGGGTACACTCAATACTTTTGCATATATATATATTTAATACGTTAATACGCTTTGTTCTTTGGTTAAGGCAATGGATACATAATAACTGATTTCTGATTAACTGATTTCTCAGCTGCAAAAATTAACAACAAACATTTAAAAACATTTGCGAGTTACTCAACACAGATCAATTTAGCTTTTTTGGGGAACTGTGAAGCAGTTTCTCAGTTTTTCGGCTTAACTCATGAGAAGCAAAACAATTTTTTGGTTTAGAAAGTATTTACTTTGAGCTTACAAGCAAACATTCATACATTCAAGTTTATAGTGTATATATGTCGTTTATGCATTTTAATATATATATATATATATATATATATATATTTTGTGTGTATACGTATTTCTATAAGTATTTCCTTCTTGTATTTGGTTTTCTTTTTGCTTTTACTTAGTTAAGCGCAAAAGTTTGTTTGGAAAATTAATATGCAAGTGTAGCTCGTATTCGTTTAACTCTACCAAGTAGCCACACACACATTCGAATAGTGGAAAGTGTTAGTTCACGGGGATATTCATACATATAGACTATTTGCCCATGAACACCAATTGCCAACAATTCTCTCTGAGATCTTAATCATTTGTGTTTGTCTAGTGCATGATTACTTGGTATTGATTTGTTGTCTGCACATTAGAAGGAAATTTACGAGACACTCATACAATTAATTCTCTTCGATATAATTCGTAACTTGTTCTTGTTGAGAGCTCGGATTTGAAATCAAATATTAAAGTACATTTAGTTTTTAATATTAGTTTATCAAAAAAAAAAAAAACACATGGATTAATTGTTCAATTGAATAGTATTAGCTTCTCTTGATATTAACTAATTGTATTTTAAATAATTTAATTATTTATAAAATAAGTTTTTATGGTGCTTGTACCATTGATTTTGTTTATAACTTTTCAATGCCTTTCAATTACATATTATATATTTAAAATTTTTTTGTTTATAATTTGTAAATCCCTGTCTAAAGCTGTTTGCTAGTAGTCATAAAATAATTTCCATTTTTTTTTTTATCACTTTATATCATATACATACATACATAAATATGTAGAGTATTTACTTAGCAGCTGCTTAAATGATAAACTGTTTATTCACGTTTTAGTCAAGCACAAATCAAACCAAAAATTAATCAAATATTGCTATAAAATTATTCATTCGCTAAAGAAAAGAACAAAAAACAAAAATCAAAAAAAAACTATCACATGCGCGTTTGGATCCTTCGAAAGTAAATGATCGTTATTAATTAATTGCTTTAATCGTTTGTATATATATTTTTAGTTTGCGATTTTTATAATTTTAAATTTATTAATTTTTTATTTCTTTTTTGCTTGTTGCTTATCAAACTTTTGTAGACTGGACGGTAGCCAGTTGTTTGTAGACTGTTGCGCCTGGTTGTTCTTGTTGTTGTATAAAAAGCAACTGAAAATATATTTATACATATATATATATATATATATTTATATATATAAATATGTATATATATAAATATGTATATGCGTATATTTTAGTTGTTAAAATTGCAAATAATATAATAAATATATATATTTATATATGTATATATATATATATATATTCCTTGAATTCATTTTGTTAAGCTTCCGCTTTTTAAAAATCGGCTTTATATATGTATGTATATCCTAAAAAGTCTGTATGACAAATATCAATTTGTAATGCAATCAGAAATTGTTATTTAAAAATGTTTTTCATTTAATTGTTTTCTCTCTTTTATTGGACTGTCTGACTGACTATTAATTGCAGTGGCTTCAAAATATTCTTGAGTTTTATAATTTGTCTTTTTTTAAATATCGCGTGTGCCTTTTTCACTATTATTTTGAATATCTTGTCCATTATTATTTGGGATTCTTTCATTAAAGGTTTTTTTTTTGGGGCTTTAGTTTCTTTTTTCTTCAATTTTGTTATTCTATGACTATGAAAAAGTAAAAAAAAAATATAGAAAAATAACCTTCATTCACTTTGTGTTCATTATTTAGTTTTGTTTCACAATATCTGGTTAAATGACACCCTACCCCAAGTCCCATGCTAACCCAATCAGACCCTCTCGTAAACCTTATATAGTAATATCAGCATTAATATCTTCGCATCATCAACTCTACCATCAACAACAGCAATCAGCATAACACACCTACATCCCTATACATATATACGTTAGGTATATATCAAACCCATGACTTCCAAACTTTTCCAGCGAAAACATAAAGACACAGATCCAGGTCTAGCTCAACAATGCGACGTTTCCAATTCATTCAATTTCTGCCAGACTTTGTTTGGTATTATTATTCCTGGTTCTATATAAGTGTACGTATATCATTTTGCGTGTTTGATCTATAGTTAATTCATTTTTGGATTATTTATTATAATTTTGTCCCATTGGTATTTAGTAAGTCTTTCTGCAGCCTGCAAGAACAATTAGCTAACCAAAAGATCAACTCAAAATGGAATTATTCAAATGAAAAATTATACAATTAATTGCATTCTTTTAATTTGATATTAAGCAATTGATATATGATATTTCATATTTAAGACTTTTGTATTGTTCATTTGTTTGCATTTTGGGGAGGCACATTTATTTAAGGTTTCGTATTATTTCCATGCTTGGTTCAGTATTCATTTGTAGCTGTTCCATTAGACTTTTGATTAAAGTACATTTTTATATACGTCGCGATTCGTATTAAATTCATTTGTTTTTTTTTTGTTTTTTTTTTTTCGCTAAATACTTAGTTAGATTTCTCTTTATTATGCTTTAACAATTTGTGTGTGTGCATTTCGTTATATTAGCTTGCATTTTAGTTTGTTATTTATTTTGAACAAGAAAAAAATATTTTCATTGATCATTTGCATGGTATATCTGCGTTATGATTTAGGCGTGTGTTGTAGTTTTAGAGCTAAGTAAATACTAGTAGTAGTACAATATGGTTTCGCCGTCTTTCGGCATACACATATATGTATTGTATATATTCTTTTTTTATTATTTAAAATTCAAGTTTATGAGATTCTTCAATAGTTTGTTCATAAAAGTTTTACTAATACAAGAAACATGAATAATATTTGTAATATTCTTAGCATTTTCGTAACCTTTTTTTTATATTTTAGTTTTTTTTTTAGGTTTTTTGTAATTTATTTTTGTATATTTTTGCTATGCGGTTTTGAAAACAATTTTGATCTTTGGATTACTATGCAAGGTAGCTTGACGTTTAATGAAAGCAACAAATACATAAACATTACAATATATATTTATGGGATTTTACGTTTTTCTTTGTATATATATATTTTTTTTTAGTGGCACGTAGCGCTTCTTTGGAAATTTTTTTGGTTTGTTTTTTTTGCATTGTTCGGTAATTAATTTGTTGAAAATTAATGTATATTAATTACCTTGCTTACTGCATTTGGAAAGGAATTGGCAAAAAGCGCAAACAGACGGCATTGGCAAACAAAATGGCGTCATCCAAGATGACCCGTTACTCCGTCATATTCAGCTTTTTGTTCGTTCTTCATTTCCGAAAGTGTTTTTTTTTAGCTTTTCGTTGGCGCACGGCATTTTGCATATTGCATTTTGTCGTTTCTTTTTTTCGTGTCAAGTTTTGTTTTCAGTTGTAGTCGCAATTAGTGTTGTCGTTTTCGTTGTGTTTTCTTGTGTTTTTGAAATTTGTGTCGTCATCGGTAAGCTCAAAAATTGAAAGTCGTCTTTTTGGTGTGCGTCTGTGGATCTGGGTGTGTCTGTGTGTGTGTGTGTGTGTGTGTGTGTGTTGATTGCTGTTGTTAGCCCCATTAAGGTTTACGAGGGGGCCGCACTCAAATCGCTGTCAGTGTGGTATAAGAGATTTGATAAAATTGTGTTTTTTCTGTATATTTTAGTCGTCATCGTCAAATGCAATAAACAAGCCCGTGGCCTAGAACTCCAAGCGATATGCGGAGCACGAGGTCTCATGATCCTGCAAGTTAATTGTGCAGCGCGAAGCGGATGGTGACAGATCAATGCGGTGCTTGGCAAGCAGCTCCTCATTCTCGGCTACCCAGTAGCCCAATACGTCGGTATCATAAGTTGGTATAATGGTTACCTCTGCAAAATGTAAGAATCATTATTAAAGATTCTTTTTTATATATATGTATATATATTAATATATGTATATAACTGATTTACTTACCCAGCTCCTTGTCTTCCCAGGTTTGTTTGGCCTCTAGTAGGGCATCGTACACCTGACGGCTGGGCTCGGTGCCAGAGAAGACATAGTAGCGAGCACGGACACGCTTGAAGAAGTCCACGTGTGCATAGTAGGAGTTGCCATTGTGTGGCACGTAGGTAAGATCCACATAAACAGGTGCGGGCTTCTTGGCCTTGTTGGGTGATTCGCTACGCTTGCGGAGATTCTTTTCATTGTTCAGACGCGTCTTGGTGGCCACCAAGCGACGCTCCTTCTTGGGCGTGGTGCGTATATCGGCGCCTTCGACCGGCAATGGTGCCGGTGATGGCAGGCCGAGTGGCTTGCCCCACTCCTCAAGACGATCCTTTGGCAGGGTGCCGGTTGTGCTGCTTGTGCTAGTTGTTGTTGCAGTTGCTGCGGTTGTTGTTGTTGTTGCTGTTGCTGTGCCTGCTGCTGTTGCTGTTGCTGTTGTCACTGTGCTGCTGCCAGTGTCAGCGCCAGTGGTGGTTGCAATGCTGGCAGATGCACTGCCGACAGCGGGGCTTGAAGTGGCGAAGCTCACCAAGAGATTGTCGCCGCTGCGTAATTTCTGGACATCGCTGAGGGGGAAGCGCTGTCGGTCGGCAGTGCCGCTGACAATCTGCTCGACCTCCTCGGCCTTGGATGGTGAGTAGGAATACTTGGCGGTCACGGAAGACATTACTTCGGCGCCGCGCGCCTGTACATGCTCCTCGAGTGCCTTCTGGAAGTCCTTGTCGGCCTCATCCAGGAACTTGTGTCCGGCCCAGGTTTGGCTGGTGCTCTCTACGCTCTCGGATGACTGACTGGCTGGTGGTGAGTCAGTGTAGGTCATCAGTATGGCACCCCGTATAGGTATTGGCTCAGTGCTGGGCTTGGCATCAAAGCTATCGGGCAGTGCGCCATAAAAGGAGGTTGCCATGGGATCGGCTGCGCGGGGCTGCAGAATGGCGCGCGCAGTGGAATGCTCTTCGCTACCGTACTGCGGCGGTATATCATCTTGGCTGTCATCGCCATCGAGATCGGAGCGCTTGCTTATGCCAGAGCTGGAGTGCTGCAGATCGTAGCTAGCGCTACGTGGCGTGCCGGGCAACTCATCGTCACTCATGGCACCAGCCAAACGCTCATCATCACTGCCGGGCGTGCTGGAGCGATAAATGCCGCGCAGCATGGTCACTTCCTTGGGCAGGATTTGATCGCGATCGCGTTCCCGTTCGCTTTTCTCGCTTTTCTCGCTCTCGCTGGTTGTGCGAGTGGTGGTGACCACCACTTTCTCGCTGTCTGGCTCTGAGCTGTCGGTTGTAGTGACTGTCTTTTGTTCAGTCACAATCTCCTTGCCATCGGCAGAGATGACCTTGGTAACTGTCGTTATGGTTGTCGTTATGATCTTTTCGGTGCTTCCGCTAAGCGCTGTGGTGCTCTCAATGCCGCGCAACTCGTGCAGCTCGGGCAGCAGTTCACCGGAGTCGGCGCTGAGCTCGCTGGCATCGGGCTCCGCTGATACACCTAAGGACTTCAGCTCGTCCTTGCTGACACGCGGGAAAGGAGAAGTGGGCTTGGGAGATGACTCTGGCGTCTCGGTGTGCGACTCACGCCCTAATGGTGTTGGTATGGATTGACTTTCAGATGTTAATGCACCAGGACTGGACTTACCACTAATGTCTTTGGGCGACAATGGGCCCGATGTTGATGCTATGCTGGCAGCGCTAGATTCGCTCTTGGCGCAGCTGGAGCCCGTGGCCGCGGTGCTTGTGGTGCTTGTGGTGCTCACCGGCTTAACACTGGGACTGACCGGTGCTGTTGGCGGTGTCTTGCGATCTGTGCTGTCAACGGTTTGCTCACCTTGTGTCTGTGTTTGTGACAGTGTAATGGATTCGACTTTTGTCTTTAAGTCTGTCGAGCTGGTTTTCATAGAAGTGCTACTGGATTGTTCGCTGGATTGCAGTAGTGTGGTTGTTTTAGTGGTTGTGTCTGTAAGGGAAGTAGTCGATTTTGTCTCCTTGGGTGCCTTGTCATGCTCATGCTGTTTGAGCTCGTCCTGATCTTCATGCTCGTCTTCTTTAAGGGCGCCAATCGTGTCAAGCTCCTCGGAGGGCTTGTAGATGCTAGTCATCATGATGGTGGCAATGGATTTTGAACGACCCTCTTTTAAACTGGCGTGCCCATCATCGTCACTATCCTCCTCGGGATCGCTGTGCGTTTGCCGACCCTCGCTCGTATGACTGAGCACCGATTCACGCCGGGACTCGTCTGTGCCAACAAACAAAGGCTTCTGAGATGAGGTTACACTGGATATCTTCTTCAGACACTCATCAGCTGTTTTGGTGGCCTCAGCGGTGAATGTTTCTTTGGCGGCAATTATTTTCTCAGTAGCCAAAAATTCTGCCACTGTCTCCTTAAGGCTGTCCTTGACTGACTCCTGAACGGAGGTGCTTGTGGTTTCCTTGCTTGTGCTTTGGCCACTTGACTTTTGGGCGCTCGAAGTTTGAATCTCACTGACTATAGACTCCGAGGAGCACTCTTCAGATTGAATAAGCAGCTCCTCCAGTTCTGAAGTTGTAGTCTTCTCCATAATCCTTGTAATACGTTCATTTTCCTCCTTGACGCTAGTGCTTGCAGATTTGGTGGCTTCTTTATCGGTCAGCAAGCTTGATAGAGACTCCTGTCGGGAGCTGTCCTCCACCTTCATGCTGCTACTTAGGGATTCGCTTATAAATTCTTCTTTTAGATTCATTTGATGTATAACTGACTTGGAGGTGGTTGTTGATTCGCTTGATTTCTCTTCCTTTTTGCTTTCGATTGTCGAGACCAGATTTGAATCGCGCTGGGAGTCTGAAGTCTCTTCATCCTTGGTGCTGATATGACTAGCACCTGATGCTGGTCGCGAAGATGTCGACTCCTTCTCTACTGATTCCGGTCGGGGGCTTTCCTTGGTCTTTTCGCTGGCCTGGCCAGCAGCGGATTCTGGACGAGTTGCATCTTTAGATGATGTGGCGGATACATCTACTTTTGTCGATCCAGCTACAGATATTGATTCGCGTCTAGAGTCAGACTCAATGCTGCCGGCTTCCTTTTCACTTATATGGCTTGCAATCGACTCGTGTCTGGAAATGTCTTTTTGGCTTGATATGGACTCGGGGCGAGATGGTAATGATTCTAGAGGTTCCGACTGGCCTGTTGCTGATTCTGGCCTGGAACTATCCTTAGCTACTTCAAAGACAGCGACTTTTGCAGCTCCTTCTTGCAGTTGCGCCTTTTCAGACTGCTCAATTTTGTCCTTCTCTTCAATTGAAATGGGCCCAGACTTTTGATCTGGTGAAGACTTTTCTGATTCAATATCTACTTTCATCATTTTCATATCTAATATCTTTTCATCTAATACAAGATCCGCTGTTGGAGTTAATTTACCCGATAAAGCTTCAGGTGAAGTCGTTTTCTGTAAATCCGCCGCTTCAATTTCAGCTGTAGTTTTAAGTTTTTCCTGCAATTGCTCCTCACTGAACCCAGGTATTATATCAGTAATATCCTTATCTGACTTCAAAACCTTCGCTACATTGGCAACAATCTTGGCAACCTCTACTTCACGTGGCGAGACGGGACGCATCGGTTGCTCTGGTAGCATAGCTCCCTTTTCGGTTGGTGGCGAAAATCTGTGCTCTTCGTCCTCTTCTTTTATATCATGTAGAATACTCTCATCACGTTCGCAAATCGTTACTTTAAATTCGGGTGAATCCACTGTGGTAATGTGTGTTTCACGAAGCTCTGAAAAACCACTCAAGTCAAGGTTACCTTTGGCACTGGCATCTTCAGGCAAATCGGTAGCAGTTTCTATAATTGAACTTGCCTGCGCCAACTGTTCAGATAATACCTCCGAAGTCGATAAAACTTTTTCAATAACTTCGTGCTGTTTCTCTTCCGCAATAGTTGCTGTTTTCGAAACCTCAATGACCTTTGAATCTTTAAGAGATTCAAGGTCCGTTAATGCATTTGAACTTTCTTTAGTTATTTGCTCCAAGGACTCCACTACAAAATCTTTAGCACTTTCCAGTTTATGGCTCACTGTATCAATTAGAGTTTCTGCTTTTTGGCTTAGCGGGTCAGTAAGCGATTGCAGCTTATCTTCGCAGAACGAGCTGATTCCGTCCAATTTACTTGGACTTGCCTGTGAAATGATATGTTCTTCAATGGTCTCAATTGACTCGAAAATTTTAGCTGCCTCATCCACAGGACTAGAAGCAGTTAGTATCGCTCCAACAGTGGTGTGCTCGGCAGGTTTGTCTAATTCGATTGACCCTGGCATTGCATGAGAAAATTCGCCTAAAGCAACATCAACAGGACTGGATACAGTAGGGTAATTTCCTTTGATTTCAGCAGATGAGAGGGTCACAAAAATGGGTTCCCTTGACGCTTCGTCAATAGGTGACGAAGCCGTTTCTGTTGCGGACGCGGGACGGGAAGGTTCAATTGACTTCACACTCTCAACTACCGATGCTGGACGCGATGGTTCCTTGTCTTTTTGGCTATCGTCCTTAACAGATTTTGGTTTTTCCGATTCATCTTTCACAGTTTCTACCACAGATCCGGGACGTGATACTTCTTTAGAGGCTGGCAAAGACTTATCATCCTGCAAAGTCTCTGGCATTGTTCTTTCTGCAACAGATTCCCTTCGGGAAGGCTCCCTATCATCAGGTTTTTCGGAATCTTCTTTCACAGTATCGACAACAGATTTGGGCATTGATGTCTCCTTGGAAGCTTGTAAAGATTTGCCTTGCTCTTCACCTTCCAACCTTGTAATATCTGCAGCAGATTCCGGACGAGAGACGTCTTGAGACTTGTCTGCTTTTTCAAGTTCATCCTTCACACTCTCTCCAACCGATGGGGGTCGTGAAGCTTCATTAGAAGCTGGTAAGGACTTGCTCTCGGATGCTGATTTGAGGTCGGCAGATACTTTAGACTTGTCACCCTTATCAAGTTCAGTTTCTTTAGATTCGTACTTCACACTTCCTATAATCGATTCGGGCTGTGATACTTCCTTAGAAGCTGTTTGAGATTTGCTATCCTTAACATGCTCTGTCTTTGGACTGTCTATGACAGATTCTTTGCGGGACGGCGCCTTAGATTCATCTTTTATGCTTTCCGTTACGGATTCAGGCCGCGACTCTTCCTTGGAAACTGAAAGAGTTTTGTCACCCATATGACTATCTGGCTTAATACTCTTAGCAACAGATTCTACACTTTCTGGCTCTTCTGGTTGACCCTTCACACTGAGTGCTACGATACCGGGTGATTCATCTTTGGAAAAAGCTAGATACATTTCATCCTTTATACTAAGCGGTATTAAGCTTTCGAGAGGTGATTTCTGACTCTCGGCTACAGATCCTGGCCGCGATACTTCCTTTGAGGCTATTGGGGACTTAACACTTCCCTCTTTGACATCAGTCTCCTCACTTTCAGTAAGATAACTTGCGGCTTCATCTACAGGGCTAGATGCGGTTTTTGATGTAGCAACTTTAGAGAGCTCCGCTGGCTTGGCTGGTTTAAGTGGCTCGGACAGAGAAGTTGCCACTGCAAAATTACCTTCAGCAACCTCAATAGGGCTGGAAAGAGTTGGGAAATCCCCTTCGGATTCGCCATATATATCTTTTTTTAGATGCTCACACAAAAAGTCCAAATTAACTGGCGACGGTACAGTTTGGCTAGCAAATTCCTCCCACTGGGCCTCTTTCAATGAGCCTTCTGTCCTTAAACTTTCGAAAGAGAAACCTTCAGATATGGGTTCTCGATGAGAAGATTCCTCAACGATGTTATCTTCTGCCGCAGATATGGAATATGAAGGCTTCGAGGAGACAGGAATAGCCTTGTCATCTCTCAAGCTCCCCGGTTTTGTACTCTCTCCAACGGATTCACGACGGAAACGCTCTTCAGACTTTTCGTCCTTTAAACTTTTTGCCTTTTCATGATCCTCCTTTACACTTTTGGCTACAGAGCCAGGTCGTGATGCTTCTTTGGAGGCAGGTAGAGACTTTTCATCTTTTAAGCTTTCCGTATGCGCACTCTCCGCAACAGATTCGCGTCGTGAAGGTTCTGTAGACTTTACTTCCTTCAAACTGTCTGGTTTTGCATGTTCATCTGTCACACTTTCTACTGCAGAGCTTGGTCTTGATGCTTCTTTGGAAGTGGGGATAGACTTGTCATCCCCCGCAGAGTGCGGTTTTGTACTGTCTGCAAGAGATTCACGTCGAGAAACCTCTATAGATTTTTCGTCCTTAAGACTTTCTGGCTTTTCATGCTCGTCTTTCAAACTACCAGCGACAGAACCAGGTCGTGATGCCTCCTTGGAGACAGGAAGCGACATGTCATCCTTTACACTCTCCGGTTGAATACTCTCTGCAACGGATTCACGGCGGGAAAGATCCTCAGATTTTTCGTCCTTTAAACTTTTTGTCTTTTCATGTTCCTCTTTTACACTTTCGGCGACAGAACCAGGTCGTGATGCTTCTTTGGAGACAGGTAGAGACTTTTCATCTTTTAATATTTCTGGTTTTGTACTCTCTGCAACGGATTCACGTCGTGAAGGATCTGTAGACTTTTCGTCCTTGAGACTTTCTGGTTTCTCGTGCTCGTCTTTCACACTTTCTAATACGGATCCGGGCCGTGATGCTTCCTTAGATGCAGGTAGAGACTTTTCATCCTTCAAGCTTTCTAGTTTCGCACTCTCCGCAACTGATTCACGTCGTGAAGGCTCTTTAGACTTTTCGTCTTTCAAGCTTTCTGGTTTCTCGTGCTCGTCTTTCACACTTTCTGCTACGGAACCGGGCCGTGATGCATCCTTAGATGCAGGCAGAGATTTTTCATCCTTCCAGCTTTCTAGTTTCGCACTCTCAGCAACTGATTCACGTCGTGAAGCCTCTGTAGACTTTTCGTCCTTTTCACTTTCTGGTTTTGCATGTTCGTCTTTCACACTATCGGCGACAGAACCAGGGCGTGATGGCTCCTTGGAGACAGGAAGAGACTTTCCATCCTTCAAACTCTCCGGTTTTATACTCTCCGCAACGGATTCACGTCGGGCAGGCTCTGAAGATTTTTCGGCTTTTACACTTTCTGGCTTTTCAAGTTCGTCTTTCAAACTCTCCGCAACAGAGCCAGGACGCGACGTTTCCTTGGAGACAGGAAGAGACTTGCCATCCTTTACACTTTCCAGTTTAATACTCTCCGCAACGGATTCACGGCGGGAAAGCTCTCCAGACTTTTCGTCCTTCAAACTTTCGGGCTTTTCATGTTCGTCTTTTACACTTCCGGCGACAGAACCAGGTCGTGACGCTTCCTTTGAGACAGGAAGAGACTTGTCATCCTTCAAACTCTCTGGTTCTATACTCTCCGCAACGGATTCACGTCGGGAAGGTTCTGAAGCTTTTTCGTCTTTTACACTTTCTGGCTTTTCAAGTTTGTCTTTGAAACTTTCCGCGACCGATCCAGGACGCGACATTTCCTTGGAAACAGGAAGAGACTTGCCATCCATAACACTCTCCGGCTTAATACTCTCCGCAACGGATTCACGTCGGGAAGGCTCTTCAAACACTTCGTCCTTAACACGTTCAAGCTTTTCGAATACATCCTTTACAATTTCTGCAACAGATCCGGAACGTGATACTTCTTTTGAGGTTGGCAAAGACTTATCTTCCTTCATACTCTCGACCTGAATTTTCTGAGCGTCAGATTTAGGTGGAAGAGAATCCTTAGGCGTTTTGTCCACACAAATTTCATCTTTTTCATTTTCCGCAACCGATCCCGGACGAGAAATTTCCTTTGGGGCAGGTGAGGACATGTCATCCTTTACACTCTCGAGCTTAATACTTTCAGCGATAGATTCACGTCGGCAAACTTCCTTAGAACTTTCTTCCAAAAGAATTTGTGCCTTTTCATGTTCGTCTCTCACACTTTCTGCTGCGGAACTAGGTCGTGATACTTCCTTTGAAACAGGAAGAGACTTGTCATCCTTCAAGCTTTCGGGTTTTGAACTCTCTGCAGCGGATTCACGTCGGGAAGGCTCTGTAGACTTTTCGTCCTTCAAACTTTCCGGCTTTTCATGTTCGTCTTTAGCACTTTCGGCGACAGAACTTGGTCGTGACGCTTCCTTGGAGACAGGAAGAGACTTATCGTCCTTTACACTCTCCGGTTTTATATCCTCCACAACGGATTCACAGCGGGAAGGCTCTGCAGACTTTTCGTCCTTTACACTTTCTGGCTTTTCAAGTTCACCTTTCAAACTTTCTACAACGGAACCAGGCCGTGATGCTTCCTTAGACGCAGGTAAAGACTTTTCATCCTTCAAGCTCTCAAGTTTCACACTCTCAGCAACTGATTCACGTCGGGAAGGCTCTGTAGACGTTTCTTCCTTCTGATTTTCTGGTTTCTCGTGCTCGTCTTTCACACTTTCCACTACGGAACCGGGTCGTGATGCTTCCTTAGAGGCAGGTAGAGACTTTCCATCCTTCAAGCTTTCTGGCTTCGCACTTTCCGCAACTGATTCACGTCTTGAAGGCTCTGTAGACTTTTCGTCCTTCAAACTGTCTGGTTTCTCGTGCTCGTCTTTCACACTTTCTACTACGGATCCGGGTCGTGATGTTTCCTTAGATGCAGGTAGAGACTTTTCATCCTTCAAGCTCTCCGGTTTCGAACTCTCCGCAATTGATTCGCGTCGGGAAGGCTCTGTAGACTTTTCGTCCTTGAGACTTTCTGGTTTCTCGTGCTCGTCTTTCACACTTTCTACTACGGATCCGGATCGTGAAGCTTCCTTAGATGCAGGTATTGACTTTTCTTCCTTCAAGCTCTCCGGCTTTACACTTTCAGCAACTGATTCACGTCGAGAATGCTCTGTAGACTTTTCGTCCTTGAGACTTTCTGGTTTCTCGTGCTCGTCCTTCACACTTTCTACCACGGAACCGGGCCGCGATGCTTCCTTAGATGCAGGTAGAGACTTTTCTTCCTTCAAGCCTTCTGGTTTCGCACTCTCCGCAACTGATTCACGTCGTGAAGTTTCTGTAGACTTTTCATCTTTCAGACTTTCTGATTTCTCGTGCTCGTCTTTTACACTTCCTACTACGGATCCGGGCCGTGATGCTTCCTTAGATGCAGGTAGAGACTTTTCATCCTTCAAGCTTTCTGGTTTCGCACTTTCCACAACTGATTCACGTCTTGAAGGCTCTGTAGACTTTTCGTCCTTCAAACTGTCTGGTTTTTCGTGCTCGTCTTTCACACTTTCTACTACGGATCCGGGTCGTGATGTTTCCTTAGATGCAGGTAGTGACTTTTCATCCTTCAAGCTTTCTGGTTTGACACTCTCCGCAACTGATTCACGTCGTGAAGGCTCTGTAGACTTTTCGTCCTTGAGACTTTCTGGTTTCTCGTGCTCGTCTTTCACACTTTCTGCTACGGAACCGGGTCGTGATGCTTCCTTAGAGGCAGGTAGAGATTTTCCATCCTTCAAGCTTTCTGGTTTCGCACTTTCCACAACTGATTCACGTCTTGAAGGCTCTGTAGACTTTTCGTCCTTCAAACTGTCTGGTTTTTCGTGCTCGTCTTTCACACTTTCTACTACGGATCCGGGTCGTGATGTTTCCTTAGATGCAGGTAGTGACTTTTCATCCTTCAAGCTTTCTGGTTTCACACTCTCCGCAGCAGATTCGCGTCGTGAAGGCTCTGTAGACTTTTCGTCCTTGAGACTTTCTGGTTTCTCGTGCTCGTCTTTCACACTTTCCACTACGGAACCGGGTCGTGATGCTTCCTTAGAGGCAGGTAGAGATTTTCCATCCTTCAAGCTTTCTGGTTTTGCACTTTCCGCAACTGATTCACGTCTTGAAGGCTCTGTAGACTTTTCGTCCTTCAAACTGTCTGGTTTCTCGTGCTCGTCTTTCACACTTTCTACTACGGATCCGGGTCGTGATGTTTCCTTAGATGCAGGTAGTGACTTTTCATCCTTCAAGCTCTCCGGTTTCGAACTCTCCGCAATTGATTCGCGTCGTGAAGGCTCTGTAGACTTTTCGTCCTTGAGACTTTCTGATTTCTCGTGCTCGTCTTTCACACTTTCCACTACGGAACCGGGTCGTGATGCTTCCTTAGAGGCAGGTAGAGACTTTCCATCCTTCAAGCTTTCTGGCTTCGCACTTTCCGCAACTGATTCACGTCTTGAAGGCTCTGTAGACTTTTCGTCCTTCAAACTGTCTGGTTTCTCGTGCTCGTCTTTCACACTTTCTACTACGGATCCGGGTCGTGATGTTTCCTTAGATGCAGGTAGAGACTTTTCATCCTTCAAGCTCTCCGGTTTCGAACTCTCCGCAATTGATTCGCGTCGGGAAGGCTCTGTAGACTTTTCGTCCTTGAGACTTTCTGGTTTCTCGTGCTCGTCTTTCACACTTTCCACTACGGAACCGGGTCGTGATGCTTCCTTAGATGCAGGTAGAGACTTTTCATCCTTCAAGCTCTCAAGTTTCACACTCTCAGCAACTGATTCACGTCGTGAAGGCTCTGTAGACTTTTCGTCCTTGAGACTTTCTGGTTTCTCGTGCTCGTCCTTCACACTTTCTACTACGGAACCAGGCCGTGATGCTTCCTTAGATTCAGGTAGCGACTTTTCATCCTTCAAGCTTTCTAGTTTCGCACTCTCCGCAACTGATTCACGTCGTGAAGGCTCTTTAGACTTTTCGTCTTTCAAGCTTTCTGGTTTCTCGTGCTCGTCTTTCACACTTTCTGCTACGGAACCGGGTCGTGATGCATCCTTAGATGCAGGTAGAGACTTTTCATCCTTCAAGCTTTCTGGTTTCGCACTCTCCGCAACTGATTCACGTCGTGAAGTTTCTGTAGACTTTTCATTTTTCAGACTTTCTGGTTTCTCGTGCTCGTCTTTCACACTTTCTACTACGGATCCGGGTCGTGAAGCTTCCTTAGATGCAGGTATTGACTTTTCTTCCTTCAAGCTCTCCGGCTTTACACTTTCAGCAACTGATTCACGTCGAGAAGGCTCTGTAGACTTTTCGTCCTTGAGACTTTCTGGTTTCTCGTGCTCGTCCTTCACACTTTCTACCATGGAACCCGGCCGTGATGCTTCCTTAGATGCAGGTAGTGACTTTTCATCCTTCAAGCTTTCTGGTTTCACACTCTCCGCAGCAGATTCGCGTCGTGAAGGCTCTGTAGACTTTTCGTCCTTGAGACTTTCTGGTTTCTCGTGCTCGTCTTTCACACTTTCTACAACGGAACCGGGCCGTGATGCATCCTTAGATGCGGGTAGAGACTTTTCATCCTTCAAGCTTTCTGGTTTCGTACTCTCCGCAACTGATTCACGTCGTGAAGGCTCTGTAGACTTTTCGTCCTTCAGACTTTCTGGTTTCTCGTGCTCGTCTTTCACACTTTCTACAACGGAACCGGGCCGTGATGTTTCCTTAGATGCAGGTAGAGACTTTTCATCCTTCAAGCCTTCTAGTTTAGCACTCTCCGCAACTGATTCACGTCTTGAAGGCTCTGTAGACTTTTCGTCCTTGAGACTTTCTGGTTTCTCGTGCTCGTCTTTCACGCTTTCTACAACGGAACCGGGCCGTGATGCTTCCTTAGATGCGGGTAGAGACTTTTCATCCTTCAAGCTTTCTGGTTTCGCACTCTCCGCAACTGATTCACGTCGTGAAGGCTCTGTAGACTTTTCGTCCTTGAGTCTTTCTGGTTTCTCGTGCTCGTCTTTCACACTTTCTACTACGGATCCGGGTCGTGATGTTTCCTTAGATGCAGGTAGAGACTTTTCATCCTTCAAGCCTTCTAGTTTAGCACTCTCCGCAACTGATTCACGTCTTGAAGGCTCTGTAGACTTTTCGTCCTTGAGACTTTCTGGTTTCTCGTGCTCGTCTTTCACACTTTCTAATACGGATCCGGGCCGTGATGTTTCCTGAGATGCAGGAAGACACTTTTCATCCTTCAAGCTTTCTGGTTTCGCACTCTCCGCAACTGATTCACGTCGTGAAGGCTCTGTAGACTTTTCGTCCTTGAGACTTTCTGTTTTCTCGTGCTCGTCTTTCACACTTTCTACAACGGAACCGGGCCGCGATGCATCCTTAGATGCAGGTAGAGACTTTTCATCCTTCAAGCTTTCTGGTTTCGCACTCTCCGCAACTGATTCACGTCGTGAAGGCTTTGTAGACTCTTCGTCCTTGAGACTTTTTGGTTTCTCGTGCTCGTCTTTGACACTTTCTACTACGGAACCGGGCCGCGATGCGTCCTTAGATGCAGGTAGAGACTTTTCATCCTTTAAGCTCTCCGGTTTCGCACTCTCCGCAACTGATTCACGTCGTGAAGGCTCTGTAGACTTTTCGTCCTTGAGACTTTCTGGTTTCTCGTGTTCGTCTTTCACACTTTCTGCTACGGAACCGGGCCGTGATGCTTCCTTAGATGCAGGTAGAGACTTGTCATCCTTCAAGCTTTCTGGTTTCGTACTCTCCGCAACTGATTCACGTCGGGAAGGCTCTGTAGACTTTTCGTCCTTGAGACTTTCTGGTTTCTCGTGCTCGTCTTTCACACTTTCTGCTACGGAACCGGGCCGTGATGCTTCCTTAGATGCAGGTAGAGACTTTTCATCCTTCAAGCTTTCTGGTTTCGAACTCTCCGCAATTGATTCACGTCGTGAAGGCTCTCTAGACTTTTCGTCCTTGAGACTTTCTGGTTTCTCGTGCTCGTCCTTCACACTTTCTACTACGGAACCAGGCCGTGATGCTTCCTTAGATGCAGGTAGAGACTTTTCATCCTTCAAGCTTTCTAGTTTCGCACTCTCCGCAACTGATTCACGTCGTGAAGGCTCTTTAGACTTTTCGTCTTTCAAGCTTTCTGGTTTCTCGTGCTCGTCTTTCACACTTTCTGCTACGGAACCGGGCCGTGATGCATCCTTAGATGCAGGTAGAGACTTTTCATCCTTCAAGCTTTCTGGTTTCGCACTCTCCGCAACTGATTCACGTCGTGAAGTTTCTGTAGACTTTTCATCTTTCAGACTTTCTGGTTTCTCGTGCTCGTCTTTTACACTTTCTACTACGGATCCGGGCCGTGATGCTTCCTTAGATGCAGGTAGAGACTTTTCATCCTTCAAGCTTTCTGGTTTGACACTCTCCGCAATTGATTCACGTCGTGAAGGCTCTGTAGACTTTTCGTCCTTGAGACTTTCTGGTTTCTCGTGCTCGTCTTTCACACTTTCTGCTACGGAACCGGGCCGTGATGCTTCCTTAGATGCAGGTAGAGACTTTTCATCCTTCAAGCTTTCTGGTTTCGCACTCTCAGCAACAGATTCACGTCGGGAAGGCTCTGTAGACTTTTTGTCCTTTATACTTTCTGGTTTCACATGCTCGTCTTTCATACTTTCGGCGACGGAACCAGTTTTTAAAGTTCCTTTGGAGTCCTGAAGTATTTTGTTACCCGGAAGGAGCTCTGGTTTTATTTTTGCCTCACTAGATTCTTTGGCTTCTAAAGTTGATTGCTTTTGGGTGTCTTCCTTGGTAATATGAATTTCAACTTCAATGGCTTCTTCAATTGTTGCGGGGCTCTCGAGAGATACAGTGTCTTCACGGTCCTTAACTTTTGTCGGTGCATCGATGGGTTGCACAAGATGCGCTGGCAACTCATCTTCTGAAGTTATTTCGCTAGTTTCTTTTTCTTCTGGTGTAATTGCCAATTGTTTGGTGGTTTTATCGGTCGGTTTTTCAAGGTCCATCTCCAAATTATCGCTCTCCAAAATTGCTTTACTTACAATTTCGCTTGTTTTTACAATGGCTACCTCAGTTTTTTTTACGTCAGATTCAAGTTTAGCGGTAATCTCTGATTTCGCAATAATCTTTTCTAAAATCTCCTGTTTTGGCTCAGACATATGATCTGCTTCATCGGCTGCTTCTATTTCCTTGACTTCCTTTTCATCTTCGGTCTCTTTCTCCTCTTTTGCCGTCTCTTCTTTGTGTGAAATACTCTTGGCACCAGCATCGTGAGTATCTTTCTCGTATAGCCCTAAGTCAGCTTCCTCATGAACCGGCAAATCTGCAACCTCGTCGGGTGTCTTGATAACATCACGCATCAGACTCTGTTGGGCTTCAAATGTCATTTTCTTGGGTAAGATACGTTCCGCGGAGTCCACACCAGTGGCAAGCGGCTCAGTAGTGACCTCAATTTTGGTTTCGGTTGGAGCGATGATGGTTGATGCTGCTACCGCTGCGAGGGGAACTGCAACGGTAGCCACAACAATGGTTTCTATCTCCTTAGTTTCCTCTTTGACATATTTCTCCTCGATGACCAAATCCTCTTTGATTTTGTCCAACGGAATTCGTTCATCTTCTGGTAAGGTAGGTGCTGTAGTAGCTCCCGATTCGATGGTGGCCGAGAATTTCTCCTCTGGAAGACTCTCTTGTAAGTTTATAGGCAGCGCCTCGGGAGCTTCGATCGGTTCGTCTTTAGTATCTGACGTTTTCTTAGCGCTGCTGAGCTTATCGTCTGGCGTAGGAGAAGAGAACTCCTCCTCAACCTGTTTTGCCTGCGGGAGTTGCTCTTCAGTGCGAGACTTTACAAGGTCCTTGGCAGTGGATATGATCTCTTGAACCTCAGCCTTGATTTCTGTTTTTTCGGTTATTGCCAGCTCTTCGTGCATCTCATGCCTCGCCGCTTCGCTACTCTCCAGACGAGCCTTGCGCTCCTCTGCTTCAGCCTTGGCGATTGCCGCTTCGATTTCTTCCTCGGCGCTTTTCTTACGCTTCTTTTCTGATTCCTGCGAGTCGCGTTGATGCTTTTGAATCTCCTCCTCCTTTGTCATGCTGCTCTCCTGCTCTTGTTCAATAATTGAGTCCTCAGTGTACTGCTCAACTTCTTCCTTTTCAATAATCAAGTATTCTTCCTCTTCCTCGGCTTCCGTTGTGCTGTCCTGCTTGGCCATCTCGCGCAGCTCCGCTTTGATCAAGTGTTGTCGCTTCATCTCGTCGCGACTAAAGACAGCTTCTATTTCGCGCACCACTTCCTGCTCCTCCTTTAGATCGTCCAACTCACGCTGCTTTTCCGCATCTAACTCTTGTGAGGCGCTTAACTCTAGCATCTTTTTGGCAGCTGTCGCGTCATCCGCCGACGGTGTGGATACCAGGCTGGAATCTGTGGTGCCTCCTTTATCCAGACGCGACTTCTTCAAATCCGGCTTGGGCTTCGCTGATTTGATTGGGCTGCCTGGCGCTGGAGCCCGCTTGGAAGGTGACACCCCACGTGGCCTACGTGAGATAGGCTTGCGCTGTGCTGCCTGTGTCGTTGTGTGCTGCGATGTTTTCGACTCCACCTGTTGCGACTTCTTCTCCACGGTGCTAACAGTGCGACGTGTGCTGGTAGTTGTCTGCCGCGCCGACGTCGCCTGCTGCTTGGACTCAAGCACCTTGCGGTTGTTGGCCTCTTTGGCACTCTTAGCAGGTGTGCTGCTGGGACTCGACTTGGTGGTGCGTGTTATTATTTTGGGCTTGACATCACGTGTAGCAGGCGTTCGGCTTACAGCTGGCGTGGCAGTAGGCGAACTCTTTTTATCCTCACGCTTAACCAGCTTCCGGTCCATTGACTTGGGCGGTTTGCTGTCAATTCTTGAGCGTACAACTGGCTTGACTTCCGCTCGTGGCTTGTCTGGCTTGCCTTTGGTGGCCTTTGCTGTCTTGCTAGTAGCCTCCGTAGGGGGCGCGTCAACTGCATCCTTAACTGACGCAGCTGTCGGCTGCGGCTTGACAATCAAGATTTCCACTTTTTTCTCTTCGTCAGCATCCTTGGTGTCTTCCAGCTCAGCTGGCTCTGTTGAGGGAACGGATGGCTCAGGCGCTCCCTCATCCCCGGTGTCGACAGCGAGCTCGGGCTCAGCCTCTGGCTCATCTGTGTCTACAGAGTCCGCTTTGGTGCTTACAATTGGTGCAGATCGGTCCACTTGTTCGCCGGGTGTTTCCGCTGAAACTGATGCTGCTGCAGCCGCCACTGCAGCTGCAGCTGCAGCTGCTTCCTTAGCTTCTTTGGCCTTATTGTCCTGCTGCACAGCGACAGCGGCAATAGCAGTTGGACCGAATTTACTAGGCTTGTAACTGGCGCTGGGTGGAGTGCCCTCAATGGCAGATTTAAGTGTCTTTCTGGTGCTGGTCACGGTCTGTATAGCTGGGGCTATAGACTTGGCCGTGCATGTTGAGTGCTTCATAAACTCAAGATGCTTGAGCTTCTCCAGACCCTCCTGGATCTTAAAATCTGGTGTGCTGCCAGGAAAAAGGATGCGAGTTATGGTATCATCCGGATTAGCTGGCTGCCAGACAAGCAACGCGCAGATAGATACCAAATTCTGCAAGGGGAAGTTAAACTCCTTGGTGTCGCGTGCGGCAAACAAACGCTGATCACCCGCATTCCATTTCTGCAAAAAGTCCTTGACCTCTTTGGAATCACGCGAAGGGCTTATCACATACATGTCCAGGGTTCCGTGGCCGACCTTGTGGTACAGATTTATAGGCTCCTGATTGCGATAACAGCACTGCGGCTTGAGGTCAAGCGATTTGAGATCATTGACGAGACCATGGCCGCGCTCAAAAAGATCGATGAGCAGCGGATTACGATCCTTATCACCATCAGGACTGGGCAGACCACCCTTCCGATCGGGTACGTTGCCAAAGAAATGCCCAATCTGTGGATAGACATGGGAGTCCCGCTTGCGTGCCACCACAGCACCAAGACCCTGCACATTGCTGTTGTTCAGACGCGTCATCAGCACCGCATCAAGGCGATCCAAGTGCCGTGCAAAGTCCCAGAAACAAGCCTTACGATTAAAGCCGCCATCGACTGTAAAGGTACAGAAATTACAATAGGCTCACCCATCTTTATTAGCCGGCAACTTACCCAGCATATTAAAACCGTTGATGCCAAAGAGAGCGGCGTCACCCTGACCACCGGGAAATACATAGAGAGTAGGGTGCGTAAAACGTATATTGCCTACCACATCGGACGTCTCCAGTAACTCACGCAACGAAGTTGGCACCAGCATTGGCGCCAGATAGTCTGCAGTTCGTCAAGGATATAAAAATGCAGGTCTTTCAATTTGAGCTCGAGTAAGTCATACCTATAAAGCCGTTGATGTACTCGCTACTGGTGTCCAGGACATCTACCGGATTGATGCGTATTTTACACTGGCGTGAAAAAACCTTATCCGGCAACGTGTGCCACAGACCCGCATCGGCACAGTGTATATTCATCGTTATGGTATCCGCATAGGCTCGTATAACCCTTTGTACGTCGTGCTCTTGAAATGCCTCCGCAAAGTCAGCCACCGAGAAGGTGCCATCCTGCAGGGAAACACATTGTTAGCATAACTTGACCTCCAGCCCTTGACCCGTGACTGACCTGTAGGATCCAAGAACCGTTGCCGCTAAAGGTATAGCCGGCGTGTATGATGTGACGATGCCTCGTAAAACTGCTTAGTAGATTGCGCATACATTGTATAAGCGTGTTATATTGCGGATGTATGAGCACCTCCGTCACAAGATTCTCGCTGGCATACTGTATAAGTCGCTCACCTGGAAGTTTAAGAAGAGAAATTCCACGTATAGAGTTAACATATGACTCCCAGTCATTGTAAATAAGCTGAAACCGATTAAACACTTCGAATTAAAGCTTGGGAAAGCATTAGAAAACAGGGCAGAAAATAAGCACGCTTCTAGTTTATTTCTGTTCAAGCATTGTTTGCTTATCTCTTAAATTATCATCTGCCCACAATTTTGCTTGGTTGGTAAAGAAAAGCTCTTAAAATCATTAATATTTATCTAGATGTGTATATATGGAATGTGCTTGCGTGTAATATATTCAAGTAGCTCGTTTGGTCTTTAGAGCTCCCGCCTGTCTAGCGGTCTCCACTGCCAGCCACGCAGAAATTTTATTATTTGCGGTAAGCCTGACTCAGCTAACCGAACAACAGGTCGGTCGGTCGGACGCTGGGTTTCTTGGTTGGTGGATTGGTGGGTCTAGTTGTCTAGTTGAACTACCATTCAACGTTAGCCCACCGAGCGCACTAATGAATAGCTAAAACGTCGAGTGGCAAGCGAACAAGGGGCTTGGATTACCAAACGCTTGTGTCCCGGCTAGAGAATCCGAGCATTAGGCACGCACACCAAATCAAGTGGCTTTAAATTGTCAGACGGTGGGTGGACGGCGAGTTAAGTTGGCTTTATTGTCAAGCATTTTATTTGCACTTGTCCCACAGCTGCACGGCGGCTGCAGTTCAGTGAAATTCATTTCATAAATCTTTAATTTATATGGTTTAATCAAGATTTCCAGTCAGCTCTAGCGCTGACTATTTGGTCAGCTCGTGCCACAAGCCGAGGCATGCGACCTTGCTGACGACCTTGTCATGTCATTTGCTGTCAACCATCATGCTGATGGCCATCGTCATTGGATGAGTGGGCTTTTCTGGCCTATGCCAGCACTAAATGTTTTCACAGCGTGCCGTATGTAAATAATTTACGCATTTTCTGCACTAAATAGTCGTTGCCAAAGCCCAAAAATCGGGCGCACATGCCATGTGACAGCCTACACAAATATGTGCACACACACATTCCAAATGTATGTGTGCACATTACGTATACGCCACGTCGGCCTAACGTTCAAATGTGCCCACGTACGCGTAAAAAAAGCGACGAGCCATCGAGCTTGAAGTGCGCCCGAGCGTGCATCTACGTATGGCTTCACTCAAGCTTGCCGCCTCCCAGGCGTTCTGTCTGTCCGGCTATCCGGTTGTCCGGCTGCTCCTACCATTCGCAGGTCCGCATGTCCCACATGCTTTTTATAAATGATAATCTGAACAGCGACCTGCGTGTGGCTTTTATTTATCAGACCTATGCACACACTCTCGGATACAAACAAAGTACTTTTTTGTGTGCGTTTCTGAAACGCAGTGACATATATACCTGCATATTGCGGTCTGGGTGCGTATTTAACGCATGCGGCACCCGTGAATTTGTGAATTAAGGTTCGCAACATTCGCGCATTTTCTTACTGCCTCAACAGGCCTCGGCAGGCGCGTGACAATTTCGAGTCTCGTAAATAAAACGCGGTTAAAGCATTTGCATCTCATTAACCTCATGAAGGCAGCTGCTAAGTGTCATTTTGTATAAATCAAATTGAATGAAGATTACATATTCCAGACTTTTTGGTGCTCTGACGAGTTCAGTTCAAGGCTGTTTAAGAGAATAGAAATGGATCTGGCAATATTATTTTGGTTTGACATGTGGTTGTCTTTCAAAGCTAGCTTGTTAATTATAAATACACAAAAGAGATTAAACATGACTTTATTGTCGAGCATTTCACTCGCAGTTGTCCCACAGTTCAATGAAAATCATTTAATAAATCTTTTCTTTGCTTTTAAAGGTGACAACATCTGACCTGACAGGAAGGAGCTAACTCCGTGTTGGTAACTTTTCGAATGATATATCCGCAATTGAACGATATGTTATGATTTGCTTGAGAAGCGGAACGGAATTCCATTATAACTCTAAGCGTCTTACAGGTAAGGGTCTTAATAGCTAGTAAATATTAAATATGAAAAGGCATTTTGTATACAGTTGGAAACTGTACTTGTGTTGTTGGCTTCGCCTTCTTATGCAAGTCGCCTTGAAAGTATTTACAGCTTCGAATGTCCAACTACAAATGTCACTTAAGAACTTGGCTTGCCAAGCCAGAAAACCACAAAGACTGTACAGAACAGATACGTACCAATAGGCCTGAGTGCCAGATCGGGCACTCAATGGCAACGCAAAGTTTGAAAGCCACATACAATGGAAAAGTTGCACCAACTTGGTGGCAAATACCGTCCACAACCCAGCACCCAATCGCCTTGGTTCCCAGCAAAAAAAAGGCAAATGGCGACATGAATGCAGTTCAAAAAAAAAAAAAAAAAAAAAAGCCTTCCGCGCAATGTGCCAGCCAGTACTCGAGTTAGTGTCAAGTGCAGTTATTCGCATTGCAAAGCCCATTGAAAAGTTTTCGCGCGCTGGCCACACCTAACCAAAATGGCGAACGGCCGCAGATTAACCGTTAATAACTGTACTTTAATGCCTACGCTCGGTATGCTGCCAAGTTTTGAAACAAAGCAAATTTGCATAACAACAGGCGGAAACTTTTTGTGTTTTATGATTTCTCTCTTTTTATTTTGTTCTTCTATTCCTCTTGTTTTGCGTTTTTTTTGTTATTTTGCTTATTTTTTTCTGTGCCGGACTGCAAAGTAATTACAGTTGGCGCCGGTCACCACCCGGCACTGAAATCCTTCTTCCCGCACACCCCTTCAAACGAAAAATGTCGAAAAGTTTGCTGTGAAGCCGGCGTGCAAAAGGGCGCACGTGTAAAAAAAGTTTCCAAGAGCCATTTTTAGTATCAGCCCCCGTAGCCCCTGAGGGCCACTACATTGAATTAAAATTTCGTAGTTTCATGATGGATCTATCTATCGCCGGAATAGGACAATCTACTGAGGCATTGTCTGGGCTAGTCAATCATAATTTTCCATATCAAGGATGTATTGAACTGCATTCAGAATGGGTATATATGTATAATATATATGTATATCCGGAATATGTAGATCAATCGACTAAGGTATTTCTTAGGCAAGTCAATCATTTTTATACCCTGAACCCATTGAAAATGGGTAAAAAGGGTATTATGTATTTGTGCAAATGTATGTAACAGGCAGAAGGAAGCATCTCTGACCCCATAAAGTATATATATTCTTGATCAGCATCAACAGCCGAGTCGATCTAGCCATGTCCGTCTGTCTGTCTGTCTGTCCGTCTGTTCGTCCGTCCGCTTGTCCGTCTGTCCGTATGTATGAACGCAAGGATCTCAGAACCTATAAGAGCCAGAGACTGAATGAAATTTGAGCTGTAGGTCGTCCTAGTACCCGCGAAGATCGAGTTTGTTTCCGATATTCGATAACTTGCCCCGTTTCTAAGTAATCGATAAAAATCGATATCGAAATCCTGTTTTTTGAGCAATTTCAGCAAATAATATGAGCTAGAGTCACCAAACTTGACATGTAGCTTCTAGAATAGTATATATGTATATATCAAGTAACTTTCATTTTATACCTATCGCATGTTGGAAGAAGATGGTTCAGGCTATCCCCTAGTCGGGAGCTCCCGACTAGAACCTCTTACTTGTTCTGTATCAAGGATGTATTGGGAAAGTTCAGAGAATGTTCAAATAAGGGATACTTTGGTAAAAGTATTATAAAATTTAGGTTCTGTAGTTTAAGGCCTAACAGAAAATATAAGAAAATTGAGAGTTTATAAAAAAAAATGGGATTTAGGGACTTATTTTGCATGATTTGCCTGGGTACGAACTCTATTGACCCTTTGAAGATTTTGAATGAGAATTATGACAAAAAACTCATTTTTCTGCTAAACATTAAGTTTGTTGCAAAAATTGTGATATTTTTAAGATATGCTTGCAATATTTTTGGATTCACCTGACGGCAAGGTCAGCTACTGTGCAGCATACTTAGCTGACCCTGCCAGAAATTTTATCCATGGGCTAGCCGGTGGTTATGTGTTATTTGGCTCATGCATTCTGGGACTGGCTTAAAAGCCAGTTAACGAATTACCAGCCTGGCTGCACAATTGTGTATGCAGCCAGTGCTCGGCAATGGGCTTATTCAAATAGGTATTCACGCTTCAGAGGGGCATTCGCGTTGATTTATTCAATTTAAATGCGCTTTATACAAAAAATAAGCGGATGATGTATTTTAATTAGTTTGTCGCGAATTGAATTCAATTACTATATGCAGTGGCACGCGGCTCTAGCCCATTTTTTAATGGCGTCCATTAAACGTATGCATCATTAATCATAGATCAGAAACAAAATCTGTATGCTTCCGATGCTGATGATGTTGATGATGCGGCGTCTCTAGTTAGGTGTTAAACAAACCCAATAACATGTTGTAAGCGTCAAAGCTTTGGCAACTGGCCCAGTTGTCTGGTCTACCCCATCAACCCCAGCTCGGTCCTCTTCTTCTTTCGCTTGTCCAGGCCGCATAATTAAAAGCAATGCAAAGCGCGACCAGATACCCACAGTATGTCCCACGTCAGCTGTTCTGTGTGCCTTGGTTTGACTTATTTTGTTCAGCCAGGCTCATGTCACGGGCATCATTGATAAACGTCGCTGATATGGATTGACGCCTGTCAGCATGCCTTTCACGTCCTCGTGAAATATGGCATCAGACCAAGGGTGGACGAGGAGCGTCTCGTGATTCAGCATTTTAGTTGGACTCAAAATTTTTTTTTTGTCTTTAAGTTTAAATTCAAACTGTGAACCTGTGCTAGCTGAAGTGTTGAAAAACTCAAGATGAATTCAAGAGTATCAACAGTTTGCTATCGATTGTTTTTTAAAATATCCAGCATTGCTGGAACTAGCCATCTTTTGAATTGCTGAAAGTTAGTTTTTAAAATTGGACTGGTTTTAAGAACGTATACGTTTTATTTAAAAATGTACTCGCTTGAGAATATTCTAGGTTAACGACAGTGTTGAACAACTTATCAAATTCTGTACTTCTAGGAAAAGTGTTGCGGAACTGACGGAGAGACAGGCAAGATATTTCTCTGTCCAACGGTATACAACATTTTTCAATCTACTCAATCTGAATAAAAATCGGTATAGGCACTATATAGAAGCACTATATATAGAAGATGCTGAATGGATTGGCTATATTTTTCCGATATGCCGGATAACAATATTTTTTAAAGATCGGAATCAAAAATGTTTGTGTAATTATTCTCGATATATTTACTTTATCAGTTGGAATCCACTTCTTGACAGATTTTGGTTATGATCAGCTCAACATAACTCAGCAGCTAATATATTATTGGAGCAAGTGTACTGAATATTCGGCCACGCGAAATTATTGCCCCTCCATAGTTATATATTTTCTTTTATTTTTCAGCTGGAATACCCTTGTTTGCTTATCTCTGCTGCCAGATATGTCTCTGGCAAGCATCTCGCTCAGTTGGAGCGTACAGCTATTCTTGAAGTGGGAGTGTACGGATGCAAATTTGTATATGTAAGTGTGTGTGTGTGTGTGTGTGTGTGCATGACTGACTGTCCGACATTCAGCTATTTGCCTAAGTTTTGCCTGCAGGGGCGTTGGCGCGACTATCTTATTGTATTTCTTTCTCTTATTTCTGTGCCATCCCATTCATGGCCTGTGCTTGAATTATGCATGAGTTGCACAGTCGTCGTCAATATGGCCTTGTCTGTTATACGTGTGTGTGTGCGCGTTAGTATTTGAACGTTTAACTGTATGTTTGCCAGGCTCTATCAATCAATTTTTGCATACGTTATATCTCAAGAATTTGTACGGCTTTAAAGGTTATGTGTGTGCTTATGGAAGCTTAGCAATCGAAACGTGTGCAAAGCTCACAATAAAGCGTTATTTACCCAATCTGACGAGTGCCGTAATTTGCTAACAGTTGATAATTCTACGGTTGCATTTAGTAATCACAAACTAACGAGTGCCGTAAAAGTATAACGAGTGGCGAGTAATGAGTGTTGAGAGAGAACAGACCAACGATTACCGTAAGAGTGCATCGAGTGGCGAGTAGCAATTATAACGAGTGAACTAACTGCACGTTTTTAAATATTGTGATCACTTGAATATGCTGCAAGTGCAACAATGAAGTGAACAGACGAATGCCTTTAAAGTATAACGAGTGTGAGTAACAAGTGCACTCTGAAGTAGCAAGTATAACCGTTAGGAAGCTGCTCTTAAAATTACAGAGTATCGACTACGTAATAAAAAAAATGTTAGTCGTGACGAGTGACGAGCACACGTCTGAAGATGTTGTTATTTGTGATCAGTTGAAAAAACAACAGGGAATTCAACTTTGAAGCAGCGTGTAAATAGCTTATAAATTGCAAACTACGAATATTGTGTTAGTACAACGAATGACGAGTGCTTTTAATGTCAGCTGTCAATTGTTGAAAGACATTATTGAATTGTATGATATCTGATTAGTTTAGAGATTGCAATGTCGCTTACGCTATCGCTAAGTACCAGCTAAATAAGTTAACCAGCTAGCAAGCATGGCAATGTCTGGCTCTAATGCATCTTTCCTTTTTTGATCATATATCCCGGTGTCAACTTAGTTATATTAATGCTGCGGCTAATCAAGAGAATAAATAGAGGTAACTTGCAGTTGGCCAATACTTCGGGCCAGTTTCAGAACACTTATGAATAGCTCGATGCCAAGCAGGGTTTTTTATGCCACAACTCAAATATAATCGCAGCACTGAGGGGCGTTTGTGGCAGTTGCACGCGCAAAGTTTTAGCAGCGAACTTTGCCAGGTCCCACAAGCAAACTTAAGTAAACTGCATCAAATTCAATTTTTAAGCATAACTTTGTCGTGGATAATGAAGGACGACGCCGTGATGAGTATTAGCTATAAAATATAAATTATGCGCTTGTTAACAAATGTTGGTAATTGCTCCTGCCCCCCTCCGCCAGCCCCTTGACTAGCCCCTCCACTGCATCGGCTAAAAAGGAGCTTTCAAGATGACAAGACTTTATACAAAACATGTAAGCCAAGGCATGCAGGAAACGTTGAGGCCCTTGCTAGTTGGCAGTTGACAAGGGCCAACAAAGCAGCGTTAGGTAAACGATATCTGGACACTGGATAGCAAAAGGCAGGATGCGGACTGCAGGGCAACGCTTTGTTGTGGAGGTGATGACGTTTATCGACTTGCCGACGGCTGGCTGCGCCCTAACCTTTGTCAAATAAGAATGCCCCTCGAAGTCTCTGTCATGCATAAAGCGCCAGGCGATCCGTGCCCAGCTCGCCAGCTCACCAACTAGCCAGTCTCGGCAGCTGCAGCAACATTTTAGAAATTCAGAGCTTTAGTGTTTTTTCAAATGCACTTGAATTGCCCGGCTGGTCGCGTCCTTCGCCAGGGCCTAGTCTGATGGACTTATGGCATCATTATTGAGCTCTCGGCCGGTGCGTGCGCCCGAGCACTTGAGAATTTTGTTTGAGTGGTTTTGTGCAGCAGTGTAAACAACAAATTGGAATGCGGAATACACTTTGGCCAAGTCCTTGTTCTGGACAATGGCAGAAAGGCATTGAGCGCAGGTGCTGGTCTTGCACTTACCAACCAGCCCAAGGACAGTCTCCGTGCATATCATTGACTACAGGCGCTGCAAAGTATGCTACACATTTTTATTTCCATTATTATGCTGTACGAGCTTCTGCAAGTTCGAAGCAGCCAACAGCTATTATTTTCGCAAACTATTTTCAATGTTAAACTTACGCAAGTCGAAGTTGTTTTACAACACTGCAGGGGAGTAAATTCAATTTGTAATTTTGTACATGACATTTGACTAAAACATGCTCGCAGTACGGCGTTTGCTCTCCCCAAAAATTTAATTCTTTGACTTTATCGACTGTTAAGTTGACAAGGTTTCAGACTTTTTTAATAATTAAGTATATACATGGCAATAACTACTAACTTTGCTATCCATGCAAGAATTAATTAAAAATGAAAGTCCTTACTTAGCGGACGTCCAAGTATTTCATGTTAATTTTAACTCCGAGAACAACAAGCCTTCGAATATAAATTAAAGAGTTAGTTAATGGTTGCAATTCTCAAGAATGTAAAGCTTCGAAACGAAGAAGTCGATAGCCATAATAAGTAGAACCGGGAGGTTCTCGAGTCTCCTAGCTTTATACTAAGCTTAATATTAGCTCTTCAAAGCGAATCTGCACTCAACGAGTGTAAAAACCAACGAGCAGATAAGTAACTAGTGCTCCTTGCGTGATATTTGCATCGGCTGTCAAGTGCAGTTTTTATAACCCATGTAGCATGTAAGTCGACAAGCAAACTTGCGTTAATTTTTGCACAGCTTCTATTTGCGCAACAACAACAACAGCAAGAACAATCATAATGACAAGAACATCATCAGCAGCAGAGGGCACACAAACAGCAATAAATGAAAGAGGAGGCAGCAGCAGAGGGACTGTGAAAACTGTTCACCCGATGCAGTGCAGCCACTTGAATGCATTTCAACAACGTTGTCCCGACTAATCCGCAAAGACAACCAGATCCGAGAGGCCCGCACAATTCTCGACGCTCGGCTGGCTGTGTCATATTGTTGTTCTTATTGTCGCGGCTGCCGTTGCACTGGGGCAAATGAAAATGAAAATGAAAATGCGCCGCTCTCCGATTTGGATTTATTTTAACACAAAAGACACACACACACACACACACACACACACACAAAGCATTTGGAGAGCTGGAGCTTTGGATTTGATGAATGCCAATTGTCAAAGCTGTTGAAAGACAATTGTCATAATTTCTTGGAATAACAATTTTTTGTTATTTTCTGCTGCGCACTGAAAAGTTAAATAGTTGAATAATTGCAGAGTCATCATTCGAAATTCATTTGCAGCACACGCTATTTACATTTCGCGCTGTCAATTTGAACTTTTGAACTCGTTTGACTGCAAAAAATAAACGAAAATGAACAGAAAATAAATTGTAACTGGAAAAGTCAAATAAATTGTTATCAAGTTTCTCATTAGTTTTTTAACAGCTGAATTCCATTTATTACTATTAATAATATAAATTTTTCTTCTTCAGTTTAATGAGCTGCCAGCTCGACAGCTTTCAATTGCGTTCACCGTTCTATTAAATTTGTTGTTGGCCCAATTTGCTGACGGTTCGTTTTTGATTGAATGGGTTTCCATTCATTTGACATTTGACTTACCGTGACGCGCTTCCTCGCCCTCGGGTGCATGTTGTGTAATTGTATTGAGCTCCTCCTCCAAGTCGACATGACAATCGGATACGTCCCAGGAGAGGAAACCTGCAAGTGACAGAAGCAGAGTGCAAAAACAGCAGGGTTTAGTCGCATATAAAAAACCATCACAGAAAGCACTTTGATATAAAAAGATTGAATCGATTTGTGTAATGAGCTGAATGGCTTAATAGCCGGTATCAGTGATGCCAAAGTTGAGGTTAGATTTATTTTATTATATTTAGGAGTTTGTAAAGAAAACTTTAAGGTCATATTAAGCCCTAAGATAACATTTGGTTGACTTAAAGCTTTTGGATATTTGGTACGAATAAACTAATTGGAAGCTTAAGCTTTAGTTAAATATCTCAAATAATGCTTAAAGCTTTTTAGAAGTCTTATGCCTATGCTGAAGGGTTAGCTCAAGCTTCGAAAGCACATTAAGCTTGTGTTACCTCTACCTTTAGAGGCATCATTATACCTTTATTTGAAGCTTTAAAATGTATTTTGATCAGCTTTAATTTACTTTCATTTTTATTATTTTTACTGTCACAATATAGATTCATGCGAAAAGCTTCAGCTTTCAAAGCACATCAAGATTTTATCAAGATTATTCCCACAGCTTAAGCTCTTCTGACTGATTAATGTTTCAGGTAAGCTAAGCTTTGACAGACCACAATTAATTGTTAAGGCTTTAAACTTCGCATCTTTTATGACCGAATTACTTTGCCATTCAATTTTATTCATTGAGCAGTTAAAGCAAGCTTAAACATAATTGCTTTTATTAAATATTAATATTGTTCCAAACAATGTATCAATTAAGCTTTATGCGATTTCTTTTAAAGCCTTGCAGCCATAACAAACAAAGTTAATTTCATTGAATTTTAATAGCCGCACAAGTTTAATAATTAGGCAAAGTATACATTAACTTAGGCTCGTGTTTCTCAGGTTTCAATGCTAATTGCTGGCTTGCAATTGCACTTATTAATTAAGACATGTACTTGGACAGACATGAGTGTGCATGTTGGTATTATGTTCGGAAAATAACAATGCATATTATTTACAAGTCTATATTATTAGGGCAATTCATATGTAATACACAGGAAAATATGTATAAACTTTATTCGCCAGTAGCGCTTGTTGACCAGCTGTCATTTTGTTGCTTAAGCTTGACGCTGGCTCATTTATCAAAGAGCGTATATTAAATATATGTATATATATACATTAAAATTTATACTTATTCATTAATTTTACAATTACATAATGTGTCTGTTGTTTTTGTAATTTGCTGGCATTTTGATAAATGGCCAACATGAGAAAACAAAACGCAGAACGCAGCACTTGAGGCTCCTTCTGCGCATTACGCATACGTCATGGTGTGCACACACTCAAGCACATTATCTGTGTGTGTGAGAGTGTGTGTGTGTGTGTGTGCGTCAGGAGTGTTGCTTTTGTTATTGTCTTTTTTCTAGCCCCTGCTTTTGATATTTAGTTGGCTCGCATGGAATTGCTTTATGTCTAAATATAGCTACCTCATGTGCCTGTTGGCCTTTTTGGTATTATGTCATTTAGTAAACAAATTAAGTCAGCCTTCATCTACAGTCAGTGTGTGGGTGTGTGTGTGTGAGTGAGTGCGTGTCTGTGTTTGTGTGTTGTCGTATGGCAGGATACTTCAGCGCAAGTATTTGCAAATACATAGACCAAAATAGTTGCCCCACCAGACCAAGGAAGTGCATCATTAGCATTTTATTTTTCAGTTGCCAGGCTTAAACCTTTCCTGTTTTATTTGCACTGGTCAACTGCAGAGCTCTCCAATTTGCACAGAATAAAATAAATGTTTAGTTGCCATTAAATTTCTGCCAAGTGTGCTTGCATTTGTAGCTGCTGTAAGAGCTCTCGACTCCTAATTGCTGAACGGTCTGGCTTTTTTTTTTTTTGTATTTTTAATATAGTTGGTATATGCATATTCAAATAGACTCGTACTGTTGAGTCTTATTTGCAAATGGTTTCATTTCATCGTCTCGAGGCATAACTGCAAATTATTTCCAAGTCACGGCTGCTTTTTTTTCGAATTTAATGAGCAGCAGATAGACGAGCATTCGTACTCCTGCCATGAATTACTTATTATAATGATGCCTTAATGAGCGCTTAACTTTCAATTTTGATGCCGGAATACTCTAGACTGCCTGACGTTAATGCGCATAAAGCTCACACAAATGAAGCTGTCAACTCAGGCAACGTGTTTGCCAGGACCACAAGGCATAAAATTTGCACGTACAGGCTGTAAACTCTTCTTCTTCTTCTTCTTCAGTTTTTTCTTCTTGAACCTGATTGCTTTATGACATTAAGCATGAATAACCATGTGAACCAGACAGACAAAGAACACGTGCGATTTTCAAAATTTTCAAGTGAAAGTCTTAACTTGAAATTTGTATTTTCAACAAGGCTGCAAATCGGTTATGCACCGAACCGGTCCAATCTTGGAATTTGAAACTTATTTTTATTCTGAATCGATCGAAACCAAATTAGTTGCCCAAAACCAACTGGACTGAGATCTTAAATACATATTTTTCTTACAAAATGATTTTGGGAAGACGACAAGCCAAGATTTGAACCGAAGCCGGAGTGCATTGACGTGGAAGAAAACGTTCACGAATCGAAGCTAAGTCAGGAATAAGATTCGAGTTGTAAACTGAATAAACGACCATTTTTCTGGGAATCTTATAGAGCAAACGGTTTGGTCTCAACTTGGACTCCCAGCTACGTTTTGATCTAAGGCCGTTAACACTGTGTTACCCAATATATTTATAATTGTTTGCCTATGTTCAAACATAAAGTGCCGTGTGTTTAAACAAATGATAAAGTCTCACTCATGAGAACATACAACTAGCTATTAATAGCCACAAATTGTAAACAATTTCCCTGGCATTCAATGTAATTGTCAACTTTAACGAACTGTTTCGAGCAAATTTCGCTTCAAGTGTCTTCACTCATCAGATTCGATAGCCAGCAAAATTGCTGACGTCGCTTGGATCCCTGAGCCCAGTTCAACAAACGGTATTGTTAATGCTGCTCCTGCTGCTGCTGCTCCTGCTGCTGCCTCTTCTTCTTTCTCTTTGGCTGCACACTGTTGAGCAATTTGCACAAATGGCTGGCAACAGCAACAAAAGCCAATGGCACAGAACAAAATTCAACAAAAAAAAAAGAAGAAGAAATGCGCAAAAACAACAACAGCATGCGGCATAAAAATGTAAAATCTTAACACTTTTCACACACACACATAGGCGCACAGCCGGATCGGAATATTGTGCGGGCAAACAAAAAGGCGCAACAACAATAGGGATAAAGACGGAAGGGTCGTGGGAAACGCAGCACCCAAAGCCCCTATAGCGATTGCACAAAAATAATGAGGAAACGCGCTGGATGCGCGCTGCCACACACCCATACACATATAGGGTATGTGTGTGTGTGTGTGTGTGTGTGTGTGTTGGACGCTCTCTTGAGCAATCATCTGGCGAATGAAGCCACTCAGACGCTGGCAGAGTCTGGGGCCAGGTGGCGCCACAGTGCCTTGCTGCATATGTGTGTGTGTGTGTGTGTGTGTGTTCGCACAGTCATTTAGTATTTATGCGTTGATATCTGCGAGTGAGTCTTCAATTTTTCATGTGCTTCTGCCTTGGTGTGTGAGTGTGCTTGTGTGTGTGTGTGTGTGCCACTCTTTTATTTATTAATTTATTCTTGCACAGGTTCGCTTCAATGTCAAGTGTTTAATTTGTAACCTTTGCTTTTCGGAGCCGTTTGTTTTGTTACTGAATTACGCAACCAAATGAACAATATGCTACTCGTCTTAACTAATGTCATTAATTTTAATTAAGCTACAGCAATTCTCCTTGGTTAATTACAATTAATTACAGCACTGAAATGTAAACGTCTGAGCGATACATTTGTTGCGATGCCATTTATCAAGAACTATCTTTGATCGCAGATATTAGCGAATTATATATAATCCGATATTTATCAGTTTGGTCAGAGAAAGGGGGGAGTTATCCAAAATGTAAAAAATGTTGCAGCTGTGTATACTATACGAAAACCTAAATAGTAGATTTGGTCATTCCGACTCCTGTAATTTTAAATGATGCTCTAAAACCTCAAGTAAAAATCGAATATTTATCGATCTTGCGCAAGCAATGGAAGCGGCTACCTTCAAAATTTCAAATCTCTAGCAATTACAATCTCTAAAACAGGCAAAGTGACACTTGGAAGGACATGTCCATATCGAGTGGACATTATTTGTTGACCAAGGATTTGCTGTCCACAGCGTCATTTGCAATGCGCACACAAAACTATTCTTCTGACAGTGAATTTCTTTGCTTTACAGCAACAATACGAAATTGTATCAAGTCATTGTCAACAGCTCCGACAGTTAAAAGCAGCTGACAAGCCAAAATGTATTGAGTCAATGTCAACAATAAGCCAAATTTAATAATAGCCAACAATAGCTTAAAGTGTTGAGTGCATACTTATGCTCTTGTAGAGGGTATTATAATTTTGACATGGAGTTTGTAACGCATTAAAGGAGGCATCTTCTACCCAATTAGGTATGTATATGTATATATTATTGATCAGTATCAACAGTCGAGGCGATATCGTAATGAAACTTTGCATTGATTCGTCTTGCCGTTGCAACGGGTTTGTTGGAACCAGTATATCGTATAAGTAGTATATCAGCCATCGATCGAAAAAAGTAGATCTATCATAAAAAACTTATTTGTGTTTGCCAAGGCATTTAAATCAAGACTGGCACTTACAAGTTTTATTCAGCTGATAACATCTCAGCTATCTCTTATTAAGTTCTATGAAAAAAATCGGTCAAAAAATGAGTTTTACTACGAAAAAAATATATAAATAAATTTGATGTCTAGCAGAGTATTCAATCTTCGGCTTGCCTGTAATATACTTTTGTGTATGAATAAGGCATCCTTTGATTGTGATAAGTTTGAGTCTTATTTATATTCAGCTTCTCTGTTGTCCTTTGCGTTTTGTCACATAAATCAGCTTGTGCCAATTAATTACATTTCTTATCGCCAATTATGAATCGCTGTGTGCGCCAAAGTTGTTGTCTCCATCTCACTTTCTCTGTTTTTTCTCTCCATACAGAGACTATCCGCAGCTCTCGCACTCGCTGTCGCACTTGCTGTGGCCTTGGGCCTTTGATTTTAATTGCCTCGGCAGCACGACAACAAGTCGGGCGCTGTTGCCAGCTCCGGCTCTGCTGGCCCAGTCTGTGGGCAATCAGCTCGTCTATCCGTCCTTATCGTCATCATGCTGCTTATCAGCTGTGTCCAATCAGGCCCAGTATTGTTTTCATTTGCATTTTCATTTTCATTTTCATTTTCTTGCACGTTTTCTCACTCTTTAAATCTGCTTTGCTTTTATCTCGACTCGGGTAATTTAAACTTGCAATGAGTGCACAAATCAGTATCCACAATGTACTCTCACACACACAAGCCACACTCCCACCTACACACTCACACCCCCACACACTCATACACACTTGCTCTTCTAGTTTTTTGTTAGCTGTTTTGGCTTGTCAGCTGTTTTATCTGCCAGAGCTGTCCAAAGTTCTGAATAGTATCCCGCCAGTTGTCCGTGCTTAATATTCAACTTTAATGAACCCGTCCAATATTTAACGAGTAGTCTATCAGTATTGTGAGTTGGGTTAGCTCAAAGTTCGAAAAATAAACAGAATTCCATTGAATACCGTTTGGGGCCTTGTTTTAACATTACATTTTGTTTTACGCTCTAGTCTCTTCTAACTTTTAAAGGTTTACTTTTAGTTTTTTGCTTTTTTAGTTTTAAACTCAAACTGTGTTTTGGCGTGTACAACTTTTTTATATTTCTTTTTTTTAGATATCCTGACCAGCCTCAGCATTTACGAACTTCGTTTACATAACTGCATTACGCTCCTAATAAGTATATTAACATAATCTCATATATATGGAACGATCCGAACGAACCAATCAAATGTGGAGAATATAATCAGCAAACCAAGGCTTAACCAAATCCACGGCTCAAGGATGTGGACATTGGGTCAACAAAGGGAAAGTTAAGGTCAGTTATTAGTTTGAATCCTGATGAAAAACAACATCTTATCTTCTTTTCAATTTTGTCAGAAATGAAGGTATAAATTATTGTTATTTCAAGCGGAATTTAGTATTTAGCCAAGTCACACTTTATAGTACTTATTGCAGCTGGCTGAGATGGATACTCAGCTACTTATCTAACAGATTTTCCACTCTAGCAAAAGAGAGAGATATTCCAGAGAAAAGCAAATTTACAATGCACATAAAACGCAATTAGGGGCCGTCGAGTGTTTAATTTCTTTTTAATGTATTTATTTATGCAATGCAAAACATTTGGCCCTTTGGCTGCGTGCTGCGGGCTTAAGGAATCCGGTGCTGCCAATGCTGTGGCGGGGGATGCCAGGTCGCGTGGGGATGGTGGAGGGGGGAAGGGGGGGGGGGGGTGAGCGTGGATGCATCACATTCATTTGGCTGTGCAAACTTGTTCAACGCGCACAACTTCAAGAGCAGCCAACAAACGACAAGTGGCTTTTTAGCTACATCAAAATCAACACGCCGAACGCCCGCATCCGGCAGCTGACTGCCAGCCACGCCCCCCATTAAGAAGAGCGGGCGGGGTGGGCGTCGAGTGGCTTTTAGCGCGAGTGCACAAAATTATGCAACTATTTGTGCAAACAAGTAGCACAGTTCTGAGGCGCCAACAGCAACAAAAATAACGCTGACAACGCCGACAACGCCGACAACGACAAACAACGATGACAGCAACTCAATCAGCAATTCTGCCTACGGGCTGATAGGGGGCGTGGGCCTGGCTCATAGCAACAGTTGACAACCCGCTCACTTTCGAAACGGAAGTCAGCTGCCAGCCGCCGCAGGCAGCCGCTTCGTCAGGTGGCATGCCGTTTCAGTTGTGGCACAGTTACTTATTAGCAATAAACAAGTGCAAATTAATACCAATTGTCTATCCAAACGGTTAGCTTTATCACACAAACTATTTGACTTGCATAGTAAATAGAAACAGGCAAACGGTATTTGCAAATTTTGCCTGGCACCTAAATTTCCCATGGTTTGCCACAGCTTTACTGATAATAAGATGTCTATATGATAAAACTCTCATCTCCGCGCAGAGATAAGAAGTTTAGAAAGGAAATAACTCCGCCGTCGAATATTTTAAAGCGACATAAGTAGTTCCGCCGTTTTAAGAACGACATACATAAATCCGTGGGAGGATATGACGTTTAGAAATGACCCAATATTTCAATCAGTCAGTCAGTCAGCCAATCAGACGAAAATCAATCAATCAGTCAGTCAAACGGTTTGTCAGTGAGTCAGTCAGTCCGTTACTCAGTCAATTAGCTTATCTTTAAACCAGTCGGTCAATCAGCCCACCAGTCGGTCAGTCAGTCAATATATTAATCAGTCAGTCAGTAAATCAGACAGAAATCAGGCAGTCATTTTTTAAACCAGTCAGTCAATCAGTCAACCAGTCACTCAAAAATCAATCGGTTACTCAGTCAACGTATTAATCAGTCAATAAGTCTGTCAGACAGAAATCAGGCAGTCAATCAATCAATCAGTCACTCAGTCAGTCAATCTTTCAGTCAGTCAGCCTATCAGCCAATTAGCTAATATTTAAACTAGTCAGTCAATCAGTCGAAACTCAATCGGCTAGTCAGTCAATGTATTAATCAGCCTGTGAGTCAATCAGACAGAAGTCAGGCAGTCAATCAATCAATCAGCCAGCCAGCCAGTCAGTCAATCATTTAGTAAGTCAGTCAGTCGGCCAATCGGTTAATCTGTTTACCAATCAGTCAGTCAGTCAGAGCTGATTACTCTTATCAGATTCCAATTAAAAATTTTAAATATTTTTCTAGATAGCCATGAAATTTTATACAAGGCCTTTGGCCAGTGGGCCTAAAATTTGACGCGACACAATCGTCACCTTCTCGAAGTAAATCGATTCTATTTTTGTTCCTCACTGGGTTCCTTTTTAATTCAAAAATTGCGTCAGCCCTTGGGTCATGCGTCATGCGCTCATTTATTTTCATTGTTGACTCATTTCGATATTTTAATGCGCTATCTGTGTGTTCGTGTGTGTGTGTGTGTGTGTGTCCTTTGTCCAACATGACGTACGCGTAATCTTATGAAGTGTTGCTTCAACCCAATTGCTAATCAATGTTAATGGCTTGCTGCAAATATGACCAAAACCAGACGCTGTAAACAACATGTAAGCAGCACGAAAGAGCGAGAAAATGGCTAAGAAGGGGCGGGGGATGCTTTTGGGTAAAAACATTTAGAGCAAATTTTGCGTAAAAGTTTTCCATTGCGCGCTGTAACATGAGATTTGAAAAACAAATGCTAATGCGCACATATATTAGAATAAGATACAGGGCCGGGCCGGGCCGGGCCGGGTTATCAAAATGAAAATGCGCAACGAGCGAGCACAGAAAATATAAGCCCATATATGTATGTATATAAGTATATTAGAAACCAACTGAAAGAAAGCTGAAATATGATATAATAAACATAAGAACTCGCAAATTTGGCCACGTCGTGGCCCCACCTGCTGGCAGCTCGAACGAAGCGGGCCACTTACAAAATATGCAGCAGTCACACACAACACACGCACACACACAGGGAGCACAACTAGCTCGAAGGTTGCTTAGAGTATCTGCAAATTGAAGGCCCGGTTGGGCGACGTATTCACATAATTTATGCCAGTTCATCGATTTGCACTAAATATGAATAGAGCACTCGCACTGGCATTTAAATAAAATACTCACATTTTATGACCCTGCATGAATTGTGCATAAATGTTTGGTTTTGTGCAGACATATATATATACATATATAACATATATTATATGTCATTTGTGCATATTACGCATACGCCACGTAGCGCACTAGAGCAAAGCTGAAGCCCAACACACAAGTATAATATATTCACGCATAGCCTACATTTTATACCCTTCCATTGAAGGAACCATACCACACTTGTTAAAGTATATATATATTCGTGATCAATACGGACAGCTGACTCGATTTCGGCATAAACGACCTGTCTGTCTATCAGTTATAATGAAATGCAGTTCGTCAGCTTTAAAGCTTCTGTCATACATTTTCTATCCACTATATCATTTAGCTGCTTTAGGAATGATAGGTAAATAATTGAGCTCTATGATAAAGAACTTATTGCTTTTCACTTGGCATTAACAAAAGTTGCTATAATCTGAATACACTTAGAAGTTTATATGTGAATAATCCAATTGATATAAGACAACTATATCAAACTGATCAAACTCTACGTAATCTTTTTTGATTTTTAGAAAAAAACAGTTTTAATATTCCCAAGGTTTACTTCGCTTTCATAGAATCTATGGAATCAAATCCAGAAATAGTTCTTGTATGATATTATATTATTTATGATAGTATTTATTTTTAACCGGATCCAGCTCCATACTTAGAGTTAATAGGAAAAATTTGTTTATCTCTTTTTGTATAGAAATATGCCGCATATCTGGAAAGAGTGTTTCTTTTGCGGCGTGCCAAAGACAATCGTTCGTACTTTATATTAATTGCATTCAAATTCTAATGAGATATTGCCTATTCAACTGTATAGTTATGGGTCTGTAATATTTCACAGACTATACGGATATTTTTGCATTGCCGCACACTGGTTTACACTTTGAGAATGCAATTTTGAAGAAAATACTGCATTTGTCGCATTTTGCACTTGGCCCCAGGGTCGCAGTCACATTCCAAACACCGCAGAGGAGTTTTGGCTGCCTGACACAGACCAGTGGTTGCGTCAAGGGGGGGTTCGGGAGGGGGAATGAATACTTTTCACTATTCGTGTTCTTATTTCGATGCGAGTACAATTCAGTTCACTGTTCGTAGCTCGCATTCGATTGCAGCGAAGCTGCTGGCAGCACATAAATCACAGCACTTTACTGAACAAACGGGCAGCTGGAAAAGCGAGGGGGGGGAGGGGTGACTGGGACTGGGGCTGGGCTAGTGGGGACGTATGCAGTTTGCAGCTGGTTGGGCTGAGGCACCCTCGGGCTGGCACACAATCCCTATTATTTTGTTTTGTTTTGTTTCTTTTATTTTACTATCTCAGCCGCATGTCACGTGTTCTCATGTGCGACTCGCCTGCCCAGCAGCTCCGCCAACTCTTTAACCCCAAATACTAAACCCCACCCCCCTCTAGCCCCCTACACCCAATCCGCTATCCCCACACTATTCCCGCTCTGTGGACACTCTGTTTATATTCGTTCGATTTTGCTGCCGACAAAACGGCAACGGGCAAAACATTTTTCAGACATTTCTGACACAGACTTGCGCCTGACAACTGACTGCCCGTGTGTGTGTGTGTGTGTGTGTGTGTGTGTGTGTGTGTGTGCGTGCGTGTGTGTGTGTGTCTCATCTAATAAAGCAAAGCCCTGGCACTGCAGTGAAGATACTAAAAATAAATTTGCACTGCGCGCAACTAACTTTCGGTTTGCCGACTGCAATTGGCAACACATAAGGGGGGCGGAAGGGGAAGGCAAAGACCAGGGACGAGGGAGGGGGCCTTTTACAAAGGGAAGCAAACTTACTGCACCTGCAGCGCAACGCTCCAATGTGGCATATTTTTATGAATTTCAGCTCAGAAGCGCACATCACACACAAACATCGATGCGTCTGTGTGTGTGAAAATCTGCATCTGAATCTAAATTTGAATTTGAATTTGAATTTAAATTTGAATTTGAATGCGAATTTCAAGTTTGTTGGCGTCCACACGTTGGCAATGTCTCATGACATGGATTTTGGGGGTGTGTACATACATAGCTGCTACACTGCCAACTAAAAATAAACGTACACAAGTGTGTAAGCCTCGCATATACTTTTTTCCCCTGCTGCTAAACTTGGTCTTACACAAAACTGGACACAAGCAGAGCTAGATATATATACATATACATATATAATGTATATTTAGGGCAAAGTAGCTAATGAAACGCCTTTAACATTTTACTACAAGCAACGCGCGAGTCCTGGTTTCAGTTTGCGTGTTGGTTTTTAGATGCGTTGAATAATAGATTTGTCAGCTTTGCGAGCTGTAGTTGTAACTCTGTAGTTTCTAAACAAACGACTTTAATTAGCAGAACAAATAGCAGGGCTTAAATGCAAGTGGCTCAACTTGCAAATACCCTGTGCCCAGGTCTTTCTCCAAACCGTTTTTTCGCCTTGTTGGTGGATTAGCCAAGATCCGTCTATCACAGTTTAGTATAGTTAAAACAAAGTAGTTTTAATTCAATGTTTTATCACATATTTTCCACACTTGTGCATAGAATGATGCCAGCCTCTACTCGGTTTGTTAAACTCTGCCATTTGGGGCATTTATTGAGTGCTCGATGCGCTATCTAATTGAGTATAATCTTGTGTTTGTGCAAATTGGTCAATTAGTGGGCTAATTGGCCATTGACAACTGTTTGTCTGATTTCAAATGCTCTACTAGCAAGTGCTACAGGCAGTTTGTCACTCGATGAAGCGTTTGAGAGATACAATTTTATTTAATTTATGCATTTCGTATATTAATATGTGACAAAGGCAAATACTCAGGCAAACATTTTTGTCTCCGCAGACCATTTTTCATAATTTAATTTAATTCTCAAGTTTGACCTGCTCCATGACACTGGATGTTTTGCTGCTAAAATGTTACCTGCTAATTATTGGAGGACACGCCCAAAATACACACAAATACGAGCGCACACAAAAACACACACACCTACACGAACTCGCCTTTGTTCAGGTTGGGGAAAATTAGACATAGCGAATTTCGCATAGATGCAATTTTCATGACAATTTACTCACATCAGCTCGGAATGTTGCCGGTTTCCAGTTGATATTAACTGTTTGCCACTAATTGACAAATGACCCCCACACACACATACACGCATATATGTATATATACAAACGCTCACTTAAACACGCACGCAAACATACAAATATACAAAGTATTAACAACCAAGCATAGTTTTAACTTAACGAAGAAAATTTCAATTTATAAAATAACCTTCTATCTTTATATATAAAAATGGCCTCAAACTCATTTTCAGGGACCTTCGTTTAAATTCATTCTAAGTGTTTCGCCATTTTTGGAAAATCAATTACTCGTTGGTGGAAATGGGAGTCACAGATTTGGATGGTGAAGTTTCGGGTTCTAATTTAGTTCCAGGGATCTTAATCAAAATTTCATAAAATTCAATACAAGTTAAAGATCTCCGCGTGAAGTAATGTCGCTTCCAAATGATATATCATCTCTCGGAAATATATCGTTTTTAGAACGGCGGAGCTTAAACGACATAATCTCGATATGATCAAAGGCGGAGTTATGTCATGGCAAGATTATGTCGTTTTAAAGCGACATAACTCCGCCGTTTATATTGGGGAGAATATGTCAAGCACATATAGGTAGATTAAAATTTTCAACGGCCTACTTTATAATTTGAAGAAAACTGAAGTAAAGTAAATTCGAACGAAATTTGAAGGAATATTCCATCTTTTGAAAACTTTTGACTACGCCAATGTGTTTCTTAAACAGCTGACAAGCTAATCAGAACTATGTGGATTATTTCTCAACATTTTAAGATAAAGGTTTGTTGGGTAGTTACTTTTCCCACTTGACAAAGCAATTATTGAAAAATCTATTTATTCATGTATCTATATATACATATGTTCATTTATATTCATAGCAAGCGACACAAAGCCTTTGTTGTAATTGACTGAATGCCAGCACTTAGTTTAACCTATGCATGTTTTAACTTGAAGTGCCTTCAATTTATGTGCTGTAATTTAATCTGGGCACCATCTGAAACCTTTCGCTTGCCACCGTTGTGACCTTTTTCAGCTGGCACAGAAAGATGCAAACACACGAGCCACGCGACCCACGGCCCGTGCACCTATTCGATCCTCAGCTGATTTCTCGAGAGATAGGCGCTCTGCTCTAGCACCTATTACATGCGGACTCTCTCTCTCTCTCTCTCTGTGTAGTTTGAAGTGCAGTTCATGTGCCAACATTATAAATTTCAATTTCATGCCTGACTAACGGATAGCAGGCACAGCGGTAAACGGCTGCTAAATGTCAGGGGTTCACGGATGGCGGCCACAATACAAAATGCCTCAAGCAGCTTGAGAAAACCGGAAAGGGGGGATGGGCGATGCCAGCTATACTGCTTATCTGCAACGCCCATACACTCACAGAAACACACACAGATACACTGGCTGAAGCGTTGATGCGGCAGCGATGGCAATAAAAACCAGTTACAATTTGCTCGGTCGCCTTTTTCTGTTGAATTTATGCTTCTTTGAAATGAATTTGCAGTGAATGGCTGCCAACTGATTGAGCAGCTACACACACACGCACACCCACACACACACACAGGTGGAGGCAAAGCCAAGGAAATGCAGGCACTTAGCCACTTGCAATAAAGCCAAAAAGTCAACCAGCGCTTGGGCTGAAGATTGCCAGCAGGCGCCCAGAATGCAATTTGTCAACGATTTTTGCAATTTTCATGCGGGGCGACAAAATTCAATCTACACACACGTATACACGTGCCAACCCACATATATACACACATACAAGGAGAAGATTCTAGGCAGATGGCCGTGGCAAACGTGGCCCGCATTTCATCATTCATTGGCTGACAGGAAATTGCAAAATTTGTTGCCCTCTCGACGAGGCGACGCGTCGCTGGCTCTAATTTCAATTTGCTCCACTTTGCCGAGCTCATGGAACACCCAAAAGCAGGCGAGTATATATTACACACACACTCAGAGACTTTAATTAACATATAAACGCTTTATAATAGGCAATTTGGCACTTTTCTGGCAAAGCCCATTAATGCAGCCCGTTGGCAAAATTAAATCCAGCCAAGGACCATTTACGAACACTTTTGTGGTCGCTGTTTTCCAATAAACATTAAACTTGGACTCGCAAGACAGGCTAGGTTAGGGTGAGTACAAAAATGTAGATGGGCTGAGATTAAGATAATTTGTTGCTTCTGAGCCAACAAATATTATTAATAATAACAAAAACGATAATAATAATAATAATAATAATAATGATAAAAATAGTTGCTTTAAGACTGAAGCTTGTTGGTTAAAGACATAAGAGCAAGAGAGGGACAGTTGATTGAGCTTTGAGCTTTAAGTCATATTAATCGCATTTGTTATAATAATTGAACGTACGTATATATTATTAGAACAATATTATACATGTATCTTAATCCACATCTTAACTGCCCGAACTCAATCTTATATCTCATCAAGAACCGAGCCATAAGCCGCATTATTTGGATCAAGCCTGAAACGAACTTTTCGCAATATCCACTCTTCTTGGATGATAAATACGGGTCAAAGGTTAAATAGGCGAGTCTTTAAGAAAATTCATTTGAGACGCATTTCATACTTTTCGCAAAAAGATTTGGTGGGTAAAGTTTCGGCTACAAATTCCTTTCCAAGGATATCTTTGAAAATTAAAATCCAAAAGCATGTTCTGTTTAACGCAATGTTTTTTATAGTTTTGCAAGTCGTTTAAGTTTTGGACTTTGTTTGACTTTAGTACTCTATATAGAAAACTTGATTTACGAAGGGAATCTTAAGGCATTTGGCATTCGCTTTAAGCATGAACCGAACCACCGAAAAAGTTGATTTAAATAAATATCTGTGCCACAGTAGCTTGCAAAACTCTAAGCCGAAAGCACGTTTACTAATTTGGCCAGATCATTTTAAGTGACTTTGTGAAATTTTGGATACATATTGCAACACTGCTTAAAGCACTTTCACCAATTTGGCCAGATCATTTCAACAGATTTTATGGGATTTAATTTGCAATGCTTTGGTCAGCAGCTGTGCTACATTTAGATTGTTGGCCAAGAGTACATTGATTGCTGCCTGCTTTTAGGCGCTGCTGCTGTTTGGCCATGTGTCGCATTTTGGCAGCCGACCAACAAAAAAATAAGCAAAAACGTAAACTGGCAATAGCAAATGGAAATCGCTTGGTGATTATGCTAGCCTGCTTTTAATTTCGCAAATGCGCTCCTCGAACGCTCCCCAAAGGCAGGCAAGGCTGTGGAATCAAGGTTCCCATTTGGTTGCTCTAATCAAATCAAATACTCCCCGTGCCGCACAGGGGCGCGCGGCGGTTGCTCTTCTTTGGTTGCGCTGTGTCGTTTGGGGCAGGTGCTGCGCCATAAAAAGGTGCACATAAAATTACAGAAATGTGCGGCAAATATGTAATAAAAATTGCAATTCGAGCTGCGGCCAAATCGCAAAATGTATCTGTCAGATACATATTATGCATAACATATTTACGGCCATTGAAGTGAATTCAAATTGCTTTGCTGCCGCTGCCGTTGCGGTTGCGGTTGCTGCTCCGCTTTGTGTGGCACGTGGGCAGACCACCAAGAGCGCAAGAGCGCAAAAAAGTGTGCTATGGTTTTCAGCTTTGACAAGCAACTGACAAGCGACAAACCGGCAACAAACTTGCCGCTAAGCGTGACAACCCTGAAATTTAGGAGCGCTACGTCAGCTGCCAATTAATTATGCATGTTCATGTGCACAGCAAAAACAAAACCAACAATAGCAACAACCAAGGGACCTAAGGAAGGGAAAACCCAACATCACCAAGCTGTGCACAGAAACCAATCGAATGAGCTCTGTTGACTTTAATAATTGAAGTGTGACATGAATTATTGCCTGTGCGAGCAGCTGGCGCCTTCAGGACGCTTCCACGTAGCCAACGTGCTGGCAAAAACTCTCATTGAAAAAATGCCATACAGAACAAAAAAGACACAAGCACCAAGCCGAAGCAACTATGCTCTTCACATAACCATATGTACTTTAAGGCAAACCAATTGAGAACTGATTGCGAATTACAATTTGAAATACAATCCGAAGTGAAACATATTTTTTTAAAAATTTGTTTGGTAATAAACAAAAAAACTTTTAAGGCACACCCAGAATTAAAGGTACCAACAATTGCACTTGTGGAACCTAATTGGGTGGATGTCAAGATTAAGTAGAGATCATTTTCTTTTTTTCTACATGGAAATATTTTCGACTTGCGATTAAAATTTTAATGCTTTGAACCAGAATCTGAGCTTATGAGTGTGGAAAACCGGCTTCATGAACCGTACCTAAACACAATGAGTTCGTTCAAGCCGTGAGCTGAACCAATCATCTATTTTTTTATTTTTTTGCAGCACTGATTTTAATATTAATCAAAAGTCTGCTCGAATCTATTGTTGAACTTAATTGAATCAAATTTAAATCTAATCGAAACTGAATCAAATTTAAATCAAATCGAAACTAAATCAAATTTAATTCATATCAAAATTTGCAATTATGAAAAACGTTTGTAATTAAACATTTTTATGCGTAACAAACAAAGGTAACAAACGTTGTTGAATAGCTGATCATATGCGCTGCGAGAGTGTGAAAATCAATTTATTCAAGCAATTCGCGTTGTTAAGGATGGTTATGGCAAGAGACTTGCGGAGGGAGAGACGTTCAAGTTGCGTTGGCTGTGATTGCAAATTGTTGAAAATGAATTTTAAACTGCTTCTGTGCTAGTTAAAAGACTGAAAAGGAGCAGACAGTTAATATTTATTTGCAGTCTCTGCCGGTGGCTCAATTGAAAAAGCGCCTGAAAGTATGCAACGGATTTGCCTGATACCCTGTATTCAATGGGGCTTAGTACTTAAGAGTATGTTGTTAATTTATTGTCTTCGCTAGGAATCCGTTAAAATAATGTAGAAGTAGGTCGTATTTCGTGCTCGATAAGCATCAATCAATATTCCTTTATAACAGCACATAACATCGTAATTCGAACATTGTTTCTGGGCCTTAATTGAGTTTCCAAGTAGTTTCAAACTAAGCGAAAAGTTAAATAAAACTATTCATTAATAAATTTCGCTTACAATTACTTTAATCTGGAGTCTAGTTTCCTCAGGTTCTGCGCAAAATCAATTAAGAGCTCTCCCTAATTCAAATAGCCTAAAGTTCAATGCGAGGAAAATCAATCTAAAAGTCAAATACAAAGTCGGCAGGAATTTTCCATGGAAAATCCATTTCGAGGAAATTTGTCAGCTTAAGAAGCTGCAACTTTTGCGCTTCCGCTCGACCGACTTAACGAAGAAGCGAGCGGCCCAAATACGAGAATTTGCATATTGAAATGAGCAGATGGCGTGGAAAACATCAGTGGAAAATTTTGCAGCGCCGCCGTATACAGTCGTATTATTAATGAAGGTCCTGACAAAACCAACCGAGATTAGCTATTAATTTTCATTATTATGTGGGAGGGCAACATTCTACTTATACGTATATATAAAAATGCCGCAAAAGCATAAAGTGGCTTAGCCAAATTGAAGTTGGCTGTTAAAAACGGTTTCGGCCAAACTGCTGAGAAAAGCAGAAAACTGAAAAGAAAATTGAGGCGGCGCCAGTTAATCAAAATGTGGAAACAGCTATTCGACTTTTATGCATATATCTAAAGTCGGTCTATACGAGGCCTTTGGGCAGGCACGTGTGCCAATTGCATTAGTCGAATTCTATTTCACTTTAAACGCTACGAGCTTGGCATTTTTTATTTCAAAGTTCTGCTCTCCAATGTGTTTTTTTTCTGTTTCTTTTGGGGCGTAGCAGCCACAACTTGTGCCGTTTTACACATGGTATTTGCAACCAAAATTGCTGCCAAGCGTGCCATAAGTTGCCAAAGTTATCTCTCTCTCTCTCACTCTCACTCTCTATCTCAGTCTCAGCCATTTCGTGCACATATACTTGAAAATGTTAACACGATAAACTGCATGAATACGAGCTAAGAATTTGTTATAGATTCGAATTTGGCTTTAACTATTTTTATGGCAGTTCGCAAATTGAGCTGAAAGAGTTTCCATAAAATTTTCGAAGCGCCAAAAAAACACTATCAAATTCGTATACCTATCAATATGTGTTCTTAAGTCTGCCATAAAATGTTGTATAAAGTAGAGATGAGCGCATGTGCAATTTGTTTTACGCATTAATTGGAAAAGTCGTGTTGCGTCGTGTTGTGGTCGTGTTGAGATCGTGTTGGAATAGCGGTGCGATCGTGTTAATGTTGTGTTGAGTTGTGTTGGTTCGTGTTGGACTCGTTTATGGAACTTCGTATTGGAATCATGTGAATATTGTGATTTGTTTTATATTGCGGTCGTGTCTTGAAAGTCGTGTTCAATTGTGTTTAGCCGTGTAAAGACATTTATACTCTTGTTCTGATGTATTGTATTAAATTAGTATAATATTGGGCGATGTGTTGAGCTGTATTGGGGTCGTGTTGGAACAGCGTAGCGGTCGTGTTGATGTTGCGTATTTGAAACTAAGTAGGTTGTATTGAGGCTATTTCTTGACCTGTCTAGTCTATTTTTTTGTCGTGTTGGAATGATGGCGTAAATACATTTTAACTGATGTAGTGTTGTATTGTTCGCGCTTCGAATAGTGTTGATGAAGTGTTGGATTTTGTTCGGATCGTGTTGGCATCTTATTAATCGTGCTTTATTATCTTAAATAGTGTTACGTAGTGTTGAGTAGTGCTGTAATGATGTTGATGGTGTGTTGATTTGTGTTCGGATCGTGTTTGATTCATGTTGGCATCTTAGTAAGTCGTGTTGATTCATTTTCGTGTCGTAGTGTCATCAGTTAACTCGTGTTTAAAACATGTTACTTTTCGTGTTGGGCTTTAGTTTAAGTCGTGTCGTGAAAGCCGTGTTAAACTGTGTTTAGTCGTGCTGCATTCTGCCAAGTCGTGTAAGGTACATTTGTTGAATCTTATTTGGCTCGTGACTCGCCTTTTATGGTTAGGCCATGTCAAATCCCCAGTTAGTTTTCAATTTTATTTTAGGCGAAAGTCCCGTGTTAAGTCGTGCCTACTCGTCTAACGTATCATTATAATTCTGTGAGCATGTGTCAGGATTGCCTTGATTTGCGAACTTATGTGTACAAATAGACACAGATTGTTCAGGATTGTCACAGGACAAGTTAAGCTCGACGTTTACATTTCAATTCGTGCCTTTTTTTGGCCAACTTCTGTGAAGCACATCAAGTTGGCAATTAGAGGGCCATCAGCAAGAAGTTAGCAACTAATTAAAGATACACCGTCGCACATCCACACATACCGATGCACAGAAAATGTGGGGTGTAACAAATGGTGGCGATGTCCTCAGGTGTGTGCGCCTCGAGGCTTCAAGTTTCAACAAAAGTTGTTGGCCCGTTGGGGGTCCACCTGGGCTTGTGGTTTCAACAGCAGCTATCCCGCTGCCACATGCCACAAGCAGCGATGCCCTTTGACTGTGCCCCGTTGCGGCTTCGGTTGCGGTTGATCGGGCTCCTGTCTAAACCATAACTAAACCTTTAACACAGTGTCTAACCAGAAGCTCAAACGCAGCCCTGGTGTACGGCTCGCTCGGGCAATTTCAATTATAATCACATTTGGCATTTGCATATCGCTGCTTATTGCAATTTGTAATTAAATGCGGGGCGTTGGCCCGTTTGTCAGCATAATTTAAGTAATTGCGAATTAATTTGCAGACTTAATGACACGCAGAACGCAAAATTGTAACCGAAGCTCAAAACTGAAAATGTAAACTAATTAAAGTGCTTTCAAGCAGCGGTCGTTCGCATGTAATATGAGACTCGCCAATAACCAAGTGACCACGGGCGCGTCAGATGGACTACACGCAGTGGGCGTGGCACTCGAGCTATGTAGGCGCCGACATGTGTGTGTGTGCGTGTGTCTGTGTGTATTTTTTTATAGCCAAACTGGCCTCAAAATGCACTTAAAAGCAATTAATTTGCAGTAAAAGCAGTTTTAATGCGCCACGTACCCTGTCTGGCTGTGTGTGGGTCTGTGTGTGTGGGTGTGTGTGTGTGTGTGTGTGGAGCTGGCGTCATCAATCAGCCACCAACACCTGCTCCTTACCGCAAATGCATTAATCCTAACCATAGTCTAGCTATAGTTTTGCCTAACTAGGCCAACCGAATCGATGTCGTTTACGCATTGCTCATACGCCCCGTGTTACGCCTACAAATTCCAACAAGAACAAGATAAAAATGGCCACCTTTTTCGCACAGAAAATTAAATATCCTTGCCAAATTATAGTTTGAGGTTTTACAGGTGTGGGCCGAATAGGGAAACTCGTAATTGCAGAGTTCACGGAAACAAAGCCTTGAAAACAAGGTGAGGTATATCAGTCCGAGTTTGATAAGATATGGATATGTTTTATATGTTATATGGATAGGTTAAGACGGGGTTTCGTGAAATTCCACCGGCATGTGTGGAAAAATGGCGAAAAACGTTTGTATGAAACTTTTTTGCTTACCATCCGATCATTTTCAAAGATATTTGTGTAAATTTATGTGATATGTTCCTGGGGTCGCAAATGCGGGTCAAAGGTTTAATAAATGAAATTTTATTCTTCATCTTCAAGATTCTAGACTACTAGACTAACATGGCCGGAAAGCGTTGATTCTTTATTTGATTGACTTAAACATATTTTTAAATAGAAGTGGAGATCAAGATGGGTAGTTTTCAATTTTCTACATGGAGAGGTAAAAAATTTAAAATATGCAGCACAAAACGTTCCACGGGCAACGCCGAGCAATACCCGCTGGTAAGTATATAAAAAAGACTTCCATACAATAATCCATTAGACGAATCCATTAAAGGATATTTGCTTTGTAGCTAGGCAAATACCAAATGCAACACAACAAACTTGCAGCAAAATCTAAGTAATCCGCAAAAGAGCTCTGCAAACTGATGTCAAATAAATTGTAAAAGCTCGTCAAGATCTTTTATCTGTCATTTGTCTCCCTCTATATAAATAAATACAACATTTTTTTTCTTTCTATTTGTTGCAGAGTAATAAAATTGTGTGGCGGGCAAAACACATGTCTGCACATGTCAGGACTGTTATAATGATTCCTGTCATGGGCTTAAAAGCCGAGAGCGACTCTCGACTCTGCCCCACGCTGCCACTGGCTTGCCGCAAGTGTCCTAAGAGCCGACTCGAGGATTAGCCACGTTAGGTTATTTGCTTTGATTTTATATTTATTTTCTACGTTTCAGCCAACGATATTTGTTTGCTTCTTTTTTTTGCGCATTGTTAAGAGTTGTGTCCGGCAAACAGCAGAGTTGCAGCTTCTGCTATTGGTTTTTAATTGTTTTTTTTTTTTTTGGGTAGATCTACTTTGTTTTCCCAGCTTATCCAGTTTCTCAGTCACGTAGTCGACAGCCGATGACGTGGCTGTTGCTGAACTGTCAACAAAGCAGCGTCAGCTGTAGTTGTGTGCGTATATGTGTGTGTGTGCGTGTGCGTGTGTGTGTGTCATCAAGTGCAGTCAGCTGTCATCTCTTATACACATTGTCACGCAGTTGACGGGCAACAGCCCAACACCCTTTGCCAGCAGAGTTCCCGACGCTAAAAATAGCCATTAAATCGAAGCGAGCCACGCACTTTCTCTCTCTCGCACTCTGTCTCTCTTTCTCTTTCTCTGTCTCTTCCCCTTTCTCACTCTTCTCTCTAGTGTCTCTTATCGCATTGCCAGTTGATCGATTTTTGCCTTAACCAATTTTCGCAATGCTTAAACAGGCGACACGCCCCAAATACCCTAGACTCTAGACCATGTCACCAGTTGCCATCCAAGCCCCACCCTGGGCAATTGTCATTATAATAAGGTTATGTAGCTCTGACATATCCGTGTTTTTAACGCTTGCTCCCGCTCATCCCCACCCACCTTGTCGCTTGCCTCATTTGGTTCCATTGGCTGACCTTGAACGCTGCTCTTTATATTGATTTCTTTTTTAAGTTAATTAAAAAGCGCAGGTTGCGAAATGAAGCTCAGCCATTAAACCAAATGAGCCAAGCGAAATGTGGCGCCCCTCGCTTAAATTAGACTAATAGAAAAGAAGAAGCAGAACAAGTGAAGAAGAATAAAAACTAGATACGCAGCAATTGAGCAGCAGTAATTGTCATAATTAAGTGCAGAGCAGTACGCGGAGCTGGCAACTGTCGAGTGCCGGCTGCTCTTGGCGGGGACCTCGAGTGGTCGAGTCCCTCATAAATGTAAGTGATACGGCAGCTCAGACCCAATTCACATCCGGCAAATAGGTGGGCAACTAAGTGCCGGGCGGAAGAATTGCCCATGTTCTGTTCTGTTTTTTTTTGTTTTGGGCTTTAGCTTGATTCTAGTTAAAAAAAAAGAAAGTTCTTAAGCTCTTGCAGCGATTTTTAATTTTATTCTTTGAAGATCTATTTATGCTACATTCGGGAGTATTTGTTTGTTCGAATTTCTTTGTCAACTTTAAATTCTGTTCCTTATCTAACTTTATTTACTTACAATTTTCTATACTTTTTCTAAAATAATATGCTAAAATACGGAAATATTTTATCTATGAATTCTTAAGCTCGACTAAATTTTAAATTTGTATTTGCTTTGATGTAGGTCCTAAATATATTTACTTTTGGTTAAAAAGAAGTGCAACTCGATGAGTTGAGAAGACATCTTCATATATGATCTTCTTCTTGTTTAATGAGACGAGCAGATGGATCTATGCGCCCGCCCGTCTTGGCCTTAATAAGTCTGCCTTTAAACTAGTTTCTAAATTGTTATACCATGATATTGCTTCGAATTTGGAAAAAATTATGTGTATCGTCTACAGCATTTGGTTGTCCTTGAACCTTCTTGTCGCCTTAAGAGGTTTTTGATAGATATTTGACTCACATTCACATTACGTTCATTATGTTCTTAACATATCAGTAAACCTTTATTGACGTGGAATAACTATATGCTAAGGTCCTATGATCTATTGGAAAAGAAATCATATATGAACAACTTTTTTGTTTTTGAAAGTATGTCTAACAAACTGCTCGATAAAGCTCTTTATTTTTACTGATACATATGAATTATCTACTGGACTTATGCTGCCTCCTTTCTAAAGAGTCCTGTCTTAATATTTGTATTATCCTTTATAGCAGCTAGCTAATGCCCAATGCTCCTTTTTTTCTAACTATTTTTCATCTATCTATAGCTACATAATATATATACATACATATATGTATCCCATCTGTATCCATCGCATTTGAGCCGCCGCATTGCCTCCTCTTCGGGCCCATTTTCCCATTAGCCTTTTCCTATTTACATTTGCGTTGCTGTTTGCTCAACCCGGCCCGAACGCAACACTGGTCGACCGTGTCACAAAATCAATTAAAAAACTGCCTCATTCGCTGCAGCAACGCACCACGGGGCCCCCCTTTGCACCGCACACATTCTCCCAGGGCCCGACTCGGGCCTGAGCCTCGTCTATTTGCCCGGCGTAAATGTCGGCACTGGACACACATAAAATTTTTCCGCAAAAACTAGCGCAAAAATAAAACGCACAAGAGCTGCAGGTAAACAGCGTCCAGAGAGCAGCCCCTGGCAAGCGGCCGCGCCCAAGCGACGCATCAGCCAACCCACCGCCCCCCGCAATAAGCCGCCCAAACGCCCAGCCACACCCACTGAAAAGAGCGAACGACTAATTTTTGTCGTGCACGGTCAACTTTTGTAATTTCCGTAGCATTTGGGCGCGTCAGACGGCGACGCTTGTCGAGCAATTATGCCACTTGCCACTTGCTGCAATAACTGCCCCTTGGCTAAGCTGCCACGCCCAGCTCGCCCAGCCAGACAACCGCCCAACGAGCCAGCCACCCAGACACATAGCCAATCTCAATGCCTGCCTCATCTGTTGGGCTTTGGGCTTTGCCACAGTCTCTTGTTGTCTGCATAAATCAAATATTTGCTAACAACTCAGCAAACACACACACACACACACACACACACACACACAGACACGCAGAGACTGTTGTGCGGCGCCACTTCCGGTTGCAACTGTTGAACTTTGTTGTATGTGCCGTGCAATGCAATCAACATGAAAATAATTAATACAAAAGCATTTTAAGCTTCACATGTGTGTGTGAGTATGTGCGTGTGTTTGCGCTGCAATATGAGCTTACGATCGCCATTTTTTTAAATGTTTAATTAAATTGCAACAAATGCTGCATACTTTGAGGCGCAATTTGTTTAAATCGAATTAAATGCGACATTTAAATTGAATTTGTGGCTAGTTGTGCGACACCCACGCTCCGCCACGCCTCCACTTCTATCCCTTGTTCTGCTAATATATCTATCTATTCCTCCGCCGCACGCTGTGTTAATTGTGCTGCGGGAAAATTGCGATTAACTTGCATCCAGTGGCGCGGCAATTTCCCTTAATTCCTACCCCCCTCTACACTCTTTCTCCCCCAAGTCCAGCTAAACGCAACAAATAGAAAACAGTTGAAGATATTTCCGAGTATTGTATACTCTAAATTAGAATCCATTGAAGCTTTTAGCTATTGTTTACATTTATTAGCACTTAATTGTCTATTCTCCAACAACTTTGATGAATAGATAAATCAGGGATTAACGCCGAGAATTCCCCTTTTGCTCGTGCACAGTCCAATAATGGCTTTAAATAGACTACCCAGCAAACTTATTAAGAGGTCTCGATTGTAGGAGGCTACGATGCTTGCACTGAGCTTTGGGGCAACTAAAATTCCATCCAAATCAGTTCAAGCAAGACTGTGGGATATACAGACTTTTGCGATTTGTTACGCCCCATGTGGGCGAAGTCGTATAATCTTAATGTATATTCTAAGATTCTAAGTCTAAATTCAATATTGCCGAAAGAATGGGCTAATACGCACAGACGGACTGACGGACGGACGAACGGGTCGGATGGACATCAAGTCGAATATGGGACAAACCAATTTATGGACTCTTTTCAATTTTCTGAACGAGTATAAGAACTGGTATCTACTCTTTTCTTTGTTACACCTTATTCTACGAATATATATAGCTCGAATTCAATATTTCTATACCCTGTTACTAGAGGGGAAAAAGATAATTTGGTTTTGCATACAAAGTTTTGTTTTCTTAATTTACAACTGATATTTAATGATATGTCTACATATATTTCTGGCACGCCCATTTCCGACGTCATTGTCAACAACGCCCCTTTTTTTTAAATGGTTTAGAGCTTGATTTTGAACTGGAAGAGAGAGAGATAAATATATATGTATATAGTGTGCCTCTGTCTGTTGCTTTGCAAACTAATCTCTCAGTTTTTATGCAACATAAAGATGTTGCCGGAAACGAACGGATCGGACCACTATATCATATAGCTGCCATAGGAACAATCGGTTGAAAATTAAGTTCTCGCTTGAGCAATTTTTTGTTTTTTGGCACAAACGGATTCTAACATGTTTCTTACAGATGAACCAAGACTTAACAATATCGGACAACTATACAACTATATCGGACAGGTTTTCCGTTTTTCAAGATATCTTCAACAAAGTCCGCAATTGCAATTACTTCTAATTCATTTAAACCTCGTTCGTTATGGTATTCTGAAACTGACTCGAACTGCATTTGGGGACAGTCAGTGCCACGCCCACAGCTCAGATACCATCGACAGCACTCAAGATAATTATGTGCAAGCCGGAAAACTGTGTCAGTCGTTGGCGGCAAGTGAAAATGAGCAAGAAAACGGCTAGTTAGAAGCAACGGCAGATGAAAAATGAATAATAAATAATAAATAATAAGAAATGGTCGAGGGGGGGGTGGAGAAAGGAAAAATAACAAGACAAGCCAAAACCGAAAAGCATGGGCTGCCTGGCCATCGACTATGAAAACTGACCACTGACTTGTCCAGAAGCGACGGGCGGAGGGTGGTGGGGGGGTGGGTGGCGGGCAGCTAATTAGACGGCGTGTCGGCAGCCAGCAAAGTGTGAAAATGGGCAGCGCACAGTGGGTGGATTGGCCAGCGATGGGTGCAAGTGGATTGGGATTGGATTGAAATTGGAATTGGAATTGGATTGGAATTGGATTGGATTGCATTCGACTGGCACGCGACGCTATTTGCTCAGGCGTAACTCCATGGCAAGCTGCCCCACCGCCCGCCCGATCTGCTGCAGCAGCTCATTTGCATATGCAAACTTTCTATGGGAGCAATGCGAATAATTTATGCTGATGAGCTAGACGAACTTTTTCATTTGTGTGTTGAGTGAGTGGCGGGCAGGGGCGGGGGATCGGATTACGTGCAGCTTTGATGTTTCGCCTATATGCCATGTAGGCATGCAGATGTCTAACATATATGTACATATGTGAGCATTACACGTGCCACTTACCCTTGAGCAGATGCTGCAAGATGTTGTCCTTGTGCTCCTCGGAGTGCGGCTCGCCCATTACAATTAGCAGATAGCAGCCGGTTAGCGGGCTGGGCGGTCCTACAATGCCGCCGGCCAAGCTGGAGGCGCCACCGCCATCCGAGCAGGCGGTATCCAGCGGCGGACGACCGCCAATTTCCGACGGCGGCAATGAGCTGGCGCCTGCTCCAGTGGTCGCATCATCGCCAGCCTCGCCAGCATCGGCAGCAGCGCTGCCGACAGCTGCACCCACGCCATCTGCATCCACTTGGCCGGGCGGCGGCGGCAATGGAGCCGTAGCTGGTACATGCACCTCTACCTGGCCTAGCTGCTGGGGCGGATCACCGCTCCCGTTGCCGTTCCCGTTGCCATTGCCATTGCCGTTGCCGTTGCCGTTGCCATTCCCATTCCCGTTGGTTTGGGCGGGACCTTCCGGAGTGGTTGCTGCCATGATGGCTGCTTCACTAGTTCCTACACCTGCTGCTACTGCTCCTGATGTTGTTGTTGTCGCCTTTGGCCGATCTCCCATCACAGTTGTTGCTCTTGTTCTCACAGACACGGGCACACTAAAAAAAATTACCTAGCCGTACACTTGAAAAAAAAAAACACGTATCGCTTTGCGCTTCGGAGTTTTTGAAACTCTACCGTACTTTTTCACACACTATGCGTGTCTCTTTCGCTCACGCTACCTCTGTCTTTATCTCTCTCTCTCTCTCTCTCTCTCTCTCTCTCTCTCTCTCTTTCACTCTCGCTCTGTATCTGTCTCGCTCTCACTGGCTTGTCTCTGTCTTGCGCGGCGTTTTGTGGCACGTCAAATTTCTTGGAAATTTTTCGATAAAACGTCCGAAGCTCAGTATTGACTGCTGTGGCAATTGGGCGGGCGGCTGGCTGACGGGGCGTGGCAGCTTTTGCTGCTTCACTTCACAAGCTGCGCTTCTTGCGGCTGCTTTTTGTTGTTGTAGTTGTTGTTGCTATTTGTTGTACTTTTTGTTTGCTGGCCGTGACTTGGGCGCTTTTTTTTATGAGTTCTTCACCTCAGTTTTTTTTTGTCTCTGCAATTTTTTGCTTAATTGGTTTTTTCTTTATATGCGAATTTATAGTTTTTTTTTTTATATTTATTTATTTATTGTTTTATTTTTTTTTTTTTTTTGCTTTCAATTTTCTTTTTGTTTTCTTATTTGTTGTGCACACTTCGAAGCTGTGTTAGTTGCTTTTGGTTTTTCGTGAAATTAAATTAGATTCGTTTTGTTTTCTACTTTTTTGCGTTTGGGAATTTTTTAATAATATTTGTTTTTTTTTGCTGGAGTAAATTTTGCGGCAATTGGCGTGTTGATTTTTGTTTTAGTTTATTTTTCTTTCAATATTATGAGTTAAATTTAATTTTTTCTTTTTTTTTCTGTAGATTTGGACTAGCTTTTACTTGTAGCAATGCTGTTTTTTTGTTTTTGGTTTGGTTTTAAATATTTTAATTAATAATAATTGTCCATTTGGTTTTGTAATGTGTGTGTGTTTATATATATGTGTGTGTGTGTGTGTGTGTGTGAGTTATTTTAATATGCAAATTTAAACTTTTGTTTTCTGCTTACGAGTGACGTTTATATATATATATTCATATATATATCCTTTTTTTTAATGTCTTTATTTGGTTTTTCTTCTGCTGCTTTTTTGGTTTTTTTTTTTTTACTTTTTTAGCTTTCCTTCGTTTGCTAGCTGAATATCTGTGGATCTGCAAATAAAAGAGCGAAAAAGGGGAAATTTGTGTTATAAGCGCGGGTTTACATATGCTTATATATGTTTCAAATGGAGAGGAGAAACAAGTAAAACGAAGAACTTATTAACTTTTGGCAAAATATCTAGAGTATCGATGATTCTCCTGTATATGTCAATCAGTACAAAGGGCGTTTGACCATTTTCTAAGCTCTATGAGTTTCAAATTGATTTTTACACAAAGTTCTAATGCTGACCTAAGCTATTGAAAGTCGTCCCATTTTACTTTTATTTCCAGTTAATCAGCTCAAGTGGCTCTGCAAGAGTTTTAGAAGTAATTTTTTTTCCAGTTCCACACAACTTGCAACAACAATTTGCTGTTCGACGCTGCACTTATGACAACCTGAAAAGACGCACACATATATAGAACTGGCCAGGTCCGAGGCAAGTCTCTAATGCCGCACGGCCCAACGGACTGACGGGCCGACGGCCAGTTCCATCAGCCAGACGAGCCAAACAGCCAAGGAGCTATAAAAAGCCATAGACAGGCTCCGCATATAAATGCATTGAACTTTGGCCGTGTTGCTGGCAACAACAACAACAACAACGACAACGACAACAGCCACAAATTGCACACATGCAGCAACACACACACACACACACACACACACACATAGGCACACACACCCCAAAAAGATGTCGTCATCGCTCCATGGCAACGACAACGACGACAACGTCGACGTCATCAGGCGCTGGTGTTGCCTGACTGAATGTGAAAACTATAAAAAGCAATAGCAACAACAACCACAGCAACAGCAACAGAAGCAACAGCAACAACAGCTATAAAAATAAAAACAAAAACAACAAGCTGAACAACTCCTTTTGATATTTTGTGTCGCGTTGTTGTTGTCATCCTGCAGTGTGTTGTTGCTGCTGTTGTTGTTGTTGCTTCCTTGCGACTTGGACTTGGTCGCGTGCCTGGTCTACGTGCCCATTGCGCCTTCCCCCTTGCCACAGGCGTTGCGCTCCGCTGACGCCGCCTTTCAGTAAGTTGTTGTTGTTGTTGCTGCTGCTATTGTTGTTGTTGTTGTTGTTGCTGCTGTTGCTAGTGTCTCCATTGCCGCTGGTTCGTGTGGTTGGCTGCGTCGCCCGATGATTCACCCAGCCAGTCGCCGGCAAATGCAGCTGCACTTGTATCTCCACACACAGCTCCACACGCACACACACGCACACGCACACACATGCACGCACACCCCATATACACACATGAGTGCTAGATATTCGAAGTACTCAGTTCTGAGAGCTGCCAAACGCAATGCAATTTTGCATTTGCTTGGGGCTATATCTCTGGGGGTCTTGGTCGTCGTGGGCACGCCTTGGTTTTGATTAATGAGTTTTTGCTATTTTGGGCCCATATCTTTGTTTTGTTTTGTGTTCCTCTTATTTTTTGCATTTGCCACCAAAAAAGCGCAGCTGTTAAAGTCAAGTGCAGGCGACAAAAAACAAGGAAGCATTTTCGCTTTTGGACTGTGCTGATTTCCATTATTTAGTTGGAATACAAACTTATACAAATCTATGCAATGTTTTTACCAAACTGAATTTATTTTAGAGATCGACTAAACTAACTTTTGTTTATAGCTATCGAAAGCTAAAAAGGGAAGTTTGAAGTGGATTTACATTTAGTTTTCGGCTAGAGGCAGTTATTGGTTGGGTTGATAGTTGGATAGTTAAAAGGTAACTATTCAAAATTAAATAATCCAACTTTCAGCATTTTCTGCTTTATTATATTGAGACCTTATCTATGTTTTTTGTTTGATATATATTTTCATATTATATTTTCGATATAATGAAACCATTTTCTGCTATTGCTATTGCCTGCTCTACAGATATTGAGCAGATCCGGTCCGAAGCCGAGATTTCAGAAATTATGTCTATAAGCCGAAACTCGAACCGAACCAATTGTGCAGAAAACAGCCAAGCCGAAAGCCGATTCAAACAATTTTATGTTTTAAGAGTGGTTCGGCTTAAAACAACCGCAAAGTGTTCATAACTCTAAATGAAAATCATATTTTGGCCATGTATTGTGCATAAAAATATTTGCAGTTCAACAATTGTACATTAAAAATTTACATAATATTAAAATTTTGAAAATTAGTACAGACTCAGTTTGTCATAGGACAAGAATGTGGAAAAACTGTTTCGCGAACTAAACCAGCGAGCTGGTTCGAGCTTCAAGTCGCAGCACTTGCAGCCCTGTTCCTGATCCTATCACGAGCTAGCTTATTACTATTATTTTATATATATTATATTATATATTATATTTATTATATATTATGCAATATATAAATATTAATATTATTATTTATTTTATCATTTTTAAAATATAATTATTATAATATTCTGACTGTCCGACCCTAACTTTTCGTTTGTAAGTTTTCGCTTAGTTTTTTTTTACATTATGCGGATCTTTTTTCTGGAGTAGTTTATACTAATCGGAGAAACAAGTATTTGTCTAGTTGTATTCCATATTAGCTTTAGTGTCTTTAGTCTTTGTAGCTTGATCTTTACTCTACAGTAGCATACTCAGTATTAATAAATCAATCAATCAAGACTTTTCCAAGTACATACAAATACATCACAGCCAAAAAGAAAAAACCCTAAGCAACTCCTAAGCTTGCTCTGCTATCGGAAACCCCCCTGGCTAAGTGAAAGAAAAATGTTTCTTTAAATAATATATATTGCTTAACGGCCCCAACTTTGTAAGCTTTACATCTTTACATCAGCTACAGAAGAAGCAGCTTTATGAAGAATATCTGCGCGGGCTTACTTCTTGTATTATATATGTTAACACTATATTCAATTGATCTCAACCATATACATATATGTATATTTAACGTTTTTTCATTCAAGTCACGCAAAGCTGCAGCAATTTGCAATTTAAAATTGATTGGCTGCTGATGATTGGCCAAATAGCTGCAGCAATCACTTGTACAGATCGTATTATAGTCGAAAGACCAGAAAAAAATGTTTAAAAAAATAAATTAAAGCAGACACTTGCAACGTGCAAGAACAGAGCTGTGCAACTGGGGCGCTTAAAAGAAGTTGCAACTGAAGCCGCAATGAAACGGAACTGCGCTGAGCCTCAAGCAACTGCAGAGGAAGTTGTAGAATCAATAGGTCACACACACACACACACACACGCACACACCAGTCGCGGCACGTGTTGCCGCAGAGAACTGTGGCAATTTGTTATATCATATCACCGCAAGGAAGCCACAAAAACCTCCGACCCACCAGCAAGCAAAGAACTTGCATATACCAGCAGGCAAGAGCGCAAGAGGGCAAGCGGAAGTGCCACTTGACGCACACACACACTCACACACACATGCACAGGCACACACACCAACAAAAATTTGTCACTTTAATTTGCAATCCTCAGTTGCGAACAGAAAAAAAACTTGTCAAAAAAAAAAAATAAGTTGAAGTTTTTTGTTGAACTTCTCTTCGTTTTTTGTTAGCTTGAATTGAATTTACTTTTTAGCTGCTGCTGCGGCTGCGGCTGATTTTACTGCTGCTGCTGCTGCTGTTGCTGTTGTTGCGACTTCTTCTTTAGCTGCTGCTGCCCACAATTTTGTGTGTGATTTTTTTCGTTTGCTGCAAACGTTTTGAAAGCTCGACGACGACTGAATCTTTGGCCGGAACAACTCGCACAACGAAGCGGCGTCGGCGTTCAGCAGCACAAGAAGCGGCGACTGCGGCAGCGACAGCGACAGCGGCAGCGGCGTCTACTCGTCGCCGTTTTGGCTGCACGGCAACTTCAGTGTTTGTTGTTCTTGTTGTTTTTATTGCTCGTGTTTTGTGTGTGGCTTGTTTGCCGTTATTGGAACTATTCCAGTCTGCGTCTGCGTGCGGCGCTGCCAAAGCTTTTATAACTGCTGTTTGTGTTGTTGCTGCTGCTGCTGCTGCTGATGTTGTTGTTGTTGCTGTTGTTGTTCGCTCAGCTGGGCCGATAAAGGCTCGTCCTCGTCCTTGCGACTCGAGCGGCCGGCTGAACGCGCGCCACTCGTCGCTTCCAGTTCGTTTCAATTCGTTTTTGGCTCGTTTCCCAATCGTTTCATTTCGTTCTGTTTCGTTCGGTCTCATCTCGTTGGTGGCGCCATGGCCCGCCCTCCAACCGTTCCGCGCCGGCTAACATTTTGCCAGTCATTCTCGTCGGCGCCGTCGTCGTCGTCGTCGCCATCGCCGTCGTCGATTTTCCGATATGCCGCCTTCTTGGCATTTCGGAGTTGGCGCATTAGGCTCTCGACTCCTTACTGGATGGAGTAGGCAAGCCCCCGATCTCACCCCTCCTTCACCATGTCAAAGCGTAAAAGAGTAATTGCATAGCCTACTTTAAGAACTGGCTAAAGTGTCATGTATATGCCACGTTTCCAATCTTATCTCAGATCATCTCGATTGAAGCTAACCCAAAATCTATCTTGACTCCAAAGGAAAAAAGGAATTTCATAAAAATAAATATTTAAATAATCTTTTGAATAATTTCATATTCATAATAATTAAAATGAACTAAAACCATTTCTAATTTTAAAGAATATTTTTTCGGATTTCTAGTTCAAAACTTACATTTTAAAACCCTTAATACTACAAAATCGAAACATGTTATAAGTTCTCTAGAATTCGACTGGTAGTTACCCTGTATACAGCGCAGAACGACTATTAAAATCAGACAGCTTCTTCTTGAATAACTTTCAAATGTATTATCCCATTTTTATAAAATTGGCAGGGCTTAAATAAATAAATACATGTATACCGAAGAGCAAGTCCTCTAATTAGAGGAATTAAGACAAAGTCAAATAAGGGAAATATTTCTGATCTGTGTATACTACACGAAGACCTACATGCCTTATTCGGGTTGTCTTCATCATAGAAGTTTCAAGATAGGATCAATAGAACGATTTATAGATGGTGAAAGAAAAACCTTGATATGCGTGTGCATTAGGACCTACATTCCAAATTTGAAGTCACTAGCTCTTAGAACACCTGAGATCGAAACGTCCGGACGAACGTATCGAAAGGATAGTTCTATATAAACATCTATATATGTCTCATACACATCTATGATATACATGCTTGATTTCAATTAGCCAATTTGATTTCTTATAAAGAGAAGAACAAAAACAATTGGCACAATATGTATGAGAGATAAGGTATAATAAATAAATAATAAGTAAATAATTTGAATATGCGATTGAAAATGAGATATTTTATGATATCTTATCTTCATTTATTTACAAAATATGCCCTGATTTTTGGTATAAATAATAAAATATATAGATAAATATATCAATATATTATTTACGTGTTCCCGCTGTGGATTAGGAATGTTTCGTTGGCAACGATGTTACGTTCTTTTAGTTGAGTGTGCGCCGGAATAAAAATTGTTACTCATAGGACACTCGGATAACAACTGAGCAGTCGCTGGCCGGACAGTACGGCGGATAGGAAGCCGGAGACGATATCGTGCCAAAAAAAAACAAAAATTCCAACAACAACAAAAAAGATATTGCCGCTAAACGCCGACCGACTGGAAGGCAGTCGATGTGCATCTGATGTGCGATTGGGCAACGCTCAAGAAATTACGCAACTTCCAGTCGCAGCAAATGCCAAAGTTGAATGGCAGCCAAAGCGGGCACCAAAATTAACTTAATTTTATATTATTTAAAGTAAGAAAAGAACTACACGCTTTTTAGCTGAGCACTCAGCATTTAGTTAAGGAAAACATCGCCATTTTGGCAGTCCGCTCGACTGGAAGGCAGACGGCAACCATCTGATTTGGCTACACACACACACACACACACGGGCTTGCCATGGCACCAATACAGTGGCAAACAGCTGCCAGCAAAGTAAATATTGATTTTGCGCGCTGCTTTTTGCTTGCCGGCTGTTGCCACTCAGCAGGAGACGCGTTCTCTGTGGAGGCGCCACGAACAGCTGGCCAAGCTCTCTGCTGTTTTGTGTGTGAGTGTGTGTGTGCCTCGCTCAGCTGTGCGTCCAATCAACCGTTGAATTTTGAAGTCGACATGTCCAACAGCTTGCCGCTGTCAAGCGCAATTTATCTTGGAAGTCAACATGCCACAATGCGACCCAAGAAATTGCTCTCAATTTTGCTCAGTTGACTTAACTTCCTGTTTAGAAATGACTTTTACTTGATAATCTAATGCAGATCATAGCCTAACTAAATATGAATTTTATATTATAATATTATACTTAAAAATATATAATATTATACTTTATTTATTGCAACTATTACCATTAATTACATGCTTTATTAATACTTTAATAATTTATTTTATTATTCTTTTATACTTATTAATATTTATCTAATAAGTATTTTATATTAATTATTATTTGTATTTATTTAAGTAATAATGCTTATTTAATTATTTTTTATATATTAATTTATATTTATTATCAATATCTTTTCATCATTACTAAATTATTTTTTTATTTGCGTTTTTATATTAATAATTTTTTTCATTTATTTAAGTTTTTATTATGTTATAAATTGTTATTTTTATATATATTATTCTTTATTTGATTATTAATTAAATTATTTATTCAACTACTATGTTATTTTTATTTCGTTTATTTTCTATATTTATTAAATTACTAATTTAATTATTCATTTTACTAATATTTTGATACTTAACGTATTTAACTTATGTCTAATCTGTAGTTAACTTACCTTTCTTTCTTTTGTTTTGTTTTTTTTTTTTAATTTAAGTTTTAATATTTGGTTAATAACGCTTATATAATTTTTGTTTAACTTCACTTTGCACTATGGATGGAGCAACTTTTTTGTTTCAGTTTTCAGCATTTGCATTATATTAATATATATTATATTATATTAGTTATAAAGCTTTTCTCAAAATTTGTTTGGCGTTTTGGTGTAAATGTTTAGAGTTTGAGTTGGCTTTGCACAAAATGGACTTTCTTTATGTTATTTTTTTTTTAATCAGACGTTATGTTTAACAAACTTAATAGGCGTATTTGTTAATGCTTATATTTATATATTTTTTTATTTTATTTATTTATACTTTATGTTTGGCGAAGCGGCTGCAGACTGGCATCAAGCGTTAATAAAGTTGCGTATATTTTGTTTAATATTTAAATTGCAAATATATATATATATTTTTTTTTTTTTTTGCAAATTTGTATAACTTATGTAAGTTTAGTTAAAGAATTTACCTAAATAGTTGAGGAATGTTTATTAGAAAATAGTTATACGTTGTATTTTTAACAGTTTTGTGTGCAAATAATTTGTTATTTATTCGTGATTTTTTAGCGTTTTTCTTTGTAAATATTTTAGTAACTTTAATTGAATGTTTTTTGTTTTTTATTCTTTTTGCTTATATGTTTATAAAACGTAGTGGACTCTTAGGCGCTGTCCAACTTAGTTAGGTAATCGTTGTTTATAGTGTTTATGCTGCTGTTGTTGTTCTGATTGTTGTTGTTGCTGCTGCTGTTGTTGATGCTTAGCTGTGCAGCTTCTAGTTGCATTTGAGTTAGGCCGAAATAAACTTTAGACGGATATTGATTTTTATTCTATTTTTTTGTTGTTTTTATATTTGTAGTTTTTTTTTTATATTTCTGTTGCTGTCAATGAGGCTTCGTCGTCTGGACAGGTTGGGATAAGTTTTGGGTTGCGGCCGCCGCCCACTTTTGGCAGCTGCTGGGGCTTTGGGTTAATTGATTGATTGCCACAAGTTTCTGAGGCGAACACGCGACGCACTTGGCAAATTTTTTAAACAATTTAACATTTAAACTTTGGCAGTTGCACACAAAAATTTCTTACTCTCGGCTGACAAACTGGCTGACTGACTGACTGACTGACAGGCTAACTGGCTGGCTGGCTGGCTGGCTGTCTCAGTTGGTGCTCTGCTCTGCTGGTCGCTGCTCGGCCGCACGAGACTGCAGGGTGCACGGCGTTGTCGTCTACCATCGTGCGCAACATTCCAATTCGCGGCAGTTGTTGCTGTTGTTGCCGTTGTTGCCGCTGCCACTGCCACTGCCGCTGCTGCCACTGCCACAGCCGCTGCTTGCGCCTTTTGTGGCACATTGGAAGCAACATGCGATGTTTTCTAGGCAGCCAAAACACATGTGACAAGCCTTTAGCCGCTTCCAATGGCGCAGGCGCATGTGCCACAACCAGCAGCAGCAGCAGCAACAACAACAGCTGCTAACAGCGGTTGCCAATCTCCAACCGAGCCGACAGCTGGCCCCACTGTTAGCCGACAGAGCGGCATCAAACATCAGACAAACAGCTGTTCAGCTGTTCAGCCCCAGCTCACGACCAGCTCATCATCATGACCCTCATAATGATTATGGCGCTGGCGATGCTGGTTGCCGGCTGTAAAAGCCGACGCATCGCATCAAGCTGAAGGATTGCTGGCAAATGTTGCCACAAAAGATGTCGCCATAAGTTAGATACATGATCTTTAGCTGGTTATGCTAGAAAGGCAAGGAGTACCTACTCTTAAACAGAAAGTTTTCTTTTGGTAACATTTAAGAAAATTAAGTTTAATTAATTTTCCTTTATTTTTTATACATTTTTCCCGACTATAATAAGATATCACAACTCTATTTCTTAGCTTGTATTAATGTGTTCAACAATAATGGAATTTAATTCCAAATTTTGCAAAGGTCAGCAGAGTGAAGCCTCCTCAGCTCTTCTTAGTCCACCTCAGTCTGAATGTACAAGTAGTCGAGCCATGCGCCGTCTGCAGTGCCGATAAATTTGGTCTTTCATTTTACCAAGGCGGAGTGCTCTTTTCTCGCATGCCAAGCCAGCTCAGACGGGCTGATCCGAATCCTCGTTAGTCTGAGTTGATCCCACGACACTTAAACCAAAAGTGACTGTGAGATAGGATGGTATTAAAAATAAAACAATTTGTCTGATATATTATAGAAGATATGTATATATAATAGAAATGTCTGAGAAAACCACAAAGCACATACTTAAAATAAGTACAACAATAGAATTTAAGACCAGAAAGTTGGCTTATATTCCGAGTGATGCATATTCTTAAAATAGAATTAAGCAAATTGAAGAATTTACTGAAAAGCCATAATCCTTACAAAAGATTTAGAAAGTTGAAGAATTGAAGAAATAGTAAAATAATATATATTTTAAGGAAACATTTAGAAAACTGAAGAAAGCACAAAATAAAATAATGTTAAATTAGATTTATAAAATTGAAATAATTATTGCATAATAGCCATATTCGAAAAGTCAAGGATTATATATCAGTGCAAAGATATGGCAGACGGACCTGGCTGCTTCTGCTGATGAAGAAGATATGTATATATACCTTCCACAAATATATAACAAATTATTTCAGTCCAACAGAAAATCAGCTTCGAAGCTTTACCTATAGTATTTTATTTATTGTATTAAATACATATTCAATTTCTTTGTAAATCAAAAAATTATCAAGGAAAAATTTGACTTCTGGGAAAAAGTGACTAATTACGAACAACATTTTATATGATCTTAAAAAAATGCCTGGAAGATATAATTATAACTACGTGATGTATGAATGTGTGTGTTGTATGTCGAAGCCCGATAAATTTTGTGTAAACAAAGGACCTTTAGGAGCTGACATGAACCAGTGCAAAAAATATTCGAACCCCGCCCAGACTAATCCAATCAAAGCCCCAATAGTAGGAGTTTCAACATTAATTGGATGCCGCTCATGCATGGTAACAATATTTTATTTAATATTCTTTTTTTTGTAATTTATTGTTGTTTCTTTTTTTTGCTGTTATTTTGTATTCTTTTTTCAATATGCCACACCCCTCTTTAGCTGGAAGTCAACAACTTTGCAGAAGGGCAGTCAAAAATGCTCACAAATGCAGCGACAGCACGCAGACCTAACAGTCCTTTCCGAGCAACCCCCTCACTGCCACACACACACACACACACACACACACACACACACACACACACGCCAGAGCACATTCTCATGCACAGAAAAACAGCTGAATTTCATTTAATTATGACTTAACACGAAACGGCGTTGCATACTTTGCGGCGCCGGCTATGCAAGCCAAGAAAATGCCTTTACCCCGGCTTCTCACTCAGCCTCACCCTACGCCCGCTGCCCGCTGCCGGCTGCCTAATTTCAAAAGTTTGCGACACGAACCACCGAATAACATGCCAAATATTGAAATGTAATAAATACAAAAGCGACCCCAAAAAACACACATATAAATTGGCCTTAAAAAACGCTGCAGTCCCGGCGTCAACCAGTTGTCTAGAACCTAAACCCAACAATAGTTATCATATTTCAATTTCTCAGATATTATCAAACAATAATCGAAAATATGATTTTCAAATTTATGAATATCTGATTATTAAATTTAGGGTTTGCCTCCAAAAAATGGTCAGGTTTTGAAGAAAGATTAACTTCAGTTTGCATCTGCAACCATTTTTTGCTGATTTGAACCAAGACTTGTGGTTGACAACGTGAAACTGAATTTTTGCATGCATGCACCAGGGTTAAGAGTTCAAATTCTACAATAATATTTCGATATTTTGAAAGAGAATGTTTTTTTTTTATTAAAGAAGAGCTTTAGCGCTGAAATAGATAAATATAATATACATAAAGTGGCATTAATTCTAGCGATTCAATCTACTTTTAATTTAATTAAAAACAAGTTTTGTGTGCGAAACAAATACAAAACCGCATCATAAATATCCTATAAAAATGTATATTCAAGTAAAACAAAGAAATTCTTGATTTTATATATAATTTCATGCGATATTTTTAACTATGAACAGATAGAGCTATATCATCGGATCCCTACTATAGATTGGCAATAAACCAAATTTAAAATTGGGGGGTAACAACAAAGATTTTGACGAAAATCAGATCGGTCAAGGTGTGCAATTTTTGAAATATCTCCGGCAAATTATGTCCGATCTTGGAATTATAATACCATTTGGACTCGAAAAGATCAGAACTATCGACTGGCATCATAAAAATTGATATCTAAATTTTGATCAAAATCAACAAGAAAACCATGGTTACATCTCGTTTTTTTCAAAAAATCGAGGACCGTTCGAACCCTAACACTTTTTTGATGCGTTTTTATGGAATATCTCGGGTAAATGATGTCTGATTTAAATATGTTATACCTTTTTAAATTCGAAATCCTACGAATTAAATACGAATCCCTACTATAAATTGGCATTCAAACATTTAAGAAATCGATGGGGAAAAAAATTTTGTTGACCAAAAACGGATTCGTTTGTAAATACAACCCTTTTTGATGATTTCTTGGAATATCTCGGCCAAATAATTTCCGATTTGGGAATGTTATACCATTTTGGACTCGTAAGGATCATTACAATCGATTTGCATCAAAAGAATGAAAATCTAAAATTTTACCCAAATCAACAAAATGGCAAGGGGTAACATCAGGTTTGTTCTAACAATCGGGGTCGTTTCGAAAATCAAAATTTTTTTGATGATTTTTTTTAATATCTCGGGTATATATTGTTAGATTTTGAAACATTATACCTTTCTGATTTCATACAGATCCCTACTATCAATTGGCATTCAAACATTTAAGAAATCGATGGGGGAAAAAAGGTGGTTGAGCAAAAACCGATTCGTTTGTAAAGTCAACCTTTTTTGATGATTTCTTGGAATATCTCGGCCAAATAATTTCCGATTTGGGAATTTTATACAATTTTGGACTCGTAAGGATCGATACTATCGACTGGCATCAAAAGAATGAAAATCTAAAATTTGACCCAAATCAACAAAATGGCAATGGGTTACATCACGTTTGTTCTAAAAATCGGGGTCATTTCGAAAATCAAAACTTTTTTGATGATTTTTTTTACATATCTCGGGTAAATATTGTCAGCTTTTGAAATATTATACCTTTTTGAATTCATACAGATCCCTACTATCAATTGGAATTCAAACATTTAAGTAATCGATGGGGAAAAACAAGTGGTTGACCAAAAACCGATTCGTTTGTAAAGTCAACCCTTTTTGATGATTTCTTGGAATATCTCGGCCAAATTATGTCCGATTTGGGAATTTTATACAATTTTAGACTCGTAAGGATCGATACTATCGACTGGCATCAAAAGAATGAAAATCTAAATTTTGACCCAAATCAACAAAAAAATCAAAACTTTTTTGATGATTTTTTTTACATATCTCGGGTAAATATTGTCAGCTTTTGAAATATTATACCTTTTTGAATTCATACAGATCCCTACTATCAATTGGAATTCAAACATTTAAGTAATCGATGGGGAAAAACAAGTGGTTGACCAAAAACCGATTCGTTTGTAAAGTCAACCCTTTTTGATGATTTCTTGGAATATCTCGGCCAAATTATGTCCGATTTGGGAATTTTATACAATTTTGGACTCGTAAGGATCGATACTATCGACTGGCATCAAAAGAATGAAAATCTAAATTTTGACCCAAATCAACAAAAAAATCAAAACTTTTTTGAAGATTTTTTTTTAATATCCCGGGTAAATATTGTTAGATTTTGAAATATTATATCTTTCTGAATTCATACGGATCCCTACTATCAATTGGCATTCAAACATTTAAGAAATCGATGGGGAAAAACAAGTAGTTGACCAAAAACCGATTCGTTTTTAAAGTCAACCTTTTTTGATAATTTTTTGGAATATCTCGGCCAAATAATGTCCGATTTGGGAATTTTATACAATTTTGGACTCGTAAGGATCGATACTATCGACTGGCATCAAAAGAATGAAAATCTAAATTTTGACCCAAATCAACAAAAATATCAAAACTTTTTTGAAGATTTTTTTTTAATATCCCGGGTAAATATTGTTAGATTTTGAAATATTATATCTTTCTGAATTCATACGGATCCCTACTATCAATTGGCATTCAAACATTTAAGAAATCGATGGGGAAAAACAAGTAGTTGACCAAAAACCGATTCGTTTTTAAAGTCAACCTTTTTTGATAATTTTTTGGAATATCTCGGCCAAATTATGTCCGATTTGGGAATTTTATACCATTTTCGACTCGTAAGGATCAGTACTATCCCTTAAATAAATTGGCATTCAAACATTTAACAAATCGATGGAGAAAAAAAAGTGGTTGATCAAAAACCGATTTGTTTGTAAATACAACCCTTTTTGATGATTTCTTGGAATATCTCGGCCAAATAATTTCCGATTTGGGAATGTTATACCATTTTGGACTCGTAAGGATCATTACAATCGATTTGCATCAAAAGAATGAAAATCTAAAATTTGACCCCAATCAACAAAATGGCAAGGGGTTACATCACGTTTGTTCTAACAATCGGGGTCGTTTCGAAAATCAAAACTTTTTTGAAGATTGTTTTTGAATATCTCGGGTAAATATCGGCAGATTTTGAAATATTATACCTTTTTGAATTCATACGGATCCCAACTATCAATTGGCTTTCAAACATTACATAAGTCGATGGGGGAAAAAAAGTGGTTGACCAAAAACCGATTCGTTTGTAAAGTCAACCTTTTTTGATGATTTTTTTAATTATCTCGGCCAAATAAGGTCCGATTGTCATCAAAAAAATGAAAATCTAAATTTTGACCCAAATCGGCAAAATGGCAAGGGGTTACATCACGAAAATCAAAACTTTTTTGATGTTTTTTGAATATCTCGGGTAAATATAGTTAGATTTTGAAATATTATACCTCTCTGAATTCATATGGATCCCTACTATCAATTGGCATTCAAAAATTTAAGAAATCGATATAGAAAAAAAAGTGGTTGAGCAACAACAGATTCGTTTGTAAAGTCAACCTTTTTGACGATTTCTTGGAATATCTCGGCCAAATAATGTCCGATGTGGCAATTTTATACCATTTGGGACTCGTAAGGATCAGTACTACCCATTGTCATCAAAAGAGTGAAAATCTAAATTTTGACCCCAATCAACAAAATGGCAAGGGGTTACATCACGTTTTTTCCAAAAAGCGGCGTCGTTTCGAAAATCAAAACTTTTTTGATGATTTTTTGTTATGTCCGATGTGGGAATTTTATACCATTTTGGAATCGTTAGGATCAGTACTATCGATTGTCATCAAAAAAATGACAATCTAAATTTTGACCCAAATCAACAAAATGGCAAGGGGTTACGTCACGTTTTTTCTAAAAATCGGTGTCGTTTCGAAAATCAAAACTTTTTTGATGATTTTTTTTTAATATCTCGGGTAAAAATTGTTAGATTTTGAAATATTATACCTTTTTGAATTCATACAGATCCGTACTATCAATTGGCATTCAAAAATTTAAGAAATCGATATGGAAAAAAGAGTGGTTGACCAAAAACCGATTCGTTTGTAAAGCCAACCTTTTTTGATGATTTCTTGGAATATCTCGGGCAAATAATGTCCGATTTGGGAATATTATACCATATGGTACTCGTAAGGATCAGTACTATCGATTGTCATCAAAAGAATGAAAATCTAAACAAAATGGAAAGGGGTTACATCACGTTTTTTCTAAAAATCGGGGTCGTTTCGAAAATCAAGACTTTTTTGATGATGTTTTTTGAATATCTCGGGTAAATATTGTTAGATTTTGAAATATTGTACCTCTCTGAATTCAAACGGGTTCCTACTATCAATTAGCATTCAAAAATTTAAGAAATCGATATGAAAAAAAAAATGGTTGACCACAAACCGATTCGTTTCTAAAGTGAACATTTTTTGATGATTTTTTGGAATATCTCGGCCAAATAATGTCCGATTTGGGTATTTTATACCATTTTGGACTCGTAAGGCTCAGTACTATCGATAGGCATCAATAGAAAGAAAATATATATTTTGACCCAAATCAACAAAATGGCAAGGGGTTCCATCACGTTTTTTCTAAAAATCGATGTCGTTTCGAAAACCAAAACTTTTTTGATGTTTTTTTTTTGAATATCTCGGGTAAATATCGGCTGATTTTGAAGTGTTATACCTTTTTGAATTCGTACGGATCCCTTAAATAAATTGGCATTCAAACATTTAACAAATCGATGGAGAAAAAAAAGTGGTTGATCAAAAACCGATTTGTTTGTAAAGTCAACCTTTTTTGATGATTTTTTGGAATATCTCGGCCAAATGATGTCCGATTTTTATACAATTTCTGATTCGAATTGATCAATACTATCGATTGGAATCAAAAATGAAAATCTAAATCTTGACCCAAATCGACCATCACGTTTTTTCTCAAAATCGGGGTCAGTTCGAAAATCAACACTTTTTTGATGATTTTTTGAATATCTCGGGTAAATTTTGTCTGATTTTGAAATCTTATACCCTTTTGAATTCGATGCTGATGCCTTTTATCGATTTACAATCAACCAAATCTCCAAACACCAAACCAACTGAGTTTTTGACAACATTCGGTTCGGTCATGGTCATTATGGTGAGCTCATACAATAAATTCTAATGTCCCAATTGCTAGTATTACGTAAATTATTCCTAAAGATCCGAAAGTTTCCTTTTTACCTGATTCTTAACTTATAATGTGAGTAATAATCCCAAATCCAGGTTGAATTAAAATATAAACTTCTGGGTGACCAAAATATCAGAATAAATATTGGTATAAAATTGGGTCTCTCCCACCAGCTGGGTTAATAAATGATGTATTAAGTCTAGATATGAATATCACTATATAGTTTACGCGCATACCGCGGACAACAGCTGACGTCTGCCATCTCTAGTACCTGCATAGCGTCAGCATTAGACTCACACAACCCACCAAGCACTTCGCCCCCCCAGACGCCCTGCTCCCAGTTGCCATCGACTGGGGCCGAGTGAGAAACAAGTTGCCTGTCGCCAGGCCTGAAAGCAGCCGGTAACTTGCATTTTATTGTGGCCATAAAAATTGTAGAAAAGAGCCAACTAAAATGCTATGGAAAATTTATTAACGACGCCAGCCAAAAAGGAAGACAGCTGCCCCGCAAGACACCAGGGGTGTATGTGTGTGTGGGCTGGTGTGTGTTGGTGTGTGTGTGTGCGGTGCCTTGACTTATGCTATTGATTTTTGTGCTCTTTTTACCTGCTTTGCCCCCCTTTTCTTGCATAATTATACTCATTATAATTATATTAAATCTGTGAATAAATTTTTTCTTCTGTCGCATTTTAATTATAACGGCATGCAACTCTTAGCCGGCCCGTCTCCCTCACTCTCACTCTGTTGCTCTCTCACTCAGCTGGCGTTCGTTGGGCAGCTTGTATTTGCTGGCGCCACCTGTCGACGTCAGTAGGCGGCAAAACTAATTACACAGCATTCATTTAAAAGAGTCAGCCAAATGCTAATGATCCACAAAAAAGACAAGAAGCAGCTAAATAAAAGAAAAGCAAGATATATGCCATGAAAATTGTAAGAGAATGCAAGACATTTTGTCCATATCCTCCGCCTCTCTGCTATGTGTATGTGTGTGTGTGTGTGTGTATGTGTGTCCTTGTTGCTGTTCCGTCAGCCTTATAAATTTCAAGCGCTCCGCCCGAAAATGTCAGGACCTTAAACAAGCCTAAGGGACCAGCGACCATTTGCGGCAATTTCGGATCATTTTCGTATCGATTTTTGATGTTGTTTTTATATTTGACCCAATACCCTGTTCCCCAGCGGCAAGCGGGCATATTGGTTTCAGCCCTTATCACTCTAGCTTTCACTTTCATTAAGCGCAATAATAGTTGATGTATATTGAAGCCTATTCCCAACAACTAAAAGGGTTTAAGATTATGTACTTTAAGGTAGGGCTTTAGTTTATAGTTTTAGAGGCCCATATTGACATTAGCTTCACCTGTACCACTCAGGTGAAAATGATGAACAGATAAAGGCGCAGTCGGCAAACTTCAATTGCAACGTTTTTTTCAGTTTTCTTTTTGTGTCTTGTAACGCCGACGACCGGAAACGGAAGTTGCAAGTGGCATGCGTCGCTGCTGTCTGACCGCAGATAGTTGTTGTTGCTGTTGCCTTTATCCTTTACTGTTGTTGTTTTTTTTGTTATTGTAGCTGTAGCTGTTTTAGTTGTTGTCGCAGCTTTTCTTTTACTGTGGTAATCGAAGACTGCTTTAAAACTGCTCGCGGTTTGTCCTCATTTGGCACATTAATTAAGAATTTGTTATTTGACAAGTCGGTCGCATTGCGAGCTTAGCAACTTGCCAAGCAACGCAAACAAACATAACAACAACACCCAAAATTCTTTCAAATGCCCGCGGGCAGCGTCGCGGCGTTGTATCAAAAATATTGCGCATACGCAACTTGGCCTTCAAAGCAACAAAACAGAAGCTTTCGACTACGCAACATTTTGCACTTGCTGCTAATTCTTGAGTGTGCCAAAAACTGACAGTTTACAAATGTATGTTTGCGCGTGTGTGTCTGTGCGAGTGTGTGTGTGGAGGGGGACTATTTGTGAACTGCGCCTCAGCCATTTTGTCTAGCATTTTACTGGCGCCGCTTAGATTTGCACATCAAATAGCAATATATGTATGTGCATCTATATATATAAAATATATTTGAGCTTATGTGTGTGTGTATGAGTGTGTGGTGCTGTGTCACAGTTGTGACGTCATATATACCAAATGTAGCTAGAAAAGGTCATATTCTTGCGAAAAGCTTGTATTTCATATTTATATGTAATTTAGCTATACATGAATCAGTTAAACTCGATTATTTTATGTAAATATGTATAATTAGGTTTAGCATAAATATTAATGCTAACATAAATATAAACAGAAGTAGATCCCAAAAAATAGCCCATGCTCAGGTCTGAATTGCCTTCCCACATATTCCTTTTTTTTTAGCTGAGAACGAACTAGAGCTAGAATATAAATAAGAATAAAGTTAATGAGATAACAAAATGAATTGGTTAATATATACAACATTTATAATCAATGCAGGACTTACTTGAATCCATGAGAATCGCATAGTACGGCGTAAGCTAAAAATAGGGCTATTTTTAGTTTGCAACGATGCGGGAGGTAAGCTTGGCCTATGGTCGGTATACGAAATCGTCGTTCATAAATACATACACATGTATGTGGGTTGGTATTTCTCGAGGCAGACCATTGCCCACTTTCAACGTTATCATAACAACAACGAGATCCCTAGACAACAACCATTCAACACACAGCGAAGGCGAATTCGCCAGCCGGCGAATCCGCTAAATCAGAAGACAAAAACGTGCACGATGCGAAGAAGAGCAGCGTGCCAAAAACGACGAAGACGAGGAGTGGCAGTTCGGCCTTAGACGAGAAAGGTTGTGAGAGCTGTTTCCAAACGAAGAAAGACGACGACTCGCTGATCGTATAACTATTGTTGACTTAACTTGTTATTATTGAAACGTGTAACTTTAAACATTACAATACTATTTGTATAACCTTATTTTAAATAAAACCCCACATGTATGCACACACATACTTATGTACATGCATGCCTTACAAAATAAATATATAATACATATAGACAAAACATACATTCATACATACATACATGCCATTTGCACACAAATACATGCATAAAACATACACATAATTACGAACATACATACATATGTACGTATGAACATTGATACACCCATATATACACTTAAATATGTGTATACGTATAATTAGACAACTCATGAGAATCGCATAGCACGGCGACATTTTAAAATACGTTTGTTTTAATTGCAGCACATCGGGAAGAGTTATTAAGAAATGGTAAGTCAAACTTGGTCTGCATTTTGTACAAGAAAATATATACACCGGATACAGGATCTCTCTTCTGCAATTTGCCGCCCACGACAAAGCTTAAATCTTTTCACCTTTTTAATCTGAAATCGAAATTAATGCCACCGACTGGCAACGTTATAAATAACTAATTAATTTCTAACGCTTGAAATTGCGATAGTATTCAATTATTTAACTAGCACATCAATGCTTTATTTATAAACTGGTTCGACCCCGACTTGTGCCTAGTAATTAGTATTACGCACTTTATTATAAAATTGAAAATATATTAAACCGTAAATCGAGCCACATCGGGTGCCTGAGAGGAGGGCGCGATACACGCAACCTATTTTCGCCCGCTTGCCACATGCACCGGACAAATGTTCGTCCTTTTTATGCTATTTTCATCTATTGTGTTGATTTTCTTCTTTTTTTTTCATTTGGTTTGGTTTTTTGCCTTCTTGTTGCTTTTATTGTTATTAATATTTCATTTCCTTTTTTCACTAGGGGGAGGGTGGGTCTGCGGGCAGCTGAATTGCGTTTTAGTTTCGTATACAAAAAGATCGGGAATGGGGGAAAAGAGAAAATGGCTGCGTTGCGGCTGCCAGAAATGGCGTCGTTCACTTTAACATTGCATACTTTTGGGCATTTTATTATATTAAGCCATAAATTTCAAGGTCAGACATCACATGCCAGCTGCCAGTTGCCGGTTTCAGTTGTTGTTGCCGTTGTTTCTGCTGTTGTTTTTGTTGCTTCTAAGTATGGTGGCTTTGTTGGCAGCACGCAAAGGCAAAAAGGACATCTTTCAGTCGGCCCATTGGGCAACCTTTTCAGATTCCTGCTTGTCACGACTCTAATACCCAGCCACTTAATTGCCTTGTTAAATGTCATTTGCCTGCCGCCCCGCACAGCTGTGCCCAGTCGTTAACCATTAAAGACTTCTACTCATAATTGCATATTAGGGAGTAAATTCTTTAAACATTCCAGTTAAACATTAAACTAGTAATATGTTGATGCTTTTTTGGTGCTAAATAAATGTTTACATAATTTGAATAAGACTCTTGGTAGTTGTCGAACATTTCAAAAATAATGAAGTAGAACAAGAAATACAATTTAGAAGAGGTAACAGTCCTCGTTGCAGTCCTCGTTGGGTTATCCGTCTATAACTATTTCTATGACGAATTTATTTAAAGTGTTAAATATTTACAGCTTGTTATGCTATAAAAACTCCTATTTACAAAACGTGCGATATATAACTCTTATAATTTGCGAGTTATGCTTGAAAAAGCAAGTCTCTTAATCGATATAATGAAAATGGGATATGTATATATACATATATATATATACATATATTATCAAGGTCGGGCCCTCTAGCCGGCTAATCAAATATTTACAAAAATGGTACGATTGCCAAAATCAACATTATAAGTATATATATTATATATAACTTCTGCGTTTGCTATATAAGAATATATATTTCGAAATTTCCACTCTGAAGGTCTCAGTAAAACAAAAACTTATGAGAAGAAAGATTCCTTTGTGGTCTTAACAAATATAAGATTTTATAAAAAAAAATATTAAACAAAAACCTTTTTTTTAATTTACGAAAGTTAAATTTAATTATATTTCTTTTTGTAATTAACATAATACTTGAGATTATAAAACTTTTAAAACTAAATATATAATAAATATACATATACATATATGTGCATGTATGTATAACTTGTATTTTTCTTGTTTAACTAAGCAAATCTGTTAAAGTGTTATAAAGAATTGCAGACTGTAATACTTAGAAAAAAGAAGAATATTTTTATAAGTATGGGACTTAGCTAAAAACATTGATCCTTACCGTATTTTATTTAGTCTGAGAATGAAACCTGAACAAAAAGAAAAGAAAATGTTAGCCATAACCAAATCAAACGCCCTTGGTACTTGATTAAGAATTTAAATAAATTATGCCTTAAAATATTTAAAATAAATAATAATAATAATAAAAACGTTTTTAAACGGAGCAATAGACCAGTCTGAATAATAGGTAAATGCTCAACTGTGATGTGAACTCGATGTTAAGCTTTAAATGGTTACGGTTCAGCGTTTGCGGGTCTTTAAGGTCGTTCTTTAATTAAGTTTTATATCAGCTGAACGTCAGCTGGCATTAAGGCCAGAGGCTAAGGTAAGGACTGTGTGGCCCCTGGTGGTGTCTCGGGTGGCGTCTCGGGCGGTGGCAATGGCGCCACCTGCTGGGCGTTGCTTGCGTTTTATTTGAATTGCTTGTATATATGCGGCGTCTGGGGCGCCTAAAAGCAGAGCTCATTTTGTGTGGCAAGTTTGCCGTAAATCGATGCGGCAGCCCGCCTAAGCAGCCATAAACCAGGAGAGTTCCAACAAAAGGGCCGGCTTAAGCCGTGCCATGCCTGATAAAGGCAGCAGAAGTGTGCGGCATTTGCTGCGGCAGGTGGGGCAAGTTTGTCCCTTTTTCTCTACCTTCTTTTTTTGGTCGTCGTGCTTCAAGTGTCAGTGTGGATTGTGTGCGCCGGTGACACGTGGCAACTTAAATTGAAATGCCGCCAGCAATACTGTACGTATCTATTAGGCCCAAGCAGCAGTCCCCCCCGGACCCAGCCACACTGCCATTTGCCCCACCGCAGGCGGCACTTAGCGGCACTGAGAAATGTCACCTGCTGTTATCAAATATACAACTGCAGTCGGTAGTCGGCATTTGCCAGCACATGCATTTCGTAAAGGAGTCGACAACAGAAGCCCATAAATATATCCAAATGCTGATTACACCTGGTCCTCATGGAGAAGCTGGCGGAGATTTGGCGCCGGCAGCTGCCATTTGGCTCGCATAACATCTGGATTTTTGGTGTGTGTGTGCGTGTGTGTATGTGTGTGTGTGTGGCCGTTTATTGATTTGCAATGCTTTCCTTTTTCATGGCCTGTCCTGCCATTCATATGCATATAGGCGTGGGCATGCTGGTGGGCGTTGTCATAAAATGGCAAACATATTGCCGAATAACCACTGGCAGCATCGAGGCCCAGAGCCAAACAGAGCTGCAAACCAGCCCAATAAGATCCAAAGACGCAGTGCCGCATTATTGAGAGCTCACACTGAGGGATGCTGCCAAGTCAGTTAGTCAGTCAGTCAGTCAGTCAGTCCGGCCTGCGCTCAGTTGGTCAATGGCTCATGCAAGCCAGCTGGCCAATTAGGAAGCACCCAAAGGGCGCTTCAAGTGCCAAACGAGGACGCACATTAAAGCCAGGCCAAACGATTTATGTGCTGCGGCAGACACACACGCTGACACACGCACACATACCCAAGCACACACACGCATTGTATTATGTGTGTGTCTAATTTACATGTATTGCAATAGGCACACTCACTTATCATATTGCAAATTAGAATCTAATGCTCTCTCAATTCTAGATCTAAAGTCTGAAAACCGTGTTATGATTTTTATGCAACTGACTCGACAGAAAAAACTCCATTAGGAGTTTGACCAAAGGGAAAGTCCCCCCACAGCTTTCATCCAGTATTAACAACTCTAGCCTAACCCTTCACCTGGCTTCCCCTGAGGTTAATTGTTTGAATAATCACTAAGCTATACCAAAATTGTAAGCGGAACACATAACCCTTAACAAATGGAATCGAATGGCTCGTAAGACAATAAGGTCTTTACAATAATAAGAATGATAATATAATAATAAATAGAAATAAACAGAATAATAGTGGGAACAACAATTAATATAATATTAATAAGCATATATTGAAGAAACTCGTTTTCCAAGTGCCTATCGATAACTCATGTTGATTAAACGCAGCCAGTTTCAAGCTGATCGCAGCCTCTACGTAATGCAATAATACCCTAATTAAAATATTATAATTATATTAAAATATATTTGATGAAATTCGCAAATTGCTTTTACCAGAAATATTATCTAATTAATTGCTACAATTTCTGAAGAATATTAAAAATATATCTAACGATTTAACATTAAATTCAAATTGAATTCCAACTAATTTCAGACATTTGGTCTACTAAATTCTTGGCAAACGAGTCTTGACCCTTTCTGGCACACTAAAGGACAAAATATTTGGTTCTGAGAGAACGTATTGAAATGGAAAAATATATAAAATTTAATGACAAGGCGCCTAGACCATGCCATAGACGACTATTCTCGGATTCGGCTGCAAGAGCAAATGCAAATGGCATAAAAGGTCAGCTGCCAAGTGGCCACTGCAGCGGGTTTATGCCGCAAGATTGATGCGGCAAAGGAACATGTAGATATTGCGATTGGGCAATTGATTGATTGATCAATCGATCATTTAATTAGGTTGCAGGACAAAGTTCAGGCGCCGGTCCAGTAATTGAATGCCAATTGCCATGCACCAAATGCCGAGCAGACGTCTGACCGCCGTCCAGCAAAGGAGATGAAGACGCCTCAAGGATGTTACCCTTGCCAAGGCTCATTAAATTAGATAGCAGACAGGGTCTTGCGGCAATGCCAATTGACAACGACAACACTTCAACTTAAGTAATCTATATGTGCTGCAAAGTTTGTGCACACACATCTGTACAAAGATAGAATTTCTGTGTATTTAGATACACTGCAAAAAAGGAATCAAAATATATCACAGCTTGTGCTGAATATTAATTATTTTTTCTAATATGTCCGATAATATATTGAAGCCTTTTATTGTTTAAGCCAAACGATTTTGAACCAGACCGGTTCAGTTCCGGAACTCCAGTTCATTTTCTTATGTGAACTGAACCAGCCACACGAAAAATCAACTGAACCAAAACTAGAACCGATCTCTATTTTTTCAAATATGATTTGCTATATACTTATTATCGACCCAAGGCATACACAGCTTGGGCCCCAAATATTGGATATATCCCAAAATAACCCTATATCGGTTAGACGATGTTAATTTTTTGGGTAGAGAACAAATGTAGCCCACATTTTCTGTATGAAAATATCAAAGTTTTGCCATATTTTCAGCAGAACGGGCATTCATGAATTTAAATTTGAATTGGATCTTAAAATTGTTGAAAATTAACGACAAACGTTGGAGCTAGATCTGGGTTTGTGAATGAGGAAATTCAGATTTACGAACCAAGCCTAAAATCAGAGAGTTGGTTCGCACCGTAAACCGAATCACGTAGCAATTTTTGTTTGTTTTCGTTCCTGACAAATAAGTTTGAAAAATCTGTGAAAAATAAAACTTTGTGAAACTTTCTTGTTGACCAAACGTTTGAGCTTCATTCATTTCCAAAGCTCTTTATGAAATTTCAATTTAGAGTCTGAGTATTTCACACTTTTCGGACGGCACAGTCTCCAGAGGCAAAGGCTCCAGAGTCAACTGATCGAATTGAAATCTACTTATTTTAATGATACATGAAACAGTTTGATTTTGGACACTCCAAAAATGGGCGGCACGAAAGAGCCTGGGGCAGGCATGGGCGGGCCACAAGTAGCCACAAGTCTCTTTGTTTAAAATATATATGAAGCTATGTTAAAAAAATTTAAAGAGAATAGTCTAAAAGATTGTGTCAAATAAAATTGTAGCTAAAAGCATTCGCGCACTCGAGCAGCCATGCAAATGGCACATGGCTCTGCTGGAAATATTGGAACTGGCTCAAAGAACTAGTTCAGACAAAGAAAAAAAAGAACAATTTGTGGAAGCAAAAGCGGAAAAAATTAACAATAAACGCATTCATAGTATGTACGTAAACACATTTATTTATTTATGGCCAACTTTCTAAGAATCAAACACATAAAACGCAGCTAATTTTCAACTTGGCAAAGGATGCGTGCACGAGAGAGCATGAGAGAAACAGAGAGAGAGAGACAGAGAGAGAGGGAGAGCGAGCTAGCGCTATGGTAAGGCAATTGCAATTGTCTGGTAAGTTTTGTGCCAGGCCAGCTGGAACAGGAGGGGGAGCGGGCGGGCGCAGGGGTACAGCAATTGGGCTGTTGCCAAGAAGGCCTAAAAGCCATTGCAAATGGGCACGAGTCCGGGCGATGAAAATGTGTGGCATACGCATAGGCGCCGCAACGAAAGTTCTGCCATTGTTAGAGCGAAGTTCGTGGGCCATTTATCATGGCGACCCGTTATAGCTGTGGCACTTATGTGTCTTTGCAACCTTATATCATAATGCAACTGCAACTTGGCTGCAAGAGAAGTTTTTTTGGTAATGAGCGGCAGCTTCCCCGCAATAGCATTGGCAACCCTTTTGTCAGCTCTGGTTGAGTTTTTCTTTGCTTTCCTTCTATTATATTAAAGCCTTTTAAAGAACGCACGCACGCACAGCGTGCAGCTGCTGGTTGGATGAGATTTCTCTTGCGGCTGTGAGAGGCGCATGGGCTTGGGGCACGCTGCCCCACCGACTGGAGGGGCACATGCATGGCAGGAGACCATGCTTAACGGCTTGTTGGCCACTTTACGCCGCGGTACTCACGACGCTGGCAAAAAGGCAGACAGCAAAAAAAACAAGCCCATGTGTGTGCGTGTGTGTGCACTTGAAAAACATATTAAAATATAAAAAAACAAAACAACAACATGCTGCACAGCAACGAAAAATCAAAGCACATTATGGTAAGCTAAAATATTCATTTCCCCCACAGCGCCGTTCGCCCCTTTTAGCATTTGTTGTACCTCTTTTTCACGATTTTAAATGCCATGCAAGGCGAGCCATTAAAAATATATTTATATATGAATGCAATGCGCCACCAACTGGCCAAGTGCACTACAAAACTATAAAAGCAACAACAACAACAACTACAACAAGCAGTTGCAGCTGCAAAAGCGCATAATGCGAAAAATCGTTGCAGCATTTCAGGCGCCTCTGGCGTATGAGCAATTTTTAAATACCTTCTAGCCAATGCGCTGCAATTAAAACGTTGAGCAGCAGGGGAGGTTGGACGGGGGGCTTGAATATTTAAATTTAGTTGGACAGCTAATTGTTGCACGAAAATATTCATTGCCTGTGCAATCGATGGGACCATCAATCAATGCGAACGAAACTTGTGCCGCAATTTCAATCAAAATGGAATGTTCGAATAATTATAATTATGCATAGTAAAAATATGTCTAAAATATATGGTGATATAGAAATATGAACTATAAAATGTTCACAAATTTATATGCGATTGATCAATCAGCCCTATTAAATGATATTATATTTGCTTTAGTTACTGTGTTCCTTAAAAAGAAAAGTAATATCAAAGTATATTAGGTGCCTAAATAATATATTTATGTTATATATTATATATTGTATATTACATATCATATTATTTATTATGTTATTATATATTACTATGCTCGACCTAAATATATTGCATTAATGTATGGCCTTGGTCACCAAACAATATTTTATATTCTATTATTAAGAGTATTCAATCAAAGAACTCAGTATTCTTCTTTCTAATTCAATTTCATTGCGATCTTCAATCATTTTTAAATGAAAATATATATTATAATAAAACAATCAACTTATCAATTAAATAGCTTCAAACTGCACTTCAAACTCTTGTCCATGTTGTTCCATAATTTGCAGCTCAAAATAGTCAATTAATTAATTAACAATTTAACTTAATCACCTGGTGATGTATCAATCGTGTGGTCAGCATGCATTTCTACACGCATGCATTCATATTTTCATATATGCCCCTTTATAATGCCTTGCGTGTTGTATTTGCATCAATCAACTTGGTTTCAATCGTATCAGGTTCAAGCCAATCAATCAACAATCTTGTCATTAGTAATTCGTTCATTTCACTTACTCTCAGTCGTAACACGTTTACGTAATGTCCAGAAATCATCAATCGTTGACATCCATCCACAGCCACAACATGCATCAGCTGTCAATCAATCATTTCAACAGTCAAACAGTAAATTGCGTAAGATTTTAGGAAAAACCCGGCTCCAAATCACCTTCAAGTTGCAGAAGACAACTGGCAGCTGGGTTATCCCTGTCCGTTAACGGCCACAGCCCCACACATCCCTCCCCCCCCCTACCCCTACCCCCTCCTTCATCCAGCGGTTCCTGCACATCCATGCTCAATTACAGCTTTATCATGCGCGTGCAGCGGTGAAGCAGCTGTCATGGCTCGCCGCTAGCCGTTGGTGGCTGGTGGCTGGTGGCTGTCCTGATCTCAGACCTAGCAAGACAATGTCGTCATCGTCATCATTGCCACCGCCGCCCCACAGCTGTTTAGCCTGATGCCGGGAAAAGCTTTGGCCATATGTTTTGTTATTGCTTTATGGCGCAAAAGCACTTTCAGCGCATCCAGCGGCTGGAAATCGGCACGTGCCGGACTGTTTGGCCATGGAGCGACACACAAAAAAGCTCTGGAAACCGAGTGTCAGCGTTGCAGCAAAGCTTCCTGCCTGCAGAGCCCTGCCCAAGCTCACGCTCTTAGGCGGGCGGGCGGTAGCGAGAGGAATGAAAACCATAAGAAGCTCTAGTCAGGCCGTAAAAACAAATGCCTGCTTTGCATGCATTGGTGAGAATAACGGACAAAAAGCAATAGATAGAAAAGGAACGAATGGGAAAGAGTGGCAGAGAGAGAGAGAGAGTGAGTGTGCGAGTGAGCGAGCAAGCTTAATGTGTTGTCTGCGAACGCCCAAGCAGAACTTTAACTTAACTTTATCCCCGCCCCCGCCCTCTCAAGCGTTGTGGCCAACTGCTTCGACTGCTTTTTGTTCGCACTCCACAGCCATCGCAACAACAACAAAAGCAACAGCAACAAAACATGCAACAATGTGACATTATGTCATAGCTGAAATTTTTTGCTATTATAATTGTTGCCGTTGTTGTTGTTGTTGTTGCGTCTCTGGGCGCTGTAGAGTGTCTGCAGCAAATGCTTTTCACAAAGCATTTAATGCCGTTAAGTTATCTCATAAAATTATGAATACACTTCGCTTGATGCTTGATGATCTGTCAAGCAGCTCGTGCAAGCAAAACGGCAAAGTTTACACTAACTTGCTTGACTGTTATTTTGTTCATGTTTTCTTTTTCTTATTTAGTGGAGGAGCATTATAAAAAACTAGGCTAGTCGGGAGTGCTCGACTAGCAGATGGCTTCAACCAAGCGCCAATTTACCGTTACACATATTCTAGCTTCCTTCTTTTTCCGCTTCTTCTTTCGCTAGCCTAACACCATGGAAAATGCCTTTTTTAATAAATTCGGTTTATGTCGTCCGATCTTTATGAAATTTTCTGGTCATTTATATATGAAGATATCTCAAAAGTGAGATATCCTGCATCTGTGTTTATAAAACGACAGTCTGCTTTCTAAATTTGGTCTTTAAAGCTTCCAGATATTCTCATAAACAGTATTTCGATAACGATTCTTATTGACTGCATAGCAACAAAGACTTATGCTAAAAATTTTCCTTTAAGATTATAAGATTAACGCGTTTAGAAATTCGGATTGACGGACGGATGGAGCACATATTCGGAGATGCCTTCCTCCGCCAGTTACAAAACTAGTATGCCTCTTTTACGTATTTTCATACAGACGAAAAAACGGTTGGACGGACAGATATACAGACGAATTTATCCAGATCGACTCGTAGATCGACTCGTCTGTTGATGCTTATCAAGAATTATATACATACACTTTATGGGATCCGAGAAGCCGGCTGCTGGCTGTTGCATATATTCGCACTAAACCTTTATACCCTACTATACCATCCATTTTCAGGGTATATAAAATAAGTAAATACAATTATTCGAAACCTTGACATTGACAATTTTCGCCGTTGTTGTTGTTGTTGTTATGGTAATGCCTTTTTCTATTTCCTTAAACTGTTTGCCCCGGAAAAACAATCGAATTGTCGAGTTAAGCACCTAGGGCTACATAACTAAGTGCATATATTCTGGTCTATTAGCTATTAATAGCTCCTGAATAGGCTCCTTTTAAATGTTATCGCTTTGCATAGACTAAATATAATTTCGATGCAAAAAAGGTTTTTAATATTGATTTGTCTTCTTAATTGATATGACAATTGCAATGTGTTTTTAAGTAAAAAAGTTTAACCATAAAATTTTATTTAGAAACTTATCCGTGCCCTTTTTTAATGCAAATAGTGCGAAATTCTATTTTTAACAAATATTTACTTATGGATTTGCAAAACTATTGTTATTACTTTCTCGGAAACTTCGTTCAGCCATAACTAGGTCAAAACTTATTCGATTTCGAGTTGCAACTTATTTATCGTCGTTTGTTTAAAATAGTATTGGCTTTTAACTGAAGCTAGGCAAGCTATATATATATATATATTTATATAGTCATATATATTATAAGAAAGTATATAGTACATAGCTTGTATACTATATACACATACATACATTTATATATTAGTTGACACCAAAGAAGTGCCAAAACATATTTAAAATTTTTATTTATTTTTTTTTGATATTTTTTTCGGTTTTTTTTCTTAGTTCATTCCTAATCCCTGTGGGGTCGAAAGGCATGATTAAATTAAATTTTTATTAATTTAATTTGATTTGCTTTAAATCGGGCTTTAATCGGATTAAATTATGCAATTTAGTATAAGGATTCAACATGCATTTTGAGGTGATTTATGAAAGTAATAAAATGAATTCCACACTTTCACATAATTAGACTTACATCCATGTGATAAACCATATTGATGTTAAATCAAAAATAAGAATAATAATAATAATAATAAACTCATAATAATATAAATAATAATAAAAGTGAATTAAAGCCGTAATTCATGCGCTAACAAACTGAAACAATTTTTTGATGACCATGTAACCTGCCTGTGCTGGCAGTTGGCATTTAATTCTCACACGGTCTCAGGCAGCCCGGGGCGTGTGCTGCCCAGGACCAAAAGCAGCAAAGAAAAAACAGTTGACACTTTTTTTTTTTTGATCGCATGGTGCGCTAAGCAATCGACGAAATCCGCTTAAATGCCACTTCCGCTTGTCGAATGGCAGCTGGGAAAAAGAGGTAGCAAGGGCGGAAGAGAGGACGGGTGTTGCATAGTTCTTTGCGCTTTAGCTGGCTATTCAAAGCAAGTGCCCAAAAGGGACCGATAGGGGGCGCCACACAGCGTCGCACAACACTGAGCCGCAGGCAGAGCACATTTCAATGGGAGACCGTCGCACAGCTCAGCAATTCTCGGCAGACAAACACAAACACACTTACATGCTTATATAAGCATGTATGTATGTATGTATGCATATGATTTTGTACTTGGGAGACGCTTAAACTTCTGGCGGACATCTCTTTTGTTCGTCTAGCATTTGCCGCCCCCGGGCGCCCAGCTGCAATGCAGTTGCCATATTTTCATTGCTGACCGCTATATGAAAAAAAACACAGAAGAAAGAGGGAACTTTGCCCCGTCAGCAGCCTGCTGCCTGCTGCCTGCTGCGACCCATCAATATCAACACTTGACACTCCGAGTGTCCTTCATGTCCTTACTGTGCCATGCCACGCGGTCGGTCGAAGCAGTTGAAATTTTCGGCGCTGTTTCTTGTTCTTCATGTTAATTACGTTGCACACATTCGACACTTTATGGCTGCACGTCCTAACGGCAATGTCAACGGCCACACACCTGCCCGTTTATGCAAATGCCAAAGGACTTTAAGTGTGACCAGTTACAAGAAAATTGTCGCTAACGCTCATGTTTCGTTTTGTTATTTTGGGAAAGGCTCTGACAAGGCAAACAAAGAAACAAGTACAACTCGCTGAGACAGCGGGGCAATAAATAACAACTCGCACTATTAAGTGTACAAGGACTAAAAACAGTTCGAAACCGAAATTCCAATTTATTTACTTTAATATGAACCGAACTAAAGCATTCAAAATTGATTTGGCATAAATAGCTTGGATATACCTTACAATACATTGGATTAATGTACCATATTTTGGGTAGTTGCCAATTTTGGGTAGAGATCAAATTTAGCCGGCAATTTCTGTGTGAAAATATCTAAGTTTTCCAATATTTTCATTAGAACGGGCATTCATTAATTAAAATTTCAATGGGAATATTATTATTTGTATAATTTTGTAAATATATGACGACAAAGGCGACAAAGATTTGAACCAGATCTGGGCCAAACCAGGTTCACAAAGCTAACTTAAAGGCTGGAGATCGGTTCGAAATGTAAGCTGAAGCGCCGACCATTTTGGACTTTGCTTTATACTCTACAAATCGAGCATTATTAACAATAGATAATATTCGTTAATCCTTGCTATTCAACTGATATGATTAGATTGGATTAGATTACATTGGGTGCGTTTATGTTAAGTAAGATTAGTTAGCTTTGAAACAGCTGCAGTTTTTTTGAAAGGTGCTTGTGCAAATGTTAATAGATATTTACGAGAGCCAGCTTTACTAGTGGCCAATGTTATGTCCAAAAACTGTCCAAGTATCCAAAGAAACTATCGATTATCTGCCGTCTGAAACAGAATTCGTGTCAAGGAATTTGGATACTTATGACTTTAATCTGATAATACTTATCATCCCTATCCAAATTATATTTCGCGTTCAAGTTGGGGAATTCAAAGATCCTCATCGGGTAATAGTGTGAAACACATGTCTCAGGCCATAAACAATTAGACAAACAAATAAGATTCGATTATATTAGACACCTTATTATATACATATACATACATATATGTATATACTAGATATGCCCAAAGTACTCCCTCCTATTTTATAAGTTATTTGTTAAAATGACCTCTATAGGGATCAAACTTATGTATAATTTTATATTATTAGTATTATGATCAGTATTTGCATAGGATTTATTAATATTATTATTAATATTAGAATAGTAATAGATTAGTATTGGTATAACTGTGATAAGTCTTGGTTAGTTTTATTATTATTATTAATAATATTATTATTCTTATTATTAACATTATTATTATTATTAGTATTATGACTATTATTATTAGTAATATTCTTAGAATAGTATTAGTATTATTGTGATTAGTATTGGTTATTTTTTTTTAATTATTCTTATTAATATTTTTTGAATTCAAAGAAATAAAACTGTCTAAAGTACGGACAAAAGATATAATTTACATTCAAACCAACACGAATATAACCACAGATTCCATGGAAACTGTCTGTGGCAGCTAGTTAAATCGAATTCCCCGTATGCCCCATTCAACCTCCCCCTGCTCCGCCCGCATACTGGATGCTAATGAGCGGCGGGTTTGCTTATTCAAGCGCATAACATTCGCTTTCAAGTTTTGCGCTGCGGGCAATGAAACTGTTTTACGAGTGGGTTTCACTTTGTATAGTTTTTATCAGCACTGGTCGGTTATGCTCCTATTGTTCCTATTGGCTGTTATAGCAACAACAGCAACAACCGGCGATACAAAAGGTAAAGAAAACATAATGCATAAAAATAAAAACAATAACAACGGCAGCAGCAGCAGCAACAACAACAACAAAAAGCAAGAATAAACCAGAATTCTCTCATTGGACGCAAGTGCAAGTGCAAGTGTGTGTACCTAGCACCTGTGTGTGTGTGTGTTTGTGTGTTTGTGTGTGCGTATTTGTGTCTGTCTGCATTGGATCCCAGTCTGCTTGGCAGCTTGGTCGCTATGTGGCCCATTATGTTCGCCTGGCAAAATTGGAGCATTTATTGTACCAACAAAAAACGCATTTAATGAGAGACGGACTGCCAGCAGCCGGGCTGTACTTGCAATGTTGTTCTTTTTTCTTACTCTTGCTGCTGTCAAATACACACAGACAAATACGTGTATGCACACACTGGTCCAGCTAGTCGACTCACGATTGCCCTATAAACTGTTTTCTTTCATTTTCATTTTGACTGATGACTGCCATGATTAGATACTTATTAGAGATTCTCATCAATCAAATGATTTACTTGCCAGCTTAGAAATTATGTTGTTATTCAATTGTCAAGCGCAGCTATTAAAAGCTGCAAAATGCATATGCCGAATACACCTCTATGCACACACTGCAGGGTATATAACAAGAACAACGAAAGCTGTAAATTGTCAGCTTAGCACTTGCACACAAATCGAAAGCTTAAAGCTTAGCCAATTCAGCAACCAATGCGCTGTCAAAATCTTTTAGCCGCACCCACAACTGTTGCCGTCCTCTTCTAGCACGCTCCACTCGCTGTACATGATTGCAATCGGCATATAAATTGCCATCGTCTTACTTCGGCTTATGTATACGTGCGTACATGTATATAAAAGAAAAAGCAGCAGCAATGTGTGAAAAGAGTGAGAGAGGGAGAGAGAGAGGCAAGTGAATTGTGCGCAAACACTATTTAGGTCGTCGCTGTGCTGCTGTTTGCTGGTCGCCTGTTGCCGCATCTAGGGCAAGTTCCTAGAATGTTCATTCCAATAAGCCCACCATGGCCATTGCAACATCGCGAAAATGATAAAAATTGTTGGCAGGCGAATTCGTAGAATTCACCCGAACTCAATAGGCGCCCAGCGTTTGATGCGTATAGCTGCTACGGCTGACGAACTTATGGGGTGTTGGGGGGCGTCCCAACATGTTTGTGGCGTAGTCAAAATCGCGTCATGCGCGTCGCAATTTCAGCAGGCGGCCAGAGACAAAACGCCAGACAACCTACCCAACGAGATGCCAATAGATGCCGCCGAAACACCATCGAAGACAGCCCATGGCCGGGCACGGGCCAGGATGCCCAATCACATATGGCCGCGCGGCGCAACGGACTCCACATACGGCCAATGCCAATGCGTTTGCTAACAGTGGGCTCCACGAGCTCCACACACAACACGCTCGCTTTTAACACTTTCGTTTTCTTGTTCCAACCAAACGCTGGCCGCTAAATAGGCGCCCAGCGTACAACAGCAGCGCGTTGCCAAGCAACAGGCCCCCTCGCACAATGAAAGAGCTACACACATGCAAACGTTATGCGGTCTAGACAGAGAGAGCGTCATACAGCTGAATCAGTTCATAAGCTAGTTGTCTCGCTCGTTGCGCTCTCTGCGTACATGTTGCTCGCTTTAGCACACTCACTCATACGAGAGCGTACATTTGCGCGACGTTTTAATTCGCACACACACACGCACTCGCATGTACATTTTATATGTATGTATATTGTATGCACGTGTATGCATACATATATTATGCTGTTATATGTTTGCACTCATGAAATGTCATGCGATGGCAATGTCCTTGTATAAAAAACAGTTTTTGTGCACAGGCGCACAGTGTGCGACAACCAGCAGCAGCAGCAGCAGCAGCAGCAAAGAACTAAAACATCGCTTGGTTTGTTGTTGCTGCTACGCTCACGCTCTCGCTCGCTCGCTCTCTCACTCACTTTCTCTCTTGCTTGCGCTCGCTAGCTCTTGCGCTTACAGCTTTTAGCTTTAATTTTTCCTTAGCTGAAAAAAACCCGCTGACTGTTCCAGCCAGCAGCATGCAACAATAATGTGCGCATACATACATACGTTTGTATGCATGTTTTTGTGTGTGTTTCTGTTTCTTTTTGCTCTGTTGGGGGAGTTGGTAATTTGCTGCTGCTTCAGTTGCTTGCTGCACGCCTGTTAAAAAATCGACTGACTGAAGGCCCCAGAAATCGTACGCACACGCGATGGCAAGCATCGGGCAGTTGCCCGAACGACTTCGTTGACAGCAAGCAGCAACAGCTGCGGCGTCAGCAGCGGCAGCGGCAGCGACAGCGACATCAACGACTTGAACTTGAGCGCCCCCCCGTCTGCCGTTAAATGCAGTTTATGTTGCGCGCTGCGAATTCATTAAATGTTGTTTTTAATTAATCGCAGGCAGGCTGGCAGGCTCGCAGGCAGGCAGGCAGGCAGGCGGCACAGCACAGTACACAGCAAAACAGAGCAGAGACAGCCACCCACCCTACACTCCCACCCCCACCCCCACAGCCCAAAGCCTCCCACCACACTCCGTCATGCCCTGGCCGGCCTAGCAGCTCAGCCAATTAGTGAAAAATGTTGCTCCCCGCCACATTGGCCATCCTCTTCATTAGCTGCACACATTTCGACCTACGCTTTTTGCAGCGCATCTTCTTCTATCCTATTACGCCGGCATCGTCTTAATTAAAAAGCTGACAACGTTTGCCCCAGACGCGGCCGGAACACCATTTAGCTCATTCCCGGCGCATTTTTAATTGCTTAATTGGAATCGCGCAGACGACAACGCCGAAGGACGCTCAGCCCAGCCTCGCCTCGGCTCGTCCGTCAGCCGGGCCGTGCTCGCCCAGCCATTGGTGGGCATAGACCTGGCGACGCCCCTATCGCTGCTCGCTTGCTGTTCCATTCGCACGTGCCTGTGCCGGGCCGGGTCGGTCCGAGCAATTAAGCGGATACGGCGAGCGAACCGCCTCTCAATTCAGCAGCCAGCAGCCAGCATCCGGGCGCTCTCAAGGTCGCGCACGGAGCAGACACCACGCCTAGATACGCCTCAAACTCAGCCAGCGCAGCAGGCGCACAGCAAGCGGCAGCCGACGAGCGCCAGGACTCTGCTGTTCAGGATATGGCAATATGCTCAGCTGGAAGCTGCGAAGCGCCAATGTGCAAGGACTCGCGTGTCCTTGGCCTGCAATTCAACACAAGTTTACGGTAGCTTAAAAGCGCACCCAGCAGAAGAAAGAGATGGAGAGATTTCAACTTAACCAGCAAAAGCTCGTGCTCGCTTTTCCAATGCAGCGAATAACGAATATTTGAAAAGGAAAACGATTAATGCCTAATAAGAATCTATGCAAATACAACAAATGTACCATAATTATACTTTCTAACTAATATGAATCAATAAAATAATATGTATGCAATGATTATAAACAAGTTGATCGAAAACCAAATTAAAGGAAAAAAATACACCTGAAAAAAATTTCACATCTTGACATTATTTTTACATCACAACATTATCGTCACATCCCTCGATTATATATGTATTCTCCATGACAATATTGTCAACACTCCACATAATATTCAGTTCAGAAACATGTACAAACAAAATAAATGCTGTTTCAATTATAATTCGCAAGCAGATAAAATCGATCTGTTTGTATGTGTACAAACAAAACAATTAATTTTATTAACAAGCCTTAGTTTACTTACAAATAATATTCACCGATTCCAACACCGCTTAGCCTTGACGCTTCCTGCACACGTTACCCAACACTCTTTGGCGGAAAACAAAATAGGCACCGCAATGAACTTCATCACAATTCCTTAGCTAACTCGACAGCAGGAGATTCTCTATCATTGTGAATGTGCACATCAAGTGAGTAACACACAGAATATTAAATTGGATCTCCCAAAAGGTTGCAATACATGTGCAAATTAAAGTGGAAGGCAATCAAAACCTAATGAAGTACATTTTGGGTTTTGTCTGAATTTCTTAATGTGTAATGGAGCTTTCTACGTGGAAGAAAGTCCTCTTGAAATGGGCAAGTGTACTCTTTTGGTTTTCTAAGTGTGTCACAAATTTCAGAAATACTTTTGCAGGTTAGGGACTGCGAATTCATAGAACCAACTCCAGTGTGTTTGGATGATCTAGAGCCCGAAATATTCTTTCCGCCGTACGCAGAGCGCGTGAAATATTTGCCTTCCAATCCAGAGTCTGCAAATAGCCCATTGCTTTATTTTTTGGAAGGTGCGCACGTACGGGCATTATTAGGCATTAGTCTCTAATAAAAATAATATCCGATTTGCAGAGAATTTTCCCAATTTTGAGCCCCAATTAAAACAAAATGGCGGCATCGCTGCCAGCGATTACGCCTATGTATATTCTCTTCTATGGCGATACGCCAGCGATAACGGTGGCATCGACTATATCCCTGACGGTGTCTTCCAAGATAATTATATTGAAAATTGCATTGACCTCTTCACTCGATATATCCCAGATATGTCCAACCTATCGAGAGTTATATTGCACGAATGCATCGCCCGGATGCCCTCGGGTCTTCAAGACGATTCTCCTGACCATAATGGCAATAGCGATTCGTCTGGTTGCGGTTGCGAATATGTGATGGGTGAAGAATGTGTAAGCCAGGCCGCTGACGAAAACGTACCCGATTATATAGAGGACGAAGCCATCGTAGAAGGCAACTCTGATGAGGCCGGTGAAGAATCCGAATACATTGAGGAAGAAGCCGTCGGAGAAAATGAGCCCGAACGCAACTCTGATGAGCCCCGTCAAGGATCTGAATATATTGTGAAAGAAGCTGTCGCGGAAAATGAAAATGAACCCGATTATACAGAGAACGAATCTTCAGAAGAACTCGATTCTGATGAGGCCGACGAAGAATCCGAATACTTTGAAGAAGAAGCCGTCGAAGAATATGAAAGTGGAAAAGATTATGTAGAGGCCTGTACCGCCGATGAACGCAACTCTGATAGTGAGGCCGACGAGGAAGCCGAATACTTGAATAGTCCCGATTATAAACTGAACGAAACCGTTGAGGAATACTACTCGGATGGCGCCGAAGAGGAATCAGATTATATCGAAGAGGACCCCCAAGAAAATGAAAATGAACCCAATATTCTGTACGAGGCACCTGAATCAAAGAAATCTGGAACTGAAGAAGAGAATTTTAAAAATGTTATCGATTATACCGAGAACGAAGAAAATGAGCCCGATCATATCAAGAACGTAGCCACAGAAGAGCGCAATCCTGATAATGAGGCGAGAGAAGGAACCGATTACTTGTTAAACGAAGCCGCCGGAGGACGAGATTGCTCTGAAAACGAGGCTGGCGAAGTACCCGACGACATGGATAACAAAGCTGTCGAAGAGCCTGCTTACAAGGAAAGCATCCATGAATGCAATTTAGCAGAAAACAATTCTTGGACCCCGACCAGGCTTCTGCGTAAGCGCAGCCGTTCCTGGCGCATCTTCGCCAACAATGCTGACGTCCCTTCTCTGCCCGCCAGCAGCAGTTCAGGTGTCGACTCCGAAGAGAAATACTGTTGGATGGATAACAAGAATCTGCTCGGCAGCAACAATGGCATTAGCAATTCTCCGCCTTCCAGCAATGGAACGGAAAGACAGCTTTGGATTGATAGCCAGGCAAATAAAAAGGTGCCGGCGAAAACGTATTCAAAGTCTAGGGTTGTTTCCAGTGTTTGTTCAAAAAATTCAGCAAATGCTCAATTGGAGCTGAGCAGTCTTTATAATATCTACACTTTGACCACCATCGGTACAGATTCCTTGCGATCTACCGAGAAAGGGAAAGGCGATGGCGATAATAACAACGTGAGTTTCTATTTATAACTAGAACCCATCCACTTCCTTGATAACTCGTCTAACTCGCTCCAAAGGAAGAACAACTTGGAGCCAAAGCAACCAATGCCGTGGTGCAGTCGGAGGAAAAGGAACTGGGGAATTCTTCCAGTTCAGAATTCCGCAGCGGGGACGAGTATGCAGAGGGGTCTATCGAAAATGAAATAGTAGGCAAAATAAAATATATTAACCCAATTATAGAATATCATTCTAACACTCATCCAATCAGCTACAATTGGCAATGGTCAATGGGAGCGTAGACAAGGACACGCTCATTGAACTGCTCCAAGATCATATGAGAGCCTTACAAATTAATAACGACGAGCTAACCAAAAAGGTAAGCCAATATTCCTTTCACTTCGATATCCTACTACGAAGATCTTCCATTGTGTTTATTCCGGGTGGACTAATTGAATCTCGTTTTTGATTTAGGTGCAAGTATCCGATTTGAACTCACAGTCGTACATGAAACGCATACACGAATTGGAGGACCTCGTGGCAACTGCGGACGGGATCGTGACGGACAGGGAGCGTACGCTGGAAGATCTACGCTCAGACTGCGAAGCGCTAAAGATGCGCCTGCGCAGAGGCAGTATTGGACTGAATGACACTACGGACGATATTGGTGATAGCTCGGAAGAGAAGACCCAATTGGTAGAGAACCAATTGCGTGGAAGCGCAGAGAAGCGGAATGATTCGCCGGAGACATCTGCGGCTTCTGCGGAGAATGAACGCGTGAGATTCAAGCAAAAACTTTTGCGGCTTATTCGCTCGCACAACGCGGAGTTGCCGGAACTGCCTCCGCAAGATGATTCGCTAGCAACGCTCTTCGGTCTTATTGAGTATGCAATGGACCAGATGGCCGCAAAGTACGAATCGCATAACCAGAGTTTGCCAGCCAATGAAACGGTATGTGATAATCGACAAGTGGACATAGGCTGCAAGTCCGTGTTAGCTAATAGGGAAAAGCTGGCTTAACATAATCCTGTCCACCTTCACTATCAACAGCTGAACGTGAAGCAAGCCGCCTACTTGGAGGAATCGCATAATCAGCAGGAAGAACAGCCGGCGCTCGAATTGCGGCTGGTGCAACTGGATCATGAAGGAAAATTGGATCTGTTCCTGCAACAAATACAAGCCCAGGACCCGTTCGCCGCCGAAAAGCTCCAAATATTAGCAGAGTGCAACAACCTGGCCGTCGAGCCAGACGATGAGCCAGGTGCCGTGTTCCATCAGTTGCGCAAACAACTCGGCCAATTTGTGGCCAACTACAGATATCTGGATACGCTTAACACGCAATCGCAAATCACAGTGCCTGCGACCCTGGACGCATTGAGTGCTCACGAAGCGAACATCCGGAAGATGCTGCTGGAAGTGGAAAGTATCTACAATGTGCCGTCAATGAGCCAGGAGACTGGCATGAATGCCTTGGAGCAGCTGCGCCTGCAGATAGAGCAATTTATGTCCGATTTCAAGGGGCTGGAGGCGAGCAGTGCCCACTTGACCAGCGAGTACAGGAGCTGCCTGAAGCAGTACACCGACCAGCAGCAGAACATGCAAATGGAGCACGCAGGTCGCTTAAAGTTGGACGACTATATAAAGCATCTGGAGGAACAGTTGGATTATAAAACTAGCGAATGCAACTGGTTCGGGCAGGAGTTAACGCACCAGATCGCATACATCAACAAACTGGAGTCGGAGCAGAATATGTCGGAGAATATTTCAGACGAGCAGCAGCTCCACGAGTACCACCAGAAAGTGGGTTCAGTGCTGGGCCGGCTCAAGGAGAAGATGATTAGTTACGTATCAGGCATGGTCCGGCTAAATGTGAATCTCAACATGCCACTGGTCATAGATAATCAAATGCTTGTCGTGCACCAGCGCCGACTGACCCTATTGACGGAGGAAATCAAAAACAGCGTAATGGATCACATCGCACAAGTTGCCCGAATAGTCTCGGACTACAAACTGCCCAGGGACGAGCAGCTGCAAACCGACGAGGAGGATCAGGATCAGGATCAGGATCAAAAGACGTTGCTGGATGAGCTGCAGCAACAGCTAAGCGCTGCCAAGGCTGAAAATAAACAGCTGGAGCAGGAGCTACAGTCGGCCATTCAGAAGGACAAGTATTCGGTGCTCAAACAGGAGCTGAGGACCACGCGCAACGAGCTGAACGATATGAAAAACGAGAATCTGCAGCTGAGCCACAGACTCTTTGTCTCCAGGCGTGCTGGCGAATCGAAGGGATTAGAGAAGCGGCTGGAGACTTACAAGCAATATTCATCGGAGCTCGAGGCGAAACTCAACGAGGCATTCGATTTGGTTAACGATCGGGATCGCGAACTAGAACACTTGACCAATATGTTCAACGAGCTGAAAATATCGCTTACAAATATGGATCGACGCGTCAAGCAGGCATGTCCTATGGCAGATAATTCATCGGTGCTCGTCGGGCAGAACCGCGATTTCGCAGAGTTGCAGCAGCATGTGGAATACTTGGAGCAGGAGCTGGTAATAAGCCAAGAGCTAAGCACTAACAAACAATCGGAGCTGCAAGTGCGGTTACTGGAACAACAGAAGGCCGCCGCAATTGAGCTGGATGCGCGAGATTCTGCCAATCAGCAGCTGTGCGAAAAGCTGGAAGTGTGTCGGGTACAGGTTGACAGCTTACAAGGCCAGCTGAAGCAAAGCCAAGCACGAAGAGAGCATCAATGGCAGTCGGGACTGTTGCTTGATCAGCTTAGTGGCGGAGGCTCCAGACGGAGGCTCCAACAACCGCCGTCAAGCGACGAGCGCGGGCTGAGCCAGCAGCTGGAAGGCCTACAGCGCCAGCTAAAGGAGAGGGAAGAGCAGCTGCAAGCCGCACAAGTGGACCTGCAGAAGGGGCAAAGCGAACGCCAGAGGCTAGCTGAAAAGTTGACCGATTGCCAACAGCAGATGGAAGAATTGCAGCAACGGATCGAGCAACCGTCCAATCAGGATTGGCAGATGGAATGGCTGCTGTTCGAGGCGCAAAAGGAGATCGAGGTGCAAAAACGGGAGCGCCAGAGACTGGCCAGAGCTGTCACCCGGTACCAACAGAGGGCGGAGCATCTACAGCGCCAACTGGAACGTGCTAAGAACGGCAAACTGGCTTCGGGGCTAGTGGATCAGCTGGAGATGGTGATGCAGGAGCTGCAAGATGCCAACTGCGCGAATATGCAGCTAGGCCGCGAGCTCCTTAGCTATCAAGAGCAGACGGCAAACTTACAGGAACAGCTGACCATATCCCAGCGTCACAACTGCCCAAGTCAGCACGAACAGAAATTGGTCGAGAAGCTGATAATCGCACGTGAGGAAGTGGAGAAACTGAAGGTCGTAAATCACAAGCTGGTTAAGACGGCCAGGTATTACCGAGATCATGCGGAACTCCTCCAGGAACAGATGGGGGAGATGCGAAGACGCGAAACGAATGCATTCCAAAGGGAAGCTCGATTGAGCGCCGCACATCAGGATTGGCTTGAGAAAAATCTGGCTAGCTATAAAAAGCGTGTTAAAAATCTACAGCAGCAAATAAGGGAGCGGGAGGCCCAGCTTAAGGATGCCGAGCAGCAGGCAAATAGAATTGAGAGAGAACTGAGAGAGAAGCCCAAAATTGTGACCATGGATCAATCTGGACTAGAAGACGAACTAAATGGCGCCTTCCACGAAATAATTGGGCACGAGTCCCACCAAAAGGAGCTTGTCCAACAAATTGCCAATTACCAGGAATGGATTGATTACTCGAAAAAACAATTAAAGGATGCTAGGTGCAGCAGAGGAGGTAGTGCGTCGGAGGGCGAAGACAAGGATGGACTCGTTAGGCAGCTGGCAATCGCCCGCAGGCACATGCACGACCAGGACTGCGCACAGCTGAAGCTGAGCGAGAAGCTCGGGAATTACAGAATGCGGCTTGAGAGCATGCAGGAACAGGTGGAAAGGGCGCAAGCGATGAAGGCCAAAGCACAAGATGACCTGAAACACGCCCAGGAGCGTATAGGAGCAATGCAGGCGCAGCAGCTGGATCTGCACAAGAAATTGGATAATTCAAAGCAGGAGACGGCAACCGCATATGGTCAGCTACACGATTTGCAGCAGCTTCAACTGCTGACGTTGGAGCAGTTGGAGGACATAAGAAAAAAATTCGATAAGGTTCAGCAGGAGTTGGGCCGTGCGCAGCAAGTGCAAGCGGAGACTGTGGAGAAGCTAGATGAGGCCGAGAAGAGGCTGGAGAAGCCGCTGGAAAAGCTTGTAGAGGCTGAACAAAAGCTGCAGCGCATAGAGTATATTGTCCAAGAGTACGACGCACTCCAACTGGAGAGAACATGTTTGCAGGAGCAGCTAAGAGCGGAGCAGGAGAAATATTTAGCTCTGGCGGAGGGCCAAACAAAGCTGGTGGAGGAGAAACGTGCGGAAATACAGCTAGAGATTGTTAAGCTACAAAAGAAACTAGAGCTAAAGGACTTCCAGGTGGAAGCGCAAAAAGCTCAGATCAGCGCCTTCGAAAGAAGAGCCGAGCAGCAGCCGGAGTCGATCAGCAGCACGCACGATTTGGCCCAGGCCAGGCGTGCTCTAGTCAAACACAAGGAGCAGCTGTTCGCACTACGCCAAGAGAAGAACACGCTGCAGAAGGATGTGCAAGCCTACAAGGAACAAGCGAGATGTGCCGAGCAGGAGCTAACCGCATTTCGGCAGCAACACGCGCGCTCAATGGAGAAATATACGGCATCTATATGCGATATAAAGCGTCTAGAGACATCACTCCGCATAGCCCAGTCTGAGCTGCACAGCTTGCAATCGAAGCTGGCCCTCACCAACAATGAAATATTGGGCCTGACCCAACAAGTGGGTGAGCTCAACGGGGCGCTTCAGCTGCAGAAGTTGCACTCGACCGAGCTGCTGCAGCAACTCTGTGAAACTGAAGATTCGCTTGCGGAATACAAAAAACAAATGGCCACCGAACGTGAAATCCACAACGTGGCCCAGAAGAAGCTGGACAGTACGCTCCAGGAGCTTAACACCCTGCGATTGCGCCAGAATTTGGTGATCAGCCACCTAGATATTCGCCTTGGCAAGCTGCAATCGGAGGGCCGGGGGATAGCCCAGCGTGAGTATAATACTCGCCGCAATGTGAGAAGCCTGGAGGCCAAGTTGGCCAAATTGAAGAAGGACCTGTCAGACATGCGCTTATCCAACGAGGACCTGATACTAAAGAGGGCCAACTATTTGCATCGCATGAGTGTTATGCACAGGAAGATTGAACAAGATCGGGACAGGATGGAGCACTTACAGACCAAATGTGACCAGCTGGAGGAGCAATGTGGCCAAATGAAGGCCAAACAACAATTGACCACCGGGATGGTAAGTACTGATGCCCCATGGATCCATTTAAGTAGAGCTCTAGAAAGTATTTCGGAAGGAGGCAACTTGGATAGTGCACAGTTTATCATGTTAGTTTTTCATATTAATTACGGAAGAATCGTTAAAGATGTATCCAATCCGTCTGTTCTTTTCTCTGGATGTGGAATGTACTTTCTTCCAGCTGGCTTCCGCAAAATATTTAGCTCGAACTATACAATTTGATCGCAGCTGGGCGCAAAAAATGTTTAAACTTAAACAAGTGCAGAGTATTTACTAGTCGGGCACTCTCGGCTTGTCAGCATTATACTGAATGGAATACTCACACATTTATAACGATTTCCTTTCTATATATAATATGTACATGCATACTTTATAATGGAAATTTCGGAAATCAAGTCACAAACTGTGCTATCCATCGATCCGAAGAAAACGGGCCGCAAGGCCGAACATTTTCGACGCAGCCTGGATTAAACTGGATACAGGATTAGTTACAGCTTTGGTATTTGTTATAAATTTTTATAAAACATTTCTAATTCTACATTGGCCGAAGAAACACGAACGAAAAGTTGAACATTTAACGATTTAAACTGGAGGATTCTATTTTTAAAATGTATTTTTTTTCATCAAATATTTATTATTGTTTATCAAGTATTTATAATTTGTTTAAATATTGATCTTTGTTCATCAAATATTTTTTTCATCAATTATTAATACTTGTTTATAAAGTTTTTATATTTGTTCAAATATTTAATGTTTATCTTTAAACTTTGTTCATCAGTTATTTAAAAATATATTCATCAACTGTTTGATTATTCAAAATCAATAATACTGAGTCTTTAAATATTCATGCTTGTTAATCAAATATTTATAATACGTATACTTGTATAAATATTTACATGAATCATACAAATATTTGTAAAATTTGTTAAACAAATACTCACATAATTTGTTAAGCAAATATTCATATTTGTACAAATATTTGTAAAATTTGTTCATCAAATATTTATATTTGTACCATTGCATTTATTATATTTTCTTAAACATTTGATAGAATATGTCCATTGTTTTTAAGTATTTAAATGTAGATAAGCTCTTCGCTAAATTGCGTCACTGAAATAAAGTAAAACAGATTTAATTGTTTTTTCTTGCCATAACTTTTATTTGCCGCATCCATAAAATGCATAAAATGTGTGCTGCGAGCATGTACTATGATATTGTTGGAGCGGTCCATTAACTCTGTCGCATACTCGAGAACTGGCCATGTTTTGTATAATGTATATAATTTTTTAAATAATTTGCGTTATTTGGTTAATATATATTGTATGTATATAATATGTATATGTATATATAAATTTAGTTAACATTAATTTATTGAATATATATGTACTTGTATAATTCATTTCCATATTTTGCGCTGTGTCACAGAAATCAAAAATCTTCAAAATGCTGAAATGTTTAAAAAAAAAAAATACTGAAAATAAAGAAATTCGAAATCGATTCAGTCAGATTTATGCACGCAATTTAAAGTTCTTGAGATTTCTGTGACACAACGAATTAATTTAATAAAGTATAAATTAATAGCTTTAATACTTCAGACAAATACTCGCATGTCTTTCATTTTGTTTTCTTTTTTTGTTCAGCTGCAGTTTGCCGTTGCTTCTATTATTATTTATAATTTTGTTTATTGTGTGTAAAATTCAGTTGCCAAGGAAAAATAATTAGTTTGTAATTGTAAATGTAGGAATTAACATGGGTTAGATTATGTGTAGAATGTTTGGATCTGGGATCAATGGCAACCGCTGAATTCTTTGGCACATTTCTCGTTGCTTGCAATATTCGTTCAAAACCAAAACCAAAATGAGTTTTTAACGGCTTTTCAATTTAATAAAAAAACTGATATGTACTTTATGCTTGGACCTGATACGATGAGTTGTATATCTGTACATAATTACGAAACAACCGCATGTTAAGCGAAGTTAGGAGCGAAGCGAGAAGCTTATAGAGATGGACAGCCAGAAGAAGCGGGAAACAAAATGCAACCTGTTCAAATATAATCAAATGGTTTCTTTTATCTATGTCTCAACTGTGGCAAATGCAACAAATGGTGGTGCACACACGAAAACTGTTAAGCTATATAAATTGGTACATAGTTTTCAATTAATTTCTAACAAACAATTCTAGTCATATTTTGTGGAATTTGTATTCTTTTCTTTTTTTTCTGGTTAAAATTTGCGGCTAAAAAACGTTTTTATGCTTTTGATTTTGATTCAATTTTGTTAATTAGTGTTCGTTTTATCTCTAATTATAATTAATTTGTCAACAAACAATCAGCTACAATTCAACGCTGGCTAATTATGATTAATTATAATATGCATTTGCTTTGTTATTTTGATCGTGTTCATCATATTTTCTTTTAATATAAGGCCGCTTGGGGCAACTGCTACAAAAAGGCTCAATTCGCTATAAAGAGATGGCTACAGGGTTAGAGCGAGATACAGATACATTATGTGAGAAAGAGTGAGAGTGGAAGAGAGAGGGAGAGTTATAGTTATACATAGATTACAACTTGCCTATATTGCTAATTGCAGTAAATATATAAAATTTCTATATATATTTTCCATATTAATATTGCAAATATTTGTTTAGAATAATTTGTTAACAGGAATTCTAGTCTTCGGCTAAGATTTGCAACAGAGGCAACAATTGTTAATGCTTTTTCAAGGATTGTTTTCTAATTAATTAATTTTGTTAATGTTAAAACTGTATCGAGCAGTAGAGTAGACTCGAAAAATACACAAATGTTTAAATACGTTTTAATTTACTGTTTAAAAACTCGCTACAGTTACTAGGTATTCATATTGTATTTCATTATGTTTTCTCTAATTGGTTAAATTCTTTCAAAACTCACTCACTGGCCTGCAAACTTTGAAAACTTGCGCATACATTTTGTTCTTTGGAACATTGCATATGTATAGGGTATGTATGTATGTCTAAATGGTTAGATAAGTAGCTATGTAAATATGCATTATGTATAGTAAAATGTATATGTATATGTATATATATCTATATATATTGCGAGTGTGTATATGTATGTGGTTCGGTCTCGAAAGGAATCCGTTGCCCGTTGTGCCTGCTAGTCAAGCATAGAATAGTTCCTTGCATTTTGGTCATAGATTAGATTAGTTAGTATACATATTATTGGGTAATACAAATATATACTATATGTAAGGAAATGAAAGCATTTTGCGCAAATGTTGGCATATTAAAGTTAGTAGAACGTCAAAAAATAAAATTAAATATTAAACAATCACGTAAAAAAGAAATAACAACTTAAGATTATGAGAGCACAGCAATCGAATATGTAAATTATGTACATAAAATAAGAAAATGGTAAATACTTAGCGAGCATATAAAACATAGCAAGGGACAGACAGGGACTAAAAATAAATAAATAAAAAGAACAAAAAATAATAATACATAAAACAAAATCAAACCACATAAATAGAATTTTTTGGAATTATGCACTTGTCGCTTAGGCTAAAAGGCATTTACTTCGGCTGGCTGCCACTGCCGGGCGTGGCCGAGAGCGCCATCTTCGAGAGTGTGGCCAAGGAACGTTTCGGGAATGTATTGCTGCCATCCGCTGGATCCGAGAAAAGTTTACGAAAGCTGTTACCACGCAAAACAATGTAATTAGTCGAACGTGCGTAAATTTAAACGAGCATCAATTTCAAAAACTATTTTCACACTTACAACTTGCGTATGCCCGACTCGGAGCTTTTCTTCCAAGGCGCATCGTCTGGCTCATAAGGCAGCGGTCCCTGCACGGGCGCATCGTGTCCAGGTGGCCTGGCAATAAAAATGGTGTACATAATCATTAAAAATTGTAATGACATTTTAATGTGTGTGTATACGCACGTTTCGCCAGCCACATTGTCATCGTCGACATCAGCCTCAACACCGTCATCGGCCTCGTTGTCGTCATCGTCGTCGCTGTCATCAGAACTGGATATTTGACGCGTACGTTTGGCACTGGTCGCCGGCTTCAGCTCTGCCAGCTGCTGGTTGAGGTTGTCAATGGTGGTGAGCAGCTCGTCGCGCTCGCTGATTAGCTCCTTGAGCTCTCGCGTCGTATAGCGTGGCCTATTTGGATCATTTTGATCATCATCGTACGACTGCACCAGATCCTCGTTCTCCTTTTCGGCGAGGCCCAAACGCTTGCGCAGCTGATTGATCTCGCGGCACTGGTCCTGCAGCTGGGCTAGAAAATCGGCACGCTCCTCGCACAGCGTCTTCACCTGCGCCTGCATCAGCTTATGGCGTCGTCGCGTGTCCCTTTCCGAGGCCTTTAGGCGCTCCGCCTGAATGTTGACCTGTACGAAAAGAGAAATACATCAATCGGAGGCTCATCCTCCGAAGGCAGTTACTTACATGCTCAAGCTCACTGTACTTGTCCTGGAGTTCGCGTTCACGTTGCTTCAGCTCGTCGCGCTGCTTATATATCTGCTCCTTAAGCCGCTGCAGAACCTGCGTATCGGAAAGCGCGCTGTGCAGCTCATTGTTGGTCATGCTGATGATGCTCTCGGTTAGGCTGGCGCCTAAGCCGGAGCTTTGTGCAGATGACGATTGCAGGTCTTGGGTTTGCTTTACCAACCGCTTGTTTTCATCCTGCAGCGAGGAAACCAAATCAACCAGCTCATTGGTCTCGCTGCGCCACTGCTCCTCAATAAGCTCCAATTCCTTTTCGAAACGTCGCCGGAACTCTGCCTTCTCCAGCTTTTCGCTCTCCAGCTGTGCGATCTTCTCGCGCAACTCCTGTATGGTAGAGTTCTCGCGCTCATTTTTAGTTGCCAATGCCTCTAGCAACTCCAACGTATTGATTATCTTAGGCATTAGACCGCTTACCGCATCGGTGCCATAGAGATCCATGATCCGCTCATACTCCTTGCCAATATCCGATGCCAGATCGTAGACATCGACCACGCCAATGTCATCAATGGCGTCCAAGACCATTTCGCCCATTTCATTGAGATGGAAGCCGGGCATCGAGCGTTGTTGCACTCCCAATTCAACTTCGCTCAGCAGCTGGCGTTGTGCGTTGTGGTGCCAATTATCTATGTACAGGGGCAGGGGGTTCACTTGGCTTTAAATAAACACATACACGCACGCACGCACACACACACACACAGACGCACTGTTGGTGTATTGAATTCGCATTCACTTTATCTTTTGCGTCGCCCACAACAAATTGCACATCTGTTAAACAAATTATGCGCATATGCAACGAGCTCGAACTTGGACCTGCAACTGGACCTGGTTTTTATAAATCTTGCGATGACTGCATCATACTCGCTGGATGAGTAATAAATAAAAATTTGCAAGTCCCCCCTCCAAACGGAGCGCTCGCAGCTGTCCACGGAGAACTATGCAAACCAGCGTTGCTCGCTCTCGCTCTACACATGCGCGCAGCGTTGCTTCTTGCCTGTCATCGAGCTGAGACGTTTAAGCATATTATATTAAACAATTAGTGCAAATTAAATTGATCTAAATGCAAAATTGTTACTATTCGCATTATTCTATATTTAATTGCAAAGAAAAATAATTTATTTATATTTATGATCTTAGTGATGCACTACCCCTACGCACCAGTTACTTTTGCGAGTATGCACAGGTATACAAGTAACAGCTGTGATTTAATATTTAATAAACAACAGTCGCTTCTTTGAATAATGCACAGTGCATGCCTGATTTCATGAAATTAACGTTTAAACATGTTGTGTAAACATGTAGTCGCAGTGACTTCAAAATCACAATATTGCTCAACATATTGCCAAAATTGGAATTCAAGGGCTCGCAACATCTGGCAACACAAGCCTTAGTGCTGCCACTGCTTGACAATTGTTCCCGCCTAACAGGAAATTTAAAATCCCTCCTAATGTCAATGATTCAACTTATTAATGTTGAATACACAACTTTAAAGGGAATATATATATAAAGTCGACCCTAATTAAATTATTTTAATCCCGCCCAGCAGATTTTCATAATATTTAAATATATTATATTCTTGTTGTTATCCTTTTTTTATTGTCGTGACTTCAAGTTATTATATTATACAATATATTATATATATTATATTTATAGGCAAAAATTCTATATAAACATTGCGAATGCAAACAGTTCTTTTTGTATTATTATAACAGCTTTTAAATATATAAATTACTTGCGCCAACTCATAAATGCAATATTTGTAATGAATCGTTATCGATAGTTAGCACCTCTTAAGTGCTAATTGCGAAGCGTTGACGATAGTTTCAAACTATCAAATATTCATTGTACAGCGATATCGTTGCTGCACGAAGTTCGAAAATCGGCAACTTTAAAAAACCTATATTTTACAAACTTCACAGAAATGTTAAGGTCCGCCTCTGGAAATGAAATCCTTGTTACAGCAAAGTGTAACAGACACAGCGCTCAGCCTATTTGCACGTTTTTGTCTTGTGGGAAATAAAAGGTTAATACGATAACTTTAGAAAATTAAATTTATACTTACATCGATGTCATCAGAGGTGCTCAGACAGATGTTTTGGTATCGATATGTTGTGAACATCTCTATGCACGTGTTGCTGTATTGTTGGCTTATTTATACAGTAAGAACATGGCCAAAAAGCCGGATAAATCGGTAAAGCCCAAAGCAAAGCCAACGAAGCAGGAGAATCCTACGACTTCAGCTCAACCCCAAAATGGTGATTCTGGAGCGAGTGGCATTTGGAAGGATGAGCGCTTTCAGCATTTGCTGGCCGATCCGCGCTTTCGCGGCGTGCCCAAGGTACAGCGTAAGGTGAAGATCGACAAGCGCTTCCAGGGCATGTTCGACGATGAAAAGTTCAAAGTCAAGTACACCGTGGACAAGTACGGTAGGCCTGTGAATAAAACAAACGCCGAGGATCTGCGCAAGTTTTACGAGCTTGATGAGAACGAGAGTTCGGACGAGGATGGGGAGCAGAAAAAGCAGACGGATGACAATGAGGATGAAGAGCGCCGGGCCGAGGAGCTGGCCATCGCACATGATGACAAGGCCAAAGATGTTCTGCAGCTGGACAGTGATGAAGATGACTCCGAAGTGCCCGAGAACTTGCGCGAGCGTCTAACGAATCCGAACATCGATTATGCACGAGGCGAGGGACGCCTTATGACCGACTCCTCGTCGGATGAGGAGAGTACCGATGATGAGGACGGCCCAGAGCTGCAAATCGATCATGTTTGGGGTGAGCTGGATATGGATGCGGAGTGCACGGAGGAAGCCACACGTCGTCTAGCTGTGTGCAACATGGACTGGGATCGCATACGTTCCCAGGACTTGATGGTGTTGCTCAGCTCTTTCCTGCCACCAGGTGGCAGCGTTCTGAGCGTCAAAATCTATCCCTCCGATTACGGCAAGGCGCGCATGGCAGAGGAGGATGTGCATGGCCCTACCGAGCTGGTCACCGCCCAGCCCGAGAGCGAGCCCGACTCTGACGAGGAGCTGGTACGTGAGCAGGACAGCGATGCAGAGGAGGGCGACGACTACCACATGGAGAAGCTACGTCAGTATCAGCTGAATCGCTTGCGCTATTACTACGCCGTCGTCGAGTGCGACAGCCCCGCCACAGCGGAGAAGGTGTACAATGAGTGTGATGGCATCGAGTACGAGAGCTCTGCGACCCGTGTGGATCTGCGCTTCGTACCAGATGACACCAGCTTCTCCGAGGACATGCCCACGGACGAGTGCTACGAGCTGCCGGATGCGAGCAACTACAAGCCGCGACAGTTTACCACAACGGCGCTGCAGCAGGCGAAGGTGGATCTGACTTGGGACGAGACGGCTTTGGACAGGCGAGAACTGGGCGACAAGCTGTCCAGCGGCAAGGTGGATCAGCTAAACGACAAGGAGTTGCGCCAGATTGTTGCCTACAGCAGCGAGGAGGACGAAGACGAAGACGAGTACGAGGAAGAGCAAGAACAGGAGCAGGAAGAGAAAGAGGCTGATGCTGTACAGAAAAATACAAAGAAGCCAGCGAAGCAAGCGGCAGAAGCAGCTCCAAAGCAGTCAGCTAAACGTCTTAAAGAAAAGGAGCGCATTGAAAAGTATAAAAATCTGCTGGCCGAGATCAATGCACAGGAGCAGAAGTCCAAGGAGAAAGACTATGAAATGGAAATGTCCTGGAATATTGATGCGCCCGAGGCGAGCGACACCAAAGAACCAGCCAGCAACAAATCTCAACTGACGCCCATCGAGAAGGTGCTGCAAAAGCGCAGCGAAAAGAATAAGCTGCGCAAGGAGCAGCGTCGTCGCAAGCAACTGGAACTCCAGGGCATTGATCCCGATGCGGCGCACAACAGCGACAACGACTCCATACCCGACGGCATCGACATGAACGACTCCTACTTTGCCGAGGAGTTCGCCAGCGGCGACTATGAGCAGCCCAAGCTGAGTAAAAAAGCCAAATCGAAGAAGCAAAAGCACATCAAAGCAACGCCTGCCGAAGACGAGGCGGAGGCGCAGCTGGCGCTGTTGCTGAACGATGACGACGACGTGGAACAGCAGCCCAAGCAGCACTTCAGCCTGGCAAAAATACTTAAGGAGGAGCAGGCAAGCAGCAGCAGCAGCAAGCGCAAGCGTCGCAAGCAGCTAAAGAAGTCGAAAAACAGCGAGAGCAAGCCGCAGGATGAGGACAACTTCCAGGTGGATCTAAACGATGAGCGCTTCAATGCCGTCTACAAGTCGCATGAGTATAACATTGATCCCACGCACTCCAACTATAAGCCCACCAAGGGCATGCAGCAGCTAATAAGCGAGAAATTGAAGCGGCGGCAGCACCAGAACGAGCAGCAGCAGGCGGTTGAGGTTGAGCAGCCGGCAAAGAAGCGATCCAAGCAGCAGCTGGAGCAGAACGCGCTGGTTAAGAGTCTAAAGATGAAGATTCAACAGCGCAAGGCTTAGTTAGTCGACATTTACAATTTATGGCTTACATCATGTATAATATAACTAGAAATAAAGCTAACAATGTTTAGGATCACATGAAACAGCTGACAATCTAACAATAATAGTATTAATCACAAATAGTCATAGTCTTATGGCGAACAAGGCAGATCGGACAGATTACAAGAGATGAGGAGCCCAGGAAGGCCTTCACAACTTACAACTAATAATAATTATTACTCGCTAATAGTCATACGTAAAGTAGCGCCCGTAGATGCTGTGCGTGATGTAGGGATCGATGCAGATCAGGTCAGGCAGGCAAATGCGTTGCTCCGGCTTGTAGACAACCATCGATTCACAGAGACGCGCCCAAATGGGTTCGTAGCGTCGCCGCATCACCTGACAGTCCAGTCTGGGCTGGGCCATGGCCTTGACAACACTGCGCACCTGGCCAAAGGGATCGGTTGGGCGGAGCAGCGCTTCAAAGGGATTGCGACCGATGCACAGCTCGTATAGCACCAGGCCCAGCGACCAGATGTCCGACTTAAAGTCACATTTGGCGCCACACATTATCTCTGGCGCCATGTACAGTGGTGTGCCGAGCACCTGCCACGGCTGCTGCTTGTCCGGCGCATGCACATTGGATATGCCAAAGTCGGCGTACTTGACGCGATCGTTCGCATCGAGCAGCATGTTCTCCGGCTTGATGTCGCGATGTATTACGTGGCGTATGTGCAGATATTCCAGGCCCAGGATCATGTCACTAAAGAAACGCAGCAGCCGCGGTTTGTCCAGCAACCCATTTGCATTTTGGCTCGCCCGTTGGATGACATCGCGCATGGTGCCGTTCGGCGCATACTCCATCACAATGTTAACCGTGCCGGAGTGCATGAAGTAGCGTATGAATTGCACGATATGCGGATGCCGCAGCTGTGAGATGATGTAGATCTAAGAAGATCGCAGTTAGTTGGCCCACCGATAAGCATATTCATTATTCTGCATTACCTCCTCCTTGATTAGGGCCAGCTCACTCTTCGGATTGCGCATAATAATGCGCTTCACGCAAACTTTTCGGTCATTGCGACCCTCGCGCTGCAGGCACAAGAAGACGCGTCCAAAGGTGCCTTGGCCCAGTATGCGAACGGTGCGGAGATTGGCATCACCCAGGTCCATGGCACAGGTTTTGCTAGACGACAGGTTAACAGTTACATTTCATGCGTCGCGCGCAATATCGATAGAACAAGCATCATTTTTATCGAATCGGATTACTTTATTCGATTTATATTCTATAAAACCCGGAATGTTTGAACTTTTTTGATATCATTGTTACAAAATCATAAAAATAAAGGGTCTAATCGATTTATATTCTTGTATTTTATTAAAAGCTAGGTAGAGTTTTCCACAAATCCCTACGGCAACGCACTCTGCTAATAAGCATGGGCTTGGCGTCTTTCCTTCTTTTAAGCATTGATTGCTCCGACTCGTCCAGAGGAGTCAGTTTTGGTTCCTGTTCCTCTCCTTCTGATTGGGGTTATGTGAATCAGTTTAAGGCTAGTTCCGCGTGGAGTAGTCACCGATCTGCAGAAAGAGATTCTTAGATAAGTAAAAAGGTCAAATTAATATTTATCCACTATGAGTAACTTTTGGCTTTTAAGCCTGATCCACGCACTTACTGAAGTGCTTCTTCTTCTTCTTCTATCTCAGCTGTTTGAAGAGTGGGCAATTGTAATCGGACAATCGCTTGCGCTAACAAAAGGTGGCAGCTCTGGCTACCGGCTACGTGACGGTTATGAATTGAAATTTGTAAGTTTAACGGTGTTTGTCGACTTCCTGCGATATGGGAAGAGGATAGATATTATGTAAACGTCTTAGCGCTTATTAAATGATTAATTAAAACGGTTGTTGTGGCAAGCGCGTATTTCACAGCGGCAACAGCTTGTTATGCAAATTTCGTCGTCACCGTGCAGACAAGTAGTTTACTTTTACTTTTGGACTGCACTCGCGCTGCCGATGGAAGCATACTAACCCAAAGAAATTCAATCGATTGCACACACAACGGTACTCTAACAGAAAAAGCAGCAGCAGCAGCAACAACAACAACAAACACGCCATTTGGCAGACAGTTTGAACTGTTTGCAGCGGCTTTAAGCTTCGGCTCGAATCTACATTTTTATTTTTGGGAAATTTTTGCAATATAAAGCTTCCTGAGCCAAATACAGACATTCACTGCATGATTATCTAATCGCACTGCATTTTAATTGCTAACACTTTTATTTATGTGCATTTAAATGTTAATTGGAGCACTAGGAAACCGATTTAAACGCTTGATGGTTCGATTATAAGTCAATTAGCTGGCGGCACGAGAAGATTGGGAAAGTATTTACGCAAACATCTATACATTTATGAGCATTTATAATCGTTAAACGTTTTTGAACCTTTCACTGCCAAACCCTTGCGCTACACCGTAAATTGCAGCATGCTGCAAGCTCTTTGTTTTACCTATGCGAACATCACGCGTTGGCAAAGCCCTCACCTCATAATTAGGGCTGTCGATCCATCATTCGTGCCAGCAATTTCTAAAGCATTCATAAATCTTACATTTACATATTTGTTTTTGTTGTTATATTTATTTTTGGGGCGCGGCTTGGAACGAGGAAGCGTAGCAACGAGTCTTGCAACACAATTGTTATCGCAGCGTAGCTGATAATTATTAAAAAAAACACATTTTTAATTAGCTCATGCAAAACAGGAAGATTATCTATCGGTCAGCTTGTACGCACTCGTTCCCCGAATGGGGAAAAACCCCTAAAGACATTTAAATTTTCATAAAATAAAACAATGTCACCAAATGGCTAATTGGCGTAATTCCTGCGCTTTTCAACTAATCAAACTGAATGTTATTTATTAACGTAATTTGATATGTATTTCTTTGTTTGTTTTCTTTTGCCTGACCGTTATATATGAGTGTGTATTTTTTTTTATATGTTTATTTTTTGTTCAATTACCTTGCACTTGCATTACATATTTGTGCACCGCTCGACCGGTTAGTGGTGGCGGCGGTGGTTAACCCGCCTGTGGTGGCTGCCACACACAACAACAGCAACAACAACAACAGCAACAATTGGCAACGGGTTTTCAATGGAAAAGCGCCTGCTTCAAGTGACGGCCAGGCGGGCGTATACGTAATAATTTTTAATTGTACGAGTTTCACACGCAGCAAGAGAGTGTATGTGTGTGCGTGCGAGTGTGTGTACGTGTGTGTATGTGTGCAACAACAACAACAAACAAAGCTAGCGACAACTTCTCTTATATGCCGCTAACGACTTCGACTTCGACTATGACTTCGATTTCGATTGTTGTTGTTGCCCATTTTGAAGTTCGTTGCCGCAGCTACTCAATTGTTGTTGTTGTTGTTGCTGTTGTTGCTTGTGTTGCTTGTGTTGCACATTTCACTTGCTCGTAGCCTGTTCGCATCGGCTCGCACACATCATTTTTTCGGGTATAAATCGAATCTGGTCCCAAACGCCAAGCCACATTCAGTCCAGCAACGTCAAGGAGTCCACAGCCAGCCAAAACTCCTAAACAAACATTTCTTTTTCTTTTGAAAAGTTATTCAAATACATTTTTTTTCTTTGAGTTATTTTTTTGTGCGTGTTTGTGTTAAGCCGAAAACTAAACAAAATGCTGAAATTTTTTGTAAGCAAAATACATTTTAGTACAAAAAAAAAAGAAAACTTAAAAAAGAAAACCAAGCAAAAGTTAAAGAAATAAATTAACTCAGAATTGAAAAATTTAAATTTCAAACAAATCCTGCATCCTAATCCTTGTGTTCAATTTCTATTATGTTAATATATTTTTGTTTTGTGTCTGTGTACCTTTTTTTTTTCTGTTGACTTAGCTTCCGTGTCTGGCACTGTTGGCACTGAGCAGCGCGTTGAAAATTCACGAGTACGAGCATGAGGAGCACGCCAAGTACGAGCCGGAACATGAGGAGACCGAGGTGCATCATGAGGTGGATCACAAGCACGCCACATCGCATCAGAGCGTTAAATTCCATCACTATCATGCCGTGCCCGTCTACATTAAGCACGAGGATCAGCATCTGGTCAAGAAGCCCATTGAGATTGGCGGCACCAAGCAGAAGTTGAAGATATTGCACCCCAAAACCGAACACAATCATAATCATGGACTTGTGCTGGAGAACCACAGCGAGTCGCATTTGCACGAGCATGGACACTACGAGGAGCCAGTGCATCATTCCGAGCACTACGAGCATTATGCGCACCATGAATAGGCATAGGCGGGGCCCTTTTAGACCCAATTCTCCCTAACCCATTTTGCCAAATAATTTTTAATATTTTCTCATATCAGATGAGAGTCTGTTTCTTAAATATGTACTTAAGTTTAAGGCTTTGTTTTTTTTGTGAAATAAAATTTTGCCCAGAGTATTATTATTAAAAAACAAGCGAGTATTATTTTTGACAGAAGATTATTATGAGATAATGATAGCATAAATAACGTTGTATTTGGCGACCTTTTCACTTTATAATTGACTGTTTCAATTCAAACAAATTGCGTTTTCATTTTGTCTTGGATAAAAAAAACCCCGGACCTCGAGCCAGCCAAACAGACAATGATAGCATATAAAAAATGAAGAGGAGCTAATATTGAATTATTTAAATTTTTAAGCATATTCATCATTTTAGCTAAGATTCTCATATGCCAAAATCGGTTGGGTTCCAAAACCTGAGTAAGAGAGATTTCCAGGGATTTGTTAGTTGAGATTTGTTTTTTGGTAAGTTAGTCTTAAAGCAAATCTCGTATTTACGACTTAAAGACCTAAACGTTCAAAATGGTGTCTTCCGATATTTTTGCATAGCACAAGTGATTTTTTTTGAAGCTCTGATAATTGTGGGCAATGTCATCCACATTTATACCCCAGCTGGATAACCTTAGCAGAGCTTCAACTTGACAACTTATGTGCACTTCAAGAGCTTTTGAGCTCAAGCTACCGCTCTTAAACATCTGCAGGTCAGAGCTTCAGGTATAGTTATTCAACCAAGTTGTTTGGAGCTTTAAGTGTGTACGCTGATCGAGTTTTAACATGAAAGCTTATGTTTGCTTTTAGAACTTTTAAGCACAAACAACAATTTGTAGAGCTTTAAGTAATATGAGTCAACTAAAATGCCTTTCTACAGCTTTTAGTGTGGACGCTAATTGAATCTTCACTTGACAGCTCATGTGCATTTTTTAAGCTTTTAACCACAAAGAACAGCTTTTATATATATACGCAGCGAAGCTTTTTAGGTGCAGTAAGTCAACCAAGCTGTTTAGAGCTTTAAGTGCTTAAGCTAGTCGAATTAAAACTTGAAAGCTTCTTGAGCTTGTAAAAACAAATAATAATTTTAAGAACTCCGCAACGAAAAGCTTTGAGTACAGTTAGTGATCAAAACTAGAGAGCTTTAAGTAACATCTTTTGAGAGCTTCGAGAGCTTTGATAGCACAATCTGAAGTGAAGAGCTTTAAGTTAGTCAATAAAGTAGCCTGTTTAGAGCTTCAAATGACAGCTTTTGAGAGCGATCCGCAGTGAAGAGCTTTTACAAATTTGTGCACTTTTAGAACATTTATTACTAGTTTCCTTCGAGCTTTATCCTTGTTTTTTTTTTTTAATATTTTTTTTTATTGTGTACTACAAAATTTTTTCTTTTCTAGCGCGTATAATTCTTTTTTCCGCTTACTACTTTGCCGGCTCGTTGAGTAACAACTGTTGTTGCAACTGGCACTCTCCGCCCCCCGCTCGCGAATAACAACTGGCTATAAAAAATAAATAATTAGTAATAGCAAACTATAAATAACCAACAAAAAAAAATCAAAAAAAAAAAAAACAACATAAGATTCTGGTATTAACAAAGTTTTTCATATAATAAGCTATATAACAGACTATTTCTTGGGCGGTGGTCGCAGTGCCAGATTGGCCTCCAGATCCTTGGCCAGCTTGCCGCCAACGCCAGCTGCGCCACCGAGGCCTGAGGGGCCGACGTTGCTGCGCAACAGCTTCTTGCCGGGCGCACCACCAGCGGCGGGATACGGAGCACCGCCTCGCTTGCCGCGCTTGCCACCGGCGCTGTTGCCAGAGTTGGGACCGTTGCCGCCGCCACCGCCGCCGCCACCGCCGCCGCCGCCAGCGCCTCGGAGCAGCTGCGTTTTGTAGGTGTGCTGATAGCCATAGCCTTCGGGATTGTTGTTAAACTTGGGACTGTAGCTGTCGTACTCCAGGCTGGTGGAGGCAGCAGTCTTGTAGCCACCGCCAGCGGGCTTGGCATGTGCCAGGCGCATCGACTGCTCCCAGCTTTCACGCTCCTCCTCGTACTTGGCGGATAGCGGCTCCTTCTTGAGCACATATTGATAAGGCAGCGGATAGCCCTCCTCACTGCCATCATTGCCAATGCCGCTCGGCTGTTGCTTCTCGGCCAGCTCCATGCTGCTAGACGCCGGCTCCGCAAAATAGCCCGAATAGCCTTTATAGTCCGGATGCAGATCGGCGGCTGCCTTTAGCTTGTGCCTGTACTCCTGACCCTGCACCGAATGGATGTTGCTGGCACTGCCGCTGGCGCCGCGCAGCTTTTCCGCCTTGTAGGGCAATGAGTTAATGTCATGATAGATATCTGAGTTGAAATACAGCTTTTGCGGCTTGCTCGTCACCCGCTGCTCCTCCTGTTCGCGCTCCGGCGTCGTTACCACATGGGACAAGTCGAACTCCTCGATGTTCTTCAGGGCAGCGCCATGATCAAAGTGCTCGGCGCTCGTCTTCAGCGGCAAGGTATATGGCTTCGATACGGTCTTCACAGTGGCCGTTTGCAGCGGCGCACGCGTCTTAATCTTATAGATGAACTCCACATTGGGTGCCAGTGCGTCTGCGGAAATGTCCGGTGCCTGGTATGCGGTTTCCGTTTCGGATTGGTATCGTTGCGGCTTGGTCAGCGCATGCGAATTCTGCTTGCTCAGCTGATGGTGCTGTCCATGGCTGTATTGGCCATGCTGCTGAATGGACGGGCCGGGCTGACGCCCCTGGCCAGCTGCCGGCGGACTGCTGTATTTGGGACGCACCGTGCTGCTGCTATAGCGCTTCTCCTCGCTAGAAACTGAGCCACCGGCACCGCCGGAACTGGGCAGCGACAGCAGCTTGTAGTAGGTTTTGGTGGCTGGTGGCGCCAGCTCCTGTGGCGTGGTAATTATCTTGCCCTCGGCTTCCAGCTCCTTCATGTACTTGATGACAGACTTTTCGATTTGTTTCATTATTTCTGCCTTGGGTATTTCCGTCGATGCAGAGACGCGCACCTTCTCCTCCGCCTCGTCCTCGATGTTGCGATACAATTGTGGCTGCGACTGCGATGCCGGATAGCTATAGTATTTCGTGCGATAGAGACGTTCAATGTCGCCGCCAACGGGCTCGGTCTGGGCGGGCGTGTCATACAGCTCATAGCTGCGCGGCACCGACTCCTTCTCATAGACGGGCGCTGGAGCGGGCAGGGACGATTCACTGGACGTGGACTCAACTGAGTGCTGCTGCTGCTGCTGATGCTGCTGTTGCTGCTGATGCTGCTGATGCTGCTGATGCTGCTGTTGCTGCTGCTGTTGCTGCTGATGCTGCTGATGTTGCTTTTGTTCTTGTTGCTGCTGCTGTCGCTGCTGTTCGGCCAGGAGCAGCGCCTGCTGCTGCACAAGCTGGGCCTGCAATTCTGCCTGCATTTGTGCCTCCAGCAGCGCTGCCTGAGCCTGCGCCTGCGCCTTGGCATGTTTGGCCTGCTCCAGCTCCAGTTGCTGCTGCTGCTGCTGCTGATGCTGATGATGATGATGCTGCTGTTGCTGGACTTGCGCATGTGCCTGCTGCTCGGAACTTGAACTGGAACTGGAGCTGACACTGAAGGGCCGCTGTGTGTTGGCCACAATGCGCAGCGGCGCCTGTGACTCCTTGTGCCGTGTGCCATAGGCCATTTTCATAGCGTTGGACACGTACTCCTCCGCTGTCTCCGAGTCCTCCAGTATGACAGTCTTCTCGTGACTCAGATCACCAACAGCAGCTCCAACGGATTCGGCTGTTGTGCTCATGCCGCCGCCGTAGTAAGCACTGATCTTGCCGTGCGGCGACAATGAAGACGTCTCGTGCTCGGGTCGTATTAGATTCAGCTCCAGCTGCCCGTAGCTATAGTCTAAGGGTGCGCATAAAAAAAAGAAAAGAAAATAGAGAGCGAGAGAGAGACAGAGGGTTAGAGATTAGTAATTGGCATTAGGCTATATTTGTGGCAGTTGTTCATTTATGAAGCATTCAGAATTTCACTGAATTCCAAAATTTCATTAGCTAAACACACAGCTGATAAGCAGCCTTCCAGCTTTCCACGAGTACAGTGAATACGCTTTAAAGGCGTCTGTTAATGTTGACTTGCCATGCAAGCTGATGAACTGCTCTCAAGTTTTGAACATTGCTTAAGCTTCAGCGAGCTTGCATTTTCGCTAAAGCTCATTTGGAACAAAGACTCTTTTGGCACAGGCTGTAAATTTTATCGCCAACAATTGCAATCAATTTGGAAAGCAGTTTATAAGCTAATAAATATGGCAGTTGTTTGAACTCAGAATCCCAACTTCTAGGCAGCTTTCTAGCGGACCATGAATACAGTGACTTTTCGCTATATGCCTATGATAAGTACAACTATTGTGGTAGTATATTACTTTTAAGTCTGTTAACATTTGTCTAATCCCTTTCGATTTTATTGTGCAGCACTTCGTTTAAGCTTTAATGAGCTTTCAATTTACTTTTGTATAGCTGTTGTCTTCTTAAGCAACTTATGGCTGAGCTTTCAAAGTTCTTCCAGTAACATTCGAAAGTTTCAGTTAAAAACGTTTTACTGATACTTAATGGCAAAGCTCGCTATTTAAACTCTACTTGTTGTAATATTCAAAGCTTTTGTTCAAAACTTTCAGTAAAAAGCATCAACCAATACTTTCTGCTAAAAGCTCAAAAGTACTTTCAGTAATATTTGAAGTTTTAATTTAAATTTTGTTTACCTACATGCATTTAATCGTGAAGCTTGCTAGCTTAAATAATCATTTTAAGTTTAAGTTTCAAGTATTTTACTGATTCCTATTTAATTGTAAGGCTCCCTTTCAGCCACAAGCTGCTCAGTGCTTGTGGTCGTATTAGATGCCTTTATTTGAAAGTTTCAGTTAAAAGTATTTAACTTAATTGTAAAGCTTACTTCAGGCCACAAGCTCCGGCAACATTCGAAGCTTACAAGATTCACTTTAAAGCTCACCTGGAGTCGCCTCCTTGGTCCTTGCCTGTAATGCACCGCCCCGTCGCGGATAGTTGCGCCCATGTCCATCAGAGCGACTTGCGGCCAGCGCCAGCTGATCCGGCACGGAGCCTCTCTCGCTGGTCTCCTCCACATTGGTCTTTCCAGCCGGACGACGGCTGATTCGGGGCTGCGACTGTGCTTCACAACGGGACAGCTGCATGATGAACTGTAAATGGAAGTGGGTGTGTACAGAGTTAGTAAGAGAGGGAGAAAGGCAGGCAGAGAAAGAGAGAGAGGGAGTGAGAGTGAGAGAGAGAGAGAGAGAGAGCAGCAAAGTGGAGCAATTAAATGGTAATCGTTTTGCCGCTCGATGTCGTTTGGCGCCGATTGGCGGCCATGTGAATGCAAAGCGCACTTTTAGCTGGCTATTTGCTTTTGTTTACAGATAGTTGGACGCACATATAAATATATATATATATATATTTCGTAATTAAACTAATTAAAGTTAACCAATTCGCTTTCGCTTTCGACGGTGGAGGGGGAGGCATATGATTTTTTCGCTTTTTTCGCATCGGGAACGAACCATTTGCCAGTTGATAGCGCTGCCTCCGCTAACCGTCTCCACGGCGCTGATCGACGTGGCGCTTGAGCTGCGTCCGCTGCAAGTTCATTGGCCCGTGCATATGGATGTTGTTAGCGGTAGCGATTGAGCACTCGAGTTTGGCGTTTGGCGTTTGGAGGGGGGCCTCTTAACGCCCCAACATGAAATGTTTTTGGCACGCAACTTTGTTGTGATTGAAGCCAATTTCCAATTGCCGACTGCTTAGTGCCTGGCGGCGATTAATGCCATCTCAAAGTGGATGTTAAATGCAAAGCAGACAGCTTCACTGAACATTGAGTTACTGAACGTTAATCGATCCTGGGCCTAAGTGTAGCTTTAGCTTGACTTGCTTTTCGACAAAAATAAGGGAATAAGCTCGTTTACAATCATTTCCCATAGAATCCCCTCCATTTACATGATCGTGTGAGGATGACTAAGTCAGCCCCATACATAACCAAATATTTCAAACTTAGACATTTTTTAGAAACCTTAAATATTTTGAAGACTTAAGACCTTAAGAACTTTGGTATGAATCAGTAAATTACATATAACTTAAAATTACTCAAACTTTGAAAACTTTGTAAATGTCTAAAACTTTTTTGACTGAATTAGGCTTAAACATAATCAAAGTATCAAACAAAAAGATTAAATATATGCTTCTATGATTTATATATAAATGATCACTACTTATATACATTGCTAAAGTATAGACAAGTTTTTACTAATCTTATCTTATGCAGACTATCGGGATCTATTACGATTCCGATACAGAGATAATATCTACAGAGATATCGTCTCAATCTTATTACAGTCTTACTATACACAAAATTCAAAGTAAGACCCTATACTTATATTAAACATTTCCAAAGGAAAATCTCAAAATGTTAAACAATTTTTCTCAAATTTTTTTCCAACTATTTTATATACTCCTCCATTAGGCGTCTAGTTTTATTTACAATTAAATGTATCTAAATGTTTCTGTTCAAATTTAAAATATCCTCTATAGCTCTGGCATGGGCTCTAAAAAACGATGTCTTTGAAATATGCTAAAGTTATGATTTAGCAACAAAGAGTCGTAGTTTTTTGCAACGTGTTTTACAATATTCTTAAGGATAGTAAATGTCGGATCCATCGGCAACTTCGTTTGTTTTTTTATATCATATTTCACAGGGGTATTTTCATGATTCGAGAAGCACTTTTCATTTGAAACTTGAGGCGCGCACACACAATAAAAAAAATAACGATGTAAAAATTGAAAAATCCTTTGTTGACAGGCTCTGCCAGGCACAGCCAGCACTTGGGAGCTGGGAGCCAGCAATTGCACTACTTACAATTAGCATTAGCGCGGCAAGCCAGAGCCACCGATTCAGGCGCAGGTGCAGGCTCTTGGTGGACCGACAACGCGTTGCCATTGCGAAGATCATTTCGCGTTTGTTACTGGACTTGAATTGTTTGCGGCGAGCTGGCATGGCGGGGCTTTTATAATGACGTTGCCGGCGCAGCGGAAAATTTATGCGAATGTGCGAGCCAAAGAAAACTAGCGAATTGCACACACAGCAAACACATGCGAAAGAGAAAGATTGCACGCCCGAGAGAAAGACAGGGCGAGAGAGAGAGTGAGAGAGAAAGAGAGAAAGGAGGGGGGGGGGGAGGGGTGATGTGCAGACACGGAGACATTCGCTTTCAAGGCAACAACTGCGGCAACTTCAACGCCATCATCCGATGCACATTCAAATTTTAACGGCTACTTAACGCACTGCGTATGCGTGATATGTTCGGCTATCATAATGAGCCGTAACGCATACGCCAGGTGGGACGCGCACACGAACTTGTGGCCAGCGCAGCTGCCGAACACAAATCAAATGTCAAATGCTGAACTGGTTCCAGCCTGCAATTTCGATTTCGTTTTGGCCAATTAAGCCATAAGCTGCAACACGACAGTGAAAATGCAGTTCAATGAAATGATTACGCCTGTCATTGTTAGCGCCCCATGGGCGAGCGCCACAGAGAGACAGAGAGAGAGAGGGATTGAACAAGGTAGGCGGCGTCTTGAAAGGTGACACACTCAAGCGTTCAATAATAATAATTACTTTTATTGTTAATGCGGTTGTATAATTTGAAATTTGCCAAAATGCGCTATTTGATTGAAATATGAAATATACAGATTTGTTTCATCTGTACAGTATGTCAAGCTGGGCACATTGCAGGTCCAAATTATTATATGGCTTCAATTGTTTTGTTATGAACAAGTTCCGCCATCGAATGTTGGTCTAAGATTGATTTGGATTTGAACCAAACTGGTTCGAACCCGCATATGACTATAATTGTTTACCATGAACCAAATTTAAGCCCAAGCAATTTCGCAAAGACAGACGAAACCCAAACTATATTTCCTTTTAACAATTGTCAAGTTAAAAAAAAAAACGTTTGAGGAAGACTTACTCACAAAGCGTATTGGATTTGTCTGACTATATATATGATATTAGCCTTTTTATAAGATTATGAATTTGTTACACTGAAATGTTCATAATCTTATAATAAAGCAATATAATTTTCAAAATTACATTATTATCCATGCATTGAACTTAAATCTAATTTTAAGATATGCAAGCTGCGTGATCCGGAATTAAAGCAGGAATTTGGTTCGAACCGTAAACCAAACCTCTGATAATTTTATTTGGACTTGCAGCCCAGACCACACGCGTAGTTAATATACGTCTAATTAAACTCATTAATTTAACTAAAGATATATATTATTCTTCTGGTTATTCTAAATAAATCAAGATATTGTTTTAAAAACTCAGTACTGCGCATGGCTCTCAGCTTAGCTTGGCTCTAAAGACTTTCGCAGTTGCAATGGACTCGGGCGCGATCATCTCTCAGCAGCACATCTCAACCACAACAGCCACAGCACAACGAGTGGCTGGGCAAAAAGTATATTTTCTTTGTGTTTTATTATTGTTTCGTCTATGCGCTTTAAGGTTTCGGTTACTTCATGGTCACTGATTAAGTGCATTGTAATTAACGGAGAGAAAAGAGTTGCACAAAATTTATGAGGATTTTTATCAGACTGCTTGGACAGCCGCAACAGCAGCTGCTCTTCGCAACTGTTTGGGGCACTCGCTGCTGATTTACCAACAAAACAAAATCAAATTTCGATGCATCTGTGAAATGGCATTGTAAATAAGATTTCAATTTCGATTGTGGCCAATATAAATCAGGTGGCTAATTAATTTATAGCCAGCCGACAGTTTGTTATGATTTATATTTATATTCTGGCAAACGCATTTGCCACACTTAACGGCGATAATGGGCAATTGGTAGAAACTTAAACAATATATCCAAATCCAGGCAAAACAATAACAAAATTCGCATGTCGGCAACTGAAACGGGACTGGAACTGGGCACATGCCACATGTGAAGATCAACAACCTTGCCAATGCGAATACGTGAATGCGATGCATGCGCGTTATATGGCCAAAAGCCACAGCAATAACAACAAGAGCTGCATCGACGGCAACGGCCAGCGACGATGTCGGCTACGGTGCACAGTGGATAATTCCATTTAAGCTAATTTGCTTTTCTTTTGTAGAATTCAATAAGATATGCACAAAATGCAATTTCCGACACCCAAATACCACAAGAAGCTCTAATGAGCTTTCAACAAGCTCTTAACGGCTAGGATACGAAACAATGTGTAACGTTAGAATTAAATTATCAAATATTAGATAGCTAGTGAACTTTTCACATATTATTACGCATTTATTGTTTTTTAATGCTTTCATGAGCTTTGAAAGCTGATCTCTTACGAAAATGAAATTTTCGTTAGTCAACGAGAAATACACTATTGAAGCTTTAATGAACTTGCAAAGCTTTTACGGCAATGCAAAGCTCAAATGTAAGATTCATTCTATATGCTATGTTTAATCAAGCTTTAGGTTGTTTTTGTAAAAGCTTTCAATGCTTTTCAAAAATGTAGTTTATAAAGTGGTTAGACACACATTCGAGTGGTTGGCGACGCTTTATCTAACAATTATTTCAGCACATTCGCCTGCATTTTGAACCACTGTGCAACAACGGCGTTTGCAACGCTTGGACAATGTTGGAAAATGTTACGTGTTTCGGCCTGACGCTTAAGTTATTAATTTGTTGCTGCTGACGAGCGAGTGAGTGAATTGTTGTTGGTACTGCGGTGTTTTATGGGTCCATTGTTATGGCAGCATTTAGATCATTATACATTTTATGGGCTCCACAGGCTTATAATTGCCTTTACGTTAGTTTTTCTACTCATTTCTTTTCTTTTTCTTTTTCAGTTGGGGTCTGTAGTGTCGCCAGGCTGCAAGGAAGTGCTTATAATTAGTATGTTTAGTGCTGATAATACAGCACGATGAGACGCAACATTCAGTTAAAAGTTGTTTTAGCTTCTTTCCGTTGGTAATTGTCACATGCGAGAAAATCGAGCAGACCACCGGCAGGGCAAACAGGGCTGGGCAGGGCAGCGCCCGATTTCTTGGCTGTCTGCCCGTGCACTGCCCAGGTTAGCCCAACGTGACAACAATGGACAATCGATCCACTTTGGGAATAAAACTTTCAATTTTTATTGCTTTCGTGCAGCGCACCGTGTTGGCATGCTAAGAGAGGCCAAAAAGGCCGCATCCAGATGCCAATTGGAAATGCAGTTGCATCTGCCAGATAGAAATCTGGATGCGCAACTAATTTCGCGTGCGCGGAAGTTGGTGTCGCCTCTTGTTGCAAATGTTGCAAATGTTGCATATTTTGTATGTATGTTTTAATAATGTTTTCGACTAAAAAGCCGAGATGCAGCCAAAGCAACAGCAACAGCCACAGACGCTGCCACTGCCGCATTTGAATAGGAAAAATTATAAAAATTGGTACAATTTGCCGTCCATTACGGCAGCTGATTATGCTAATTGTTTGCTTGCATACTTGAGTTTTACGTAAACTCATTTTAGCGGTGTGGCAACAGGCTAAACAGGCAACGCGAACAACGCTCCCGAATCGTCTACCTGAAGTAGGTGAAAGTTGACTAGCTAAACAAAAATTAAACATTGCTAAAAAAAGAGGATCTTGATCAATCTTTACAATAAAAGGCTTTTCGCTTGCAAATAGATTGGCTTTAGCAGAGTTATGAAAGGGATTCAAAGCAAAACATATTGAATGTAAGATATATCTAGAAAAAGCCAATAAAGTTGTCGCAGAGTTATGGCAGCTAGATGACCAGACACTGGACAAGCTATCAGCTACAAAATAATATAATTTAATAACTATCAGATAAAAAGTAATACATTTTAAAAACTATCAAGTTAATATAAAACTTATGAGCTAAAATGTCTAAAAATGTGTATCTAAACACCTCATTCCATCAAATATTGAATAAATTCTATTTCCTAGAGGAAGAATTCTGATTAGTTAAGGAAACTTTGGCAGAAATCTCAGACTGTGTGTAATGGCATAATAATCACATCGCAATTCGGGCATTTATTTAAATGCAGCCACAAAATATGTTTGAATTGTAAAACGGTCACATTTAAGTAACGGCTCACTAAATACAAACATATACAGGCACATTAAGGAGCGAGCATTCTGAATTATGGTCACATTTAAAAGCCACTGTAAAACTTAAAAACAATCAGACTGCTTTCGAAAATTTGGCCACATTTAAATACAGCCAAAATAATTCCGATCGAAGATAACGGTGACACTTAAGTAACGGTTCACAAAACATGGACATATGCATACAACTACAGCCACATTGAAAAGCGAACATTGTGAACTATGGTCACATTTCAAAGCGCCACTCTAAAAAACGGGCACTCTTAAATACAATTGCACTGCATACGAAAACTCTGGCTAAAACGCATGCCTAAAGTTGATTTGTACGTTAATTAAATTTCGTAGCCGCTTTCGGCATTTTTTTATTTCCTGTTGTGTTTTTTTTTATATCTTGCAGCAGTTTTGCGTGATTATTCGCAAGTTGTTATTTAAATGTGAATTTTGTATATTTTGTGTAATGTATATTTAAAAATCTCTGCAATTTAACACCAAAGCAATGCAAATAAAATATGCCAGGTGAAATGCCTAAATTACGATACCCTTGTAGAGGGTACTATCATACTTTTAGGAAGTGTGTAACGGATAGAAGCAGGCATGTCCTACTCCATTAAGTGTATATGTGCTTAATCAGCACAAATCTATGGTCGGCACATGTGACAGAGTCGGCCGAACTGGATCATTATATCATATAGCATCCATAGGAATGTTTGCTTCAAAGTTAGGTTCTTGTATTAATACATTTTTGAAACTTGGCACTCATTATAAGCTAAATCTTATCAGCATATTTGTACTATATTTAGAAATAGCTCTATATGAAGAATGGCTCTAAAGATTAGGTTTTCCATGTAACTGCTCTTGATTTAATATTTAGCATCAATTAGTTTCAATATGCTCCTGAAATATATGCAAAAACGTATCAAATCGGAAGACTATATTATGTGTGGCACCTGTAGAAACAATTCGTTACAAGGGTATCTAATATTCGGCGTGCCAAAGCAAGGCGTTCTTTCTTGTTTTCAATTGATATTATTATGTGCTTAGCTTTTTTGGTTTTATGCATGATTTCCGGGTGATCGTTGCAAATTGCATAAGACACTCGCACTTTTCCGTTCGATATTCCTCATTTAACATGTGTGAAATATGCGCGAAATCTACCTGCCACATGCAGCACTTCAAAGCGCAGTTGAAGCATGTTGCATGCTTTTAGGCAGCTAGTTTAAATGCTGCTTATGATTGCAAAGTTAAGTAAATAATATATTTGTTAATAATATCTTAGGATTGAACATTTAAGCAAATACACAAAGAATTTATGAAGGAACTCTAGAAATGGAAGGGACAAAATGTTGCATGAGCAAAATTTTGGCACATGACTGAAAATGTGTGCACGTGTCACTTTTTATACTCTTTTTATACTCGAGCATATGGTAAAAAGAGTATATTGTGGAGTATTGTCTGTTTGTATTAATCCAAATCGCCTTCTCTACAGATATCTAAAGGTCCAAAAATATTTTGGTTCAACAATTACCGAAATGTGTATCACCCACAGTCAGAGTTTCTTTTCGATTTATGGTTAGGCTGTTATTACATTGGAAACAGAGTATCGCGCAGTCGACTGCCTGCGACTGCATTTCTACCTCTCTTATGTATTTACCTTATAAAATATTTAAATATATGTATATGTCAGGTAGATATTAAACCTTAACCATAGGATTATACTAAAAGTAACTGTGCTGTTCGCATTTCTTAATATCTCTGTAAGATGTGTTTCACACTTTTCGCAGAATACATACTTTTTTGGTGGAAATGTCCGTTCTCAAGCTCATTTTCGTTACCTGCAGCCTTCTTGGATGGAAAATACAGGTCAAAGGTTAAACATTTTGTTTTTTCGGCTTCAAGCTCACACTACGTTACTAAACGGTGCGGAAAATTTTGATTCCAGCTCTAAGTTCTTTATTCGATAGATTTTAAAGTTGGCTTTATTATATCTTTGCCAAATATTACATGAGATGTACTGATAAATATTAATTTTAACGACGGGCAGGAAATGGGTGAAAAAGTTATACCCAAAATAAAAGACAAAAAACTTGCCACGGGCAAGGCCGGGAAATACCCGCTATTTTATATATATTTCTGCAGCTCCACAAAATACCTCTCACTCAACTCGTTTCGGGGAGTTACACAAACTGAAGCAGCTTTCATAAATTTCACATTTTTTATTTGTGCAAAAATATATAAATTCCAAAGCACATTTTGTTACAAACTAATTATTGCACATATTTAACACGATTTGTTGTTGTTAGCAAAACAAAAAAGAAAAAAACAAAAAAAAATGTTTTATCAAATGAGATTACAAAAATAAAACAACTGGCATGAGCGTGAAAATGATGTGAAAAACAACACGAGATGAATTCGAATTTAATGAAAATCGGGAAAGAGTGCTCCTCGCAGCCGCTGCTCTTGTTGGCTTTCCCAATCTTGATTCCCACAACAGAATAAATACTAATGATATTTTCTTTCATTTTTTGTCAGCCAACTTTGGACAACAACAAACATAAATGAGAGCGATGGTAGCACATACATACAATAATATTAACAATAGCAGCGGCTGCAGCCGCTCTCAACCCTCCAGCAGCTGCGTCGTCTTGTACTCCACCGCGGAGCCCATTTCGGCGCCAAGCTTCTCCCGGACATATTCGCGTATCTGCTGCAGCTGCTGGTCGGCCGCATGCTCCGCCTTGGCCGCCCGCTTGCCCTGACGCTGCTGGCGTGACATCTTCAGCCCGTGGGCGTGATAGTTGTAGGGCGGTTGCGTGATGGCCATGGCCTCGGCGGGCTCATGAGATGGCTGATAGTCGGCGGCTGTGGCTGCCACATCTGTGTGGCCACTCTCCGCTTGCTGCTGTTGCTGCTGCTGCTGCTGGTGCTGTTGTTGCTGATGCTGATGCTGATGCTGCTGCTCCGCATAGGGCCGAATGGAGGGCAGGTCGTACATACTGGGGGCATAGTCGGCGGCGCCGCTGCTCTGTGAATTGAAGATGACCTTGGTGTGGGTGGGTCGCGGATTGTTCTCGGTAATGGGCAGCTCATGATCGTGGCCGGTTGGCTCCGCTTCCGGTGCTGAGGGCGGCTCCTGTTCTGGCACATAAATTGGCTGTTGATGTTGCTGCTGCTCCTGCTGCTGCTGCTGATGATGATGATGATGCACAGCATCCGACGGCTCAGCGTATTGTGCCTGCGGTGACATGGCAATCAGATAGAGCTGTGGCTGGTAGCTGCTCTCGTAGTGGGTCTGCTGCTGCGGCTGGGCATAGTAGAACTGCGGCTCCTGCTGCTGGTAGCCGTTGGGCGCATAATAGGCTTCAGCAGCTGGCTGCTCGTATTGCGGTGCCTGGGACTGCTGATGGCGACCCTTGTATGTCTGATAGACATCGTCAATGGACGCGTACTGTATGGGCGGCGGCGTTGGGGCCACCTGATGGGCATAGGTGACATCCGGATGATAGTGCGCCTGCTCGTGCTGCTCGGGCGTGGCATATGCCTGTGGGGGGAGCTCCTCGCTTTGATGCTGTTTGCGCTGTTCGGCTTCTTGCAGCAGCTGCAGATACTGGGCGGCACGTATTTCCAGATACTGCTGCAGCAGCGTTTGCAAGTGCGCCGCATACTTGGCCGGACCGGGTATTCTGAGCACTATGACGGGTTCCTGGTAGCCGGCGGCGTCACCGCCCGCTCCGCTTGACTCATGATGCGGCTGTGGCAAATCGATTTGCGGCTGCTCCGCATGCGCATGCTGCTCAGCCGCCGGCTGTTGTGTCTCGTAACTGGTTTGTGGCTTCAGCTCGTACGAATAGGAGGGTTCAATGGTCACGCTGGTCACCTGCTGATGCTGAATCGGCTGCTGTTGGTCCTGTGTCGTGCCCGGCTGCTCATAGTCAGCCGGCGAGTAACCCGCATAGACATCGGGCGATTCCGTTGCGGGTATATCATGCTGCGAGTACGGATAGAACATATACTTTGGCGGTGTATAGTCGTAGCCCTGATGCGCATAGCCATAGCTGTAAAGAGGCGGAACGTAAGTATTTTGCATGCCAGCAAGACAATTCAAAAGTACTGGAGCCCGGTTCAGTTTTCCCTTTTGACACAAGTTCTTGAAAGGCAATTTATTTACTGGTTTCCATTCTCTTTTCTCATAAACTTGGCACTCAGCTTGTAAATGTCAGGCCACGGAAATGGGAATGTGACTTAAATCGCAGTTAATCATAAGCTTAACTGCATTCATTTCTATTTATAGATCAATATTATGACAACAGCTCTATTATTCCATTATTTTTAATTATTGCTTTTGCTATTCATTTCCAATTATATGTTAATCTTAGGTCTTTGTAAGGGAATGTAAAACGAAAGACACTGTTCAATTAAAGTAATCTGACTTCTATAAATGAAGGATAAATACGACAAGTGAGAGAAGTTGCATAAACTTAAATAAGCAACCATATTTTGGCATTTATGTAAAGATTTCGTGGGATAAATGTTCTTCGAGTTCAAAAACATAGAAGAAAAGATTAAAGATATGTGTATATATAGATCCCTATCTATGTAAAGCAACAACAGGAAACAAAGACCAAGACAACTTAAAATTGCAGATAAAACTATGTGTCCCCTTCAATCTACCTCTCTAATAGATTTTTGCCTATCTAATAGATCTTTCTAATAGAAATCAAAGAGAAATCTAACGTAGTTTTTCACACTATGACCATTTCTTTCATACTGATAATAACCCGCGTGTTTTGCGGCCACAAAACAATTTGCCTGGTGCCAAACGGTAGCAAGTTTGGGGTCTTTGCGAACTGGTTCCAAGCAGCACCACCTAACTATGGATACACTAGAGAAGTCACTGACCCCAGTTCGCCGTCGATGGTGCGCTTGTTGTTTTTGCCGCTGCCGCCGCCGTTGCTGCTGGTCGTATTCTCACGCTCCACCTTTATTTTGATCTTGTTGCCGTGTAGCTTAAACTGCTTGTCCAGCTCCTTAATAAACTCCAGATCATCGGCGGGCAAATTGCCAAAGCTGGCGGCCAGCGAAGGCGCCTTTGTCGTAGTCTTTTTGCTGGCGCTGGCGCTGGCAATTTTGATGCGTGGTTTGCTGGGCTTCGTTGTGGCTGGGCTAGCGCCAGCTGGGGATGACGAGGTGATCGCTGTGGTGCTGGGCGTTTTAGTCGGTCGCTTCTTCAGTGTGGTCACCTTTTTGGGATAGCCACTGGCCGATGATTTTGTTGGCGCATCGGGCTGGCCCAAAGCGCTGGACAAGCACAGCGCCGCGCAGAGAGTGCACTGCAATTGTAACAGAAGGATGCAATAATGTTAGAGATTTGATCAGTGCCCATGTATAGATGGATGTACGTAAGTGGTACCGCAAATATGTATATATAGAGACGCGCTGATGCTTTGTTTGCTGGCACCTTTGTCTCAGCTTTGGGCTCAAGGTGAGGCGCCAGCGCAGACAATCGAACGTTGCGGCGATTGCGCCAAAAGCTCTTTTGTTTTTGTGCTCTTGGCTATCGAATGGTCTCGATACAAAAACCCAACCAACCAAACAAAATCATTAAAGATCGAAACGACTCGTAAAGCACCAATAATAAAATCAAACACTTTTACAGCTCGCATAAACACACACACACACACACATGCACAGTTGTAAGTATATTTCACATTTGACATTTCGTCTATATCGATCGAATAAAGTAAATAAATAAAGTGAATGTGCAGAAGCAGTCGGACTGCAGTCTGGATGTTGTAATGTTGTTTTTTTTTTATTGCATTTATTGTAGCATCTCGTGTGGGGAAAACATTATGTCGATCTCGTGTCCTAAGTCTTTTGTTTTCAAAATATGTGTATTTGGGCTATATCAACAATATAATTAGAAATATATAATATAATTTGAAAAAAAAATATGTGCTTTCGGCTGATAGAACTAATATTGTAAAATGCATAGCTGCTAATTTAAAAAGCATAAATTATGCCTAGCTGTAATATTTAGTCAGGTTCGTGTCCTCAGTCTTTTTGGATATTTATATGATAAACACATTCGGCTTATAAAATGATGCACACATTCGATTTATGTAACTATATTGCTAAGTTAACAGTGGATAATTTCAAATACAATCGGAGCAGGTAGCTGATGATTTGAAAAAACTCTGCTCAGTTGCAATATATTGTCAAGTTCGTGTCCTCAGTCTTTTATAATAACTAATTTTATGAAGTGACAATTGGCACCTTCTGTAAAGGAGGGTTAGGTTTCCTCGAAGGATAATGTGTATATTCAATACGGAATTGTTGTGAGAAATAATAACTTTAACCTTCATAGCAACGAGCTTTTCGCAGAGGTTTCCCCACTTCAAATTCCTTTACATACTTTTTGTTAACTTTAATAAAATATTATTTGATTTTTGATTTTGTCTTTGAGTTATAAGTCGAGCCAACACGAAGTTGCTAGCACGACTCTGTGTTTCAGTTTTTTCATTTCTAACACAACCCCAATATTTCAACTTGTTAACAAACTTTTGCTTATTCTTGGAAACTGTTTTGGTCACCTGCTTTGTTCAATATTTCAACATTTTGCATGTGTTTAGTTGCGCGTTAAATATCTCACAGCCAGTCCGCTATAAGAGCAACATTTTTTAATTGCATTTTGTCACTCAATTACAGCGACGATAAATCCGAAACTGGGACAGTGTGTCAAGTCAACTTAGACTCCAGACTCAACATAAAAAATTAATAGAGCGCCGTGCGTTTTACTGCTCATTTTGCAATTGTTTGTACAGCATGTGCTTGTGTGTGTGTGTGTGTGTGTGTGTGTGTGTTGTTGCTGCTTTAATCAGGAAGACTATTTGGTAGACTTTCGTTCACCTGCTGCACGGGCGCACCTGCGTCTCGAAAACAACAAAAAAACTAGCAGAAATAATTTCTGTCAAATGCTGGCATTTTGGTCGGGGGCATTTTTATAGCTGGAGGGGGCGGGCGCTTGGTGCCGAGGAAGTCGACGAGTTTCGCTAACATGCGAATTTATGTGATCTTTGTTGTTATGTTACCCGTTTTATATAATGCGTCCAGCAGTTGTACCCCCTCCAACGCTCCTACCCCTCTACCTAACACTTGCCGCCTGTCAGCCTGGCTAGCATTGATTTATTTTTGGTGGCAAGCAGCAAAAAAAAGTGCACACACTTTGTGTAATAATTTAATTAAATTGTTGTTGTTGTTGTTGCCTTTCACTTTGCAGAATGTGACAGTAAAATTGTCAAGCAGCTCAGGCAGAACATTGCGAAGCGCAAACACTACCACCAGCCAATTAAATTGTGGCATGTGCAAAAAATGTTGCAATAATTTAGCAATTAATTTCCCGCATAACACATTTTAAATGCCCATTCCTAAGCAACGTGTGAGTCGTGACTCGTGAGCCACTTGCGGCACGACACGCGTGCATCTCTACAAAAACCCAGGCAAAGCGAAAAAAAAGAAATTATTGCTGCTGGCGCCACGCAACGCGTGCAAATTAGTTGTAGCTGCGTCATCTTGTTTGTAGTTGTCTGTTGTTTTTTTTTGCCGTTTGCTGTGCCCCAGTGAATGATGCAACAAAAAATGATAATAATAATAATAAATGATAAGCATAACAATAAAATGCAAATTAAACAACAACAAAGCCAAGATATTAAGCAGCCTCAAGAGACTTCAATGCTTGGTGCCAACTCTAAAGCCTCCACCCCGCACAAACCTCCAGCTAAAACAGCTGTTATTATTTTATATAACAGCTTACACATAGGACATGCCGCAGCACGCTGTAACCGCGGTGGCAAACGAGTTCTCAGTGCAACAAGCCGTCACGAAACGTCGCCGCATTTGCGTAAATACATTTTGCGGCTAAATCTGTTTGGCAATCCCATCCAGTTAGGAGATCTGCCTAATAAATCTCGACAGCCAGCTGGCCAATTAGCGTTAAGATATAGGCTGGACTGGGACTGGAACTGGAACTAACTGATATACTGAGCTTTGTGGCGTGTGGCGGACTTTGGTTTATTTGTTGCTGTTGTTGTTGCTTGTTTGACGAGGCCAGAACCGCAGGCGCTTTAGCCGAAATTTACATGCAGAGACAAGGGCAAGGGCGGCCTAGCCAACGGGTAGGCGCATCGCAGCTCACGTTGAGTTGAGAGATCAGCCAAGCGATGCGATTAAAATCTTGTTTCTTTTGCCAGTTGCAAATTGAGCGGTTGTTGTTATGGCTGTTATACTCTTTAGCAGCGAGGGTCTTATGATGCTGTCACGAGTCTTTAAGTATGGTCATAGTTCTTTGGAATATAAGACCGATAAAAATTATTGAAAAAAAACTATCTTTATTTTTCTTGACGAACGACTGCATCATATAGCTGCCGTTGAGAAAATAGATGAAAAGTGTAATTATAGTATAGTTTGATGTTTCAGAGTATTGTATAGTCTTTCGGCATACGTTTGCCATTTCAGGTAGATAAATCTTTCTTTTTTAATTCGTTTACAGTTCGCTTAAGTTTCAAAATTCAACTGAAATATGAAAAAGAGATTTGCACAGGCAGAGGAATTGTATACACTTTTATACATAGATCTTAAGTTGATATGAAAGTTGGTATACATATCTAATGGCAGAGCTTGGTGCAGTATTATTTTGTTGGGGTCTGAAAACAAAAAGAAATTTAACAGGAAAATTATGTATGTAGTGGGGCGTGTGGCATCAGCGTCAGGATCAGTGAACTGCTGTCAAAGACCGGCTAAGCTAAGCGCCACGAACTGGCCACACACATACACACAGACACACACACACACATACAGCTGCAAACTCCCACTGTGAGCACTTTCTATGACAGGCATTACGTGGCATTGCCATAGCTCCCTGTACCCCTTGTTAAATAAAAGTGAAACACATTTTGCAGCTGGCCAAGCCGGCTGAGCGGCTCAGTGGCTCAGCGGCTCAGCGACTCAGCGGCTGCAATGCAAATTAATTGAGCAGCCAACGGATGACGGCACAGGAGTAGTAGGAAGCATTTCTGGTGGGCGTCAGACACGCCTACAACTACACTTTCGAATCGCACAAATTGCAATTGCGTGCAACTTTTCGGCGGGCAGGCCACAAAATTGGCAATAAGAAAACTTCTGATTGTATGAGTGAAAATGTCTCAAGCTAGGCGCTTGGATGTGCAACTAATTTGTGGCAATAAAATTGGTTTAAACAGTTGAAAGGTCACAGCTAAAGATGGGCTTGTTCGTCTAATTTGGGGCTTGCCAATGGCTGATATTGCCTGGGCGGCTCTTCCGCGTTGGGTTGGGCTCGATTATGTAAGTGCTAATAGGTTAGTGCTTCCTGCTCGTGTGATACATACCAATATCAATACTAATCTCATTGTTCCCAAAGATGCTTTTGCTCGTATTTGCTGCAGGCGACGGGCCTCAGACAATGCACATTTAAATATTAATTTTCACACATACACGAACACTCGCTGAGACGAATGTGTATATCAGTACGTATCTTATGGATTGTATTTCTTTCTATTGAGTTGCTGCTTCACTTTAATAACTTTTTCGCACAGTTACATTTGCTAAATGCAACAACAACAACAAAATTAATGCACACTTTCAAACAAAACAGAAAAAAAAACGAAAATTGTTTATAAACAAGATGCTGGAAAATTGTGGGAAACTTGATCGCTGATCGGGCCAACGCTCGACGGTCGTTGCGGCGTTCAAAAGTCGCGCGACTTACTGTGGCTGGCGCTGGCGGTGCGCTTGGTTTTTATGCCAACGACGACAGCCGCTAAATCAGCAGCAGCAGCAGCAGCCGCAACAGCCGCAACAGCAGCAACAGCAGCCACAGTCGCAGCGAGCAGCTTCTTCGTTGCGGCAAGTCCAAGTCACTTGGCCAGTCAGTCAGCCAGCGGGAACGTGCGGAGCGAGCAATGGACGAGTTCACATGCAATGACACCTCACGTGTGTGTATGTGTGTGTGTGTGCATGTCCGTGTGTGTGCCTGTGTGTATGCGTGGCTGAAGGTGTAGGTTGCCAGACACTGCTGCAACAATAAACAAATGCAATTATTCAGGTAATTCAGATTCGTTTCAATGTTAAAATACTTGTTTAACTTTTTTTTTTGCTTTAGTTCTTTAGTTCTTTAGTTACAAAAAGCCAACACATAGCAACATATACTATATCATTAACATACGAAAAACTAAATTGTTTACTTGCTGGCACTTAACGCGGCCAAAGCTATTCAGCTTTTGTTTACATCGAATTTGTGAATCTGTGATACTTGCTAGATACATACTTATAAAAGGTATAAGACTTGCAGATTAGGTCCCTTAATATGCTCTAGTTTCGCTTTCACCCAGGCGAACAAATTCTCGTAGAAGCTGAAGAGAAGACTGAACATGTGAATTTCTTAGGACTTACCTAAACGGACTCATGCTAAATGTAATATACTTTTTCAAAATCATAGTGTGCACTTCAATTTGAGGCCAGTTAATAACCAATATAGTACCTATTTCTCAACTAGCTTACTACTAGAATTATCTCTATATATAAAACTGTTTGTCCTGACTGACTGACTGACTGACTGATTGGTGATCAACGCACAGCCCAAACCGTAAGAGCTAGGAAGCTGAAATTTTCACTGTAGCTACCTTATGTGATGTAGGTGCACGTTAAGACGGGGTTTCGGGAAGTTCCACCCGCAAGTGTGGAAAAATCGCGAAAAACGTTTGTATGTAACTTTTTTGTTTGCCATCGGATCGGCCTGAAACTTATTTTCAAAGATCTTTGTTCAAATTCATTTGAGGGGTGCTTCACACTTTTAGGAAAATCCATTCCTCCTTGGTGGAAATGGAGGTCAAAGATTTGGTGGATGACGTTTTGTGTTCAAATTCGTTTCCAAAGATCTATAAGAAAAATCATTTGAGACGTGTTTCACACTTTTCGCAGAATCCAAACTTTTTCGGGGGGAATGCGACTCAAAGATTTTTTGTGCGAAGTTTTAAGTTGTGTCCGATTTGCTTCAAACTTATTTTCAAAGCTCTACATAAGAATATAATGAACACGTGTTTCAGCCATTTGGGAAATTCCACTCGCAGCATTGGTAAATTGGCGGAAAACGTTTCTATGAAAATTGTTTGTTTACCGTCCAATAAGTTTCAAAATCATTTTCAAAGCTTTTTAAGAACGTTGATTTTTAACATACGTTCCACGGGCAAGGCCGGGTTATACCCGCTTGTAATAAATATATAGATAAATAAATATAGGTTCTAGTAACTAATTCTGTTCAGTAATATTTGTGTTTTGAAAACAGGAATAAACAGTTGATCTATTGAATTACATATTAGATATCATTGATAAGAATTCCTTTCTAAGCGCTTTCCTTATCGGACTATTCAAAAAAATCATACAAAATAAGGACTATAAAATTGATTGGCTTCTTACGGGATTACGGGGAATACTATATGAGCATATAGTTATTTCCTAGTAAAGTTTACTTATCTTCAGATGCTGGCTTTGAGAAAGTGTGTGATTATTAAGCGCCCAAAAATTGAATTTTTGGTAAGGTAAAAAATATATATAAAATAAACAATATGTTTTAAATAAATCAAAAAAACTAAAACTTAATTTGTTGTAAGTTGGTAACGAATTCTGAGGCGGCATAAAATATATATTACAATTGGAATTCAATGAATGACCTTGCCTATTATTGATATTGATTTGATTCCTTTCATTTTACGAAATTTCTTTTTTAGAAGAATTAACACCTTTGTTCGCCCAGTTCAAGTTCAAAGTCATAAAAAACTGGCGCAACGCTTGGCGTGGTCCACAAGTCACACAGAGCTGCACGAGATTCAATCTGGGATACCTTTCATTTTAGATGAATACATTTTATGCTTATTATTATGGCCATAACGATCTCTATAGCTTGCACAAAGCCAGCCCAGCGACTAGTCACAAAGCCCGAACCAATCGAAACGGAATTTGCATAAAAACAATTGCAGAGCCAACGCGATCTTCACGCGCGACTCCGCAAGTGGTGGCAATTTAATTGGCGCATTAAGAGATCTGGGATCGGGTTTTGGGATTTTTCAGATTTTGAGATTTTGATATTGTGGCCATTTGGATTTGGGTTGGCGCCTGGGCTTGTGTGAAAAAAGAAATGGCATAACAAAGGCGGTTAAATGCAAACGGTCAACTGTTTTCGTCAGTTTTGTAATCCGAAAACATCGGCAGCAACACGAGCTTGGCGCGATAACGATAATGGCAATAAAATATTTGAAAAGGGCAGAAAGAAAGAGAAAATATAAAATAAATTTAAAAGAAATACGAATATCACGCGCCCCGTCGCAATCAACAATCGGCAATCGGTTGCATTGTTTGAAAGTTTGTTTTAGTTATTTGGGATTGTCTGTTTTTTTATTTATTTATTAACAAATTCGCTTTGATCGCATCGATAGGCGAATAAACAGCAATTGAGATGTTGACCGGCCAGTGGACTGCCCTGTTGCCCAATGCCGTACACCCCACTCACATGCCCGCCCTGGCTGAGTACCAAGCGGCCAAGTCATCATTTCAACAATGTCAGTCGGCCAGCAACTATTAGACGTCACTGCTATTATTATTATTATTATTATTTATAATGCTTTTACATATGTATATGCTGAAGATGCGTAAAGTCGTTGGTCTCATATAATATGAAATATCATAATAATCGGCAATGATAATGCAGCTTACTCGCCCATTTGCAGAAGGTTAACGTGGGCTTTGTCCATGCCGGTTATAATGCTTGTCAGCAGCTGAAGGAAGCCACATGCAAAACACCGACCAGTCAATATACTACCTCATAAAAGTAAAGCTTACTATGTATATGAGCACACATATTTTTATGTACACTTGCATTAAATGCACTTTTCGTATAAGTTTTCCCAAAAGTGGATTATTAAAAAACACTCTAGTTCATTTACAGCATGTGTCTTAACTGATGCCATTGCATATGTGCCTAATCGATAGAGTTAAGCAAATAAACAACACAAAATAGCATTTTAAGAAAAATAAAAAAGGAAAACAACTTTTTATTGTACAACGACAACAATCGGCCTGCATTCGATTCGTTTCGAAGGTGATTTCCCTTTTATGCTGACGTGCATGCATTTAAATACTATGGAGCATCTGGAGCGAGCCCTTGGGCCTCACAAGGTCAAAATGTAAACGGCATCGGTGGTCTTAGCAATTGTTCATTTTGTCTGGGGGTGTTTGCATATCTGTCAGCAAGCCTTGTTATGATTAAGTCAGCTGCTAAATAAATAGAGCTTTCATATGTTAGACCTTTTTAACTAGGAGTTAACTTGTGGTCAGTGTGTAATGCGTACTTACATGCAACACATCAATTAGAAGGGTCAAGATACATATACATTCTTACACACATATTTATATCGATTTAAACATACCTATACACACATGCTTTGCATATACTTACACATAAAGATGCCACACTTATCATCAAAGCATGTAAGCCTGCAAAACCTACTTAAATTCATGAGAATCACATAGTAGGGCGACATTATAAAAAATGTGTTTGGTTTTTAATTAGCAGATCAGCGGAGGAAGTTATAAAAAACTAAACTAAAGTAGGTCTGCGTTTGGGCTAACAGAACATAAGCTCATTCACATGCACATATGTGTGTATGTATACGTGCATGAGAATGTAATTCGCACGAAATTATAGCAAACTTAGCTTACGGTTGGTATAAGAGATTCTATATAGCAAGTTTTACCATGCTTTGGTCGGGCCAAGTTTGCCAAAAAGCATCGAAAATCGGAATGCGATTCAAAAGATAACTAAAGTAAACTTCTGGTATACGGACCAAGTCGATGTTTGAAGAAAAAACCCGATTTCGAACATCCTAAATGTAAATAAAAACAATTGCGAACAACGAAATCAGCAAACGAGCTCTACTTACTCAACGTTATTAGAGTGAAATATGTAAATTGGGATCTAATTAAAGCAGATAATTTCACTTAATGTTGAACAATTTGTAAAATAAGTCTTTCAATTAACTGCAAATGAGTAAGGTTTTGAAAAGATAATGGGATAGTTGCGCTACAAAACCCGTTTACTCTTGTCTCTTAGCACTCCTTTTGGCTTGTTGAAACTGGGCAAGCTAGATGGTTGATAAAACATTTTTTGCTTATAGTGAGGATTAGTTATATCACTTTTTTGGAAAGTTAATTTACATTTTAAGAAGACACACGTCTGCTTAGCATGCTGGTCTACGTGTCGTACAACCAGGTTGAGTCCCAGCCAATTTTTATAATTGCGTGTGTTATATGCAATTACAAAGCTAAAATAACTCACAACCTGTTCTTAAAGCTATAATTTAACTAGTTAAACTTAAGAATTAAATCAAGCAGGGCACTATAACACATATTTCCAGACAACAAGACCTACTTGAATTCATGAGAATCGCATAGGAGGGCAATAGTAAATATTAATTAGTAAAAAACATGATAGACTCATACAACACTTTTTCGTGGGCTAACCGGCCTAGGGATTGGATTTTTGAAAACCCTTGAATTATTTTGTTTGTAGAGATATAAAATTAATTTTTGATGCTGATTGGCCAATCAATCGGTCAGTGAGTTGGTTAGGCATTCAGTCAGTCTGTGAGGCCAAAAAGTTAATAAAATTTGTATGTACATGGGCTTGTGAGTAGATACCTCTTTTGAGGCCTGCAATTATCTTGCTTTATCGATAAACATATCGATAAGTTTAGTGTTGGACAAGAAGGAAATGCGAGCAATACAAACAGTCTAGTAGACAGCCCACTTATTATAATCATGGTCTTTAGCCAACGTTAGGTGAAGATGAGCGGAAACTGGGCAGTTTGAACATCCTCTTTTTCACATACGACTTTTTGGAATTAATTGATGGCAAGCAAACCACAGCAGACTATGCCCCGCTGCCAACATTGTGGCAACTTCATTAACAGCCAAAATGCGACCTCTTGATGCCACAGTTTGTTGTTGTTGCTGCAGTTGCTGCTGCTGCTGCTGATGCTGCTGCAGTCGGCAGCGACTGTGCAACGCTTCCTACTTGCATAAATTGTACAGTGTCGGACTTTCGAATATACAATCCGATACAACAAACACACTGCCACACAAATCATAATTTTGCAGCATCGCTGCGCGAAGATGCAACGCGACGCGACGTCGACTGCTGCGGCAACTGCGACTTGGGTGCAGCTATGCCACTTGGCAGCTTTGCTTTGGCGTCTGTTGATGCGGTCGGTGTAATTGTTTGTTATTGGTAGCTCTTCGGTTTATGGATGCGATTACATCAGCAGCCGGCGCATAGACTTAAACGCTAAAGTCACATCTTCCATACGGATTGTCGCTAGATTCGATTGGCTTTGCCTCGCTTTAAATGGCCTGGACATGGGACATGGCCTGTTATGTGAGCACGGCGCAAACAACCGCACTCGCTCTTCGGGATAAGTTTTGACATATGAGTGAGTGTTAGACATATATACATACATTTGTCATTAAATATGTACACATGAATAATAAGCATTCGCATATATACTAACAATGCTCAGACTTTATATCGAAGGTGAAAATGTGATCTTTGATTTTAAACAAATTTACCCTAATTATAATAATAATAAACAGTATATAATATATAAAATACAACATAATAAAAATATTAAATAATATTTAATATATAATTGATAAGAAATAATCAAGAAGGCTGGCTTAGCATGAAATACTGCAGAGCCTACTTGAATTCTTGAGAATCGACGAGGAGAGCGCTTGGTAGAAATTTGTTTTATTTAAATTTGCAGAACAGCGATAAATAAGCTTGGTCTGCGTTTGGTATTAGAAAAGAAACATGCATGCATACATATATCCATAAATGCATACATACACTAACACACACACGCCCACACATACATTCACACACACACATTGATAATACTTATATACCTTCGTACAAAATACTTGTGTATTCATAAGTTCCTAGACTTGTTTAACTCATTGAACTTTATTTTATGGTAAACTGGTGGCTTGTTTAATATAAATGTTAAAAAGCACGCACGAGTTTTCTCACGAGTAAAGAATTCCAATCATTTGATGTACATGTATTCGTACGTGTTTTTCAATATGTGTTAGTGTTGGGAATTGTTATGAATAAATATTTATTATGTTATGTCCACAGAGCCAAGCACTTCTGTCTATTTGTTTAGTTAAAAATAATTATATAATTAAATATACAAAATATTACAATTGAGCTTTAATAAAATAAATATATTATAACAATACAAAAAAAATATATATATACATATATATATGTACAATACAAATATATAAATGCAAAGTGTGTAAAAATGCAATCGCTAAGTACTAACTAAATCCATTTGGCCAATTTGGCTATCTAACGAAGCTTCAGCTGCTTGTCCAGGGACTTCTTGACAATCCTGCTACGTTCGGACGATCTGTCCAGCTTGGAGTCGCGCTTAAAGACTCTCAGACTGGGCACAGCATAGGCCAAGGTGTGGCGCTGGAAAGGACGCGGCGACTGGTGTTGCTGGTACAGGCGCAGCACCTCCCAGCTGGGTATATACGAGTCCAGCAGCGATTTGGAGTCACGTCCGGCGAACAGATCCGGCGTCAGGTCCGGCTGCGAGGGCCGGAAGGGCTTCGAATGACTGGCGGAGTGGCCGGACGCTGGACTTCTTGTCGTAATGCTGACAAAGCTGGGCGGATAGGGCAGCGGTATGCGGGGAGCGGGCGCATAGTTGCGCTGCGGCACCGGCGCATAGGCAAACTGCTTGGACTGCTGCAGCAGAAGAGGATGTGTCGCTGGGCTAGGATGCGGGCCGAGACCGGGTCGCAGCAATGGCGGCTGCTGCTGCAGAAATGCGTAGGGTGGTCGCTGTGGGCGTACCAAAGGTCTTGGTATGGGGCGTGGCAGCTGCGCTGCGCCACCAGGCAGCGCGTTTCCACTCAAATATTGCACGCCATTCAGTTGCAGCTGCAAGTCCAGATCAAAGGGCACAATGGGTTGAAGCAGTCGTGTTCGCGTCTTTGTTGTTGCTGTTGTGGGAGTCGATGACGGCGTGGGTGAGCTGAGACGGCCAGAGATAAAGGAAGAGAGAGAGCGCGAGAGAGGTATAGAGAAAGTGAGAGAGCGTTTAATAGAGAGAATGTGAGACGTGACTTAACGAGCTGCTTTTATCTAATCTTTGCTATTTATTATGGCAATCGTTGCTGCCATTTGTCGGAAGCCAACGGCGGCAACAGTCGTGAGTGAAACCGGCCGTTTCAACACCCACCCAAAAGCCAACAGTTGTCTATCAGTAACAGAAATTAGCCTGGCATTAGATTCGGTCGAATACCGGGATTTGCCCAAATGTGTCTCTAAGGGCATTTGATTAACCCAGTAATTTCCATTCATTTTCAGCCAATTCGCCAATTCAATTGACAAATGCATGCCCCTTAACAATTTTCCTGCCAACAATAGTAATCCATTGGCCACTCGTGTTGCTCATTTCCTTCTTAAAGCTTATCAAGTGTTGTAAAAGATACCCGCGAAACTCAAACCTTATTCATGGTAATGAATTGAAAGGCCTATAGTTATTAGGGTCCTACCTAATTGAAGGCTCTTAAATGCTGATTTAAGATGTTTAGACTTATCTAAATTGTTTTTGCAATACCCCTTCTGAATACCCCTTAGATTTCATAGATTATATTGGAATTTCCTGTTGGGACAAAATCGATTTTTGGACACATCTCGCAGACTATGAAATAAGTGAAGTCTTTGTAATCTGTGTACTACTTATATAAAATATCCAAATACAAAATGTTGTAAATCTCATATAGACACTAATCTTTGCTTAAATATCAATGTCTCAAAAACCGATATTTATCGATATATTTGTAAATGTCTTAAGATATAAAAAAATATAAGCTCTAAGTGCCTAGACTTTATAGTTTATGCGATCAATCTGTTTGTACAGTCCTGATCCAAAATAAACATACTTGACTGTTTTGGAGATGCTTCCCTTTATTCATTATATTGCACAAAACTATATAAGTATATAGAACTATATACACGGATCTACATTCCAAGTCTAACGTTCATTTGGCCGACAAAATTCCGTTCACATGGATAGGCAGAAGGAAAGCAAGACTTACGGGAAGCAAGACGTATATTGCCTAAAACTAATACACCCTTTTCACTTTGTTGACGGGTATAATAATAGTTGGGTATTTGCAAAATGCTTGTCGGCGTCTGAAAACATTTGAATAAGGGCTGCAAGCTACTTTTGAAAAGAACCAGTTCGAGTCCGTTAATCCAATTTATTTATTACTACTTATTATAAACAAAACCTTAAACCAACCCACAAATAACTTGGGCACCAAACATTGGATTTATCTGGCCATATTTGGTAGATGCCAATTTTGGATTGAAATCAAATCTAGCCCGCAATTTCCGTATGAAAATATATAAATTAGAAATTGAATTGTTTTATTAAACTTTTGAAAATATAAATCGAGTTCAGGAATTGAATGCAAAGGCATCAAGTACCCCAATTCTGCTCCGAACTTATTTATGGGCTTGCAGCCCGTTAAATAAGCTGCAAGCTCTTAAAAAGCTTGTGCGTTAAAGTAAAAGTTACAAAAGCTTCGATCTGTTGAAGTCTAAGGTAAAATGGCTGAAGCTTGTAAAGGTTTGTGTTTGCACCTGATGTCAAGCTTTGGTGAAAGCTCCAAGTGTGATTTTGTTGCATACTTACAGATTGTCATCGGTTAAAAGCAGTAGGCCGTCCGGCAGCTGGCCGGGCAGCGCGTAGCCAGCGCTCAGCTGCTGATGCTGCTGGTGCAGCTGGCGTAAACGCTCCGCTTGCTCCAGCTGGGCGGCATCGTGCACGTAGCTGGGCGGCACGCTGGCGGCTATGCTCGGATGCCACTCGTAATGCGTGGGCAGCAGCGGCGGACGATTGAGGTCGAAATGTTGCTCCTGTTCCCGCTCCAGATCTTCCAGACTTAGTTGGAGCGGCGTATTGTCGTCGTCATAGCCGTTTGGCGGCGTCAGCGCTGCTCTAGTCGCTGGCAGCGCTGCCAGCAGAGCCAAGAGCAGAGGAAGTTGCTGCTGCAAAAGGAGATGGATGAAGATGTTTAGAAGGGGATTCACCCAGCGGCTATTTGCAGTTGAATTTTATGTGTTGGCGGTGAAAGGTTTACGCTTAACTTGCTGCCTTTCGCCAAATGTGGTCGCTGCCACGCCCACCTGCGTCCAGCGATGCATTTAATTGAGTTTGTTATTTAGCTGAAAATGCTTTGCTTGACAGGAAACAATAATCAATAGTTTAAATATGAAACTCGCGGTCAGCCATGCTTGGCGCCGTTCCCCGAACAGAGCAGAGCACAGCAAATGCCGAACTAGTGGGTGGCTGACCAGCTGCCAAAAGGCACAAGGCCACGACTGATAAGCGGCACCTTTCTAAAAATGTTGGCCAAAACTAACGGCCATTTGTCACGGCAAACACACACGCAACAATTCGAAGCTGCCGCGATTGCAACATTTCTGCAGCATTCAAGATTTAACTTGCGGCGAGTTAAAATTGAACCGAAAACTGCACTCGTCTCGCCGTCTAAAAATTGCATTTTGTGCAATGCCCAATGATGCCACATTCAAAAAATTGGTAAAAAAAAAAACAACATATAAATCTATAAAACTTGAAAAAACTAGTTGCAATTTTTGGCCAGACTGTTGCACAGCATTCACAGCGCCTGTTGCCAACGTAACCATCATCATCATCATCATCATAGATGCGTGCGCCAGTTTGACGCTGCTCTCTAATTATTTTGGCCACGGCACTTGGTAATGATCGGCCAGGTCACATGCTCGCGCTCGGATGCAAATGCAGCTTGATTAATGACATGCTGGCTAATGGTACTGATGGACTGCCAATTGTCGTCGTTAAGGTGCGTAATTTGCGCGCTATTGTTTTGCCCCTGGCCATAAACAAAAGACTTAGGACACAAACTAGCGCATAGAAAGAATCGCGCTGTTAGGGCCATGCCAATCAATCATGTGACCGTGTGTCATTCAAAAATGTCAGCTGGCTACTGGGCGGTCTAAGAACACGTGATTGCACTAAAGCAGCAGCTCTTCTCGCAGGGGAAGGGGCATTAGATCGGACAAAAATAAGCTATTAGAAAACCAGCTAATTGGAGTTTATCTTTTGCAGGGATTTTCTAAGTATGCTAGTGTTAAATGACATATATTTGTTTGCTTTGTACTTAGTGTCTATCTAAAAGCTTGTAGCTTTTTTTTATATCAATGCATTTCATTTGATATTTAAATTGCTTTAGAAGTAACATTAAAATACAAAAGCTTCTACACAGCCTCTACCTTTCTTGTGGCTTGACGCCTTAAGCTTACTCTTAAAGGGCTCAAACTTCCACGCCCTTCTCGCCTAGAATTCCTCGTTGACACTTTATTCGTTGGGCGGCTTGTGGGCGCTGTCAGCCGCTGCCAAAAGAAGCTTAACTTTGTTAAGATCATAAAACTTCTATAAGAAATGATTCTTGCCTTATAAATAATTTTACTTTTCGAAATAGTATAGTTTTGGTGAGATAATTGTTCTATATTATACGCTATTCTTAGAGTATGTATCTGTTTTTCAATTTGATTAGGATTTGATTTGTAAATTGCCATTATATTTTATCAGTATATTTAATTGACATATGTCAACGGCATAATCCAGTAAGTCTCCTCAGATTAAAGAGGGCATCTGTTCTTTACGCACCATTTCTTCACTTTGCACACGTTAAGGTGCTCGATTTAGCCAATTCGTTGAACTTATTGTAATAGAATTTTTTTAACAAACTTCGGCGTTCACTTTGTAGTATTTTAAAGCGGATGTTCCTTAACAACTGAAATTAAATTTCTGGCGCACAATCAAAATTCACAAAGTAACCACAAAAAAAACAACAACAAAAATGTGGCAAAACTTGGCCAAGTTTATACGAAACCGAAACCCAGCAACGAAGCAATTGCGACTGCGACCGAGCGAAGCGCTAACGGTGCGTTTTATACCAAGAGGCGGCTTGGCTAACACAGAAACAGCCGTGCAGTTCTGCAGGCCACCAGCCACCAGCCACAAGCCCAACAAGTGGACGCATTGTTGCTAGTTGGCCAAGAGCGCGAGAGAGGCAGAGGAAAAGAGAGAGCGAGAGCGACCTATACATTTTTGAGATACGCTGTCTGGCAATGCAGATGCGAGTCGCGACGGCGCTGAAGGATTGCAATTGAAACTGAGACAAGCCCCGTATTGCGAAACAAAAGCAGCTAAAAGCGCCAAGTGCGCGCAATTAATTGAAATGGAAAGTGCGGGTAAGCAGCCAAAGCTTGGAAATTAAAAATTGAAATCATTTCAAATTCAAATACCGCCCAACAAAAAAAAAAAAAAAGCAACAATATGCAAAGTCAAGCCATCAAAGCTAATTTACGCATTTACGAGTGTTATAACAGCTACAGCAACATGCAAAGCAGCCATGGGCGGCACTCACACACCCCCCTCTTTATCTACCCCACCGCGACATGGCAGGCAGAGCAGCTCGAACATGACCATTAATTGAACTATATTCAAGTGTATTTATATAGATTTGTATTTGTTGCTGTGCTTGACCAACACTTAACCGTTCACTTCCGCCCCAGAGGAACAGACGCAGCACTCTTCGACCAAGTGGGCCTAATCAGTTCCATCCATATGCTGGGTACAGCACAAAATATTCATTATGATGGACTCACAAGACGTACGGCACAGCGCTGGGCACGCCGTGGGGCGTCGTCATCGCCATTAGAGCTCGAAAGTGAATTGTGGCAATATGTATGTAAATCGATGTGGCATGTAATGCTTATATATTTTGTGCCACACTCAATATCACTCTGGGTATACCGCAAGCCGCTGTCAGCTCTGTGCTCCAACCATGTCGATCCTCTGAAAAATGCATCAGCTGAGATTAAAAATAACTATATCCAATTCAAAACTATATAGATATTCAAATGGTTACAAATATGATAAAAGTTCACAAATCAAAATTAATAAAAATGTGTCCTACCTTTCAACTTTTGGGTTTCCATCTCGTAATTTTCTCTAGAAAACTCTGGGCTTAGTAAATGCCAGAGGAAATTCTAAGTTTGTATTAATATTAATAGGAGAAATCCATGATTAATTTTTAAATATTATTATACAAAAAGAATAATAGTAATTGTGATAATATTTACCCAGAACTAGTTCAATTTTATTAATATATTAGATAATTTGTAAAGATAGAGTATTTCAGGCTTCCCCATGCATTTTTAAATGACTGTCGGCATTCGCTCCACATAATGCCGCAAGTGAAAGAAGGTTTTTCTTATTTTTTATCGATCACTGTAATTAAGCGAAAGATGGAGCAGTAATGAAAGCCTCGGGCATGCTAAAGTCTCAAAATGGATTTGTCAAGACGCGACAATTAGACAGATGACAGCAGGCAAGGGCCGGACTGCGTTAGGCCGGACTGACTGACGCAACCTCAAGGTTGGCAACGTAATGGGCGCTGACACATGCGTGTGCACAAGTGCAAGTATTATCCATGTTAACAGTGTTGACTGTTCCGGGGCGGGCGTGAAATTGTTGTTTACTTTCACTTAAAGCGACCCAGAGACAATGGCAATTCATTCTGTTAGGCTGTTGGCTCAAGACGACCTTGCTTCAAGCCATGTTCACTAGTTTGTTTGTTTATTTTGCGTGTTTCGAACAAGCTAGGGCTGTTGTAATACGCCCTGTAATATAATGCTACATTTATGTATATTAGGGCTGGGAGGTGTAGATATTATTGTAAGCTTGAATGGAGACATGGAAAAGAAATATTAAAACATTTTTTATTGTATTATATGAGCGCGACAGAGCTAATTGTTAGCGTATAATAACTATGCCGAATCAGATTGAATTATAACTATATTCTTAATTAAGCATTAAAGCTCCAAACTGTAATCTGCTGCCAGACAACTGCAAAAGTTATGACCATCCGTAACAGACTTGGGGTACTTTAAACTTATTTATAGGCTTCTTAGCCGACCATAGTTTTCTTCGCAGTATCGTTTTACTGAAGGTCTTTATTCGGCTTATGATAGTAACAATTGTGGAGCTTATAAGCTAAGTACTACAACAACAAAAAAAAATTAAAAAAAAAATCGAAAACAAATGACTTAAGCAACAAACTTGGATTTGCAGTGAATGTCGGGAATGCAATCTATGGCCTGGCTCTGATATACAGTTGGGTATGCGGATGCGATGCTGTTCCCGAAACCGATGCATCGTGACCACCCGCTGCCGCCGGCAGATACTCGTTGAGATTCAGGCTAAATGTGGGCGGAAAGTTTTTCTCCTTCGCCTCGCGATTGATGCGGTAGCTGCTGCGATAGGCGGCGACGGGAGAGACCCCATTGGCATAGCCCTGCAGACCGGCAGCAGAATAGTGTAGGCCGGTGATGCCCGTATTAGCGGGTAGTGCGCTTAGCTGGACTCCGCGTGCACCATAATCGGGTGTTGGAGCTACATTAGGTGTTAGGGCGGGCGCCGGCGCCTGTACGCCGCCAGTGGCCGCTGTGGTCAAATATGGACTGATGGGCACAATGATGGGACGCGTCGGTATCAGCTGCAGATACTGGACGGTCCCACTGCCATCCTGAAGCGTCTGCGCCGGCAGATACTGCATCAGCATGGGTGTACTGGGCAGGCTGGCAATGCTGGTGCTCTCGCCAAGACCTCCACTTTGCATGGGCGTAAAGTTCGTCTCCATTTCGGGCATTTTATAGGAGGGCTTGAATCCTGCTTCAGTCGGCGGCTGCACCTGTACTTGAGCCGTGCCCAAATTATCGTAGCTCGTGGCAAACGCGCTCAGCGAGTTTAGATGCGCTTCCTGGGCATTGGGATTCGACTTGAGTAGTTGCTGTTGCTGTTGTTGCTGCTGTTGCTGCTGTTGCTGTTGCTGCTGTTGCGCCTGGACGCTGTTTGGCGACTTGTTCGATTTGTTGGCTATTTCTGGGCTTGATACTGGCGAGGCATGCAGCAATGGGAGCACAAGCAGCTGGGCAAGCAGCAGCAGGCAATGGAAATATCCTTGGCACAGCATCTGAAATGTGGGATCGAAAATAAAGCGGATGTAGCCACAAGCTAAAATAAATAATTTTTCATGACAGGGAGTTAACACTCAAACTCTGTACAATATTTTATAATACATATGTATGTATTTAAATCGTCACATTCGGGTGCAACCGACAGCGCGATACTCTTTACAGTGTTTTAAATCAGATTAAATGAATGGGTTAGAGACTTATTCAAACTGTCACTCTAGGTAATATATGTATATATATTTAGAGGGTTTTGAAAAATTTCAAACGCAAACTTGACAAATTGATTACTATTTTGGTTCACAAATTGGTTTCAAGCTTCTCTCCAAAGATTTCAGTGTTTATTTATTCAAGGTGTGTTTTATAAATTATGGCAAATCCAGCCTCCTAGGTGGAAAATGTAGAAGTGGGAATTGGACAAAGTTTAGTTGCCCTTAAACTCATTCAGAAGTAATAAATACGTGTCTCAGCGATTTTATATAGCTGACAGGCGGAAAGCTGTTGATTCGAATTTTTTGTTTTTCATTCGACTGACTTTGACCTTTGTAAATAAACATTTGGAATTCGTTTTCGCCGATTGCTAATAAGTCCACTTCGCTGGTTGGACTTATACGGTAGTAAGTTTTAATTTTGCCCACGGGCGGGACATGGTTGTTAAAGGTGATGTCTAAAATTTGCAGACAGCCTTTAACTATAATTATTATATTAATTTAATTTTAAGCTCTACAGGGTATTTATTATTAATATTTCTGTTATATTTTGTTTAAATAGATATATATCTTAATATATCTTAATAAATTGATTTATTTTGAGTCTGTTGCAAGTCACACGCCCAGTGAGGGCTATGAAGTAGTTAAGTGTCTTGTTCTGCTGAGGGATTGTCTTTGTTAATTGCCATGTAGCACACATGTCAAAAACATAAGCACCATAAATTGCTTAACAAAATTTCATGAATGGGCGGCAACAATCTTATTTAAAGTTCACTTTCACTAGCTGCGCGGTGTTGTTTCTTTTCATTTTTTTTTAATTTGTAGTTTTATAACAATTATGCTTATACATAAGCGCAAATATTTGTTTAAAACAATAACAAAGTAAAGAAAATTTGAAGGAAAAAAAAAAAGAAAATAAAACACCAAAAGCTTCACCTCTGCTATGGTTTAGAGTTTGCTTGTTTGGCTTTGGGGGCGAAAACGTTTTGCGCGCGTTTGTTTATAAATAATTTGTTGCTGCTGTTGTTGGCAAAACACTTGCACTTTTTAGTGCAGCCTAAGACTGTCTAGCGACGCGATTTGATTAACGCCAGTGACGCCAGCGGACCTGCTTATATACCGACCGACCAGGCGTAGCAGCCAGCGCCAGCCAGGCCGACCAACCGGCACCAGAGCTGCAGCTGGGGACGCAGCAGACGTAGCTGCCAATTTTCCTCAATTGCCATTAAAAGCAGTTTAACTGTAGCATGCCACAAGTTGCAGCCAAAAGCTGTTAGCTACTTACAAGTGTTTAAAAACAAAAAACAAAATAAGGCGCTTGCGTGTCTTCGGTGTTGCACATTCTGTGCACATTGTTGCATGTGCATCATCGTTCAGTTTAAGTCATGTTTCAAGTTCAAGTTTGACACGAGCGCAACTCCAACCACACAGCGCTAGGCATTTTGAATACCCTTACCAAATATACACATGGACTATATTTAGTTTGCATTATAAATAATGTGATCGACGAGCCTTTCAAAAGTTATGAAATATCAGAAACATATATGCATACCATTTTATGGCACTCTTTTGGTATCACATAATTTTCGTTCGAGCTTCAACTGCACTTAAAGCCGCGTAAAGAGTGTTTTATAGTCCAGTATTCCCGACTGCTGCATTCGGTTTTTTTGGTTTTTGGTTCCGTCTTCCGAAACGCAACAAGAGGAGGAGTGCACCAGCCCACAATTAGGCGCGTGCAGCGGATTTTTTCCGCATTGCCTCATGGCCATGATACGCTCAAACGGGTTTCTCTGTGGCTGCACCGGTGCGCCGGTTGGCTAAAAGCTACAAAAAAAAACAAGATGCTTTCCCAATTTGGTTTATTTGCTGCTTGCTCGATAGTAGGAAAACATTGCAAGGTCGTAAGAAAATTGTTCCACTAATGCCAGATAAAACCCTGCTGGCTAACATAAATTCTGAGCTCTGTTTCAGGAAGCTATAAAATGTATCTACGATTGTAGTTTGGGGTAAATACCTCGTCCCCTTTCATAGCTTAAACTGGTTGCGAATTGTAACGCGTAAAGGAACGGATTAGTGCACAGCGAACAAATCGTCTGTTTTCTACTTATAATCAGAAAAGTGTGCTCGCATTTTTTGGTCCTTAAGCCTTGTTGATTGTTAAATATAAATAATAATAATAAGCATTGGTCAGCCTTTAGTCAGCCAGCTTAAGATTGATATACTTTATATACAATTTTATTTGTTATTTCCATAAATTTCCAATGAATGGGTTTAGGGCACACAACATTGCTTGCTGCAAGTCACATTTGTTCGGGGAAACGCAGAATTAGGGGACTGCTGAATGTTTTTTTTGCAATTTGTAAAGTTTGTTTGTCTTAGTTCTAAAACAGGTTGTGGTGCATGGTAAATGTCATTGCGGCCTGACCCACCTTCAACTTTGAACCTATTTTGTCCAGTTATTAATACCTTTTGTCCTGTGACTGGCTCAACTGGCAAAGCTCTGCTCGCTTTCCTCCAAGCGCGGGGAGCTGGCGCACTGTAGATTCGACGGCCCAAAAGCCAAATGGCGAATATTTTGTTTAAAAGAACGTGAGACGTTTTTTTGCCAATTGGCATAGTCCAGACGTAGCCTGCTGGGGAATGCGGTGGCCCACAGTGTGAACCAGAGCAGGCAGGCGCCAATCACGCTGGTGGTCACACCGAGCATCCAGTACTCGCAGGAAGCAAAGGTGTGGTCCTCCGTAACGAGCAGCTGCAGGATGCCGACGATGGCACAGTGGCACAGCGACTCAATGCGACACCACAGCTTGGTCAGCATCAGGTCCAGCGTGAAGCAGCACACGGCCATCTCCATGGTCAGGCGGCATAGGGACGAACAGTTGCGGCACCACTGCGGAAATATGTGCACCACCTGCAGCACGGCTCCAATGCAGGCGACGAACAGCCAGCTGCCTAGCAGGGGCGCCGGGGAGCACCGGGCCATCAGAAAGTAGTATGAGATGCCCATGACCGAGTGCAGCAATATGGCCATGCTCAATGCCGAAAACGAGAGTCGCTCCATGTCTGGATCGTGCAGTCTATGTAAAACTCTAATGCACCATTTGTCAGCCAGAGATGTGCACGCTGTTTGTGCCTCTTCCTTACTTGCTCCCTATTGCCTCCTGCTCACTCAGTCTCTCTCTCCCTCTTTCTGCCTGCCTGTGTGTTGAGTGTACCCCTTGGTTTGAATTTTGATTGAGTTTACGGATCTATACATAATACTAGACACATGTAAAAAATCAGCAAATTCAAGTTTAACTGGCTTTAAAGTCAAGGCATAGTTTTTCCTCATTTCGTGCTGTAAACATGGCACCGTCCAGTTTGATTAGTCGACTGTTTACTTTCATTTTTAACAATGGTGCAGCAAAGATCAATATCTGTGGTTCGCTTAAAGCTCCAACTCGCTCCGAATTGCAGCTTAGATCGCGCCCATTGCATACTTTGTGGTGTCTCTATGAAAAGCTTTTACAAAGGTAATTCTACCCTATGCTGTCTGTTGACACCAACTTTAACATGCGGACCACCAATATTTACAAGTCAGTTAATTTACAAGCTGGAAATTGAAAACGTGGCGATTGCATGGCGAATGTAAAAGCTTTCGATTAATGTCTAACAAACGGTACGCATGTTAAGTGTAATACCTCAGATATTTTATTGAGATCTATAAAAACTTGATTGCCGTAATTACAGCTCTCTGCACCGCCTATGACATAAGTCCAATTGGATTTCAACTGGTACAATAGCTGTCAGCATTAACTGCATGCACCTGGTGGCAAGCAAGTAATGAATCCTATCTGGATACCGGGAAAGCGTTTGGTTAAATTAAATTTCTTTGCAGCAATATTAAGACTGCGTCTCAGCATCGCTGCTCTGGTCCAACACAGCTGCCAAGTAATTCGTCAAGATGCTTTGTGCTCGTATCCACGTGCTTGCTATCTAGTTAACTGTCCGTCTGTTTGCCTGCCAGACTGCTGCTGGCGTTGGCGCGGGGGCTGTGGCTGGCGTGGGAGTTGGCTTTAGCTGGTTGGGTTTCTTTTATGTCAACTGCATTTTTCGTTGCTGTTGCTTGTTGTGCGCTTTTTCACTGGTTTAAACCACTTAATGGCTTCTTTTTTTTCTTCTTGTTTTTTCCCTTGCTTAGAGGCGGTCTGAGCGGCTTTCGGAAGTTGGAGTTGAAGGCGCTATTCACGCACAGTTTTCCTGCAGCTTCCTTTCACAAAGACTTGCAATTCATCAAATCTCGTTAGCCTCGGCTTTTATAGAATATCTGCAGATGCTTTTGCTATTATTTTCGGGTTTTTACTTCGTTGGCTTGCACTTCATTCAAGTGAAGGGCGCCACGCCCAGCAACAGCTGCGGGGCGTGTCTGTAGATGTCTATGGCTGTATACGGGATGCGGGTGCATCTGCCCAACGTGTCTCGACCGCCCTATAAAGCTAAGAGAGGGGAGTGAGCGTCGTTCAAGGTATTCTCATCCTGCATGAAATGTGCAGCTCAAGCTCCTCGAATGCGGCTGGCAACAGGCTGCACAGCAGCAGCAGCAGCAGCAACTGAACTGACAGCTGAAATGCAGTTTAACAAATGGGCTTCGTATTGCCAATATCAATTTGTGGGGATACAATAAACATATCCCTAGCGGGGAGTCCTGTGTGATTGATGAATGCAAGCACCGAGCCAGCCAGAAAGCATTCATTGCCCAAATTTTGTGTCTGTCTTTGTAGGTATGAATAGATGTCGGCCAACTTAACTTATACATCACTTAGCATGCTCTTTGATGTTTTTATTGGAATAGTCCTTAATCTATCTATCGATAGTTATCGAAAAGATGAGGTAGAGCTGATTAGCAACATAATAAAGCTTGGCAGATCGATCGTTTATCTATTTATGTATACATCTATGCATGTATATATATGCCAGCTATTTATTTATTCATTGAAGCACTTTGTTCACTAATTTCAGCTGCTAACAGATGGCCACTCATTTGGGTAAAAGGCAAACATTGCGCACCCAAAGTGCATTCAATTAACAATTTTCGGGCTGCGAGTGGTATAAAAAAGTTTATCCCACTGCGTGCATGGCGTTTTGTGGCAGGCTTTTAATCAAAAACTTGAGACCAAGTGCCAGACAAGTTTTTGGCCAAGTTTGCCACAGCGCTGGCGAAACTTCTCAAATTGTGACGTCTACAAAAGTCAAATCGTGCTGCGCCGCTCACATGCTGGCAGCAATCAGTCCGACTTAAGCCAGGAAGATGTCGATTTTATTATCTTGATCAAGCCGAACATACGATGCTCTTGCGGAACTACAAAAGTTACAAATATCGAGGATATATAAAGTAGTCTCGTACTATATTTATAAAACCCTTAAATCCGGTTCACATCTGAAATTACACTTTGTTCTTTTACATTGAACCGAATTTCTAATCAAATCAGTTGCTTAAAGAACGGAAGAGCCGAGATATGAAACAATTTATTACAAAATACAAATAACTTTGATCCCAAGAATTGCATTCATCTAACCATATTTGGTAGATGCCAATTTTGTGGGCACGCATCAAATTTAGTCTTACCTTGCTTATGAAAAAATCTACGGCTTGCAATATTTTCAGTACAACGGGCAATTATAAAATAAGAATTAAATTAATTATTAAAATTTTGAAAATATATGGTAAATAAAGATTTCAATCAAATCTGTCAAATATTAATTGATTAAATTTAAAATGAAATAAAAAGATTTCTGCGATATGTCGAACAAACCACGGGAATATTCGGTAATATCCAAAGCCAAGGGTATAAACAGAAGGAGTCTTAGCCAATGCCATGAACTGAATGCAGTAAATTGCCATGCTGCAAATTCAAAGTGTGCCACAAACCCAACCTCTAGCTGCCTTTTACGCCCGCATGCTGCAAAGTTGGCCCTTGCTCTTGGCCAGAACCAAAATAAAAGCAAAGTGCTCGAGTGCCGTCCCGCCCAATGTTTACCTAACGCAGTCGACGGCAACGTCCCTGCCATTTAGCAAAAGTAATTAAGCGTCGATGCGTTTCATTTGTGTTACTTTTCTGGGCAATTAAGGCAAAAAGTTTGCAGTTTTGCAGTGCGGCGTAAAATTTTCATAGTTAATTGTAGCCCAGTCTTGTGGGCGTCACTACTGTGGATTGCGGCCCATAAGCCTGAACAGATCCAGCTCAGGCTTTGTATCCGGCTTTAGCTCTGGCAATGTGTTCAGGTCTGTGTGTGTGTGTGTGTGTGTATGTGTACGTGTGTGTGTGTGTGTGTGACAATGGTCGCGTCAATCGTCTGGGCATAAAAGTTTTCCACTCGCAGGCAAGTAGTTAGTGTTGTTTGTAGCACGTATTTACCATGCGACTAAAATCGATTGTGTGGCTGTTGTTAATGATGGAGCCGCAGCTCATCATCAGCTGCAACAAGTGCCTGCAACGGATCTACAATATAGCAAGAGCTCCAGCTGTTTCAAAGCTTGAATCCAAACGCCTGCAGACTAAGTTGGATTTACTGTTCTGATCTAACGCATGGCTGAGAATTCCATTATTTGACAATGCTTTTGTCTACAACTCTTTACATTTATACATGTTTAAAAGCTTTAAATTAGAAATGCAATTCAATTTAAATGCTTAGTTGAATTTGTTTGGTAATTAGGGGACAATTTTGCGACCTATTTAAGAATGTATTATTATTGATCGATTGAATGTAGTCCGTTATTCGACACGCACATTGTAGGTACTTAAATATATATGTATATATATTTTTTTATTTTTTAGAAACTTAGCGGCAGTAACATAACCGATTACTATAAATAGAGACTGCCACTTTGCAATTGAATATTTCTACCTAAAATGAACGATAATAATTTGACCGCAGCCAGCAAACCTCAACTATGCGGATTAAGTGGCTTTTCAGGTGTGAATTCCCATTGAGTACCCAGGTGAATAGTCGTGCCAAAGTTATATCGCTCGTTGCTAAATAGATATACTTAAGACTTGTAGAAATTCCGCAGTTTAATAGGCATTCACGTAATTTTCATTAAATTTATGCGATTACCGCATCATTTGAAGGTAACTTAAGTTTCCTCGCGTTTGCCATTCGTATCCCGAATATATCTGGCTACGAGCCAGCCGCAGGCGGCGACAGCATCAGCATCATCATCAGCATTCGTGGCAGCAGCAACAATTTACAAACTTGGTACACCCACATTATGGGCAGGCCAGCAGCTCACCCCCTTCACACCGGCAGCGCAATGTGCAAAAAATGTTTCTCATTAAAAAGTTGTTTCACAATTTTATTATCCTCTCGTCGTCCTCTCAACTCCCCATCGCCGTGGTCGTCCTGCAGGTATGCGCTCATTGTCACAAGCCCTGGTGACAATGTCAATAAAGCAAACTTCGGACCTAGCAAAAACGTTAATCCCACCCTAGCGAATCCCAGCAGGAACAACAACATCAAATTATTTTTAAATTACTTGCAAAAATAGGGCAGCGCAAAGTTATAATAGCTTGACAAAAATAAAAAATAAAATACGGGAATACAAACAAAATAGACGTGAATTGGCGTTGACCAAGGGTGCGCGACTAGTAAATACCCCCTACTCACGCTAATTAACATATCCCAAAAATGTTGTTATTTAGGTACCCTATTTAGACAGACACATCTATGAAACGCAATTCTCAACTTGGTCATTTTTTGGTCGCAGGGTATGGAAATTAAGTGCACTTGAACAATTTTGAGAAGCCCAATGAGTGCATACCCTTTGGAAAGAGCCACCTGCTGAACAAAACAAACACTTTTTTGCTAGACTTGTGAAAGCAGCTAAAAGGTGAATACTGCTATAAAGGAAAGTATGTGGAAACTATGCGCACTTTTTCCTTTTTGTTTTTTTTTTAGAAATAATGACAAAATGAACAAAATGAAAAACGAACATTGGGTGCATTCTTCCACGAAATCCTCTGTTCAGAGTATAATAAATGCTTCAACAGGTGCAGAGATGACTTTTTGATTAGTCAGTATTTATTTGTGTTAGGCTTGATCTTTTGAGAGGGCCCCGAGTAGATTACCTATGTTATGTATCGACCATTTAATCGATCCTTTGAGAAGCTCTACGCTTGATTTTGTGAGAGACAACGACATTCGATTTTCAGATGCCAAAAAGCCAATTTAGCCGTTTAATAAATAAAACAAAAATCAAGTGCCTTTTTATTGGGACTTCAATTGTCTTGCGATGTTTCAACCTGTTGCTTCCATTCCAAGTCTTACTATTAATTCCATACTGTCTTTTTGGCTCTATATTTGATACTCTTATCTGGCCCAGCCTGCTTATCAACACTTCAATGGACAACTGGCCATAACAAGCGGTCTATCGGGTAGGTTCGGGGGCGGGCACCTAAAATCAAACAAAATCAACAACAAATTTAACTTCATTCATGGGTATTCCAAAATTATTAACAAATTATACATTTGATTAACCTAACTATCAGAATACCAACTAGAGGAATTAAATGGAAGATAATAGGGTTTATCTTATCCGAGGTATTGACATCGATGCTTATAAATGCCAAGACTTCACACAGCGTATTTATATGATTAACATTAATTAGTTGTCCAATCGGCCCAACAAATATATTATCAACGTTATCTTGGAAATTTAATTGCAACTAGTAGGTTTGAGTACTTAAATGTATAAATGTGCTGCTTTGGCTAGCGTTATTTACAAAACTGGAGCACTTCAAAATGCAACGCGTCCATTTTCAATTACAGCGTACAAAACAAAAACTTGTTTTAAATTACTTTTAAAAGCAATGTCATGTTCCAAGCGCTGCGACCACGGACCAAACTAATACATATTTTATCTTTATATTTGAAAAACCTTTTGCGTATGTCTCTTTACACATTTCTGCCACTGGACAGGGTGGGATAGCTAGGTCAGATTAAATGTGTAGTACAGGTGTATATTACAAACATATAAATGTTGTTGTGAAAGAAATTGTGGATTCAATTCAATTTTGCATTAGACCTGTTAAAAGAAACAGGAACAGATTATCAAACAAAAAATGAAGTATACATCACATTAGGCTAATAGTAGGTTTAATATAATAAAATATATATTAAATATTTTTTAGCATTTCATATGAAATGCAATATTATTTTAAGCTTCAAATAGAGTATTAAAAAGTCGGGAGCCGCGGAAAGAATGTTTATTTGTTTTTGGTTGATTTCATTGATATCTTAGGCGATTGCGCAAATGGCCCATAAATTGGAATTATTAATTCATTTCAATTAACTTCACCGAATTTATGTTTCGCACCGCAAAGATACTGAGCGCCAAACGAATTATTAACACCTTTCACGAGGTAGTTCAAAAATTCCATTACTATGCGCCATATCGAAATGTTTCTATGAAAAAAAAAAAAAAAACAATAAAGTCATATTCGAGTTTCAGTTCAGTTCAGTAAGTTGATAAGTAATATGGCACACACTTGACTTCAAAAGGAAAATACAGTTCTATGATTGTAAGCCAAAGATAACCAAACAGCCAAATCAATCTGTCACACACTTAAGATCAGTTGTGGTTTTGCCCAGATAGTTAATTTGTATATATAGACTTATGCTGGCAAATTTGTGCACACTGACAAAAACAAAGTGTTAAGAATACAACAATTCCGAAAACAAATTGCAAGTAAAGCGAAAATCATTTATGCTATGCATATACTGACATAATTAACATGCAAACGACTTAGTGTAACTTTCAGTTTTCCATAAATGTGTGGTCATACATTAATCTAGCGTATTATCTATATTACACTATAAGCACAATGTTACAAATATAAAATAAAAACATTTATTTAAGAAAATCTTTTGGACATATAAAAAATAATCAAGAAGCGAATCTCCTTTTACTTAAGTATTGCTGAAATCGGATATATTGTAGATTATTTATGTTAAATTGAAATTCAGCTTACACATAAATAAAAGCTTTTTCTCCGATTAATAAGGCTTATATTTTGATCTTACATACCAAAAAAGTTTTTTCCTATATTTTAGAGAATTGGCTTAATAACAAAATGTCTTAGTTTCAGAAATATATTTTCTGATATTTTTTGATAAGATTTTCTTGAACACATGCAAGTTAATGGAAATTAGTAAAATGTTTGATAATATGGCAATATTTGAAAATTGAGGCAATTTTTGTTGGTCTATTGGGTGTGACCAGAGTGTCCTTATATCCTTGAGTTTTAAATATAAAAGTTTCTCTCAGTGAAATTGGTTTATGGTCGAACGGTCTGACTAGCTAGTAAATGGATATCAGCCACTACATTGATAAGCGTTCGGGCCGCAAATGTGGCCAACGGCAGGAAGCACTTCGTGGCTGTTAGACTCGTAGACCTCACATAGATAAAGCGGACGATTGCCGGGTTCGGCAGTTAGCGCAATGATTGCCACGATTAGTTTGGCCGCAATGTCAACAAGAGGTAGAGGTAGCTTTATCAAGCTGACGCTACTGGCGCTGCTTGTGATGTTCGCGCTGTTGCTGCTGCTGACGGCACTGCACAGCGCGGATCGGGAGCTGCGGGCGGAGCAACTGTTTGTGGAGCAAGTGCAGCACGTTAGGACGTCGGCTGGCGTAGTGAAGGGGACACCGCCACCGGTGCAGACTCTGGAGGAGCCAGTTGATGAGGAGCTGGTGCAACAGCTGGAGCACGAACTGCCCGAGGTAGACTATGGCTTCTGGTATCGCTATGCGAAGCCAAATAAATATCGCCAGAACAAAACATGCGCCCTGTATCCGGATCCACTGGATCTGCAGCTGCACAACATTTACTGGCAGACCTTTATCAATGCAAACGTGACGTTCCGTCTGTATGCCGCCTACCTGGACCTGCGTCCCGGCGTCAAGTTGCCAAAGGGCGTGGTGCGCGTTCTGGCCACGGCCAATCAAATCAACAATGAGTTCCCGCCGACGCATTGCCAGCTGTGGTATGCGGACCACAATGAGCCCATTATGACGCGGGTCAGCGAATACTTGAGCATATGGATCAGCAACTGGGGCCATACGCCACTGCTCAACTATCCTCATCTGTTGAGCTGCCCGGTGCCCGATTTGCCGCCCAATCTGCAATACGCCACGCCGCGTACCGTCTCTCTGGTCACCGAAAGTTGTGAGCGCGCCAGCAATTCGCTTCGTGTCCACTACGATATCCCTGCAGCCTTAAATGACACTGTCAAGCCCAGCTCCGGGTCCAGCCTGAATTCCACATCCCGCAGCAATGCAACGGCCAAGCTCAGCTTTGGCGTATGCGTGAAGGGCTTTGATTTTCCGTACATGGATCTGTCGGAGCGTTTGATCGAGTGGTTCGAGCTGCAGCGCCTGATGGGCGCCTCACGCATCTACGCTTACATGTACGACGTGCATCCGGCGGTGCAGCGGGTCCTGGACTACTATCAGCGCATTGGCTACCTGGAGCTGCGTCCGCTTACGCTGGCCAACGGCATGCCACGGCTGCGACACTATCAGCACCTGCTGCTGCAGCAGCGGCGTCTGGTCAAGCGGCTGAACGAGCTGATACCCTACAATGACTGCTTCTATAGGAATATGTATCGGTATGACTATATGGTTAATGTGGACGTCGATGAGGTGATTATGCCGCTGGGCACGCTGCGCAGTTGGCAGGATGTGCTGGACACGGACCAGGAAACAACAATTGCTAAATGTCCCAATGGCCATGTCTCTATGTGTTTCATCAACACCTACTTCACCAAGGTGGTGCCCGAGGCACAAAACCACGAGCAGCTGGAGGCCGACCAGCTCTATGTGTTGCAGCACACAATGCGTCATCGCAACTACTCTCTGCCCAATCGGGCGACCAAGTGCTTCCACAACACGCACTACTCGCTGACGCTGCACAATCACTTTACGCTCAAGTGGCTGCCGGGTAGCTGCAATCCGCGATCCGTCAGCACGAAGCTTGCCCACATGCAGCACTATCGCGAGCCGGATGCAAATTATGAATTGACCGAGCTGGTTGAAGATCGCAGCGCTTGGAAATATGCCAGCGAGCTGCGTGCGGCAGTCGAGTACGTCTGGATGCATCTGGACGATGTGCTCGAGCAGAGTGTGGATACGGAGGAGCAGAATGCATTAGAGGATCTGGAGGAGCAAGAAACAGATATGGAACAGGCGCAAGAGCAGCAGCAAATGCTACAGCAGGCGCGGTCTGCAAAAATCACGAAATAGTTATTACTTCAAATAGCTTAAGTTTTTTTTTCTTACCATAGTTAAATAGTTTAGAGATCCAGGGACTGGGCTTGTACTTGTATATATAGTTATTCGTATTTATAACTTATGCACATAAATAATATTAATGATTATAAGAATTATTTATCTAGAGTATACTTAGAATAGACCGAATAAACTATCTGGTTGTGCAAAACTAAACTAACCTGCCAAAAGTGTAGAAATGATTTCAAGAGCAGCTCACTATTTTACAATAAATAGCTGCAACAGCAATTGTTGCTGTAAAGGTGCGCCATGTTTTAAAAATGACTTGAAAGATCTGTAGGCATATTTTGGCGGTTTGGGGGTTCGGCTGTCTAAAATGCATATGATTCATAAATATCAATTCAGATATATGGATTTGTAGGCTTATTTTGGGGATTAGCAGAGCTACAGACACCAAATGTTTTATGTTGGCTCTCATATAGTATACATAGCTATGCTATGTGTTTTGTATGGATCCAATTCCACTTAAAAATAGAGGAAAACATTATTTCATCTCCATTATGAAGAGCCTTGCGCCATTTGTGTGCCATATTTATATGGCTTGGACTTAAGACAACGAAGTTAATTAAATATACATTTTCCATAGTGTGTGTCAAACAAAAGAAGAAGAAGGCTTGTGTGTGTATATTCTGTGTATATATGGGTTGAAAGAGCCTAGAAAGCTTGTAACCGCAGTTTGGCGATGGGTTCAAGGTATCTGCTAGTCAGGCACTCCCCAGCAGTGTACAACCGACAAAATATGGTTTAAATAAGAAACGAATCCTCCCGGTTACTTCAACTGCCTTTACATAATTAAATGTTGTTCAATTAATTATTTTTCTGTTGCTTTTCACATATAAAAACTATAATCTTTTCCTTCGGATGGCGTTTAGAAATAGAATGATCTAATGTATTAATCACGAAATGTTTACATTTAACACATTTCTCATTTATTCACTTCAACATGTAATTGCGTATTTTCCCGTTCCAGTTATCTATGACGTATTTTCATTTCTATACGCATTTATACACATACTAACTAATGTTAGTCTGATTACCGCTCATATTATTTATTTACCAGATACCGCGGCTACCCTATACAACAAGCATGCAATTGGGTATATACTCAAAGAATAAATTAATCCAACTTAGTTTGGTCACAAATCCCATCAATTTTTTGCTCGGGTCCTCACTATCTAATGACTTAGCCTGAATATCGGCAGTGGATATATCCATTAATAAATTAGCGAGCAGCGCAAAAGTATGCAATCCTTCTTGCATGCGTGACTCAGAGGCAGAGTCTTACAAATGAAGCCTTATCGAATTTCGTATTGTCTGAATCATCGTCTCTGTCTGTTTTATGTGCCAAGTTCTTGAACTTTGTTTGCATGGCAAAAAGGAGCAAAGCTGATACTGAAAATATAAGTGGTACGATAGATACGAAGATTTGATAAGATTTGCCAACCGTTGCATATCAATACATGAGTATTTATATAAACTACATATGTATGTGTACTTATGCTTATCGTACCGAATGCCTGATATTTTTATGATATTTCCTAATGATTAGGCAATCGTTCGATTTGTTACAGATATAAATAACCCGCAAAGAGAATTAGGTAAATATACATTTCCTTGAAATATGGCATACAATTGCTTACCCAGCTAATCCCCTGTCCAGACTACACAAGAGTACCCCGAATTTCCACACGTTGCCGATGGGTAGGGTAGTTGCCGGCACATATGCATATCGTAATCGTTTGTTTATTATAAGCAATAAATAAAGTAGTTATTAAATTACAAAGTACCGCACAAAAGTATTTAAACAAAAACGAAAAAAAAAAAAAACTGATAATATACATACGAATACTTGCTCAATATGCTGGAAATGTTATCACTACTCTCATTATTGCAGATAGGGAGAAAAAAAAAAAAAATTATATGATAATGAAAATAAGGAATACTATAAGCATTTCATCAAAGCTAACGCATTTATGAGTATGAAGTTCTAAATGCTAGCCTAGTAGCGTAGCATGAAGGCGCCCAGCGTGACGGCCAAGGTGCCGCCAAGGGTCGTGACCAGAGTGGCGGCACCGTCGCCGCCGCCCGTATTGTTGGCGCTGGCTAGCAGGATGGGCCGCTCGTTTGCGCGTGCATTCATCCATGCCTGGCAGTCGGTCTCGTTTTTCACAAAGCGGAAGATGGACTGCACAATGTTGGCGGGCGTGATCTCGGCACACTGTTCCAGATGATGCAGCACACAGGCTTCGAAGCTCTGCAGGTCCACGCAGTGTGTGGGCGAGAAGAGCAGCTCGGGTTTGCTCATCAGATCGGGCACTTGGCCATCCTTGGGTATATACTGATGGAATGAATTGTTCAGGCAGCTGCTAATGCTCTCCTTGTTGGCCTCAAGGCACTCGGGTCCTTGTTCGGCAACAAATAGCGCAATTTGATCACCGCCGCGCGAGCAGGCGAATTCAAGCAGTGAGGCGCCAAGGCGCATCATGGTGGCCTGTTGTCGCAGCTCCTCAGCGGTTAGGCAGGGTTTCACCTTCGCATTGAATGCGCGCACGCACTCCTCGGCCTCCGGTGCACGCTGGCAATACTTGTTGAACACGGTATCCAGCTCACCGATTGGCCGCGCTGCCTCCATTTCAGCCTGCAGCGCCGTCAGATTGGCCAGGCCGCTGAGACAGGAGCCCAGCTGTGCGGCAGCGTTCTCGATATCCTGATACAACGTTGAGTTATCCGTGCCTGTCACCTTCTTGCACTTCTCGCGATAGACGCGCTTAATATCTTCTGTGAACGATAGACGATAGATCCACGATTTATTTCCAATTAATTAATTAACGATTATGTCACAGGGTCAGGAACTTACCCATGCTGACGTTTGTATTGCGAAACTCCGGTGGCAAAAACTTTGCAGAGACGCTTTCTAGCTGGCTGCTGCTCAATTTTTGCGGACTGGGGCTGGCCCGTACCTCCAGCAGCAGGGCGCCCACGGCAGCCAACAGGCACACGGCCAGCAATGCGTATTTGTTCATGGCGGCTTCTGCAGAGAGTCGACTCTAACGACTTGAGTATGCGATCGGTCAGCTATCTATGTTATTGCGGCCTCCGTGCCTCCGTACGGTGTGCGTTGCGGTGAGTGAATGAGAGCGGTTGTCGTTCAAAAGCGCGAGCAAGTCCGACTCGGCTGCGCACAGTGGTTAACGGTGTGCCAAAAAGTGACAACTTGCCGATTGTCAGTGCTTTCAAACCGATATACATACATATATTTATCAGTAAATTGTCCATTGGGAGGGGGCAAACAATTGCAAATCTTATTGGTTTAAATGTGTGTGTGTGCATGGCACACAAATATGGATATTAAATCAGGGATCTTATTTATCGATATATTTTTCCCTTACTTTGGCAAGTTTCAAGAATGTACTAACTGATTGATTTCATTTATATATATTTTTCTATATATAATAAATATGGTAAATATATATATATTTTTAAGTACTTTCGCTTTTACTAAAAATATTGTTTATCAGCAATTTATTAGAGATATGATAACAACACACTGTGCGGCATCGTTGGCGTTGTTTTGCACACTTTTAACTAACAGTATGACCACTAACCAAAAAACATGATCTGCCCATTCACACACATTTGTGTCTGTGTGTGTGTGTGCGAAGAGCTCGAAATTCAGAAATCCCAAAATATTGTCAAATTTGGATCGGACAGGCAGGCAGGGACCAACAGGCACACATGCACATAAATGCTTCTATTCATATACAAAATACGCAAGTATGCGTGAATAGCAAGTCCAAAAACTTTTAAATGCATAAGTGCGAGCGAGATAAAAATAAACAGCGATGCCGTTCTATCGCACAAATCATATGGAAGAGAGTAAGCCAAAGCAGTTTCCTGTAGTGGGAGCGAGATAAAAAACAGCGATGCCGTTCTATCGCACAAATCATATGGAAGAGAGTAAGCCAAAGCAGTTTCCTGTAGTGTGAGCGATCAAAAGATGTCATATGTATATCTTACTCGCTCGTTGGACGAGATGCAAACTGATTTTTGGTGACCAACATGTTTTCACTGCATGTCCTATCTACATATATGTTTTTTGGTTAGTTGTATGACATAATTTACGTTGGTCCGTTGAGGATTTTCCAACATTGGACAAAGTGGGCAAAAGGTAGAGTTGTCTGACGTTTTGTGGTGGCTCGATTGATGTACGGCAAGTGGCTCACTGTGTCATAAAGCTGGCCATATTCAAGGGTATATGGTATCTGTACATACTATGTACATATGTTTGTATGTAAATATGCAAACAGCTCATGCTTGCTCGCACCTAATATACTTATATATGTTTTCCGTTAATTGTACGCCTATCTTATCTGGGTGTTGCCTATAATGTTTATTTGTACGCTTATTGCATTATCGATGTATTTGACCGTCCGTCCGTTTAGTAACAGTAACGGAGTCACTGACGGAACCGCTCGAAGGTGAATTGATAAGACCACCTACTAGAAAACCAAACCGATAATAACAAAGAGCCAAAATGAACAACGACAGCTAAAAAAAAAAACATCGTCATCAACGACGGGCTCGAGCATCTAATTGCAGAGTTTGCGGAATTTTCATTTGGGTGCAACTGTTGCAACTGTTGATTTATTCCATGATCTTCAGTTTCACACTTCGTTGTAATGGTTGTTTATGCTGAAATTGTTTTTTTTTTTTATAGCCGCTTATATGATATTTAATAGGGTTAATATATTTCTTAATAATTTTACAGCGAGCACCATTAATGCTTCACGCAGTGCAAAAAAGAAACGCACAAGCTTAAAGAGAGAGAAGCTTGAAAAAACGATATGTCTATAAAGACTAAGTATTACGCTTTATAACGCTCTTTAATTTGAGAATATGACTGATCCGACATTTTAAGCCCGGCCAAGTTATTTTTATAGTCACAAATAATAGGGGAACCTAATTCTACGAATTAACTAAATGTTTACTTTACCCGAGCGAGTTATATGCGAATATAAATTTGTTGCCGCAATCAGTATTTTTTTTAATAATAATTGCGTTTCAGAAGCTAGCTTTATGTTACAACAGATACCGTTGCAATTTGATACTTTTGATGAGAATGTGCAGTTAATAAATTGTAATAGTTAATTTATTACTCAAGTCGTCTACGTTATGACACTTATCACCATTCGTTGGGCTTTAATCACATCCCACACACATCCAGCTATCAAGTAGGTTGTAAGTTGTGCTTAAATCCAATTAGCCGATCTCTAATGCATACTTTAGTCATCATACATATATACGGCTAGACATGTACATATATCTCTGTCTAGTGCTGTCTCGTCTGCGAGCTGAGCTTAAGCCCTGTAAGAGCAAAAGCTCAAGTTCATGCTTGGAAACCGGTTGAATCCGACGCCGCGAGAACCAAACGACATTCAACATTTTACTGGCGTTCAAAGTTCGACAACAACAGTCAGAGCGGTTGCTACGTAATGGCTGCGATAAGCTTTTATCGCTGTATTGCCCCATATGAATGAAAATAGAAAATCGGGAAGCGCAAAGCACTGTGAACCCTCAGGGCAAAGTACATCCAAGTCCCAAAGCAGTAGAAAGACTTGTGTCTTGAAGATTTAATACCTTGGCCGGCATTCCAGTCGCACAGTCGGGAGCGCATTGTGGGAAACTTTGTGCTCATATGGCTTTGGGTAGCTGAGAAAGAGTGTAGCATGTTCAATAATAGCTATCTATTTGGATTAAAGCGCAGCAGCTTTGCCGTGCCAGACATCCGTGTTGTGCAAGTAATTTTCTGGGTCAGGGCGTCTTCGCTGCCTCGAACTATCATAGTTAAGAATTTGGTGGACTGTGAGGACTTCTAAACAGAAGATACTTTCTTAAACTGCTGAAGTTCTCAGAGAATTTATTAGATATATGTACATTTGACAAATGTCGGATGCCATTGAATCTTATCAAATTCGAAAGATATGTCACTGAGAAAATGAAATAGATTCATTGGACGCAAGCAACAACTCTATACAAAAGTAAGAGTGCCCGACTAAGAGATACCCTCTACAAGATGCCATCACAAGCATTCGACATCCTTTTGGGGAATCTTTCTATATACTTTACTAAATATACAGGAGAATAAATATAATATTTGCTGTTTAATATGCCCAAAAAACCCAAATCTGAAAATTGATATTAGTTGTTATCGATAGTTTATAATGAACTTGAACCGCATTTGCTTAAAAGGGAACTCCCTTCTAAATTTCAAGTCCCCAGTTCCCATAGTTCCCGAGACTTACAGTAATATAACTAACTATACTAGATGGAATTTAAGAGCAGTCGAAACTACGGAGTGGAAACTCGTTGATTTAGAGGCACCTTGTGATATACCAGATATAACCTGAGTACAGATTTGTAAATTAATTTCAAGTAAAATCTCAAAATTGGGATATAAAATGCATTAAATGAAGTATATTTATTTAAAAATTTCAAAAGGAAGTTTCGATTTTTTTTCCCTTTAAAATCACACCAGGAAAAAATCGTTTTATTTTCGCGAGGGAGAACCGTATTTATACGTGCAAGAGTAGATAATAAATATTTATGTGAATCAACTTATAATTTTATGTACTTGTAATTATTAAAGTTGGGATTTGTTGTTGTTAAATTTTATAGTACGATTGGCCATCAAACTCGCTTACTCACTCTGACAAACACACTCACACTCTTTCACTCTGCGTCTAACGCTCTTCCTCTCTCACTCTCTCTCCCTCTTTAACTCTGATTAGTAGCTGGCACACAATAAACACATAGCATACTTTTAGGGCAAGGCAAAACGGAAGCAGCCGCACACCGCGGAAACGCCAGCAGCGCATAGCTTGCATTGTGTATACGCAACGTGTTGGCCGACTTTAGAGATTTGTTATGAGCTCGAGTCAGTGCAGCCATCGAGCGAACAGCATACTGGTTGCCGGCGCTGCGAGCAGCATACAGTCATGTCTAATTGTGAGTTTGCAACGAGCTAAATACCGTGCACTTGCGAATGCAGCTGCACAGCTGGTTATTAAATTTGAGAATTTTATAAGTTGATGTCACCACTAGCTAGCTGCACGAGCTGGATTTAATCTTCTGTGTGGCGTGTGGCAACATCAAAGGAAGCGTGAAGTGAATTGTCTTTTTGGCAACTTTATGAACTTGCTCGGGTGCTTAACTATCCAATTAGGCTAACTAATATGCATCCATTATAAGCACTGACAATAAAAATAAGAATAATAAGAATAATAATAAAAACAATAGCAGTAATAATAATACTACTAACAGCATTAATAACAATAAAATTATAAATATTAATAGTAAGGGAAATAAGCGCTTTATGTGAGACGCTTCCTCTTGTTTGCGGGCGTCGCTAGCGTGCGGGAATGTGGTCGTATGCCTGTTGCAGCAACACGGTATGTTTTTAAATGAAATTAAGCTAATTTGGGAAACTGCCAACGTGTCGGCGTCCCCTTCCTTGCCGGAACACGTCGACATTCTCGTCCTGGCTGTAGTTTAATTCAATGCAGGGGCCACAACACACATCACGACCTCATCTGAGCACGTGTGTGTGTGCGTGTGCGTGTGTGTGTGTATATGTGGATTGTCTGTTAGCTATTTGAAGCACATGCTACCTGTCCGTGCGTTCGGTTCGCTCGTTTGTCCGTCTGCCGCTGTGTGCTGGTCGGTGTATTGTAATTTATTATCCTGCATGGCAGAAGGGATTTTCATCAATTAATCATGCTGACGATTCAGCTGCAGTTGGACAACCAGAACAACACACTGCTTGCCCTCACATTTAATGGGCCCTGCCACACACTCAGCCGCCGAGAGTGGACCCAAAGATGGGTCCAACTAGTGCTTCAGTCAAAATTTGCCTGCTACTTGAATTACGGCTATTAAATCTTATTCGTAATTTCGGGTCAATATTTTGTAGCAATATTTGCACATTTAAGAGCAATATTTGCAATTGTGTTGAGTGGATATGATGCTGGTCTTAAGCTAATTGAGTGTACGTTTCAGTTAAAAGACACTTGGAACTTCCGAAGATATAAAGTGGCTCTGCAGCTCGATGGGAGTATTCTGTGAAGTACTCTCCGCATGAAGGCCACTTGATAAATATTTATCTATCGTACGAAGCAGAGATATAAGCATGTATATGAAAGAGTTTCAAGACTGGCCCAAGTTTATTTAAAAGATATCAATCACTGCTCGAAAGTGAGCTGAAAATCAGTACAGACCTTTCGATCTGGATTTTGTACACCCGTACACGTTGTCTTTGCTCCTGGCAGAGTCCCAACAAACCCTTCAACCCATGCTATTGGCCTTAGTTGTAGCAGTAGGCGACTGTAAATGGGCCCCTTCTACATGGAGTGCGGGTATTAAAGTGATTTATGGACTCGACGGCACAGTGCCAAAGAGGCCTCGATGCGCAGCTCCACTGGGCTCAACTGGGCAATGGCTTTAAATGCATCTATGGGCAATTCTGCATGTGCGTTGGCATCAATTATTAAAAGAGCAAATGCGTTTTTGGCCCTCTCACTTACGGGTAAGCACAACACAAAATTTGAGGTAGTTTTTCGATTAGTTTATTATGCAAAATTTAATTTGAATAAACAAGCAATCAATTGCAGGTCTAAGCTGGGCTGGGGCATATAATGCTTTACCATTTGTATTGGCAGCAAAGACTGTAAACGGCTTGATTGACGGCACTTCATTCATGGTTGCATGTGGGCGTGTGTGTGTGTGTGTGTGTGTGTGTGCATGTCTATGGCATTGACGTTTACGTCTGAAAGGTGTAGCCGTAGCTTGTTTTGACGCAAAGCTGCACAAGGACTACAGCCACGAATCAAGTGACCTGATCCGACCTAACACACAGCCGGCACATGGCCGACCTGGCTGGGCCAGCATTTCAGCTAATAAGCTGGCAAAATCTTTGCCCATGGCCTTTAACATTTTACCATGCAATTTATTTTCAATTTTCTTTGGTTTTTATACTACACACACCGGGCCGTAGCCAGAAAAACGATAAAAACAACAACAAAGAGCTGAAGAAAATGCCCTTTTATAATAAATAATAAACAGCTTACGTGGCATAAAACTCTATTCCATTTAGCATATAATATCCAGGCTCAGGCGGTTAATTAACAATTTAATATTGGCCTGATTAGTCAGCAGCGCAAAATAACAACAAACAAATGCACAGTAATTAAAACTGAATCGAGTGCAAATAAACACACCAACAGCAGCAAAAATGAAAGCCAGTAGATTTGTAAAATAAATGCAGCTAAATAAAACAACAAAAACAAAAAAAAAGAAGGAATGTGTAAAAGATTATAGAAGCATGTATATATTCATATTGGCAAGAATGATTGAAGTAAACAAATTTAAGCTTTTGTTTAATTAAATGCACAATATTCAAATTTATATTGTGCATCTTTTATTATCTCTCTCCATACAACGGGTAAATTTCGCATCAATTGTTTTATTGGCAGGTACATGATATGATGAAGATTACAAATCGAACAAAATTGTCTGAATTTATTTGTTCTTGATCCTTGGAATTTGTATTCCCTAGCAGCGGGTATTATAATTTTGTCGTAAAATGTGTAACGCATAGAAAGCGCTATCTCCGACCCCATAAAGCATATATATTCTTGATCAGTATCAAAAGCCGGGTCGATATAGCCATGTCCGTCTGTCCGTCTGTCTGATTCTAAGGGAACTAGACTCTCGGTTTTAAAGCTATCTTTATGAAACTTTGCAGAAGTGCCTCTTTCTGTTGCACGCAGTACATATGTCGGAACGGGCCGGATCGGACCACTATATCATATAGCTGCCATAGGAACGATCGGTCGAAAATTAAGTTGTTGTAAGAAAACTTTTTTGTTTTTTAAGGTATCTTCACCAAAACCCACCATTAATAGTTTCACTAGGTTTCCTACATTTATGCAAAATCTTTTTACATAGGACTACTTTTTCGAACTATGATCGCTCGAAAATTAAGTTGTATGAAAACCTTTTTCTTTTTCAAGATATTGTAACCATACTCGGCATTTACTATTTTCCCTGTGCTTAGATACGGGCAAAGCACTATGAGCATTATGAAAGGGTTGGGTCTGCAAGGGTATTAAATCTTCGTGCCGAATTAGGCCCTTCAATTTCGTTAACTTTAAGTCTATAAGTATTTTATTCTAATTAAAAAATTGTTAGCTCGCCGCTCGAACCAAGGCCTCAAGGTTTGGTTTGTGTACCTGGTTCTCTACATATAAGCATCATAGTTCTCAATAAAATTAAATTTAAATGTAGATATGTTGATATTTTACATTCGTATTTTCTTGGCTCTTAATTTTTGGGGTTAAAAACATAACTGAAACATAAGTAATAAAAAAATCGATCTGCCTGGCATGAGCTAACACAAGAGTGAAATATTTAAAAAAATGCGTACACGTATAAATTCGCGCACTTACCTGTCGTTGTTTTTTTTTTTGACTACCTCTTTCTGGGTTTTAAGCAGCTTTTGGAGCTTATTTAGGCTATAAAATTGTTGCTGCTGCTGCAAGTGCAAGGGTTCGACTAGCTCTTGTGGCGGCCGCTTCTGCTGTTTTTGTTGTAGTTGTTGTTGTTGCTGCTGCGGCTTGTAGCAACTAACGCTGGTCTGCATTGTGATGTAATGTGACACCAGCTGCTTAATGTTTTGGTTAAAAGCATTTTAAGTGAAATGCAACACACACATTTACACGCACACGCAGCTGGTGTGGATTGGGAGCACCTCCATGTTGCACGTTGCCATTTTGGGATAGCTGCTGTCGCTGCATCCATTGCACGAGCACAATTACTCAGCGCCTTTTGCAAGCCGCAAGTACAAGGCACTGCCGCACAGCCAGCAAACGCAAACTCATCAAGGCACACAAAAATACTCACATACACACACAGACACACACGCTGGCAATTTGCTTAAGCGAAAGGTTGCAACATATGAGCCAAAAAACGATGCAACAAGCAGCAACAGCAAAGGATGCGCACTTGGCCAACAAGCAGCGAACGCGACGCCGAGCTGTACAGTGGGCAGCAATCTTTATGCAGCCGCCAAAAAGTCCAAAAAAGATGGCAAAGTATAGCATACTTTTGGGAGTCGTTTGAAAAGTTCAATAGCGCTTGAGTAATATAATTATCATTAGTGTAAATAATACTATTATTATAAATAATATTATTTTTATGATTTTTAATGATATTATTATTATAATTATTACTTTTCCTTTTCCTTTCTTTTAAAAAGCATAGGTTTGTATTACCTTCGGTTAAGACTAGATAACAGCCGTAGACTAGCCGGGGACTCTAGCCTAAATCCTCGTGGCTTGGATCCTTAAATGGCCAGGTCACGTGAATGGGAATTACAAAAGTTCGTAGACGATCTATCAATAATAGGATAGTTCATAAATGCAACTACATTTTTACTTGCTAAACAAGCGTTTGCTGATTGTTAAATTCCCTAGTTTCGACCATTGTCCAACTTTTGCGAGGACATGAGGCAAGGACGGAGCATCGAGAAAAAGCAGCGACTGCACAACACAATCATTCATTTGCGCTCAGGTGCGTTTTTGTGCACACTTTTGGGTATACACACATACACACACGCATACACAGCAAAGCTAGTTTCGTTTACCGTTTAGTTGCGTTTGCGTTTGGTTTGTGGCGGCTGTTGCATACCCCCAGGCGCATCGCATTGCCAGACAGGTAATGCAAGTCAGCGCCTTAGGCAAGAGACTGACTCCATGAATAACCTCCCGACAATTCCGGGGACACAGCACATTTGGCGGTTGTTTGTCATTCTTATAACTTATGCCACTTTCCGCTTGGCTGGCTATGTCACAGTCTCTGTCATGACGTCTTTTTGGGCTTTTTTTTCATTATTGCTGTTTGGTTAACACAAATATAGCAAAACATTTTGAGTAATTCCAGCTTAAAATTTGCGTGTAAAATAACAATTTCAAACAAGTAAATAACTGTCATGTTTAATGAGGCCTAAGACTGGTTGATTTTAGGTTGCACAGCTGAATTTAGATTGACGTAGAGTTAATTTGGATGCCACGCGGAACACTAAATCTATTATAGTGTTCTCTATTGACCTATTTTTTTGGATCATGTGTTCAAAATCCCCACCTGTATAGTTTATTAAATATTAAAATAATTTTATTATATATGTCGGTTAAAGTTTGAACAGCAATGTATCGATTTGATGTCGCAAATAATGATGAGACTCAATAATAGCTGGAAATTAGTTACACAGCTGAATTTCGACTGACGCCGAGTCCATTTGGGTTCCATGCGCTATCCATAATATTATTATTATTCTCTTTATAGAGTTGTTCAATTTTTCAGCATATGTGCAAAGTGCCCACTTTTCAACCCATTTGCAGGCATTAATTAAATATATAAAAAAATTATTAATATATATTAAAAAAAAATATATAAATATTGATAACAGTTTTGTCCATTAAAATACAGCATGGGTTAAGTATTTAATAAATATATATATATTTGTAGGATGTATTATGGAGTTGAGTGAGGTAGTTATATTGACGGTGTTGGACTTTAGGTACTTTCCCAAATAATTAATTAACTTAGCAACAATATCACGCGCAACATGGCTCTAATAAATTTTATGAATATCAAAAGCATTTAGTATTTAGGAAACTCAATCCAAACACCAATAAAGGCATGTTAACAAAAAAAAAAAAAAATGTATTTAGTGCACACGCCGAGATAGCACTATCTATGTCATGCCTATCGCTTCTTGTAGCTTACGTTCATCGTCCTTTCGGCGTTGAATCTCAGCGTTGAGCACTTGGCTTATATCGGGCAAAAATCCTAACTTCTTATATTTGGCATAGACACGTTGTTGAAGCGTTGGCTGAAACCGCCAGATGCTGTCGTCTATAATGGGATCGATGAGGCGCGTCTTGTTGTCTGGCTCGCGGTAATGATGCAGCTGTGCAAACTCAATGGGCACCGATTTGGGATCGCATTCACCGTTTTCCGCATGAAAGAGGGGAAAGTGATTGTGCAGTCCAATTACATACCGAGTGGAGTGCAGGCATTTGGTTGCCGAATACCGATCACAGTGCTCCGCCACGCGTTCCACATGCTGCAGCATATAGTAGAAGCTTGGCAGCTCCTTGTACACCTTGGGCCGCTCCGGGTAGCGGGGAAAGTAGACGTTGCGAAAGCAAAAGCTCGCCCAGTTCTTGCAGTTCGTGGAGTCCCTCTGATAATCGGGCACCTTGTGCGCCAGCTCGATCAGATCGGACCAGTTGGTGACGTTGCCCAGCGGCATGATGACTTCATCGATGTCAAAGACGCCAATGTAGTCGTATTTATACATGTTACGATAAAAGCAGTCGTTGTAGGGTATCATCTCATTCAGTATTCGATTAAAATTGTCGACACCCATGGCGTAGTGATGAAAGTGACGACCCGTGTGCGGCACTCCACGCGACATCGACATGGGGCGCAGCTCGACGAAATCCGGGCTGTTTTCTACATAATCATTAAGCACTCGCGTCATATTCGGATGCATCTGAGCATCGTAGAAGACCACCTTGCCGGCGCCGAGCAGGCGCATCAGTTCGAGCCATTCAATTAGCCGCGAGGACATGTCGACGTAGAGAAAGTCCATGGCCTTGACGCACACCATGAAACGAAGTGGCTTTTTTGGTTGTTTTGGGATATCCTTTTGGTCCTGCTCCTTGCGCGAAACAGTTGGCAGGATGTCTGTACTGCTCCCATCCCGTTCGTACACGACGCGCAACAAATTCCTAGCCTTCTCACAGCGCTCTGATACCAGCGACACCATCTCGGGCACCTCTTCCGCGATGGTGCCGTTTTTCTTGGGCAAAGGGCAACTGAGAAGCGTTGGAAAGACCTGCGGCGGTCCACCGCCCCAAAACCAAATTAGCTTGTGATCTGTGACAGATACAACAATGGGATCCACGCGATTCTTGTACCACAGTTGACAAAACGTTTCGGGATACTTGCCCTCGTTACGCTTGGTATATTGATTGATCATGGTGAGCACCCGCACCAGCGGCGCCTCGGTCATCTTTTCTCTGTTATCGTAATACGCACCAAAGAGATAATAAGTCAGATTAGAGACATGCGCCATCTGCCAGTAATCGTTGCTATAATCAATGCCCAGTACACTGGGAACACATCCGCAGTTGGGTTCGAAAGGCGGTCTATGGGCTAGCTCCTCGAGCGGAAACGAGGGCATCTCCTCGCGTATCAGCTTCAGCCGCTCCTGCCAGCTGGGCGCTAGCACATAATTCGGATTAATCGATAGAAGTAGAATCAAGGCAACTAGGTAACTTACTCGCGCTTTTGTCAATCAGCAGCTCATCGATAAAAACTATACGACGGGGTCGAAAACTGTTCACATTGGAATTATTGTAAGCGAAGAGTACGAGTATTAAGAATAGCTTTATAGATATTATCACAAAGAATATCTTGATCAGACGCGAATGATTTCCCAGCATATTGAATTCAGTTGCCCTATAAAGAGCCCCAGTGATGTGAAGATGATGTGCAGCAGCACCGCTCCAATTTCAAATATACAACTGCCGAGAACTACCCGCTCAACGTTTGATGTTTGACTTGTGACAGCTACTTCTAAAATGCAGCCAGCAGCTCCATTCTCTGCTCGGCTAGCTCTCAACCAAAGCGACTTCGGCAGCGTTGACGTCGATGTACATGTCTTAACGCAATATTTGATAAAATGGTTTTTGTTGGGTTCAAGTAAACACATTTCTGTACATTTACAGATATGCTCATACATATTTTTTTTTGTCTTTATAAACTATTACCTGCTGCTTTATCATTTACTTATAGAACGCACTCAGCCAGATCCCACACGTGAATATATCAGGTTCATTTTCCTTTCAATTACCTTTGCCCTAAGAACCTGTTCCACTCCTGTTCGATATTTGCAATATCTTTTTACTAGCTTTCTTTTGTCCACTGATAAAAACAGTTTTTCCATTACCATTCCAATTCCATTCCAATTGTGAATTTTAAGTGCACTTCTTTATATGATAGGCTACCAAATAAGCATTTGTCACTAAGTACCAGCCACTGAGCATGGTAAACAATTGGAATCAATAAAGATCGGGGATACCCAGTATGTTTGGATAAGAGTAAATAATGTATTTGTTTTTTTTTTTTCTTTAATTGGAAGATTGTCGAAACTCTTATTCATAAACTCTTGAAATAATGCTATTTGCACGTTTTTTTTTTTATTCAAGTAAACATCCCCATTTATCTATCTAAACAATAATTTTTTTTCCAAGTCTTCAGCTGTGCCAATTAATTTCTCAATTCTTGCTTAAGCACGTATTTTGTTTTTTATTTAGCGATATTTGTTATCTAGGTTTTTTATACCACACTTCTGTAAATCGAAGACATACACATGCTATCTATCTTTGTACGCCTCAAATGAAAAGATACGGAAATACATCGGTTCGCACTGCAATATATGAGCAAATCAATACTTGCCGAACGTAGAATTGATTTACACCTGTAGGAGACGTAATTATTCCAGCACAAGTATGTAAATTGCAAATAGAGTACCTTACGGTCGGGCAGTCTCGCCTAAAGCGCCTATTAGTTCATGGAAAACATTTGGGCAAATAAACGCCTTAACTTGTGACCCTGTTAGTTAACAGTTGTCGGCTCTGCTGTTGGCTTCTGTTGCACGCCCAACAAACGACAAGTTGCGTCATTGCGTGGCTCTGCGAGTGGTGGGTGGCCAACAGTTGAACAGTTGCACGTCGGGTGCCACAGATGTAGCATGCAGCCGCTCTGAGGTCTACAACCTTGGCAGAACCATGCTGAGATAGTACGAGCGGATTGCTGGCTAAACATGATAACCCACATCTCAAGATTGCTGAAACTGCAAACATAGTTTCGTTCGTCTCTTAAATTGACAGAGCATAAAAAGATGTAGCCCATTGGCTTATCATTTAAATTGCTGCTCAAACAGTTGGTTATTCACTTGTTCAGAGTATTTGCATTTTCTTATGAATTGTGCAACTAACAACTGTTGACTTTGTCAGCAAACTTCCTCTATTTGATTAATTCCAAAGCCTTAAGTCCAAATCGATAGCTGAAATTGTAAAGTTCGCTTCTATGATAATGCCAGCAAGAGTATTCGATCTTCGACATGCTGAAAAAAAATGCATTTATGTTTCCAACGAAACTGAAGTGTTATAATTTTTTTATATGGTTCTGAAATTGATTTGTTTGCATGTGAAAGCTTCAAAGCGAATGTGAATGTATGTAAAAGTCTCTCAGAAAAACTCAGCAGATTTTTACTATATGTTGCGAGAATATGAATTGGGGCATAATGTTTTACGCACTATCTTAACTATTTAAGAGAAATACATTTCTCTCTGGTGGCTGCTTTAATTTCCCTAGTCTCATGCACATGAGTTTGAAATCGGGCATTAATAATTTCAATCTGAGCTCTGATTGATGCAGATCTATGCGAATTTTTGCTTCTACTTATTTGGACTTTGAATATTTTTGAATTGAATTAAATTGAATTTACACATTCAAATGGACATAAATATATGTGTGCGTAATTAATTTATGGGATATTTTTTATATCTCTCTTTATTTTATTTATTTGTTGCTTTACAAGCTTTCTATTTGAATAACAATTTTTATAATATATTTATATTGTTTTGTGTAATATTCAATCAATTTGCTGCTTGTGCATTTTTGTGTATTCATTTAATACGTGCACTGAAATAACAAAAATTGTTGCACTTCTAATTAATTGCATTGTATAAATAACAAATAACAATGCCCATATATATACAAAATCAATTAGTATAAGCGAGAGTGATAAAACAGAAGATACCCTGTACCGAGTACATTCAAAAAGCAGACTTGACCGAATCCCCAACATCCGACCCTCTACAGCCATACATTCAAATATGGCTGGCTCAATTATATTAATGTATTCTTACATTTCTTACATTTGCAAAAAGTTCTACAGGGTATATCAGTAAATAGGTAAAGTCAAATTTGGTTAAGCTATGTGTATATCTAGATATCACAGAAGGCCGAAGAGAGAACATAAAATTATTATAGAACGAAACAGGTATAAGTATGTTTTATGAGTGAGATAGTATATAAGGCTTTGAAGTGATTTTATATAAAAGCTTTATTACCGCCCTGTTGTTCCAATGGGAGTCATAACATATAGCAGTCCAATTTGATGCGGCTTGCAGATATATAAAGAGAACTGAGAAACTCTTTATTGCTGAGATCCAGCTATCTTAAAAAACAGAAATGTTTTTTATACCAAAACTCTTTTTTTTAGATATTTTTCCCATGATATAGTAGGCAAATGTCGATAAGATTTTGTTTTTATGAAGGGAGCATAGTAAAGATAATAAATGTCGCGTTTGGGCAAACTATTTTTCGTAAATAACTTGATATGCGCAAGATCATTCTCTTGGCAGTTTAGTAAACCCATCCTGTCTGCAATTAATCAAGGGCATAAAAAGAGTTATATTTCAGTGCAATATTATATTATTTATTAAAATATATTATATCCTTAAGTTTAGTAGCAACATTGAGCTGCAAGAGCCCAAACATCTTAGTATATACATTAAGCTTCAGTTGGCTGGAGCAAAAGATGTCATCGCTTCTGACTGTCCGAGCTTGATCTGGTTTGGCCGTTTGCCGTTTAACACTTAACGCCGTCATAAAGTGCCAGGGGCCAAGAAAAATGGTAAAACATAGCACAACAGACATAAAATGAGCAAAGAAATGCTCAGCTTGTGCCAGATTTGCTTTTAAAAAGCGCACTGGGATTGAAATTGGCTCCCAGGCCAAAGCTAGCTGGCTGTGCACAGAACCCCAAGCCCAACCCGCGTCTTACCTACCCACCAGTCCTCAATTTCCAGCAACAGTGTCTAGCCCAGACCTTTCCATTCATACTCTTGCAAAGCACACACATACACATACATACACACATCCTTCACTTCGAACAGTAACAGCGCACTTACAAATGCGCTTTTAACTTAAATGACAGTCTTTGGAGGGGGCGCCCCTGTCGGCGGAACCCTTAGTACTCTTCCTGCGCGTTTCGAGTCCCAAGCAAAGGAGAAGAAGCAAGTAAGAGTACTCGAGTCGGAAGTGCCCGACTAGGTGATACCCTGAACCCAGCGTCTAGTGGTCATTACAAACGTTTTAGTTCTTTTCTATTCACATACGCTGCGGATGTGCTACTTCGTCCCCGACTTTAAACTACAGGAAAAGTGTTATTAAATAACTTTGACATTCTTTTTATAATTAGCTATGCTTAAATATATACTGTGTACTGTAGCATACCTCGTAAAATGAGTTTTTTTACAACTATCAGAAAGAGGGGAAAAAAGGATATATTTCCGTATATCTCTGTATATTTAACGAGAGCCAAGATCGACGCGCTTATACATACGGACAGACGGATGGTTAGACGGACGAGCGGACATGCAGAGAGAGGGACATGGCTAGATCGATTCGGCTGTTGATGCTGAGCGGAATATGTGGGATCGAAAAAGCAGCCCCATGCTGTTACACCCATTTGCACAAAACCAATATACCCTTTTCACCAAATTTTAAATGGGTTCAGGGTATAAAAATACGCACCGCTATTTTTTATTTTGGACGTTCGTCCCCCTCCCCAACCAAGTGGCTCATGTATTACAACGATTTGATGTAAATATTGTATTAGTTGGGGGCCAAAGTGTTGAGTAAATTTATTGGCAGCACATAAATCGCTTTTCGAATGGACGAGGCGTTGGCGTTGGCGTTGCCACACCCCTGCCATTTGACAAACTTCCCCAAGAATTGTGTGGCCACTTGCCAAATAAAAAATTAGTCAATGTCTAGGTAAATGGCATGCATGAAGTTCCTTTCAAGGACTTAACATCCTAAAAATTGTATATGTCTATGGGTTACAGGCTAGCCTTACTTTAAGATATTCAATATATATGTATATACTATATAGTGTATAGGTACACGAATAATTATGAGCAAAGCCAAAGGACTATGGCGAGTCCTTTGGCACTGCAAAAGCATAAAATGTGCAGGAAAATCTAAGAGAGTTCTTGTGATTTAGATCTAGCTACGTCCTGCGGCAAAATATAACCGGAACCCAGTCGAATAATTCTCTCTAACATACAAACAATCACCTCAGTCAGGTAGAGCCGAAGATTCGTCTCGCATTCGTTTCTATGGCACAGTTGAATTTAGAGTTGTGTATAGCATACTTTTAGGAGCAGCTGCGAATTAAACCTGTTCGACCAGCACGAAGGTATGCCAAATATATATTTCAGTAAAAAATATAAATTGAATATATTTTTACGTGTAAATGAAATGTTTTTTACTAAATGTGTATGTGAATATACGGCTGTGATATTTAAGCGCACGTTATCCAAATGGATGTGAAAATTAAAATCCAAATCTAAATCCGAAAGCCGAACGTATATATGTATGTAATATTTAAAACCCGACCTGTCTTTTAACAACTTGGAAAAGCGTTTTATACATTTTTTAAGCCAAAAGTTTGGTCATTTTTGTAGTTGCCTTAGCTGCTGCTATGCCAATTTTAATTAACAAAAACATGGCAGCATCATGTTGTTTTGTTTTATGCAGTTTTGATATGTTCTATTTTGTTGCATGAACGCTGTGAGTGAACGGGGGGAGAAACGGAGAGCGAAAGAGAGAGAGAGAGAGCGAGAGATCGATAACTATTTCAGTCATACTTAAAGGCTGGCGCAAATATTTACCTTATTTGTCAATTGCCCTCAAACAGTTGGAGCTGCCTTTCTTCCAGTAAATGACAAAGATACCTGGCTCTTTTTTCAAAGACCAACATGATATTGCACACCTGCGACATTTTGTGAATGCATACTTAGGGGCATGCAGCTTAAAAATTCTTGAGCAACAGTTCGTAGTTGGGCAATTTTTATACATTTTTCATACTTCGAGCTAGAGTTTTATTTAAAACCATAAAGTTCGACCTCGGCACAAACTTATTTTTGGGCTTAAGCGAAATCGATTTCTCAGAGGGATTACTGAAGTCCAAGGGCATTCGTAGCAATATAGGTATATACAAAAGTGGATAAGGCCATGTAAGTATTTACAAGTATTTATATTGATTTTGGATAAGGCCACTTCAAACCGGGTTTTCCAACCAGACAGTTATGGGCTATTTGCGCAGACATCTTCAAAAGCAAAAGCGACGGCAAAAAATTTTGTAAGAACAGCTGATTTTGTTGCATTGAAATTGGAAATTTTAATAAACCTCTTTTGAAAAATACGCACCCATGGGACTTGTTAGTGATGGCAGCCCGAACAAAAATGAACGCTGTCACACTTTTACAAAATTAAATCGTTTTACAGCACTTGCTGAGGGACTACCCCTATTTTCTAACTGAATAAGGAAGGCTGCTTTTGTGTGCGACCGCGTTGCGTCTTCAGTGTAAACATGAAATCTTAATTAAGCTTAAAAGGATATTTAATTTAAATGCATAATAAATTGAAATAAGCCAGAATGTAGCCAATGCTTTAATATGAGGCTGTTGACTTATCGGGAAAACGCTGCAAAAAGTTGCGAAATGTTGAAATTTACCATCACTAGATTCGGTTCTCCATTTGGCCATTGCACAAATATTTGCCAGCCATGTCCTACGATTTGTTGCCATGCCTTGGACTTTGACATTTTTCATTTATCCTGCTGCTGTTCGTGCTGCTGCTGCTGCGACTGGTTTGGATGTTGTTGTTGATTTTGCTTGTTCGCCCAATAACCCCATTTAAACTTATGACAGCCGGAGCCAAATGAAAGTTTGCTCTTTTGCTTTGGCTCAATAACACTCGACATGAGCAAACAAAAATGTTGCCATTAGTTAAAGTTGGCGCTCTTTATCCCCTTCCCCATGCCAATTCCTTCCGTTTCTTTTTTTAGGTCCAACCGAGTGCCATAATAAGTTTGGAGCGCAACTTTGCACAGTTTTTGAAGTGCAGCTAATAAGAAATGCGTGAAGTGTTGCTCCAGCGTGTTGGCCAAGTGTGTTGAGTGTGTGTCTGTGTGTGTGTTTGTGTGTGCGCCTGTGTGTGTTGCGGCTGTTGTGCTGATGTGTGTGCGTGAGGGTGTGTGTAAATATTTATTTTGAAACTCGTCAAGTTTTGCGTGCGATTGGAATTGAAATTGGGCTTTGGCCAGGACTCTATATCCAACTAAGAATTCGAGAATATACACGTTACACTTTTCGTTTAAGTCATTTCATACCCTTTTAATTTGACTGGAAGAAGCAACGTTTGATTTGAAAATACAGCACTTAAATACTCATTAAATTTCGTCAAAAAATAAAAATAAAAAATATTCATAATTTAACCTAAGGAAAAGGTGAGTTACTTTCAAAATTACAAACATGTTCTCTGTATTGGGCAACAGGGCAGCGTACAGGGTATTTACAAGTTAGCAATCTTAACTCAAGCACTCTTACGTGTATGATTTTACTTAGTTAAGGTTTTTTCTGCAATTTTCCAGCATCAATTTGAACAGAACAAAAAATGCGCTTACGCTGCATTCAATGAGCTCGCGTTTGTTTTTATTCGTCTTTTGTTAGGGTATAATTATTTGAGCATGTTTTTAAATTGATACATATAAATCAAATAAAAAGCTTATTGCACTTTTAAAATATTTAACACGCGGCCAACTTTTTGCACAACTTTTTGTGCAGGGCTGGGCGGACTTAACAGTTGTAGCACTTGGCATAAGTTTAGGGAACTGTAATTAGAATGGAGTATCTTGTTTTCAACGAACAACGCCTATATCTACGCAGCGATGAGCTTATATCACAAAGATTTATAAATAATCTATTTAACATTGAATCACATTTGGTTAGAGTAGCGGGAACTTTATCCAGCTGCCCAGGACCGCTGCCCGTGCTCAGCGTGAACGTAACCCTTGACTCGTAAAACTCGAGATTTGGATGGACGACCCGCAACTCGCCAGCCCTAAGTACAGCTATTGGCAGACGAATATCCTCCACGAGAAAGTCAACCTTGACCACATTATACTCATCATCCTTAGAATTCTCATCGAGCAATATCTGCTTGATGAAAAGCTTATGACCGCGTGATTCCGTTTTGGAACCCGAGTTCCAGTTAACAATATTGTTTTTATTAGTTAGGGTAAAGGCATAGAATTCATTATCCAGCCCTGACATTATGCTCATTTTATTAAACACGAGCACGCGTCTTGCAACAATGAAGCACTCAAATAACTAATGTTTGCTAAGTGTGCCCAGACTAGATTCATATTGCATCAGCTTACAGCACTTGGTGAACGTTTGCGCATGGACAGTGTTGAGAAGGGCGTGCTGGCTGTTAGCTTCAACTGATATGGTATTCGACGGAATTCAGAATGTCGAGTATGCGGCGCCTGATAAATCAGTCATACAGTTTGCTTTCTAGAACAGAAATAACATCGTTCGCATGTTGTGATAATCCTAAAATCAAAAGCAACAAATTTGAATTTGGAGCAAAGTACAGAGGAACACAAAAACGGCAATTGAGATCAAGTTATTCGCAGGCAAAGGCAAGCCCACCAATATATTGATATCTTGTTTAGTGTACTCAATCAGTTTGTCCTTGTTTCCATAGAGTTCAACGTAAGCGTGCATTATGTATCCGTCTAACTTTTACAAGATGAAAAACTTTGCCAATCCAAAGACCATGTTCAAGTCGTGCTCCAACAACGAAGAGTTCTCCACGACGCCAGTGCAAAGCTGCTCCCCTACCAAGAAGGCAAACAAGCCGAGCTCGGCCAGCGGACGCAGTGGCAGCGGCAGCAGCAGCAGCGCCAGCTATAAGAGTGTCATGAATGCAACATGCTGCAGCGGTGGCAGCAGCGTTTGCTCACCGCTATCGACTCCACGCTCCGATTTGAGTGGATGCACCACAGATGGTGGTTATATGACGCCATTGGCGCCCGGCGATGCAACTGTCTCGGATACGGTCACCTTTGGTGTGGCTGGTGGCAGTGAAACGGAACAATTACCAACGGAGCCGCATCATCCTCTTAACAGTGAATGGACGCTGTGGTATTTGGAAACTGATCGTAGTAAGAGCTGGGAGGAAATGCTGCACGAGGTGGCCAGCTTTAATACGGTCGAGAACTTCTGGAGCCTCATAAATCATATAAAAACGCCATCGGAGATTAAAATGGGCAGCGACTATTGTCTGTTCAAGAAAGGAATACGCCCAATGTGGGAGGATGAGGCCAATGTGAAGGGCGGACGCTGGGTAATCACTTTGAACAAAGGGAATAAGAATGATTTGGATAACTTCTGGCTGGACACAATGCTTGTTTTAATCGGCGAGAGCTGTGAATATTCGCACGAGCTGTGCGGCGCTGTTGTCAATATACGTGGCAAAAACAATAAGATCTCCATATGGACAGCCAATGGCGGCAATGAGGCAGCTGCCCTTGAGATCGGTGGCAAGCTGCGCGATGGCCTGCGCATGGAGAGCGCCTACGTGCTGCAGTATCAACTACACAAGGACACCATGGCCAAGCAGGGATCTTTGGTCAAGACAATTTATACGCGCTAGAGTGCGGCCAATGGCCGCCTTTAACTAAAAATAACCATACCCCAACCAAAACAAACAAATACTACAGACATAGCACACATATATTGTCCTTTTGGATGTCAGTCCTTCACACAATGCAAATACCCACCCAATATTAAACAGCAACTGAAAATGTTCACTCACATCCCAAATCGTCAAAGTCTGACAAAAAGGCTGATCCCAATAACGGCGACCAAATTCTCAGTCCAAACCGTAGTTCCAAGGTTCATTTGAAATTTTTCAGTTGATATTCTCAATAATAAAGCCCAAATTGTTAATTATAAATTCCATGTCGATCGCAGCAAATCTTCTATGTGAAGAACATATGTAAGTAGTTACAAGAAACTCAACAATACAGAAAATAAATTATAAACAACTGGAAGCATTTATCATTTAAGTTTAATTCTCATAATTCTAGCCTTTTTGTAAATCGAAAAAAAAAGATACTTTTAATTTTAGGAAATATTTTACGTAATAGCCAAGTGAATCGAATCACATAGTTTTCAAAAATCGGTTAATTTCAAAACTTATAAATAGCCGAACCGGTTCTCGATTCCATAATTCAAATATAGTTTTTAATATAAGCTGAAAAAGTATAAATAACTGGGTACCAATTATTGGATTTATCTAACCATATTTGGTAGATGCCAATGTTGGTTGGATATCTAATCTAGTCCGCTACTTCTATATGAATATATCTACGGCTTGCAATATTTTCAGTAGAGCGGGCAATTATAAAATAAAAATTGAATTGTTTCATTTTAATTTTGGAAAATATATGACAAGTAAAGGCTTAAAACAAAGCCCGGACCTAAAAGCGTGGCACCGAATCTAAACGTGAACCGAAACAACGAAAAATTGTATGGGATTTGCAAACCAGATATAGTCTATATATATATATATCATGCTATTCAGGTTGATCTGCCTTACAAAGCCTGGTTATTTTTTTGTTGCGTTTGGTTTCTTCTTGTTTTTTGAGCATTCGAACTGCTTGGAACTCTGTTTGGAGCCACGTCGTTGGTTGGACTTATTTGGCGCACGACGTCACAAAACTTGGCCCCGCTCAATTGTTTGATTTATTAACGTTTATTGGCAGTTGGCATTTTATTGTGACTATTTTCGTTGCCGCATAGAACTGGCCGTTTGGCCAGGCGCTGGAACTGGTCAGGTGGTCCCCCACATGGTTTCCTATGCTAGCGCTTGCCCTCTTTCCACCCCACGTGCCCTTGTTGTTGTGTCTGCTTCGCCTATTGGCACTGGGGCGACGGCGTGCTGACCACGGGTCACCCACAAGCCGTTGACCACTTTACTTCAATTTGATTGGGTTTTTCTTTCCTCTTGCCTTGCTGCGGTTATTTCTTTGTTCGCTGAACAATCTGTTGTTGTACACACGGCCATTGAGCAACATTTCCATAAAAGATTGCTTAAGAGTTATTGCTGTTGTTGGTATTGAATCCTGTAAACTGTCAAATGCACATTAACCTACTCTTAACTACCTTTGACTTTAATCAACAGCTTCGCACATTACAAATCATATCGAATTTCAGGCTCTTAAAAGCTTTTCAACTCAAAGAGCCCGCACAAGTGACGAAGTAATAATAAACGAGAAAGAAGTGCTATCTTCGGCACACCGAAGATTTAATACCCTTGCAGACCCAACCTTTTCAAAATGCTTATAGTGCTTTGCCCGTATCTAAGAAGCACAGGGAAAATAATTAATGCCGAGTATGGTTAAGATACCATGAAAAACCAAACAGGTTTCCGTACAACAACTTAATTTTCGGCCGATCGTTCCTATGGCAGCTATATGATATAGTAGCCCGATGTGAATAAGATTTTGCATAAGTGGAGGGAGCATAGTAAAACTAATAAATGCCGAGTTTGGTCAAGATATCTTGAAAAACAAAAAAAAATTCCATACAACAGCATAATTTTCGACCGATCGTTCCTATGGCAGCTATATGATATAGTTGTCCGATCTTAATAGGATTTTGCATATATATGGGGAGCGTAGTAAAACTAATAAATACCGAGTTTGGTCAAGATATCTTGAAACACATAAAAATGTTCCATACAAAAACTTAATTTTCGACCGATCTTTCCTATGGCAGCTATATGATATAGTTGTCCGATCTTAATAGGATTCTGCATATATATGGGGAGCGTAGTAAAACTAATAAGTACCGAGTTTGGTCAAGATATCTTGAAAAACATAAAAATTTTCCATACAAAAACTTAATTTTCGACCGAATGTTCCTATGGCAGCTATATGATATAGTTGCCCGATCTGAATAGAATTTTGCATATATATGGGGAACTTAGTAAAACTAATAAGTAGCGAGTTTGGTCAAGATATCTTGAAAAACATAAAAATTTTCCATACAAAAACTTAATTTTCGACCGATCGTTCCTATGGCAGCTATATGATATAGTTGTCCGATCTTAATAGGATTTTGCATATATATGGGGAACGTAGTAAAACTAATAAATACCAAGTTTAGTAAAGATAACTTTATAAACAAAAATGTTTTTCATACAAGAACCTACTTTTCGACCGATCGTTCCTATGGCAGCTATATGATATAGTGGTCCGATCCAGCTGGTTTTGACATATGAGCTGCGTGCAACAGAAAGAGGGACTTCTGCAAAGTTTCATAAAGATAGCTTTAAAACTGAGAGACTAGTTCGCATAGAAACAGACAGACGGACAGACGGACAGACGGACATGGCTATATCAACTCGGCTGTTGATACTGATCAAGAATATATATACTTTATGGGGTCGGAGATGTCTCCTTCTATGCGTTACACATTTCACGACAAAATTATAATACCCTCTGCAAGGGTATAAAAACTATGCTACAGCATTCTCTGTCCAGACCAACAAAGAAATAAACTAATTATTATATTTATTTTTGCTCCTGTGAGAAGAAGAGTTGGGTGGCCCATTACTGAAGCTGGGCTTTCTGGGACAAGAAAGTGAAGACTTAAACGGTGCCAACCCCAGGAAGTACCTGACAGTATAATTAAAACTTAGGCAAGCCATAATTGATATAATTAAAGATTGTGCTCTTTAGCTTAAATAGCAGTAAATCTCTACATATAACTAGCTTAAGCTGCCGATGTTAGATAATTCTATTCTAGTTAATAATAACATATATATAAATTTAAAAATAAAGTTTAAATTTTACGTACTTGAAGGACTTTAACCTAGGTTATATCTAGATGTTCAACTTGATCAAGTATTCGTTCAAAACTCAAATAAATTTATTGAAAATTGAATTCAAATCGTTTGGCGCCTAACATTTTATTAACTAAAACATATTGAAGATTTTATTTTCTTTTAAATCAGGAATAAAGGAAAATATATAAAAAAGTCTTTGAGCTTACCAAGTGGCCAGAAGCTTCCAAAATGTAAGCCAGCTGCGTTTGCCGTTTGCTGGCAATGGCCTGGCCAAAGGTCAAGGCGCCAAGCCATACGCTCTGCTGTGTGTATTGGTATATGTCTGTGCCATAAATATGAACGCTTCCAAGTTGTGGGCAAGCTAGCAAAACATATTTGGCATTGATTTATGGCATTTAATTTCATTTTATTGCATACGCAGGGGGGTGGCAGTAAATTAGTTGTAATTGCGTCCTCGCCCAAAAGGAAAAACCAGCTACAGAATTGATTAAAACACTTTAATCGATATGCCATTTTTATTGCTTCAAGCTAAATAGACAAATTTGATAGAAATATTCAGTTTCTTATATGGAAAATATCAGATAGTATCTAAATATTTGATACACGTATGAATGCACGCTGTGCAGTTCTTTTAAAGATTCCATAAAGTTGGATGAGACCTGTCAAGGCGAATGTGTATGTAACCCAAGGCTGCAAATCGGCTTGGCATCGAACCAGCCTGAGCCAGGAATTCCACTGTGGTTCAACTTATGAACATTTAATTCAATAAAAGCAAGTAAGAGGCTGTAGTCGTAAGTTTCCGACTAGGGAATATCCTGAAATATTCAGCCGTTGATCTTATTGTGCGATGGAATATTCGTATATTCTCAAACACACACAATTGCATTAAAATCGTGACTTAAATTGATGGCTAGTTCAAATTGGCATATTTATTTGAGCTATGCGATGGAGGCGGGGGGAGGCGATAGATATAAACTATATATATAATAGACTCTCTATATACTATTCAAGAACAGGATTTCGATATCAATTTTCATTGATTGACCGGAAACGGGGCAAGTTATCGATTATCGGAAATAAACTCGTAATGCGCGGGCCTTTTCATAATTTCTGGCTTTTAAAGGTTCTGAGATCCCTGCGTTCATACAGATGGATGGGTTGGTGGATGGATGGACAGACAGACAGACGAACAGACGGACATGGCTAGAAAACTCGGCTATTGATGCTGACCAAGAAGAATATGTATACTTAATGAGGTCGGAGATGGTTCTTTTTACCTGCTACATACATTTGCACAAAAACAATATACCCTTTTTACCCATTTTCAATGGGATGAGTTTCTATTAATTGATTTCTATTGTAAATTATACAAAATTAAAAAAAAAAAAAACAAACTTTAAACTGAAAGCTGGGTACAAAGTTGTGGAAAACCAGGTTCAAGAAAGTATCCTTTTTGGTATTGAACATCACAGTTAGGAATATTTATTTTTTCACTTCGAAAACCATAGAAAACTAATTAAGCAAAAAAATCTTTGATAATGCACAAACGATTGAAAAGCTCGGCTGAGAGAAAATCAATCTACATACACATCTATCCAGTATATATGTTAAGAGCAGCGACGTCAAGTGAAGCACAAACGACGCCCATTTTTGGCGTGTTGAAAATCGGAAAATATGCAAAATGGCGCAAGGTGCAAAAAAAATAAAATAAAGAAAAAGGTAAAAGCACACCTCATGCAATTTGAACAATTGGCAAAGCTACATCCAGCGACTACCCCAAAAAAAAAAAAAATTTGAGAAAGGCAAATTTTACCTGTAAGCTGGCAACGACACCCCTGACAGCTAGCAAGCGGGTCTGGCGGCTGGCGGCCCCACAGGTGGCATTTGTGTTGTAAAATGTCGATTTACATGCGTGTTATATGCTCACGGGGGGTGGTAGTGTTGGCAGTGGGAGTTACGCTCCCGACGCCCAACGTATTTCAATTTATTTATTTTTATTTGCGTATGCAAAATAGTCGGCTTGATTTTGGTTAACAGACACACGCACACACACTCAGCGCGAAAGTGCTTTTCCATTTGCGGCAACGAGTAATAGAGATACGTGGTAGGGTTGGGGGTAACTTATAGCGCTGCAAATGGGTTTCAAGTCTTTACCAGCTTAAAGCTGCGGCAGCATTAGGTTTAAAAATAAGTATTGCAGAAATCGAATAACTTAATTTACGCGATCTTAAATATTAGACAATAATACGTTATTAAGTTCTGTTAATCTCAAATAGTTTCACTTTATAATATTCCAGTCGGCATTAAGTAGCAAAATAAAGTATACCAAATAAATCAAGTGCACAAGCTTTAACAAAAAGCTCTATACACTCGAATAAAAATTTCCTTATTTTAAAAAATAATTAAAAACATTTTTTTACTACCAGAAATATTTTGCTAAATTCACCAAAATGTTATCCCAAAAAGATAGTTGTTAAAAATAACTAACTAAATAAATCTGATCCAATTCCCACGAGATTTTGCTCTTTGTTCATGGTTTTGCCTCTAGATTAAATTGGCATCTTAATCTGGCAACATTATTTTTAGTCAACAATCGTGTGAAAATGCTACTCTCAAATATCTTATAAGGACATAGGTCAAAATTTCCCACCCCCCACAACTCTGTCAAATCTCATCTGCTTTTCGTAAGGTTTGGCCTTTTCTTCATGGTTTGACGTCTAGATCAATTCGGCATCAAAATCTGGCAACATAATTTTTACTCAAAATTCATGTAAAAATGCTATCCTTAAATATCCTATAAAGACATAGGTCGAAATTTCCCACCCCCATAACACGGTCAAATCTCATCAGATTTCAACGAGGTTTAGCTCTTTGTTCATGGATTGGCCTCTAGTCAATTTGGCCAATTTGGCATCTTAATTATCATCTTTGGCAATATTATTGTTGGTCAAAATTAATGTGAAAATGGTACCCTTAAATATCTTATATACTAAAGACATATGTAGGTCGAAACTTCCCACCCCCATAACTCGGTCAGAACTCAACCGATTTTAATAAGGTTTTACTTTTGATCCATGGTTTTTATCCTTTGGATTAATTTGACGTCTAAATCTGGCAACATTATTTTTTCACAAAGTACATATAAAAATGGTTCCCTCAAATATACCTATGCCTACATACATAGATATTGGTCAAAATTTCCCACCCACATAGCTCGGTCAAATCTCATCCGATTGCCACGAGGTTTGCCCCTTTGTGTATTTATATTATATTACCACGGGCTAGGCCGGCGTATACCCGGATTGTACATATGTACATACATATACATTCGAAAGATTTCAAACCTGCAAAATGCGTAAAGGGGAAATAACTATTGGCAAAATTTCAAAATAAATGTTTTAAAAATGCTTTTTTAAAGTGAGTTTCATTTAAATGCAATTTTAAGCCAGATAACAAATGCAGACACACATGAAAATCGTTTGTCACTTTCCCAGGAGTAAGACAAATTTTGATGCACATTTTTAATTCAGTTTCGTATCTTTGATCTACTAATTTGGCACAGATGAATGTCTCTCTGGACCACAAAGGCTCTCAACTTGATAGACCTCTGGTGAGCCAAAGCAACATGTACCAAACAGAGCTGCGTACGAATCGAGACCAGCCATTAGAGCAACCGATTGACCCAACAAGCCAGTTGCTACAGGTCGAGCAACCAATGCAATATTGAAATAGCTTCTGCCTGAGGCGCCACGAGGACTTTATGGCTCCAGCGACGACTAATTATGTGCACCAAGAACACATACATGCACGCACACACACACACACACACACACAGCTTGTTAATGCACGACAATTGGGCTTATTGGGTCGTTGGCCGAGACTCCATTGAGGTGGTCTCTGCCCCTGTCAGGCTTTCTCTTAAATGCGTAATGACATAGCTGTCAGTCATGCGTTGGTGTGATTACGTTTTGGGCAATGCTGACCCGAACACACGTTGAGCATTGACCGCCCAACTGTTTAACTGGGCCCTGGGCCGAGTTCGAAGTGCAATGTGCTTGTGTATTTGGCACGATATGGCAATCAGAAATTGGTGCACAAATTTTTAGATACATGTTTGCCAAATATTTCAACTAATTCGTAGTTCCATTAATTAAATAAGATGCTCGCAGGAGAAGGCCAGCTCTACAGCCGGTCACCTCAAGCGTGTTACGTCCCCGGGGCGCAATTTGCAATATTCAGTGTGCAACGTGCAACGTAAAATGTGTCATGTGCAACGAAATTGATTGAGTTCAAAATGCAAATGTTAAAAAGTAGTAGAACGAAACAAATGCAAAACAACAATAACACAGCCGCTTATGCTCAACTAGGATATACCCTGCAAGCAGTACTTCATTTTCATTTTATGTGCGGAAGAATACTAAAATTGTTCACATTAATGTGAATTTTATTTTTTTTTTAATTTATATTATTTTATATTAATAAAATGATCAAGCAAATAAAATAATATACATTATGAAAATTATTATTACCAAAAAAAGAAAATAATTTTGAACTTGAATAAACTGATTGATAGGAATAATAATTGATAGTAATAAAAAATGTTTAGCTGAAACAAGATGTGATGTATTTATTTTATAGACTCTTAAAAGGCGAAATGTACTCATTGGAGTACAGTCTTCCATTAAGGCAATATAACCTTAAAATAACCATAAGATTCTCTCTCACACGATAAACCCTTTTTGCCCATTTTATTGCTGCTGAGTATCAACAAATTGTTGAAAATTTAAAAAACTAGATGCAGCAAGAGAAATAGAAATGTGTCATTTAATTGCTGCAGATTTAAAGTGGGTCAATTGCTTATTTGGCAAATGGCTTATCGATAACAGATAACGATATATGCAGTCTGCAATGCTTGCTGAAAGCGTGATCGATTTGTATGCGTTGCACAAAATGTACCCAAGATATGTATGTAGATATATATAGAAATAACAAACGATACTCTACTTACCAGTACTGTGTAATTGCGAGCTTCTGCAACACGAAGATGGCAGCCAATTGGTCAGACGGCAACTGCAGCTGTTAGCCGGAGCTGCTGACCTGGCCTAAACGATGCGACTGCTGCGATGCTGTTGCTGGTGCTGCGATAGCGTTATGTCATGGTCGCAGACCAAACCATTTGCAAATTAACATTTTATCCTGGCAGTGGGTCTAGCCAGCTTGGCTGCCAACCGACCGCAACATGGATAATCCGCTGCCAATAACAAAGGTCGGGCGAATAAATCGAACGGCGTCAGCTTTTGGATTGGATGACCCAAAAGTCCATTGAATGCTTGCTGCCTGCTGCCTGCTACTTACTGCTACTGCCGACTGCGTGCAACTGCTACTGCTACTGCTACTGTACTGTTGCATTTCTTTTGCAAACTTCATTAAGGGCAAATTAAATGGATTGCCTGGCTCTGATCAAGATAACTAAGCCGACGTGAGGCATTCACGTTCCTGTCCATGTTCAAGTCAAAGCCCATGTCCTGATTCTCAGCTTCCGTTTTCTTGCCAAAGTGCACTGGCAAATGTTGACATTCATTGTTGTTGCTGCTGCTACTCCTTTAATGCGCTTTCTCTTGTTCTGGCCATGCTCATTCCCAGTCTCATGCTCAATCCTATTTTACGTCTTCGTCTCGTCTGTGCAGCATTTGTGCGCTGGATTTTGTTTTTATTATGATTATTTTAACTGCCAAGGCAAAGGCAACACACACACAGCACAAGGACCTGTCTACCGACTAAGCACAAGGCAGCAGGCAGCGTGCGGGGCGGGGCGGAGCGGAGCGGGATAGCGTGGCAAGTAGCGCAGCATAAAATGCAATTTTCACATGCCTGACAGCGGCAAACGGGCAAGGCTAAGGAAGAGTCGATTCGGGGGCAAATGAATTTGGCGTCAGGACAGCAGCAACAACAACAACAACAACAGCAACAACAATAACGAAAAACTAAAAGCCAGTAAAGTGAAATGCAATAAAACAAAAAGAAAGGGCAACAGCAGCGTCTACAACTGTGACTGCAGCTGCGACTGTCTTGTCTTTTGGATGCGAACTGCAAACTGCAAACTGGTAACTGGGAACTGCGAACTCCGAACTGGAGCTGCCTTGCGGAGCAACAGCAGCAGCAGCAGCAGCAGTTGCAGCTGTGACAACGACGTTGGCTGTCAAACGTTTGCCTCGACCCAAGACCTTTAGACCCCCGCCGACAAGCTGTACTCCAGCCGGTTACCCGTTACAGTTTCTTACACCAGTCCCCCGCCCTGTCGCCATTGCATTTAGAGCGCAATGATTCAAATTGTCGCCTCAGATTATGGATTTATTACGCGTCTCGTTTTTAGTAAGCTCCAAGCGACTGCAATTGTGCATGCTGCATGCAATTACTATCAATGTAGCAGCCAGGCTGACGACGACAGCCCAACCCACCCAACAGCCCAATCCACCTAATCCACCCAATCCACCCACCAACCCACAGCAAGGACCCTGAGAACTGGGCTTTGTGTTTGCTCTGTTCAGCTAAAGTAACCCATAAAAAACATTTATATCGAATTCGAAAATGTGTCACTAATTCGCGTTGTGCAATTTTTGTGATGCTTTCGTTTTTGAGACTTCTTTTCGGTATGCCTGTGTGTGTGTGTATGCCTCTATATATGTGTGCGTGTGTCTCAGTTTGACACATAGTTTTGTGATGGCGACCGTTCCGTGTGCGACATCTTGAATAGAAATGGAGACACTCATACAACGAATGAATACATTCGAAGGCCTCTTGAATGGTGTGCGGACTATAAGCACAAAAGACAAATGTTTGCACATGAATAGTTCCACAAAATATATATACATATATATGTTTTTATTATTGCTATTAATATGCTTAGAAGGAGACGTAAACGAGCTTATAAGGTATGTATATTCAACAACCGAGTCAATGTAGTTCATCGTTCGCTCAGTTTTGCAGCTTAAGCTGTAAAGTACAGTTGAAACCCGATTATGTGAAATTCTATTAACCAAAAAAGTCTGTTAAACAGGATGCTGAATAGTTGATTGAATGCAGATGTAAAATCTGCCATAGACGACTAACTTAAAATAATTTTTTAAAATAAATGTATTAAATGGAATAATAACATGTCTTTGTGCATTTGTTTGTTGATTGTAAAAATTAATAAAAATAATAATATTTTTGAATGTTTATAAATTATTAGTTAGGTTATTCCAGGTTATTCGATTATTCGTATGCTCCGAGCATTACGGTTAATCGAAGATCTAACTATACTTGAATGAAAATCTCTTCGGTTAATCAGGATATCTAAATGACACTGAGCTTTTAGGACCTTCACTTGGCTACCTTCATTAGAGCAACAGCTAAATAAAATATGTAAAAAATCGGTCAAAAGCAAAAAGTTTAAGTACAGACAACTTTTTTGCTTTTCAGAAATCTCACTAATTACGAGCTTTATTATGATTATAACACTCCATATTATATGGCTCCCAAGCACTTCTAACTGTTATTAAGTTTGTTGCGAGCCAGTTTTATGAGATTTTTAAATAATGCGAACTTATTTTCTCTTTATCAGATAGCATCTGCTCAAAAGCTTGGATCTGCGTAGGATTACAGCGGGTCTGTTTTGCGTGCGCATTAGCGTGCTTCAGGCGAGGACCAGGCTAAGACCCACAGCATCAAATATAACAGACGTCTAACAGACGCACACGCCAGCTGCCTCTTGAACTATAATACAAAGCACCAGCTCCAGCCAGGAGGCAGAGCACATTTGCTGCTGCCCAACTGCTTAGTCCCAGCATCCGCCATAAGCGTGGCCACCTGCCCGCTGGGCGAAGTGTTCCACCTTTCACCAGGCCGCCCACCTGACAGCTGGGACGCAGCACACGACTATGGAAAACAATTAACGTTTTTTTTTTGATAAAAGCCTCGTTCTTCAAATGCATACAAATGAACTATCAACTCAAAAAAAGAAATAAAATCAAAAGTTTCCATCGTATACAGGAAACTATCTTAAATCTAAATGTTCACCTTAAATTCAGCTCAAAAGTGTACTTGGTACATACACAATAAAATTCGTACTCAAAGTACACCTTTTAAAGCTTGACAAAGTTAAATTGCCTAAGTGCCCCCTAAAGTTTTACTTAGAATCTTCAATAAGGCCAAACAAATTTGGGGGCCATTTTCTAACCAAGCTCCAAAATATAAGATGAACAAAAAAAAAATTATTAGATAATAACAATAAGATTGTGCTTAGTCAGAAAATTGCACAACTACCGGCTCGACCCTTCACCAGGCCCAGGGGTCCAATGTGCGATGCTGCCAAAGGTGCAGACAACGTGAATTGAGCAAACTCATGCCCATGCTTTATGCCACATGCATCACGCCGCATGACGCATGCCGCATTTTTGTGCTTGTTTCGTACTTGTGCCAAGGCCCCAACACAAATGCCCAAATACGGCGACCAAAACATTTAAACAAAGTATTTGAAAGCTTTTCGTAATTATTATTATGTATTATACATTATTTGTGTACAAGTGTAATTGTTGTCAACGCAAAAAATAACCAAAGGCAACAAGCACAAACAACAAAAGCGAAAAGAGCAACAAGCAACAGCCAGCAGCAACAACAGTTTGCAAAATGTTGTAGCTTATTTGAATACTCTCCTAAATGGAGTACTTCAACGAAATCAAATATGACATATTCCAGATCGGAGACACGTTCTACATAGCCAAATAAATACCTACTGTTGTCTGCTTCCAGACAAACTAGACTTCTTGGCTTTGCTTTGTAGATATACTAAAGCACAAACTTTTGATTTTTCCGCAGGGCGAAATCGACCAAATCGCAACGTTATAGCATATAGCTGGCATTGGCAAGAATACTCAAAGTATTAGCTATTGGAATAAACTTGTTTATATTATCAAATAATTCGGAATACCTTTAGAAGTATATATAGTATATAAAGAGTTTTTTTAAAATCAAGCGATCGGATAATACTTTTGGCATTTCAGCTTGGAATTCTAGAACTGGATTTATCCATAGAATTTAACAAGCCATGCCTTCTTTCTTATTTAATTTAGCTTTATAAAACAGGTATTAATCTGACGGCCAGATTATTTGATCATATTAGCAACATTTTTAAAGTCAATATATTTTTTTAAAAAAATTAACAAAATTGTATTTTAATAATAATTTGAATAACTCTTTAATCATTTTCAGATATAAAACATGACACGACTTATATAGGTGTCCTTAGTTAGCCTTAGTTAGTTAGTTAGATCGTTTAGATTAGGAAAAGCTTAAAAAAAAAAATATTTTCTTCATTCATGAGACGTAATATACTTAAAAAAGAAGGTAACTGATCTATGGAAAAACAAAATCTTGATTTGTGACAGACTTATTTACTTATTTAATTTATGTTTGATCTACATTTTAAACAAAACACGATAATATTTAAACTACTGAGGCAAATATGAGCTTCAAATAGTTATGTTTAATGAAAATGCTAAAATATCATTTTACTACATTTATATATATATAGCATAATATTTATGCAAGTGTATTTAAACATCGACACCCCGCAAACGAACCATTCATTCTGATTACTGTTGTTGTTGTTGGTTGGCGCTGTTGTCACTGCGTTTCGACTAAATTGCCGTTGACAACGCTGACATTTCGAATTTAGACGTTGCCTGACTGTTGACCGCACATTAAAATGCGCTGTTTGTGTGCCACGGCAAGTCAGGCTGAGACCCCGACCCCTTCGTCCACACAAATGTCAACCCCTGATGCTGCCAGACGCCCCCTGCCGACTGCCTTGCCCTCCTCTCTCCTTTAAGTGGCATATACTTTAAAGCATACAACTCACTCAGTCACTCACACATTTTTTTGCTACACTTTGCTCATTTTGTTTATTTTGTTAATTGTCATTGTGGTCGTCTTCGCCTCTGTCTTCCGCCGTTGGTTGTTGTAGACGACGCAGCCGCACATAAAATTATGTAAAAATATTAGAAGAATTTCCGTTTCGCAAAAACGTGTTAAAAATGTTTACAGCGTCGCAAAGCAGCAGTCAGCGGTGCCAGGCGGCTGGGGGCATCGGGGGCATGCCACCAGTTCGACCTGCACGAAGATGCAGCAGCCGCAACAATGGAGTTGAAGGCGTCACAGATTAATTAACGTCTCTGCGATAAAGCACGTTGCAGCCAAAGCCGCCCGCCGTCGCCGCATTCAAACAGCCAACATGAATACCCATGATAACCACTTGGCTCCACCTGAAACTGGTGCATTTGGAAAACCAGCTAAGCCAGCAGGAAAACGCGAACAAGCAGCAAACACTTAGTACAGATGAGTTTACGAAATACTTTGGAATTCACTTGACGCACAGTAGCCACAAAAAAACAAACATTTCAATTCAATTGTTACAATTGCTAGACGGCTTCAAATTCCACTAAAGTGTTATCCTTTATTAAAAGTAGAGAAATACAGGGTATCTAGCAATTCTGGAAACTTAAGCCGAGCCTGTTTCCCAAAAAACAGACAACCTCAAACCCAATTGTATTTTCCAAAAATGGTTAATTAGAAAATTGGTAGATAGAGAAAGTATTTGTGAATTTCAAATAACGACAAAACAGTTTTGAAACTATATGAGACGTTATTCCATTTGGTGTCTGTGGTCAGTTAGGCTTCAGGGATGGGTAATACGGGGCCAAGGGCAAATGATAAATGAAAGCAATATCCATGTTATGCCCATAATTCTCTTGGTTAACTTCGGCTGCAACTGCCTGTGAAGTCTGGGCAAATCGCAGCGCGTGCTGATTTATCTGGAATATCGCGAGCAGCGAGCAGTGAGGATGAGAATCGCGAAGAGGGGTGAAGCGTTACGAAGGCTCTCGACTGAGAAATGACGTCTAGACGTTTTTTGTTTTCGGCCAAAAACAATGGGTCACAGCAGCCGCATCAAAGCGATTGCTAGCTTTATATTAAAGTTCAGGCGTCGCATGAATGTTTGCCTCTGTTGCTGCCACATCCGCTGGCAGCTGTCCATTTCTTTGGGCTTTTTAATTTTTTTTGATATTTTTTTTTCGAGTTCCGGGCGCTTTTCATGCTCCTTTTCTCCGTTTCTTTTCATGGCATTTCGCTTAATTTTTGTTGGTCTCGACGCTCTTCTTTTTCGCGTGCACCTTGTTCGCTGTATTTTGCAGTCCGGCTAACTAAATACCTGTATAAATATTTTATTACGCAAATGAAACAAGCATTGTTTGCATTTTATTTGTGTGCTAGGAAGCGCTGGTAACCGTGCCACATCCTGCAACAGGATGGCGCCATCTCCAACAAAACACTGCGCCATGTCCAAGTCCTGCTCCTGCTGCTGCTGCTGCTCCCTCTGGCCAAATGAAATGGCCGCATAAAGGTGACGGCTTTGCCGACTGCCGCCCAAAAAGAAGACGATGAGCGCACGTGCCGTATCCTGGCAACATTCATTTGCATGCTGCCAGCAACTGGCAATGTACACTATGGGGGAGTGGAGGGGTGGGTTGGTCATTGCGAATGGTAACGCCAATGGGACTGGGGTCGCCTTGACCACAGACACAGTAGCCACAGGAATTCTAAGAGACGGAACACAGAACACTAACCCATCTATTCAGATGAATGTGGATATGGCTTTGCTTGAATGTATGCGTGTGTGTGGAGGAGGCCTAAGTTTTTGTATGTGGATGCACTGGAGTGAATTCACAGTGCGTTTTGATAGATATGGCTTCAAAATGAATGAATAAATAGTTACCAAGCTGCATTCACGAACCGAATGAGTGCTAGCAGAAACAAATGAACGCCAGTTGCATTCATAAAAGAGCTTAAAACTGGTCGAGATTTTCAAGAAAAAATAAAAATTGCTATAATAAATAAGGAAACTTATATTAAAAGAAGTTTTCTTATTTTTATGAGACATAGTTTAAAATGTATTGACACCCATTCGATTCGGAATTCCAAAATGTTATTTACTATGGATCGCAACTTAATCCAAACAGCCGAACTGGGAATCATTTCTTTTGAAATAGGAATACGGAATAAGCTGTTAAGTGTGAATATATTGAAATTTATCAAAAAGTTACTAGCCAGCTGAAATAATTGCATAATGACTAACTAGCCACATTCATGATCTAACTGAGGTTTGGTGCTTGCAAGTGAATGCACTCAAACTCATTCAAAGTGATTGAAAAGTATATTGAGTACACAGCCAGAAGAGTCATTGATTGAATGAATAGTTACAAGTCACCTTTATGAATGTAAATCGGACACTTTGAAGAATGTTAATGTTAATAAAAGGAAAGTAAAAAAGACAGGCGAGAGCTATTTATTTACTTTTATACTTATGAATGCACGTATTAACTTAGTTGTTATTGAATTGAAAGTGAGCAAATGTTGGTTATGTCCTTGGGCATTTTGCTTCAATTATCCAGCCAAGATGTTTTTTCTTCATCTCTGTCGTTCAGAAGTCTAAAGAGATTATTGGCCAGACACTCTGATGTTGTCATGGATAAGGCAGCTTTGAATGTCGCTGGGAAAGCTGCTTTCTGGAGAGATGTGCGCCGTCGTTCACTCCTTGGGCCACGTAGTCATTGGGTGTTGTTTTTTTTTGTCATCCGTGTTAGCCTAGCTTCACAGCCTGCTGATCTGCAGGATGTCATATCAGGCCTTGGCTTTTCCTTCTCTATTCTCAGATGTCTCTGAAAATAATACGGCCTTGATTGTAGTGCCCACCTTTCCGTCTTCTGTGTGCTACCCTACAGATAATAGGGATTGGTCTGGCCAGGACTGGTTTCCTTTTTGAGAAGCGCTTAAATAGTTTTCTTTAGACACAGTTCCTTATGCGATTTTTGCCTTTTGCAATTAATTTTATATATAAAAACTGCTATACATAAACTTGGTGAAATGTTTCGAACTAAATGTTAGCCAGACTTATTTGTATTGATTCAACATTAATTGTGACATTAATACCCAATTCAAATCTTGCACAATATGCTATTCATTTAGTTTCAGCTGGGAGCCAGCAGTGAAAAGATAAATTTACCCATTGTAATCACCTTAAGTGCTGCACAGAGCTGGGCCTATTGGCCAATTGGTCACTGACCAAGTTAATGTGTTAATTGAGCGAGAGCGAGAGCGAGAAAGGGAGGTAGGCAGGGAGGGGGGGAAAAGGTGGGAGAGAAACTGCTAATGAAGATTACGTCTAGTGTTGAGCCTCAGAGTGATTCCGAACATAGCAACCCACGATTCAACAACTTTAAAATTTCAAGTGATTAACAAAAATTTTTGGAATAATTACCTAAACATGCGAAGCAGTGAGTCGTTTTAGCACTCGAACAGTATCTGAGTTAGAATAAATGTGTGAATATGCCTATTGCAGAATCGCCTGGCCACGAAAGCAGTGAGGCCAAACAGCTAATGCAGTGGATCAAGGGATTGGTCTACAGTCCGCGCTGCCACAGCCTACAGGATCTGGGCAATGGTGTGGTCTGGTGTCGCCTTATGGGCAAACTGCGGCCGGGCACCTTGGCCAGCGTGTTAATCATTAATCGGCCCGCAAATGTGAACGATTCAAAGCACAACTATATGCTACTGGAGTCGGCATTTAGCATGGCCAATATGCCCTGGTATTTCGACACCAGGGCACTCATTGCCGGCGACAGCAATGAGTTGCTCAAAATGGCCAAATGCTTTGCCCAAATGCATGTAACGCCAGACAGACAGCTGCAGCGCCGAAAGCATCCATCCAAGTCAAGGCGACCAGCGCGTTACTCTGCCGGCGAGATAGAGCTAACTCAAAATTTGAGCAGCCAGCATCCGTCGACAGAGGCGAGCGCAGTCGAACTCTTTGATGCAGTGCAGCCGAAATCAGCTGACGCTGTGTTGCTGACCGTTACCAGCGATGAGCAGCAGCTAAAACAACAAATCCAAACTATGTTCCACAATCAACAGGTGGCAGTGGACGCATTCATGGCGGCAGAGAAGCCATGCCCCTTCGCCTTTTCCATCACAGCCCACAACATGTGTTCTTGCAGCAAGTGTCTACGTCAACGTCAGGAGGCAGCCGCTAACCCTTAGTTTAATCAAAGCGAAATTTAAACTCATATTTTATTAATCCAGTTGAAGTTTTAAGTTGAAGTTCTCAAGTATTCATTTATTATGTCTTTGAATAAACTAATGCGATACATATGATGAAAACTATTTTTTCAAGGTGCAGTATACTCGACGCGAGTTTATTGTATTGTCATCTTCTATTAGGAAGTACACGCATACTTGCGTACATGCACACATATATACATGCATATATACATATATACATACATACAAAAATATACATAAATAAATAAATACATACATACATACATACATTTATACAAGCATACATACATACATACATGCATACATGCATGCATACATACATACATGCATACATGCATGCATACATACATACATGCATACATGCATACATACATGCATACATGCATGCATACATACATACATGCATGCATACATACATACATACATACATACATACATACATACATACATACATGCATACATACCAACATATAAATACATATACATACAAATAGACATATGTACATACATATGGAGACACATGCAGGCATGCATACATACGTAGACGCATACAATTATAGCTACATGTTTGTATGCATATGCGAACCTACATGCACACCTCCGCATATACACATGTACAAGCCAAACATACTTAATAAGGATGTGAAATTGACGAATTCATGACAATTTTATTTACATATAAAAGCAATAGTTTTGATTAAATTGTTTTATATGAATTTCAGTATATTAAAAATATAATTGCACCGCTTGTTTGATATTTTTGTTAGGCTTTTAAAGAATTTATTATTTTTAAAATGTTTGAATTGTTGAAATTCTTTGATTTGCTCCTTTGCTTGTTTTCTTTCCGCTTTTGTTATCAATTTGTGACTCCCTCTTCTGCAGCCTGCAGTGGCCAGAACAACGTGTTCATGGCTCGGCTTTAAACATCGTCAATTTAATAGATTCAATCCCAGCTACCAGCAGTTTTAAAGGACGCGAAGCTAAAAGCATTTCGGAAGTCGTGATAGAAAAGCTGAATACCAAACAGATAAATAGGAATCTTATAGCAGAGACGACAAGCAGATGCTCTGTAGGAAACATTCAATAATGTTAGTACATAAATAATATATTTCAATTGCCATGAAATCATGAAATGAAAGTATAACTTAAATGAATAAAATTGAGCATGGCAATGTACAAAACTGGTCATGTCTTGTCTGTTATTAGCTTAACTTTATTAGGTCCATTTTGTGCACATAAAGGCACACGGCGTAAAAACAGAAAAACAAACATTGCGCATACGCCGCGTGCCACAGTGGGCCATTCATTTAGTTGGTGCCGTTCATTTACTGTTTGCTTAGCAAATTATAAAAAAACAAATGACGTGGTGTGAAGGGCAGCATTGACTGCTGCGTTTCGGGAAGCGTGCAAGCTTTACTTTTAGCATTTGCCATCCAAGCAATCAACCAGCGATGTGACAGCTAAAATTAAGGCTAATGAAATGCTTGTTCAGTGAAAGTGACAAAATGGCAAAAGCACGACTCTAGAGGCCAGCTAAATAGAGCGTCATAGCTTGGCTAACTATCAGCACACATGTGTTTATCAATAGCATGCGATTCTGTCAATAGCTCAAGTATTTATTCGATTGTTTGAGCAATTATGCATTATTATCATTTTGCTTTTCTCGATGGGCTGTTTATTTATTTATTTATTTGGCTGCCAAATGAAATGACTTAACAGTTTATTTATTTATACTTGAAGCTCTTAAGTTTATGTAATATTTTTTTCTTTTTTCAACGTTAATGATGCAACTGGAGGGTCGCATTGGCGGCCCTTTGGGTCATGGCAGAAAATATATAAATAAAAGAGTTTTGCGTTGAAAAAAAATATCGGTGTTAATTGATTGGAAAAAAAAAACTTGAGAAGCTTGAAGAGTGGCAGCGATTCATCAACAGCCCCAGCACAAGGACGGGGCCAGCATATTTTGGCCTTATTGTTGAGCAGCCTTAATGATTGCCAACAACAACAGCAACGGCAGCGACAGCAGCAGCAGCAGCTATGCAGCGTGTGCTGCTCTTGGCCATTAGCTGCATGCCAAGTGCCATGCAAGCCAAATGTATTTCCAACTCATTTAATTCGCTTGAACGTCCTGCCCCAACTTATGCCTTGACTTCATGGCTTTCTTCTTTCATATCGGCATGCTCGTTGCCGTTGTGCTGCTGCACATACACATAGTCATTGCCATGGCCATTGCCATTGCAATTTTCCAACAATTTCATTTTCATATTTTTTTTTTTTTTTTTGTTATTTTTTATTCTCTTTTCCGGACTCCGAAATATATGCGCGCTTTGCTTGATTTTCCATGAATTTTGATCACCTAGCCGAGAGTCTTAATGCTTCAGTCGGGCTCTCCACTTCATCCACTGCATCCACTGTCCGCTTCGCTCCTGCTTTAAATGCATTCAACATATGTGCATAAATTTCACACGTGGCGCGTCCGTCGCGCCAGCCCCACATGCATTTTACATGCACAAAAGGATTTTCAGCTTCAGCATTGGCAAACTGCTGTAGACCATCAAATGCTTCAATACCCAAAGTCAGTCTACCCCCAATATCCCCCCACCCTCCCCCCACTCTATACTCCATGTGTTTTTTTTATTGCAACAATTCTGTGGCCAAAGATGCAACTGCCAACTGGCAACTGGTGCAGCTTGCTTGTTAATACGACAACATTTAATTTTTAATCGTTGCATCCGACTCACAATTGAGGAGAGACTGGCTACAGGAGAGGCTGTTGTTGGCTGCGTTAGCGATGGCTGCGCCGCAGCCACGTAAACCAATGCGTTACATATGTTTAATGAAGAGCGTTGCACGCACGAGTTGCCCATGGCCTGACAGTCCGTTCTCCAGCTCATCGTCCCAATGCCCATGCCAACTGCTGCACCCGCTTCCATTTGCACTGCCACAACGGCAGGCAGACCGAGCAGCCAGGCCGCATCATCCAAAGAATTTATACACTGTGATCATTTTTTCGATAGATGAATCGATATTTGGGTTGATAATACAAACATGTCTGATCCCATAAGGTCTTATATATATCAGGATCAGGACGATTTGTCTGCCTGTCTGTTCGTATGCCTGAGCCTATATATAGTCTCATTTACCATCCGCATCAATAATATCGATTTGCAGACATGGTTTTTGAAGTTTAACTCAAAAGTTACAGAAGCTAGTTAAACCAAATTTGGTATGTTGGTTCGTATTCATATGGTATATACATATCCAAAATATTTCACGGTTAGGATACCGACCCCCCCCCCCCCCCTTTCCAGCAATATTGGAACCTATCATGTTTACAGATAGAACCTAGCGATTGGGTATATGGGTTCGGTGCTCCCTTAGTCAAGCTCTCTTGACTCCCAACTCTTGTTTTTTATAGATTTCTTTTACTAGCGTATTTTTTCTCTGTGTATTTTGGTAAGCCTTTGCCTGTGCATTCCGCTGAATGACTCTCTTCAGGCTTGCACAGGCATATGCATTTAAGGCTCTCTACATATCTATAAATATGTACATACACTCGAGCAAATACATATGTAGATACGTATACGTGTATTGAGTTGCAGATAGATATGCATGCGGCTGGTTTCTGCCACGGCGGCGGCGGCACGGCGCTTGCTTCTGACTCTGCGGCAAGTTATTATAACAGTTCATTGATTTTCAATTTTCAATGCATTTCATTGCGAGCATTTTCATTGTTTGCATTTTCTTTTATTCTTTTCTTTTTATTGTCAGTTACCTCTCTTTCCCCAGCCCACGCGCCAGCCGCCGGCCATTCATTTGCAGTCGAAACGGTGAAAATGGGCTTGCCCCGCCCGCCGAGTCAGCCCCGCTACAGCAGCTTGCAACAAATTTCCGCACTGCATATTCACTCGAATACATAAATTCATGGGTAGTTTATTTTGGCAGTACGAAAATGAAAAAAAAAATACAATTAAGAAAATAAAAGTTTTAAATGAATAATAAAAACAAAAAAAACCGATGAGAAAAATGTAAATAATTTCGTTTGTGCATGGGATTTTTGGTTGGCAGTTTTAACTTTTTATTGGTTTGCCAAAGAGCAAAAGTATTGTCCTTGCTGATTGACTGCGGCTTAATGCACTTAATGTTGGATTTATTCCTGCCTAACTGTAGCAAACTGAATGCAGGTATGCTTTTTATTAATATTCAGCAGCACGACCAAATTGCTGGCCACAAAAGAAAAGTTTTTTTTTCTGAGTTAATTTAAAAAGTTCTTTAAAAATATGCGTCAGTTATTTGTACACAAAAATAAAACTTGTATATTAAACGAGAGATATTCGCATACGGAGGGAGAGCGAGAGAGAAAAGGACTGAGAAACAGAGACAAAGATAGAGAGAGAGGGGAAGACTTGTGCTGCAGAAAGGCCTCTTGCAAACTGGGATTAGAACTATAGAACTGGGACTGTAGAACTATAGTCCATTCAAATAATGACGATTTGCAAAATCGAGGATTATCTATTCGAAATCAACAAACAATTATCCGAATATGTATTAACGTAAGCGTATCAGGTAATTATTCTCAATTGATCACGCGTCATTCGAAAGAGGTCTCATAAACACGCTTGGCAAAACCTTTTAGCACGTGTTTTCGTTTCTTTTTCAACCTGTCACCCACATTCCAGCGTCTGTCTGGCCAGGCTTATGCAATGCCCAATGGGCAAAACGAAAAGCAAACAGCTATACGCCTAATATCATTTATTATAGACGGTTTATTATTTATTTAACATCACTTTGACTTCCGCCCGCAAAGGGGCAACAACAAAATGTCATCTTATTGTCGCACATATGGAGCGACACTTTTGTCAAGCGGCTTTTGTAAATGACTCTCTGGCTCCCCAGCCCATTTGCGGTCTCAAACAGCGCAGAGTCTTGTGATTGGTCATGGCTAATTAGTAGCACTTTCCCGGGGAACAGAGCGCAATTGTGTTGGCCGTGACTTTGTTTTCTATTTGCGGCCACTTTCAAATTTAGCCACATAAAAGCTGATGCCAAAAATTGGCTGCCAGACGGTGGAACGCTTTGAAGAACCACAATCAATAAGATATCGTTGCCAGACTGCCCAAGCATTGTGATTAATAATTTCTTAGTAATTTCTCTAATACCATAAGCGGGCAGCTGAGGAACTGAGAGTAGCAAAAGTTATCAAAAAGACATGCCCCTGTGGTGAATGGCTTACTCTACTCACTTTTAATATTGAATTTGAATTTGCTTTTTAATAATTATCGTCTTCATAAGAAAAATACACTCCCGCTTCCTTGTAGGAATCTAGATGCTGAGACACACGTCCTCTGTCCAGGCGTCGCTGGCACTGACAGCGCATGCAATGCGATTCGCCATGCTGCTTGCAGGGTCTAGCGAAATGTGAGAAGAATTGGTAGAATCTTTGATATTATATTGCCATATATATTCACCTACGTAGTTTGCAATGTTTGGCGTAGACACACGCATAGGAATGACAACCAATTCATTTCCAAAGCTTAAGAAGCGAATAATTTGGAACAGTGCTGTAAAGGTCCGAAATATACAAATGGCCAAAAGGTAGCTGTCATTGGCATATTTACAGTGTTGCGAAGCTTGGTAAGCTTGTGAAGTGCAAATCCATTGATAAAATTGTAAAAGTAACGCGTTGCTGTCACGATTAAGCCAATTGCATGGCAGTGCTCTGTAACAACTTCTGCTTATTTCTGACATATATAATTAAAACTTGACGAGTATTTATGCCTTAAGAAAAGCATTTGAAATATTTTCATATCACCTTTTATATTATTTTCATTTTTAGCCACTATTAAATGTAGATTTGATTAATGTTTTATCAAATCTTAGATTCAGCCAGTCAATAAGAATAATTTCTTCCTTTCAAATAGTTAATATGCACATTATCAAAACAGGTATGTTCAAAGAATTATATATTTTAAATGGGAAATGTGCAATCTTAGCACACATAAAAATAACTGGAAGGTATGAAATGGAGTTGAGCATAAAATCCAAGTATGTACATACATATATTGTATAGACTAAATTAAACACAAATGCCAACTTTGTGTTCATCAGCTTAATTTCGTTTACATCCTTTCCAAATATTTTTTGTTGAAAATTGTCTTTGTTCCATTACCGCAAGATTTCTTAAATCATGTACATCATACTTTTGATTTATTATATTTCATTGCCAAAGCATTCCACAAATTTTAAAAAAATAACGAATGCTCAATTTTAATACACACATATGTATGTATGTATCTCGATTTCTAACAAGCCGTTTCGTGTCACTGAGCACCTGAGCATGGTTACTTTTCACATTTTCTTCTTGCATAACTTATTGGCCCTTTTGTATTGCATTTTCTCCAAATGCTTCATAGGTCCATTGTTCGTTTCATGTTAATTCAAGGAGAGGGCATTACATTTGATTGTCCTGCGTTCGCCTTTGAGTCGTGCCAATGGCTATTGCATACAGGTAACCAGGGGCAATTTCTTGAAAAAACGTGCTCATAAATATTAATTATGTGCATTCTATAATAGGACTCCATTGTGTCCCTGCCCGAGCCCAAGTGCCCAGTGCGAGTGCAATATCCTGCCAAAGGCGCTGAACCATTTAATATGGCTTGTTGCTGTGCGCCCATATGAATATAGATGCTTATGTATGCATTCATATACATATGCATTATCATTTGGTATTACCCTGTGACCCTGGTTGGCTCTTTGAGGGTTGTTTCCTGCGGCTGCCACACCATAAGGTGGCCATTAATTAAGCGACAGCATTGAGTTGACCTGCACTGGCTGCACTGGCATTAGCCCCTAGCAGTCATTGGGGAGCAGCCCCATGGCGTCATCAAATTAGCGCTTGTGTAGCATCTACATATTTCAATTTGCAACGTCAGTCGAAACGTAGGAGTTGCAGTTGCAGTGGCAGTGGCAGTGGCAGTTGCAGTTGCAGTTGCAGTAACATGAAACTCGCAGCCAGCGCTTTCTCAATCTAATTTCGGGTTGCTTAGTGGGCCATGCCGCAAAATGTAGCTCTTGTCGCCTCCACAAGACTGACAAACCGACAATCAACATTTAAATGATGATAGCATGGGGCTCCGCACAGAGGTGAGAGACCCTGGCCAGTAGCCCGAACCCCGGCCTCGTACCTAAGCAACGTGCGTCAATTACATTTCGGTTGCCATTGCGAAATGGTCGGTTTGGTTACCAAATTGACGGCATGTCCCCGGGGTGCTGCCACTAGTGTTGCCTTTTCACACGGTGTCCCATCCCCATTCCCGTTGCCATCCCCAGCCCATCGCTGTGCCACCATTTCGCACAATACCAACATTGATTTAGTGCCATGCAACACACCGAACCAACACCGAAATGCATTGCGAAATATTCAAATATATTGTACACTACATATTTTATTTTTATAGAGCTGTGTTGCTCTTGGCAGACCGTTAGCAAAGCTATACAAACTTGTCAATGGCTTTAAAAGCTGACACCGGCAAGGAAATGTCTGTTGAATTTTTTTCGGGTTTCACTTTAAGGTTAATTAATTTTTATACCCTGTACCCATTGAAAATGTGTAAAAGGGGTATACAGTTTTTTATTACAAATCTATGTAACAGGCAGAAGAAAGCATCTCCGACCCCATAAAGCATATGTATATATTCTTGATGAGCATCAATAGCCATATCCGTTGAAATGAACGCAAGTCCTCATAGTTATCGCGCAGTACGTTTGTTTCTTTCCGATAATCGATAAAATGTCCCGTTCCCAAGCAATCGATACAAAATCGATATCGAATTGCTAATCCAAAAATGTATTTTCCCGATAACTGGAGCTTCACTGTATTACTTATACAAAATTGCATTATTGTTCCTTTATATATATACATCACATAGCAACAATCGGACGGATATAGCTTATATAAAAATAGTCTGATTTACGCTTAGACTTAGAGCACAATTAGACATATGTCCAATGACAGCTTGAAAGAGATATCAATTATTCCGATTTGCCACGCCTGATCTTTAGAAGAGCTCATCAGTTGTCTTCATTCCCAACTTGGTTATTCTAAGTCTTAAATAGTGAAAGATATAGATTTCATGCAGCGTTCATTCGGACGGACGCAAAGCAACCCAAAAATCTTTTCACGTTGTTAAAGAGTATAAAAATTGTTGTTGGCTTTTCAAAATCAACACGATGCTTAGTTATTGTGTAATTATAACAGCTACACACGACCTCTAAAATGCAATTAAAGAACAGAATATATTACCCATAAATAAAGTTTTATCACCAAAATGTATATAGCATATATTGTTCGAGTGTTCGAAATTTTAATATATTAGAAAATAAAGCAGTAATAAGGCACGTATTTCGGGTTTGAAGCCCAGGCTAGATTGTGGAGGTGGTATTGTCTAAGCCGAGGGTAATAGCTGCCATGTTAATTGTATTTAACCATATTCGGTGCTTAAAATTATTATAAACATAAATAATATATATTCCCGATCTAGCTCGTGGCAAGTTTTGTGCTTCAAGTTTTAGATTTAAGTTTTTCACCCATTTCCCCCCCGCAAACAGTTTAAATCAACTCGTAATATTTTGAACTCTATGTCCAAGTTAAAAAAAGCTTTAAAGTCCATGGAATAAGCAACCGAAAGTTTCCGCCCATGTAAGTCTTGTGTTAAGAAATTGAACCCGAAAAAAAAACATTCGTTCATTAAACCTTTCAATAGCATTTGTTAGGGATGGGTTTTCCGAAAAGTGTGAGACACCCCTCATATGGTATACGTTTGACCAAAGATCTAAGGAAATGATTTTGAAATCGTTCGGATGGTAAACATAAAAGTTTCATACAAACGTTTTACTTAATTTTTCAGCACAAACTGTTTTGTATATATAGATAAATATATATTTATAATAAACTACTTACCTGTAAATCCACACGCACGAATATTTTATCCTCATCCAACAGTAGGCGGAAGACGAACTATTTTATAAACACACTAGCGGGTATAACCCGGCCTTGCCCGTGGCACGTATGTTATAAAATCAATGTAAAATCAACAAACTTAAAATTCACCAAAAAAAACTTTGAAATGCATTTTCCACCGAAGGAGTTTAGATTTTGCGAAAAATGTGAAACACGTCTCAAATGATTTTTCTTATAGATCTTTGGAAATAAATTTGAACACAAAACGTCATTTACCAAATCTTCGACCCCCATTTGCACCAATGGATTTACACATATTTAAATACATAAATACACGTATGTATTTAAATATATACAAACTAAAATGCATGCATACGCTTGTAATAGTTGCTACTATTATTTTAAATAAAATAAAACTTATTCTTGTTAATAATACGTACCAGATTTTTCGATGAGCTACGCCGTAGCCACCGTCTCCTCCAATATAAAAGCAGCCGCCTCTTCGAATGTTATAGCCGCCGTTTCCTTCAAATTTGAAGCTGCCGTATCCTCGTATGTTAAAACTGCCGGCTCCTCCTCTGTTAAAGATTCCGTCACCTCCTACGTTGAAGCTGACGTCTATATTCAAGCTGCCGTCTCCTCAAAAATATAAGCTGCCGTCGCCTCCAATATGAAGTCAAGCCTATGAGACTTACTTGAATTCATGAGAATCGAGTAGTAGGGCATTAGTTAAAAAGCGTTTTTTTTTAATTTGCAGCCCTCCTTGATGCAAACTTGGTCTTGCACATAAACATACAAAATTTGTGAATACATACATTAACACATATAAATGCATACTTAATATATACATATATACACGCGCACAGACATTCATATATACGTGCAAATATACATTACTTAGCACACATACATACATTCAGGCAGACATACATTAATACATACCAACATACACAATACATATGTATATACATACCCATTTATACATATCTATATATGTATGTATTTACATGAAAACGCGTATACATATATACATACTTTTAAATATACATACACACATGCATACGCATTTACATACACACATGCATACATACATACATGCAAACGTACATACATACATGCATACATATATATGTATATATACATACATACATACATACATACAAAGGTAATGCATACATATATCCATACATACATACATACATACATACATACATACATACATACATACATATATATGTACATACATACGTACATATGTACTGTACATACATACCTACATTAATACATGCATACGTACTTACATACATACATGCATACATGCATACATACATACATACATACATACATAAATACATACATATAAACATACATTCATATAACTATTCCTAGCTCTTATGGCTTGGGCTGTGCGTTAATCCTCTAACAGTCAGTCAGTCAGGATCAGTCAAATAATTTCATATATAAGCATGAATTATATCCCTAATTGCGGTAAATCGAAACTAAAATTAAGCTTGTGCCTTACATATGAAAGGATTTCTATTACATCCAATGCTCCTTGCACATGCTCCAGCCCTCAATATTAAGCTGGCCCCTATCTAGGAAGTTAGGCGGCTTCAATTTTTGTCTGGTTCAACTCGATCAACAAGTGAGTCGTTTCCACGTACTCTGCAGCAAAATTTGTGGCATACTGATGACTGCAACTTGTGGCTGCCACTGGCATTGCCGCCACCCCCCGACCTCCGTCCACCGTACCTTGGCGGCGAGACCTTAAGCCACATAAGTCCAACTGCTTGTTGTCTGTAGCTTCGTGCTCATCCTGGTCCTCGTCAGCGCCCGGCGCATTCATAATGCATGGGCCATACTCAACCGCTGGCTCGGTCGGATTAGCAATAATTCAACTTTTGCCATCGACAAGTTCCATGCATAAAAAACTAAGCGTTTCATCATTTGAGAGCCAGCCAGCCACCGCATCGCCTAAACTGGGAAAAGGTGCGAGGTTTTTTGCTGTTGCGAGCGCTTCCCTATTTGCCAGATTTTCCACATTGCCCACGCTAACCGATGCTAACACGCCCACAAAAACGCCCCAATAATATTTTTTGAATGCAACTGTTGTTGTTGATGTTGCTGTTGTTGTTGCCAACTTTTTTGGTTGTTGTCGATACACAAAAGTTGCTGCTGGCGCTTTCGAACCTACGACCTCCACTCCCGCTCCTGTTTTACGCCCAACTCTTGTCGAACGGAATCTGTGTGTATCAGTGCCCAGGATTTATGTGTTTATATTGCGAGTTTGAAGTTAGTTTGGCAGTCCGCGTATTTCTAGGGCAGCAGTTGTTGTTTAGCGCGTGGGTGGGTGGGCTTTGGGGGGGCAGCGGCGGAGATGTCTGGCGATGTTCCTCGGCATGGGAATGCGGTTGCACAACCGGCGGACGGGCGCATAAATTGCAACCATGTTTATGTATAGCATTGCAAAAAGTGTTGCAAACAAAAATTCAGAAATAAAAAACCAAAAAAAAAAAAAAAAAGGAAAAGGAAAAGTTTGGCGGCACAGACAAGTTGCAGCTTTGGTGGAGGGGCTGCTGTAAATGAGGGGAAGGGGGTGGTGGTATTGAGTAGTGATTTGTTTGAGTTATTCTCATTTTTGCGTTGCCATTGAATCGCTCTGATTGAATGCTGCGGGCTGTCCATCCGCCGAGTTGAGCAGTGGCCATTTGGTCGCAACGCGTCTGCCCCGAGACTGTCATTCCGATTGTGCGTGCGGTTGGCATTGATTTGACGCCGTTGGAGAGCGCTATGGACGCAGATCCGATGAAGTGTGCTCCCAGTTGCAAAAGATATTCGGACAAAAGAAGTAAAAGCTTTTATTTGTTTCTAGTCCGTAAGCTGCACTTAAATGAGCTACGCTGCGATAACATTTCGCAAAGCAGCTGCAGATTCATTTTTGGCTTTAATAATTATAATCTTTACATTCACTCTTGCTTTACAATTTTTCAACATATTATTTGTCTAGCCGGACATATCAGCTCTCACATTTCACGTTCAGTTGTCTGAATTACTTAAGAAGAAATCTTCTACAAAGACTTTTGAATTTATATTTAGTTTTATTTATATGTTATCGAGCTGCTCTTAAAATTTACACAACAAATATGTATACCTTCTCTATGACTGACTGACGTGACGTGAAGGGTGGGACAAACGGGGATAACATATAAAACTTTCTTTTGTTTTCCATTCGTTCAGCCTTCAGCTCATTATCAAATATCTTTGGGTAAATTCACCTAATGCGTATTTCACACTTTTTGCGAAATCCACCCCCCATGAATGGGAATACGAATGAGAGTTTATTTTTCTTAGCGGAGAAACTGGATTCCAACTATTTGCCCTAATGCCCTTCAATTTAAACTCGATTTTTAATATCCATGTAATAAGTCACTTAACACATGTAGTTTTAGATAGTACGTATTAATAATATTAATATTAAACTTTTTTGGTAAGAATTGGAGTAGAATAGTCTGCCAATTGGCAGAGTGTTGAACAGTATCTAAGAACAGTGTTTTATCAATTCTTCCAGATCACTTTAATATGTTGATCCAACATTCCACACAGAGCCCACAGTGCTGGCATAGAAAATCTTAGATTACTTTTTAACAGCAACAGAAACTAATGGAAAGCCATTGGCAAACAAGCAACAAGCAACAAAATCGAAAGAGTCAATACACATGCACACAATCGCCCAGCGTGTGTGTTTATGTACATAAATATATAAATTGCACGAATATTGCTACATATATATTTTACTTATATAATCGAACAAACATTTATGCATATGAAAAATTGCGATGGGAAATTTTTAGCATATTGCCTTGCCTCCTGCAGCGGTAGCAGCAGCAGCAGCAGCAGCTTATTTGGCTATAATAAAAAATAAAGGAACATACACACACATGGCACATAAATCTTGCAGCTTCCCCCATGCAACCGCAGCCCCGACCCACTGTCGCCCCTGCGCAACCCTTAGCCACCTGGCAAGTGCCTCTTGTCGAGACGAGGTGCTAATGTCAGCCACTGCCGCCGGAAGTGGCTGCGAAATGTGCGAGCGGCATCGTGTGCTGTTCAATTTTAAATGTAATTTCTGCTACATACACATACACATACACATACACATACATGCAAACGACGCAGCCACCTCTCCGATCCGGGCGAGCCATGATTCAGGCCCCAACCCCAATGCATACTCCTTTTTTATTGGCACGATATTGAAAATTATGCGAACGCGCGTGTTTGGCTAAAGCGATTTATGCACTTCACTTGCCTTGCAGCACGTCTGGATGGCGACCGAAGGGCGAAGGGAGACGGACTTGGGACTTGGAGTGGTAGGTGCCGCCAGCATTCTCTCTGGGTTGGGTAATCGTGCGCAAGCGATTCTGATTGGAATATAAACTACCAGCAGATTTCGCATTTCTGCTTATCACAAGCTATCGCTGCATTTTCAACAAATAACCAAAAAGTAATACACAAAAAAATTAAAAGCAAGAGTGCTCTGGGCGGAAGTGCCCGACCAGAGGATACCTTGTACACAGCGACGAAATGTCGTCACAAACATTTTTTGTAAGGTAGGAGAAAAGTAGCCAACATTCAACAATTCACGAGACTCGAGATAGGGTCAATTAATTAATCAAGCTGAAAGTCGATATTGATCGACCTCGTAAGAGCGAAATATGCTGTCGATGAATTGCAAACGCTGCATAGCTGGACAAAACTTCTAAGGTCTCTTATTTTTAATTACAATTAATCTATAAGTAAATTTGAGTTGCATTTTATTTATGAGGCGATTGGGGGGCTAAAGGGTAGATCCGGCGGATGACTCCTCATGAGATGCGACACCTCTTGTGTGGGTTTAAGGCTTTTGTCAAGCAAGCTTATTGCCGCGGTCTTCCAATCTGATGCAGTGGCAAATGCTGAAAATCGGGAATTCTGATGGTCGATGGGAGGATACCCCAAGGACCCTGTGAATGAATACCTAAAATGGGGCGGTAGCACGCCAATCCAGCAGGTTGTTCTTAATTCGTTGCTTGGCTTCCACATTGGGAAAAAGGGTCACAGCTGGATGTAACGCGTCTATATAGGTGGGCCTTGGGTCCGGGAAGCCAGATGCGATCAAAAACCTGCCGGATATCAAGGAAGATACGGAAGCGAAACTCCTTCCCCCTCCTCCTTCCTATTGCACTGCTCAGACTTTCCTGCTGACTTTTAAACTTGAGTTGGTATTCAGAGAACGTTGCCCTCGGAAGGCAATACCAATAACTTCGTTCAGTATTTGGATGAAAGCTTCCATTTCGAAATAAATCAATTGGAAGAAAATTCAGTCGTTTGATAGCGAAATTTAAGTTCTCGTTTACGCATTTAGTTAAAAAACAAAGAGACCTTATCCAGTTTCTTCATAATAACAGACCAACTGTAGGTCTGTTTCACTCTAAGGAAACTAGATACGAAGTGTGTTCGTTTTTTAACTGAATGGATAAGCGAGGACTTGGACATGGAAATCAAATAATTGAAAGATTTTTTAGCCGTTTGATTTGAAAGATTTGCCACTTTTCACAGTCTGAAGCCATCGGTTCGTATATATTCAGGAATACCTTTGTGGACATGTTGGCACATCTTTAAGTTGGACTGGCTTCCGTCTAATGTAGCGTCCTATCCACCAATATTTTACCGCTGCAGCCAGGGCTCTAAGGTGCCGAGTTTAGCCGGTACTATGGAAGATGCCTCTGGCTCGGTTGTCGACGTGGCCAGGAATGCGGTGTCTTTGATGTGAATGGCGGCTAGCAGTTGTTCAAAGCCTGGGAGATCATCCACAAGGAGCATGCTTCCTTTTTTATCGCCTATATGTGATTCAGCATCCACACCCCATGTAAATCTCCTCTTCCAGATAGGACTTGAGCACCAGGTTAAAATATGTGACACATATATATCGAGCAAGACCCTGGAGCGATACTCTTCCCTCCAAGTGCGTTCGGCACCTGTTGGAACGTCCTATTGCACCTCGCGAAATGCAGTGTAATAGCGGGGACTTTTGTATATTCCGGCCTTATGTGGAGTATTCCAATGATCATATTCTTCCTAGTCAGCTTGATGCTGACTGCGATTTTGTCCAGTTCCAATACAGCACAATGATGACTAGGAATTTGAAGTTATTCTACATATGTGCCAAAATGGGATTGATGCTTCTTCATACAACGATGTCCTTTACGTCAGGCAGCTTCTGGGGTTCCATTGTCCAATGGGAGGAATTCACGGTCAGGTAATTCCGATGGTTGCATGGCATCAAGACGATTCCCCTCGGGCTAGACATCAGGAGTTCTTGGCATTAAAGTCGGCGCTAATAACCTTAGCCAATACTAAGTGCCAAGTGCCTATAGTATCATCTGCTATCCTGTTATATACTATTCGAGTCTTCGATATATTTATGTCGAAATAATAAGCGAGAAGAAAAGGAATTATTCAAAATAGGTACAGTAAACAACATAGTATAAATATTTCTTTCACATTCATTCAAACGGAGTATATTTTAACTGTCAAGAACGGAACTTCACACTACCCTTGATTGGCCCCTGTTGGCCTGATCTCCGATACCTTCTTTAATAAGGGCGTAACAACCGAAAATCTTTAAATGAAAAATGATCAAAGTTTTTTGGCGTGACAAAATGATAAAATAAGTTAAGCAAAAATAACCTTACACATATAATTAAAATAAATATTTCTTATAGTATTATCCGACGCTAAATCAGCTTCTAAATACTATTCAATTGAACTTTCGAGCTCCGAGATACACTTTAGTGTAGATTGTTGCCTGCCTGCATGCCTTTCGATACCTTTTTTAATAAAGGTATAAAGATGAAAAATTATTTAATACAAAATTATTGACGGGAAAGTTCAATAGGTTAAAAAAATAAAAACTTAATTTCAACTTTCTTCAGTAAACGTTCTTTTAATATATTTTAGCTTCTGAACTCTGGGTTTCAGATTGGCTAGCGCCTGCCGGCAAATTCTTCGATACCTTCTTTAATAAAAATATGACGACCAAATATTAATATATCAAATATTAATATTAACTTGAAGTTGCCTGCAAAGTTACAGATATTTTCGATACTTTTTTCTCTTCATATTTGATGTGTTCAATCTTCGATATGTTTATATAACATAAAAAGTTGTTTTTACAAAAAAATATATATGTAATAAAAATAAAATGTTAAAATGTTTTATTAAACTATTTTTCTGATATTGAACATTGTTTTGAGCATAAATTTGAACTTTCGGGCTCAGTGTTTCACATTGCCCTTAATTGGTGCCCGTCCGCATGTTTTTCGATACCTTCTTTAATAAAAATATTTAAAAATTAAAATAAACGGGCGAATTGCCTGCAAAGTAAAAACTATTAATGCGTTTTTCTCTTTATACTTTTGCTTGTGTATTTCAATCGTAAATATATTTGATTGATTAAAAGAATTCATTTAAAAAACAGTCCCAACGAAGATCAAAAGAAAAATATTGTTCGATTATCCTTAAATGAATAATACACTTGCAGGTTTAGACACTTAGAGATAGGAATCATATCAGAATCTTTAAGAAAAAAAAATGTATGATAAAAAAACGTGCAAACCAAATCGCGTAAAAAAAAGCACATTAAAAATATAACAACCAAAAAGTTCATGTTACCAGAAATACAAAAATAAAAATAATGACAGAAAAATAATTGAAAAAAAGATTGCAAATAAAAAAGACGAGGCCTTGACTCTTTGAGCTCCAGAAGGAAACTGAGCAATCTATTGCCTCAGGGCTAGGGTTTTGAATTTTGTCTTGACATTTCTGTTAGCAAAGCAGAGTTGCAATTATATCGATAAGAGCTGGAATAGTTACATGTCACGAGTTGATAGTTTAGATAGTTTAGACAATAATTATGCGTAGTTGATTGTTTCGATTCACATTTAAAATTCATAGATCGCATAGTTTAAGGCTGTAGGTCTGGAAAACTCAACGTTAGGTATGGACGTAAGTCTTGATTAATCGATTGTTGAAATTCATTCGATGATTAAGCAATGCGAAGTCGTGGTTAAGGCAATTTTATGGGACTTGTCAAGCGAAAACATTATCTTTGCACTTGCCGGGGAATGTAGAAAAGTATCTATTAAGCTCTTATTTATTTTTACTTTAAATACCTTTAATATGATATATATGATACCATTTTAAACATAACAAAATAACAAATGGAAAACAAGAGTTAAAGGTCGTATAAACGAAAGATTCAATTTTAACTTAAAGTTCATTAACAAAGGTCGACAATATAAGAGAATAATTACGAGTTTCACTCGGGGTTCAAGGTATTATCTGTAGAAATGTATGGAAAAGTGATATCTGTGCATTTTCCCATAAGACACAAAATGTATAACATATCCAACATATATAACATATGTGTGATACAATTTTTCTATTTATCTGTAGATAAATTTAAAAAAATCGGTTAGCTATTTAATTTAAAGCAAGCAACAATGGAATCGCCGAATGTGAAGTTAATACATGTAGGCAATGTGGGATAAGACAGATAAGATCCGATAAATCCATATATTTCAAATAGTTAATTAAGAAATGGCCCACATTTTCCAACCGTAAACGTTAAAAATGTTTCAATTTCCCATTGGGCGTGATCGCCAAAAGATTGACGTCGTACTTATTTTCATATTTTGACGGCGATTTGTGAGCTGCAACCAGCTACTGCAGGCCATTTCCGTTGCTGCAACGCGAAAATAATGCCCCATTAAGTGTTGCAGTTGCAATTGGTGGCAACACTTTGGTCAACGTGCTCGCAATTAGGCCAAAAACCAAACGAATGCCCCCAAGTGCTGGCAGCAAACGTAAAAGGGAAAAAAACAAACTTAGCCGCTTGCAACACATCTGCCGCAGTCGACAACATCAAGGTCTGCGTCTGTCATTAAGATCGTCGGAGTTCAAACGAATGTTTAACGAGTGGGACAAATGACAACGCAGCGCCATCATTCAGTCATTCAATCAGTCAATCGGTCAATCAGCTAGTCGGCCAAAGAGTTGCAACCAAAAAGTGCATGAAAAATTAAAGATATTTAATAGACATGGCATGGCAATTGCAACAGAGCCTACAAGGCATCCAAAATCAGGGCGACGATCACCATCATAATTTGAAGTCTCGCTCTGTCTGTCTGTTTGTCTATTGCTGGCAGGTTCATCTGTATTTTTTGACCATTTGCTGGTTCAACTTGCATGCAGCTATGTAATCTCTCGTTTCAGCTTTTTATTGCCCTGATTGATCCAATAACAAAAACAATGCAGCTACAATTTGTGATATCATTGAGGAAGCAGCACTCAATTATGACTCTGTTTGGGTTTTTCTAACGGGATGTCTAATGGCTTTTTGTGGAGCAAGCGCCCATTGCCCAATGCAAGCTGGCATCAATAGGGTCGACGCCGCCTTGCACTGTAAATCAAATTGTACAATTAATTGAAGCTCCTATATGTCTTGATTGTCTATGCGATGATTTAGCTGATTAAACACTGCACGTAAATGAATGCCCTTTGTTGAACGGACACAACTCGATTACCACATAAATATTTGGTAAATTATAACAAGAGCTGCATTTAAAATGGAATATGTGCAAATGAAAACTCGGACTTACCTGAAGAACGGCCAAATTCTGGTTGGCTGCCTGGGGGCAAGGCATGATTCGATGGGTTTTCTATTTCTATTATATTTCATTGCAGATAACTGAACTGTCGACTTTTCCGACTGGGCAAGACTTTTTGATAAGACACAAGATTTTCACATGTTTTTCCCTTGTATAATTCGCCTTCAATTGTATTCTGATGTAGTCTGAAGATCGAAATTGTTGACCAAATGTTTGAGTACATCCAAAAGTATTTGGGCTGGAATGTGAAGTCATTGTAAACCTAGGACACAGAGCCAAAGATCGATTATCAGCCTGGTGTGTGGATGGGGTTTTAGACGGGTTTTAGCCATAGATTGAGAGCTTGTAGCTCTATTCTGTTCCTAAAATGAAACAATAATAATAAAAATATATAGTAATTAATAATAATTATTACAATAGTAATAAATAATAAATTATGAATCAAAATAAGATCAAATGTGTAATAAATATATAATAGTAAAGTTCAAACTAATAGTAATATTTATAATAATAATAATAATAATAATAATAATAATAATAATAATAATAATAATAATAATAATAATAATAATAATAATAATAATAATAATAATAATAATAATAATAATAATAATAATAATAATAATAATAATAATAATAATAATAATAATAATAATAATAATAATAATAATAAGAATAATAATAATAATAATAATAATAATAATAATAATAATAATAAAACTAATAATAATACTAATAATAATAATAATAATAATAATAAAAATAGTATTAATGATAATAATAATAATAATAATTTATTAAATAACAGATAATAATAATAAGATAAAGAAGAGACAGAAGAAGGATAAAAAGCCATTGATATATAAAAAAATGATGTTAATTTATGAAGTCTACGGCGTGGCTTTATCCTCATGTTACCTTTGGCTTTCACAAGCATCCTTTGCATATTTCTAATTTCAAAACCAATATTTGTGCGGCCCCCGTCCCAGCGGCAGGCCATTGAGTGCCTTTTGCACTCTGCGCTTTTTGTATTAAAGTTTCTTATATACTTTTGCAGTTGAGTCTGTTATTTTTCGTCGCATTTCCTTTATTTACTTTCCTTTTTACGTTGTTGTTTCTTTTTATTTTTTTGCTGCTTTTATTCCTTGGCACTGTATCATTTTTTCTAGAGTTCTGCACGGGAAGAGAGTAGAAAAAAAAGTTTCTTTGGGAAAGTTTATGTGCCACTTGCAAAGATTTACTGGCTAAACTTTTGCGTTTTGCATACACCAGACCATAGATATCCAATCGTATATGTATTTAGCTGTGTGCTATATATTTTGTTTCTTTTCTTTTGGTTGTATTTTATATTTTTTCAAGCCAAGTTGCGAGAAGTCTGCACATTGCTGTCACATAAGGTGCAAAGCGAAGTTGAAGCTCAAGCTTCAAAACTTTTGCAGACAATTCAAATCATGCGTGTCCTGTTTCGGAAACAGACACAACGCAGCCTCCTGAATAATGCATGTGCGTCAAGTCCTTGGCAGACAGTCACTGGCGCTACTGATTTGGACACTTGATTAGGCTGGCGAGAAACTCGGGTGACACAGTCAGAGCTTTACACTTGGACAGCTGACACATAGTACTAAACCATTCGAAATAGCTAGCTTTCAAAGTTGGGCCAATAAATGGACACTTCCATAATTAAATCGTAATTGTTCGCTGTTAACATTAGCTTAAAAGCTTAACGCAAAGAGCTTTAAGTGCCGATCAGTGCTTTAAGACTTATAACTAAATAAAGAAAGTGCTAGGCAGGGCTCATTTATATAACAGGCTCGAAGTAAAGCTTAAAAACATTTAACACAGTCGATTAGAAAAGAATTGCAATCAGTTTGGGTAGAATTTAAATCTCAGCTGCAAGAAATTGAAGCTTTCGCCAAAAATATGTACTATTAAAGTTGGAATAAGTCTACACTATTATCTTTAGAGAAATGAAGAAAAACTTAGTTACCAATGCTAACATAAGCCAAATGAATGTGCTTAAGATGAGCTTACAGATTAAAGCTTTCGTTACAGAAAACGATTTGAAGTAATTGATATCAGTAACCATTTCTGTATGCTGAGAGCTTTAAGTGTGCATAATTTTTCGAATGAGTGCAGGTGCAGGCTTCTTAAGCTGTAAGACAGTCCACAGCTTAAAGCTTGTTTTTCAATTTTATTGATGGTCATTGAAAGCTTTAAGAAATTCAGATTATAAGCAAGGGCAAATTCACTGAAATTATGCTTGTCTTTATTTAAATTAAAGCTCTTGTTGATTACAAAAGCTTTAAAATACTTAAAAGCTTTGGTATGCTTAAGACTGTTCAGCCTTGCTTTAAGTCGTAGAGATAGCTCCAATTTAATTAAAAGCTGCGCCCTCAAGTTATTTAGAGCTTTAAGTTTGGATTTGTGCTTGTAAAGGGCAAAAGGAGCCTAACGGCAAACTATTTGAAAATATATTTTGCTTGCACTCGATTGCAGTTGCCATAACATTTTCCCATGTAAATTGTGAAAATGGTGGAAAAAAAAAAAAAAAAAGGTGGAGCCAAACTGAAAAACTGGCAACGCATGCGAAAATATTTTTGTCAACTGAAAAAGCGAAGGCAACAAACAGCAAACAAACTTTTACTCCAACTGTTTTGCCAGCTACCAACAAACTACAATGGCAAAAGTAACAACAACTACAACAACAAAAACATTGAAGGCAAAAAGTTCATTTACGTAAATGTGAATTCGGCAAGCGCTGCGCCACTGTGAGAAATTAATCAGCAAATGGATTTTCAATTTCCCCATTAACACTCGGCGACCAAAGTTGCCCGATGCGGCATCTTCAACTCCGACAGCCCACAGCCCACAGCACCCAAACACGACAGCTTTCAGTGTCTAAGCGATCCCAGCGCTCGCGCTTTGTTTCAAAAAAGGGGAAAAATCAAGCAGAATGAAAGTTTAATTTCGACACGCCGCACATTAAATACTCTTGCAGACACATGGCATTAAGCGAGAACTTTATTCTTGATCGATCCTTCCTATAAGATGTAGTGCTTCGATTCTGCTTAACGTTCGCATACATGCAAGAGCTGTAGCAAAGTACATCTGGGAGACATATGATATAGTAGATCGATTTGATACGGCTTGTCAGATATGTTAGGATATGCGAGTGTGATCCAGATAATATGAAGAACAGCCAAGTCTTTAAACCAAAAACCCATTCTGGGAATGATTTTTCCTATTGAGCTATATGATATAGTGCTCTGATATTGATTGGCAATAGCTTATATTTTAACTTAGGTCTGATCGATGCTTTCTATGGAACTATATGATATAGTTTTGTGATATTGATTAGCTCATTTGAAGCTTATATGTAAGAGCTCTAGCGAAACTCTTAAATATAAGTTTGGTCCAGATATATAGGAAATCAGGAATGTAATGCTCCCAACAGCTGACTGATCGACCGATTCTTTCTATAGACCTGCCAAATGAAGAGTTCCGATATAGACTAAAGTTAGCTAATGTGTAAGAGTTATGTCAAAGCTTATAAAAGACAAGTCAAGTATACCTTAATCAGAAAAACTAGGAAGTTGTTTAACCAAGAGCTTAACTCTAGATCGATCATTCCTATGGCAGCTACTGATATAGTACTTCGATCCGACCACCTTCGACAAATGCGATAACAGCAACAAAAGAGAAACTATTTTTCATTGACTACTGATACTGATCAAGAATATATTTATATATACATTTCGTGAGAAAATCACAATACCCTTCAGAAGTGTATTAAGGCATTGCACTCAGGCCCGAATGTTTGAGCACATGTAATTCGTGTTAGTAGCTATTCGCTTGGACCCAATGACAGCCCGCAAATCTTCTTGTCGCCGAGCCGAATAAATATAATTAAGTAATACCATTTTGAAAGAGGAGTCGCCACTGTTGGCAGCAAGTAAATGTGTTTGCGCCATGCCGAATTCAGGAAACAGGTTGCAACAGTCGCCGCCAACAGTTGCCGCATCAGCCTCTCCATCTTCAGCTGCATCTCCAACTCCATCTCTATCTCCAACTCCAACTCCATTCCCATCTCCGGCCTCAACTCGATGTCAGCTACTGCTTCTGGCTACTGGGTTTTGGGTATGGGTCAAAGTGTTTGCTTGTTGTGCACACACACATACATGGCCACGGGTTGTTTGTGTTTGGCTTGGGCTTAGCTTTTGCTGTTGCTGTTGCCGAGTGTTAGTTATTATGCAACAACACGCGGATCATGGGCTGCAGGCGCCTTGCAACAATGTTGCATAACACCGAACAGTCGCTGCAACTCCAGAATGCTCAAGGTTTCTGCCAGTTGACATCAACATCAGCTAGATCATTAATTTCAAACACATTTTTACCTACGATCATCAGCATTAGAAAAAACAAATCTCATCAATTAGCATTTATGTGCATGAAATGCATACAAAGGGGCTGAGGTAAATGGGGACCGAGACGATCAGCTGGCTGTCTATTTAATCTCCGAGCTAAGCATACATATACAGGGCAAAGGCTAATGGTACACATTTGGGAAATATGTTCCCCCAAAAACATATATCACTAATATAAGTTATCAACTTATCAACCCTCATAACTTTAAAAGCAAAATTTCGAATTGTTATGGCCTTCTAGAGATTATTCAAGTTTTAGTATGAAATCTACAGCACATCGTAGACGCCACCGACCCCATAGAGTATATTAATAGATCAATATTAACAGCTGAGTCGTCAATTACTCGCTTTACAATGCTCCCAATATATATGTTATTCAAATCTGTCGACTATATCGTATAGCTTCTATAGGAACATTTGGTCGAAAGTAAGCTTGGGCATACAAGAACTTCGATGCGAAAGTCATTAAATCCGCATCGTGCGAAAATTATTATTGACTACTATTAACCAATATATTTACAATACATTTATTGCTAATCAAGCCATTCAACTGTTTGTAATAACTGTGCCTCGCTCAATCGCTGATAAGAATGATATAGCACTAATACAAAGTAAGCTGTATTTGGTGCGACATTTGTGATTTTTTTATTGGCCTTAATAGAGTAATAACACAATGCATTACATAAATATACATACATGTATATGTATATATATATGCTTTAGTTATAATGCCGTCTAGAGGTGTAGCATATAGTATTTGGTATATGGTATACAGTTACTCTATTTATAAAACTGTTTGTCCTGATTAACTGACGCATTGCCCACCCCCATAACTCGGTCAAATCTCATCCGATTTTCACGAGGTTTGGCCTTTTCTTCATGGTTTGGCCTCTAAATCAGTTTGGCAATTAAAATCTGGCAACATTATTCTCGGTCAAAATTTATGTGGAAATGGTACCCTCAAATTATTTTCTTTAAATTGATACAAAAAAATTGAGTAAAAAACCATGTTTTAGAAATAACAAATACAACAACTTTTGAATCAGACTTCAAAAGTTCAAAGTGCATGTGAACAACTTGTAGGTCACCTCATTATAAATAATTGTCCACAATCTACCAAAAAAGTGAGGTTTCAGCCTTATCTTTTTGTAGCTGCGACAACTGATTGTAATTAATCTCAAATTAATCTGCAATCGAAGCCTTATCTCTTTTGGCTGTGACCTAGCGTAATTAGAGCTAACTGCCTATAATTAATCTATAATTTGTCTATAGTTAATCTATAATCAATCTTTGATCATCGATTTCAATTGCAGCTTATTTTTTTTACTCCATCTGCCGAGTACTTTAAACGTGAGAGCTTTAAGGACGTGAGCAGCCTGCTCGAAGGCAGCGTCTTTTGTAATGTTTTAATTGAGTTGTTTGTTGCAAGCTGGACGCTGGTAATTGCATTAGGCCTGCCACAACGGCGGACCACACGCAGAGATAGCCGGATACATCAATGAGAGCTAAACAGATGGGTCGGACGGGCCAGGCGTCTAGGCGCGTTGGAGGCCAACAGTCAATAGGGCTTTAATGGAGTCTAATGGGCATTTTAATTGCCCGCAATGGGACAAAAGAAGGCAAAGGCGATAAAAATCACACAAGCGTACGCAACACAACTCTGGCAACTCCATTTGGACGTGCGAGCGTTGGGGACGTTGGCGGCGTTGGCGGCGTTGGGGGCGTGGGGGCATGCGGCAGTGGGCGCTGCCAAGATGCACGCACGCACGTTTTGGGCTTAAACGGCAACTAGGCGAGTTTATCTTTATGAATATCGCGACACTTTATGAACGACGATAACAGACCAAAAAAAAAAAAAAACAGAAACCAGATGGGGACGAAAAAACGTGTGGACTGGACAATGCGGCGTATGAGCAATGCGGCAAATACCCGAGACCAACGACGACGTCACGTACCTGATACATATGTCAGATGTGTCACTGATAGCGGCCCAGCGTCGTCCCACATCCGTGATATATGCGCCAACTGATCTGTTGCGACAACTTCAGCAACTGGGTCGTCCGCTCACCTTTTGTCTTCTAAATACAAATACCATATATACATATATATTTACTTTTTACAGCTTGGCGGAATCTCGTGTTCACCTGTTGTATGCATTTTAATTAGGCATCTTATAATGTTTGTGCCATGTAGGCCCAGATTGGAAACATGTTAAGTTAAAACAGGCAGAGTTGCAAAGTTTTAAAGCGAATCGGTGCGAAATTCCAGTTGACTTTTTACTATGAAGCCAACTTTAAAGCAAGCTAGAACAGACTTGACAAAACACGCACAAAAGACGCAAGAAAAACATATATTTCTTTGAATTAATTTAATTTAGAAAAAACAATTATTTGGGAAAAGCCAAAGACATATGTATGTAAATATGTACGGTTATATTTCGGAGCAAAAAGAAATTGTTTCGTTAAAAATTTTAAATATATATAAAAATTCAGGTTCACGGGCCGAACCGCAAGCCTGGTAGCTGGTTCGAAACGTGATTCGAATAAAATACAACTTGTTGTTTGGGTTTCCAACCCATACAAAAAAATATATACTAGGATATATATGATGATATAGACAAGCTAAGCGACAGAGAGAACTTTGGCTTTGTCAAGTTGTTTAAATCTCTTCATATTGAAATTGGGCAGGTTTTCGAGCAGAAAAGATTTCCCTATATTCCCACAAGTTAAAATAACATATATTTCAATTTTTAGCATAACTCCGATAGTAGAAGTGCAAAGAACTCGAAATTAGGTATAAACCTGCCCTTATTTATATATATATATATATATATATATATAGTATATAATATTTAAATAAATAACATGCAGCTGGAGAGGTTTACACACATTTGAATGACATCCAAAAGCATTAAAAAACACATTTCAATCGGACAATAAACGCCGATTTTATTTCCGATTAAATATTCTTTAGGGTGGGGCAAAGGGAAGCAGAGCCAAGGTCGCTGTTCTTGTGTTTTTTTTAAGTATACTGCTTAATTTATATTACCCGGACTTGCACGTGCTTAGTTTTTATCATTATATATAAAAATTAATTTTCCACGCATATTTCACACAGAAAGGTGGATTTACCAAAATCATTGGAACACGTTTTCATTAGTTTTGTCCTCTATGCAGTGATAGGTCTCCCAACGGACACCCCTCTTGGGCGGACATTTTCTCTCAAGCCAAGGTGAATCAAGTCATAGAGGGAATAGCCCCCTGTTAGGCGAACACTCCCCTTGAGCGGACAAAAAATGGACGAATAAACACAATTACAGGGTATCTTCTGGTAGAGTGCCCTAGACAAGAATACTGCACTTACTATATATATATATACGTACAAGCGCGCAGAGCATTTACTTGAGAGTTTATTTTTATATCCAGAACTGATTCACATAGCGCTGGTGCTATAGGGGCGCCGTTCTTAACGGATGCTGCCAACATTTCGGCTCACTTTTGGCCGCTTCGTAAAACTTTTTCAGATGGTTGACGACTTTTTGACATTTGTCGTCGCTGGAGTTATGAAGGAAGCAGCAGCCAAGAAACATCCTCATTTTCAACATCATAAACGTGGCCTTATTAAAAGTGCAAAAACTTTTATATTCGTGCAGATTGTTGTTCGTGGACGTGGGCGTGGGCGTGGCTGTAGCCTAGGAGGCGCTGCACAATTTAGAGAGGGGCGTGGCGGGGCTGAGCGCGGCGTGTAGCGTGGCATTGGCGAAAACTAACCAAGAAATTATTATCAATGTACGCATAATTCATTAAAACGTGCAACTTTTTGGTGCAAGCGCCCCCTCACCGCCCTCTCCGAACACAGATGAGTGGGCGTGCCAGGCAGCAGGCGCAGCAGCGCGGCAGAGTTTTTGGCTGCCTGCTGCTTACTTGATGACAGCGACGGCGACATGCGCTGCTGATGATAATGTCAAAGTGCACTTTGTTATTATATCAGGAGGCGCGCACCCACACACACACACACACACACGCACGCACACACACATGAGCCGCAAGCGGAAGGAAGAAACTAAATAACTTTGTTAAAAGTGAGCTCTGTTTATGCACGACTCTTGCTATCGCACTCTGTTGCCCTCTCTCTCTCTCTCTCTCTCTCTCTCTATCACACACACACACGCACACACTGTTTAGCTGTGTCTGTGTGTGCGTGTGTGTGTCACTTGCGGTGCAGTACAATGAAGTTATCGTCCAAGTTTTAAGCGTGAACTTTTTGCCATGCCAGCAGCCACGCCTCCACTTCAGCTCAATCCTGGCCAAAACCCCGCTGCCGCCAGGAACCTCAGCCATTGCATTGAAAATTGGCCGCCTTCCTTTTAGCGGAAACCAAGAGCGTACCCGTACCCGTACCCTCCCACCGCCTGCCGCCTGCCGCATTCCGCCTGCAACGCCATCATAATTCGCTATTAGAAGTCACTTAAAAACTTTTGCAAGTTTTCCATGCAGCTGCCAACATGGTTGTCAGACCGCCTAGTGCCACGCCTACACCCAACCATGCATCTCTACCCATGCCTTACACGCACACCCGCACACACACACACACACACACCCACGCACAACACGTATCGAGCTAGCAGACCGAAAAACTTTTAGCTTCGCTTTCGCTGCTTGAAAATTATATTAATTGCGCGGCATGCACTTTTTAATTGAATGATTGTAGGCATAATGGTGGGCGTGGCACCGCAACTTGATTGGCCCAGAACAGGGCCAGAAACAGAGCCAAAGGACACCGAACCAACGGCCACGTTCGTAATACATAATGCATAAGACTAAAACGATTTCCCTGTCGATCGATTTTGCCTATCATTAAATGGTTTTTTATTATTTACATACATATATTGATATTGTTATTAATCTATTTATTTTTATTATTATCATTTTCATCAGTAATATTTTAAATTATATTAACATAATTAATAATAATTTTATTATTATTGTTATTTGTATTAACTGTTTTTATACCCTTGCAGAGGGTATTATAATTTTGTCGTGAAATGTGTAACGCATAGAAGAAGACATCTCCGACCCCATAAAGTATATATATTCTTGATCAGTATCAACAGCCGAGTTGATATAGCCATGTCCGTCTGTCCGTCTGTCCGTATGTCCGTCTGTCCGTCTGTCTGTTTCTATGCGAACTAGTCTCTCAGTTTTAAAGCTATCTTTATGAAACTTTGCAGAAGTCCCTCTTTCTGTTGCACGCAGCTCATATGTAAAAACCAGCTGGATCGGACCACTATATCATATAGCTGCCATAGGAACGATCGGTCGAAAAGTAGGTTCTTGTATGAAAAACATTTTTGTTTATAAAGTTATCTTTACTAAACTTGGTATTTATTAGTTTTACTACGTTCTCCATATATATGCAAAATCCTATTAAGATCGGACAACTATATCATATAGCTGCCATAGGAAAGATCGGTCGAAAATTAAGTTTTTGTATGGAAAATTTTTATGTGTTTCAAGATATCTTGACCAAACTCGGTATTTATTAGTTTTACTACGCTCCCCATATATATGCAAAATCCTATTAAGATCGGACAACTATATCATATAGCTGCCATAGGAACGATCGGTCGAAAATTATGCTGTTGCATGGAATTTTTGTTTGTTTTTCAAGATATCTTGACCAAACTCGGCATTTATTAGTTTTACTATGCTCCCTCCACTTATGCAAAATCTTATTCACATCGGGTTACTATATCATATAGCTGCCATAGGAACGATCGGTCGAAAATTAAGTTTTTGTATGGAAACCTGTTTTGTTTTTCATGATATCTTAACCATACTCGGCATTAACTATTTTCCCTGTGCTTCTTAGATACGGGCAAAGCACTATAAGCATTTTGAAAAGGTTGGGTCTGCAAGGGTATTAAATCTTCGGTGTGCCGAAGATAGCACTTCTTTCTCGTTATTATTAATAAAATATAATTGCATTATATTTAAACGATTTCTTCTTCGATTCTTATCGATTGATTTTGCCCAAAGGTTTCTTGACATATATGCCCTGTTGCATGCATTTCATGTATTTTTTTATATATTACTAATTTGTATTAAAATTATTATTATTGCTGTTTATATTAATGCTGTCATATATATTCTTTGGCTGGCCTCGTTCAGCCGTTTGAGTAGACAGTACGATCTGGTATCGAACCTCCGTGATGATAAGAAATGCAAGTTTTTTAATTAACGCTAAAAGCCTTGTTGGCTTAAATAAAACAGAAAGTTTTCCTTTTGTGCAATTAGGTACATATTGAGAATAAAATTCAAATGGGCAAAGAGACAGTTAAGCGCACAAAAAGTACAAGGAAAAGGATCAATTGGAGTTGACTCCAGCTATATTTAAATAGCCAAAATATTTTATAAACAATTAAATGTGCAATAAATGGCCTTAATATTGGAATAGCTCTCGATGTTTACGCTTATGGAGACTGTTGCCCGATGTTTTGTATATAGCAAATAATTAATTTTTTTTTTTAATATATCGCATCATATTCAATAGTATTACTTGCTTAAATAGATACACACATATGTATTGAGCATGTATGTGCGTAGCCACGACTTTTGCGGATGAATCTTAATGCAATATTGCGCATACGCCGCGTGTGTTGTTTAAATTCGATTTGCCATCATTTCAATTAAATTTATCTCCGGCAAGCGGTTGCTGCTGCTGCCGCTGCGGCTGCTGCTGCAGCTGCATTGGCTTGATAAATGAGACGGTTCTCCAAAGTATGCAATGAGTATTATTAAATGCATATATAATTGCATTTTAAGCGCGCACAAACAAAAGCCAGCCCGTCAATGTCTCCATCTTCTATCCACGCCCAGAGCCTCACGCCCAGAGCCTCACGCCACCCCACCTGGCCACCCCGCCCGTCAGCCAAAGCTGGAATCATCATTAAAGTAATTATAGCTGTCAACGCGACGTTGGCAAAGGAAGGATGCACAATTTATCTAGGTGTGCAGCAGGGCGGCGGTGGGTGCGCTGCTGCATGTAAACAGGCCCATAAAGGTAAATTGCCAAGACTCGGCCAAAGCATTTCTCAATGCATTAATCGAGTCCTCCAGCTATCTATTGTTTAAGCTTAGCCCAGCCGCCCCCGCCGCAAACCATGGGTTTTATTTTAAGTACTTTGCTTCAAAGTCCTTTCGCAATCTATTAACAATGTTTCATTTGCATATTAAATCGCACTTTACTTAGGTTTTCTGCTTAAGCAGAACTCTGGACACTTCGTCAAGCTTTATGCTTTAGATTAACACATTAATCAAACTAACTTAAAGCATTACGCAACTCTCAACGCATTGTTTAGCTGTTAATTAGATCAAATACATTTAAAAACGAAGCTTTTACGAGCTTTCAAACCTTTTTTTCATAAGACTTTGCAATTAGTCATAGTTGAGGCGCTTTATCGAGCTTAAAGCTTTAGATTTTAATTAGATTAAATGCATAAATTAACCAAGCTTTAATGAGCTTTAAAAGCTCATCTTTCGTAAGACTTTTCATTTAAATGCCTAAGTCATAGTTGTGGCACTTCATGGAACTTTTAGCCTTAGATTAACACACTAGTCTAGCTAGCTTAAAGCTGTACGAAACCTGCAAAGCATTGTTAAGCAAATCATCAAAAGACTTCACTGAAATTTTCGTAGTTCAGAGAAAGAATTTCTTGACCAATGAAAAACTATCAGAGGAACTTTTAACCTTTACGCCAAGCTTTTAAGAGCTTTCAATGCACTTTTTACCTCATTTCAATTATAAGTGTGTGTTTTTCTCTAATGAGTTAAAAGCTTTATTTACACTTTGTCTTACTGCAAATTTGCTGAGTTTCCACTTTAATGATAATATCTGAATTTTTTCCCCAGCAATTAAAAATTCTGTACAAGACAAAGCAACAAAACAACATAGCTAACTACATGCTTCGTATCATGTTCGTCTTTGGCTATTTGCTCTTTCTTCGCTCTTGCTGCTCTCTTTCATTTGCATAGGCGGATGGAAACGAAAGCAAAAGCCTCAAATCAAAGTCCAAGTCCAAAGTCAAAGTCAAATCACTTTTGGCACTGCTTTGATGTACGCTGCCTACCCCTCCCCCTCTCTGCCACACGCGCTGTCTCTTTCTGTCTCTCTGCCAAGCCTAGCTTATGCTATGCAGATCGTTTCACTCTCTTCTGGTTTCTCTGGCAGACCAAATTCAACGCTTTGCTCGTTGGCGCTGCCTCGCCTGGCTGCACTTCATTACCGCTGCAGCGAACAGAGACTTTGGCCCCAAATGCTTTAACTAAACCCTAACTTACCTCGCTCTCTTCGCTTCTCGCGCCATTCAACCAGCCGTCTGGCATAAGAACTTGGCGCTCTGACTGATTAACGTGATTTGTTGATGAGTTTTGGTGCTGGCTCAAACTTTGCCCGCTCTCTTTCTCTGCCGCCCCCTCTTCGTTGCTTCTGTAGCATTTGTTGTTTTTGTTGTTGTTGTGTTTACTCTTCAACGCTTCTTTGGCTTGTTGACTTGTTGTTTGCTGTTGGTTTTGTTGCTTGTTGTTGTTGCTGCTGCTGCTGCTGCTTTTAATAACTCTGGCAAGCGTAGCATGACGCACTGCGTCCCAGCTTCGGTTGTTCTTGAGTTTTAATTGAAACTTTGCCGTTCCTCACGCGTTCAGCCGAAGCGGCGGCACTGCCAGCAGATAAAATAGAGAGGCAGACAGAAAGAAAGAGAGAGAAGGAAAGAGACATAAACGTAACGTATCTAACTGTGTGTGTGTGTGTGCAGAGAGGGTTGACTTTCTAGGCTGCATCCAAATGTTAATGCTTTTGATGTTAATGAGACGACATACTTAGCATGCAGATGTTGGCCAACGGGTGAGGGGAAGAGTTGAGAGCTGGATAATAGAATAACGGACCAATGTCAAAATTTGCGAGCAGCGTTCTCTTCGTAACGGTACTAGCTGCAGTTGCCCCAAAAACAAAAAAAACTGTTTGTGATGAGTTTTGATTGATTGCTTGTCAGTGGACAAGAGTTTGCACTCAATTTGGCAAGTGCCACGCCTCTACGGGAGCCGCCTCTGCAGCAGTGGCTTGTCAAATACGAGTCCAGCCGTCAAATGGCCAAAGTTGAAACGGAAACTGAGACTCAGGTTTAATTTGCGTTTCTCAAATGCAAAACAAAGTGAAGAGTCCTCAATACGGAAGTGTTCGACCAAGAAATACCCTGTAACCGAGCCCAATAGTGGCGCCGTGCGACAATTGCACAACCTGAGTATACCCTATATGTATACAGGGTAAACACATAATTTAAACGCTTAAAGTGAACTGTAAATAGCCAATAGAAGCGCAAGTCAAACAACTGAAATAATCAACAACAAAAATCTAGACGAAAATTCGCCGGCTTATGCTTGACATTGGTGCTTGGGCCGTGCTCAAGGTCAACAAATAGACTCAACAACAACAGCTATTTTAATAGCGGCAGTGGCAGGTGCGTTGCCCATCGCATTTAAATGCATTACCCAGCACTAGCAGCAGCAGCAACAACAACTATTAATTACACACTATAAAGTTAACCCTCGCCGTCCCCGTCCTCTTCTCATTGCCTATGTCTATTCGAACGCTCAAAGTCAAGAGCAAAAAAAAAAATAAACTTATGCGACATCGACTCATTAAAATGCTGAGTAAACGCGCCTCGCACCGAGCAACGCGCCCCGAGCCGATCATTAATACATACATATACACACACACATACTACGTACTTAAATACCCTCTAGTGCTGGCATCTCGCTTGCGCCGGCGCACCTGCGGCACATTGCAACGTTTAATAACGGACTTAGTTAAGATTTCAGCTTACCATAATTAATTAGTAGCTATATCTACGCACTATATTGAAATGAATTTAATTTTGCATAAATTGTTGAGGCTGTAATATTTACCATACAAGTATGTAGAAAACATGCTTGCGGACATGTATGTTCAGTCGCAATGCTGTAAACACCTGTTACTTTACAGGTCAAACATGTTCCATGCTCGACAACAGCCATTGACATGCGCGCATGCGTGTTTCAATAATTTGTGCGCCGCACCGTGGAATATGACGCTGGTTTATTGCTGATATATGTGCACTTATAGCTTAGGCAATTAATTGTGAGAAATAAGTACCGCCATGCAGGGAACAATATGAATGTTTATTCATTTGATTATTCTAAGGTATTGTCTACTTATCTGACTACTGTATCTCATCTTTCGATAAAGTGCAGGAAATTGTTTAATACAACAACGTGTTTAATATACACGATGTAAGCAATAAAGTCACAACATCTTAACACATTGCATGCAATTAATGAAATAATTAATTGATTTGACGCCCACATGAAAAAAAAAACTGCTTCTAATTGCGTTGTGCCCTGCATAAATTCGCATAAAAATACGTTTTGTTTCAGTTGCTTTATCGTTCACGCCACTGTGCAGACAGCGCCAGCAACATGTTGCGACAACAGCGCTGTTAAGCAAGCCTGTTCGCTTAACAGAGCGTCGTCAACCTTACGGCTGTCTGTTAGCCAATGATGTTAGTCTTTTGCCGGCATTCAAATCGAACGCGTGTGTTTCACGTCCGTCGCCGTCGCATTTAACAGTTTTGCAAACGGTTCGCAGTTTGCGTAAAAATTTCGTTCTTCGTTTTGCGCGCGTGATTTGGTTCTAGGCGCTAACGGTTAACATTGTTGTTATTTATTGCTGCCTGTGACCTTTACTCAATTAAAATAGCATTATAATATAATTTTCTTAGCATAAGTTGCGGTCCGCGTGGCCAGCAGGACAAATACCAACAACATAATTTTTTGTTTGTTTTTTTTTGGTTCTTAGCGCGGTCTTTTTGGCGCTAGAAGCGCAGTGCAAATAAAAGAGAAAAATAATTTCAAGTGCATTTGTTGCTATTTTTGCTACACGTGAAGTGCTACACACACATACACACAAACATACGCACACATGTATGTATGCACGTAGCGTGTAAAAGGAAAACCCAAAGAAGCAGCAAAAACAAATTTTTGATGTACAAGCAAATAAGAAGAAATACCAAGTCGAAAGAAATTTAAAACCGGATTCAATACAACAACAACAGCAACAACAACAATAATAATAACAGCAGCCGCTACAGCCCCAGCAGCCGATACAACAAAAACAAATTTAGTTTTTTTTGCTGCTGCTTCTACGCACAGCAGCGACGCCAGCGCTGACGCCTATCCTCTCAGCATCAGCAGCAGCTGCTCTGCTGGCTGTGTGGTTTTGTTGTTGTTGCTGCTGCTGCTATTAAAAGCGGCAGAGCAAGCGCAACAGGAGCAGCCGTGCTGATCACTGTGCAAGAATTAGAAGCAGCACAGGCACAAGCAGAGGCAGAGGCAGAGGCGGCCGCGGTCCAAGCAAGAGGTGAGTGCAGACTACTACATACTAAAGCATGCGCAAATGTTTGCTGTTGTTGTGCTGTTTTGTTTGTGTGGGCAGCAGGAAAACGGTCGCAGGCCCAAAAGTGAATAGTGAACAGTGTGTGTAAAAGAGAGATAGAGAGAGAGAGAATGTAGAGAACAGAATCAAACAAAGGAGACGCCGATGAAAGAGCGTGCAAATAATGTTAATTCTCTTGAATAAAAATTGAGCAGCAAATAATCTCAATCTAAGAAAGTTTTCTCGCAATTTAAATGCCCGATTCCTGGCGTATATAGAAAAATAAAATACTTATCATGATCAGCGATCGGGCCAATATTATATGTATATAAATACGTATCGGTAAAACACGCCAATTACTTCAATTTAAAATCTGAAAACTTTAAAAAAAGTCCGTTTCGCTTGTGCCAAATGTAAAAGTTTGAGTTTCTTAGGGCAATTTATTCGTTTATGTGGAACAAAATACCTATTCGTTGTCTTTTTTTCATAAAATAATATTTAAGGTTGCGCGAGGCTGTGTAGGGTATTATTCTTTAGCAAATGTACCTAACATATATTTCCGTAGCGTGTTAATCCTTACAAATGTGCTCAACATTTCTGTCCGTAGAGTATTATTCCTTAAGAATTTACTCGAAATTCATTTTATAAATATAATTTTTCATGTCATCGATCTTTTGATTTGTTCTACTTTCATTTTGTTGTATTTTATTGTGTTTGAATATACTATTTTGGGATTAATTTGTATATTATAGAAGACGCCGTCGGGAAAAGTGTAATCAAAATAAGAACAGGAATTCCATTTTTTAAATGCAATTATTTTGTTATTACTTTAAAGAAAAGTACAGAACAAGTTTTTCTTTAGATTTTGGTCTTGATAGGCATATCTTATGAATAAAAACAGTCAAAACTCTCTCTCTCTCTTTTCCCTTCGCTCTTCCCACTCTTTCTCACTCTCTGGCAGTACGCATCCTGTATTCTCTTTCGAATAAGGCGCCCCTCAGCGAATGCTGGAAATCTATTCAAGATCAGCAATCTTTTAATTGACAAAAATTATAAGAAATTTGAGCTCAAATTCGGCAATTTGGGTCTTTTTCTAGAACTAAAATTTTACTTTTTTCTTTTAATGTGAAATAGTTTAATTTGTTCTTAATAGAAATTTCCCTGTAAGAAAAACCATTCACAACTCTTCTAACCAGCCATCTCCCCATAAAAAAAGAAAACCTCAACCTTTGCTTTCCGCATCCAAACTATTTACAGCACTTCTTCTGTAAGTTCTGGCTTAAATACAATTTAATACGAGAAAGAAGGGCAGTCTTCGACACGCCGAAGATTTAATACCCTTGCAGACCAAACCTTTTCATAATGCATAGGAACAGACAGACGGACAATGTGTATAGCCACGCCTCTTTCTCTCTGAGGCAAATCGAAAGGAGTCCAATAATAAATGAAAATCCAAAAGGTGCTCGCCTGTAATTCATTCATTTTCGCATATTCATTCATAATTGTAAATCAATGCGAATATTGGTCAGCATGTTTATGGGCATATTGACATATTGCCATATTGACATATTGTCATATTGTCAGGTGTCTGATGCGCGATGGCGCCACAAAAACCGCTGGCATAATGAGCTAAAAAGCTAAAAACCAACCCATCTATGTGTGTATGTATGTGTGCCCTGTGTGTGTTTTCACATATGTATGTATGTGTGCTGGGCATATATATATATATACACACAAATATATACATATATATATATATATAAATCTGTTGGCATTGCACTCTTTACACACTTCTGCCTTTGGGTTTCTGTGCTTTTTGCTTTGCTTTCAATTCATATTCATATATATAATATATATATATATATGTATATTATATATTGTGTACATATGTATTTAGTTTTTTCCCCCTCTTCGCTTAAGTTGGGAGTGTTGTGCGCTTGCTTTGCGTTAAATTCGTAGAAACAAATTTTGGATCGTCGAAAAGCTCATCATTTGCATAAAAATCCACTCCTTGCATATAAGCATCTATGTGTATTAAACTGTTCCTGATTGACTAAACTGATTGATTGATTGAATGGGTATTAGGGCAAGGTAGTTGCATTGGTGGGATTTTGAAAGATCATTTTGCTATGTTTAAAAACAGAGTGAAAAGCTGTACGAATCTATTTTGGCTTTCATTCGATTAGCTTTAAATTTTTCGAATAACCTTTCCGAATGAATGAAAACCCGTGCTGGTGTATGTGCATTTATATCAGCTGGTATTATCCGACGTAAGTCAAATAACATTTTTCACCAATTCTCTAAACAGTTGTTTATGTCAATAAAAGGTAACTACTGTCAATATGATCGCCAATTAATCAGTCAATCAATCAATCAGCTGGTCAATATAGAGTGTATAATATATATAAGTAAGTACAAGATATTTTTGCCACCGTCGCAATCCCAAAGAGCCGCTAATTAAATTAGCACCCAGCGCTGGAGGAGGAAAGGGGAGGCGAATGGCAGTTAGCGATAAATTGGATTAATGCAGATATAAAGAGAGCAGCAGCAGCAGTAAAAGAAGAAAAAGAGAAACCACCAGTCACAGCAGAAGAAGAAGAAAACAAATTTCGAACTATTTTTTTTAACGCGAATCCCGAGGCAACGTACTGCATCCCACCTCCCGCCCAACCGACCGAGGGGCGTAGTCCTGTAACGTACGACACGAAATGCAAAGTAAATATGAAAAAAAAAATAATAAAAAAAACTATACAAACTACGAATATGTGTACAAATATAATTACAAATAAAAATAGGACTATCTACTTGCTAGATAGTTTAGAATAGAAGACTTTATACGATAAAGAGAAGCTTCCGAGCAGAAAACTCTGTAATGCTTGTTATAGTCATCACAGAGAACCCTGAGAATTGTTTCTGAACGGATTCAATTCTGTCCTGATGGGTAGCATATTGTGGTGACCAGATACATGAGGCATACTCAAGAATAGGTCGTACCAAAGATATATAAAGTGTTTTTGTCGTGTACGGATCGTCAAACTCCTTCGACCATCGCTTGTTGAAATCCATAACTATTCTGGCCTTATTGACCACGGTATTAACATGAGAGTCGAATTTAAGTTTATGATCAAGGATGACACCTAGATCATTAACTTCATTAGAAGTACTATTAACACGCTCGAGCGGTATGCTATCAAGGATGTAAGAAACCAATTGAGGAGGGCTTCTATAGAAGCTAATTTAGAGCAGTTTAAGATCAAAAGGTTGGCTAGGCACCAAGCCTGAAACGCATCAATGTCCGCTTGTAAGAGATAACATGATGCCATATCCTTATATGCAAGGCATAATTTTACTTCATCAGCATACATTAATACTCGAGAGTGAGACAGTATCGAAGGAAGGTCATTGATGATGTACTCTATGGAGCTGCTTCCCTCTGCCTGTTACATACATTTGCACACAACCATTATACCCCCTTTACCCATTTTCAGGATATACATGTTGTCCAGCTTAAGCAGACGTCCACCCAAGAGAGCTTTTACTGTATGTAAACCATATGGGTTTACGTTATTCGCTATCGCTCGTCTATTTCTCTCCCTCTCTCTCTCTCTCTCTCTCTCTCTATCTATCTATCTCCCGTGTCTGTTATTGAAGGTAGAACCGGGTTAGCGCCGGCGTCAAACGGACAATTCCATTATCAAAGTACAAATAATTGCTGCCAAGTTTTGTTGTTGTTGTTTTTTTTTATCCAATTTTTTTTTTGTGATACTTTCTTGTTTCTGTTTTGTCCTTTTCATTTGTTTGTCTTTTCGGGTCACGTTATCAAATATTGTGATTAGAACTTTTAACCAACACGCTTTGGCGTGAAAATGTGTTTTCCCATTTGGCAAAGAAAAACGGAATGAACCCAAAATGCATTTCGTGGCTTCCGTTTTGTCTCAATGGAGCGTAAATATTGTTTTACGTATAATATTATGCAACGATAACTGTTTATTACTTAATCGATTTATCGATAAGGCTTATACGATTCGAATACATCGAATACTTATATCGATCACTTTTATGGCTAATTTTAGGTAAATAACCATAAAAATTATCAAAAACAATGCAGTGTTGATAAACAGATGAAAATAAAGACCAAATAATCAGTTTATTGTGTCGATTCTGATTATACCATAAGTCTACTAGCCATTGCCCGCGCTTGCTTTTGACTGTGTTTATATAATCGAATGGTCTATTTTTATTTCTGAACTTCATTCGATTGTTAGATTGTGGCTTATCGCAACCTGAGTTGAACTTCGGATGGTTCTCTAAAAAGTTGTCACCTTCTGCGCATTATTTGTTAATAATATACAAAACAAAAGTAAAAGTAAAGAAGAGCGTGCGAATTGGCAAATTTTAATGATAATAACCAATAAAATGATTTCGTATAATTCGTGGGTTTTTCTACATATACAGCAGCTATTGCCATATGCGATTCGCTGATCTATTGTTTCACTTTCAACACCCTTAATTTGATTTGCAAAAAGAAAGTGAGTAACGTACATGGCCAAGAGGAGAGGAAGACACGACTAAGAGCCAAACCCAGCCGCAAAATCCGCATCAAATTTAGCGTTAACTTTAACATGAACATCATCAACGACTCGTCCACGCCCTCGCGTCATGTAAACTAATTAAAAAATAAAAACTGGCAAATGACTCTGATGTCTTTTTAAAGGTTGATTAATGTCTTTATGGCTAGCCGAGCCATTGAGTAGCCGTTTTATAGCCGTATCCGCCGATGAGTCGATCGAGTCGAATGAGTAGTCATTGGATACATTCCCCACATTTGCTAATCTTTACGTGCGCTGCCCTCGTTCGGGATTCATATTCAATTTTCGGCATTTCGAACAAACGAATTGTAATTGTATCTTATATTCGTAGATTATATTTGGTTATGTCTTCGATTTCGCAAATGTTGTATAGTTTGTTTTTTTTTTTTTCGTCTGCAATTCGAGTTGCTCCATTTCGGAACCCGGAAACAATGGGCCAAACAGTTACGTACCCAAAACTGAACTTATTCATGATTTATTGGATGTCTGCTTTCGATTTAGATATTGTTTTTCCCTTTTCCACTTTCCTTATTGTCGCACGATGCGCCAATTGAAATCAATTGGACAGCTGGCGTATAATTTTTGTACATATTATATTTGCTGATAACACGAGGCTCGCACGACCTTCCTGATATGCTTGGTTGTGTTTGTATAATATATAAGATGATTTTTAGTTGCATGTGTTTTATAGTATTTTGAATAAATAGCTTCCATTGAAAATAATGCAACTTTTATTGTTTAAAAAATTTGTTTTAATATTGTAAAGATCGTAACTAATGATCAAGTATGAGATTTAAGCGTATGTATCGAAATAGATATAAGCGACATATATATCGTAATATGAATAAGTGGGTTGCATCGATGTTGCAATTGTAAAGAAAGTATCGATACTACGCGATTGAATACTCCGACAGACAGATGGACAGACAGACAGACAGAACGGACAGACGGACATTCCTATATACATAAGCTCGACTGTTCATGCTGATCAGGAAAATATATAGTTTATGGGCTCAAATAAAAAAAATTAAAAATAAAAGTGCTCTGTTTTCTAACTTCTTTTTAGAGGTTCGAACCTAAAACATCGTGCTTAGTATGCGCTAAATATTCGACAGCTTTTTTGATGACAAAATAAACAAAACAAAAGAATTTTTCATTTCCCCTCCATTTTCCACTTCTTTGGATTGTTTTCTCTAAATTTATATTTTTCAAAAGGTTTGAACCGGCGACCTTCCGCTTGCTCTTACTGTTTGGGCTATACGTTGATAGCTAATCATTTCGTCAGGATGAACTCCTTTATTTATAGTGATTTTTCTTCTTATTCGTATAAAGTAATAAGTTCATTAATGGAAATGTTTTCAATTTTGGAGTGTAGGATGTGTGTACTTCAATCATTCAAGCTGGCATCAAGCCACACTCAAAGCCACCTCCATAAGATATCCTCCCCGAAATACCTTTAGATCTCCTAAACATCTGCTGTGCCCAACGCTTCGTGCTTAATCGTGTGAGCTTAACGCGCGCAGTTCTAATTCCCAGACCCAATGCAGCAGAAAAGAAACAAAAAAATAAAACTACAAAAAAAAACTTGGCAACCGCAAAACCCAAATTACGAGCGTAAAAATAAGAAGAAAAACAATAAAACATTTTCTTTAGCTGATTTATTGTAAAATGTGCCTATTATCATTTTGGCTGTTTCATTTTCGTAGCGCTTTTTCAATTGTCTGGCATTGCATGGCTTTTATTTCATTTTTTTTTTATTTTTGCTTCGGTTCGGTTTGACTCGGAATTATTTTATATTTAGCTGGTGGCTTCTTTGGGGTCTGGGTTTTTGTGTGCTGCTCTCGAGAAGCTCACGAAACGCATTTGCCGCAAAAAAAATCACAAAACAAGAAAAAAAAGGGGGGAAACGAAATTAAAATGAATGCATGCCGTTTCGTGTGGCACGATCTGAGATGTGGAAGTGGAATGCGAAGCTGCGAGGCGCGTTTTATATATAGAATTGCAACTCCGTGTCTGTTGGCTGCATGGCGGGCGATTGTTGCACGAGCAGAGCCAAATATCGAGATGATTTCGATATGAATGCAAATGGGCTTCTATTCGATAGTTTTGAAAATATTTACACTAATCGTTAAGTTATCCCACGATAAATGATTACAATTGATCGCTGTTCAATCGGATATATGCAAAAAATGTCAAAAATCGCTCCTTAAATCTTCGATTACATATCGATAACGTCACATATATTATCGTTTACGTATTTTATAATAATCTTAACCATGTTTTGTTTTCTTTGGCCATGCGATTGTTTAAAAATAATTTATGTTTGGGTGTAGCAAGCATCAACTCATAAAATTTGTCTATCGATATCAGAAAAGTGTTATCCATTGCTCTAAGGCGGAATTATTGCAGTTATTAAAAACAAAATAATCCACAAAAATCTATAAGATTAACTCATATAAAACCTTTGGTAGAAAACGTTCGGCAAACAATGCTGTCTTTTGTGCACATTAACGCCTGTCGATTAATTATCGAGTATGCGCATGTGCCTATCGATAAATTATCGAGTATGCGGATGTGCAATCAAGTTGCGAGTGCGCCCCTTGCAAATGCTGCCTCCCGGCAAATGTTGCAAACTTTTCGTCGCAGCTGTCGCCAACTCTTTCGATGCGATTTTAAGTTTTTGTTGCCGTTGCCCCCGCAACCGCTCCCACAGGCAAACCCTCTTGATTTTTTCGTTCAGTTGGGCAACATGTGTGCGACATGAAGTTGTTGTCTCACGTGAAAAGTGCGAGCCATAGAGGAGTGTGTGTGTTTGTTGTGTGAGTGTGTGGGGCGCCCTTGTCGCACAAGTCCGAGCTGCCAGTTGAGTGCTGCAACTGCGACTCGTTATACCCAGTGCGAAATGCACAAAGAAGTATATTAGTTTCTGTCTTTTGTTGCTGTCATAATCAAAGATGAAGATCCCAAACTTCGGTTATTAATTCATGTATATAGATGTTACGCCTGAGACTGACGCAAGGCGAGCAAACCCCACACATTTCAATCTTATTTTGATTTATAAAATCACAGTTCGAAAGCCACTTGTTATCTGTCGCAGTTTAAGTGGCTCATTTATACCCTCTTCGCATTGAAATTTGTGCCCGACAGAAGAATAGATAGGCTAGATCTCATAGAAAATGGCAAACAGACAGAAATACATGGCTAAAACGATTCGAAAATATGTACTTTAGGTGTTTGGCTGTTTGCATAGAACCATTAAACCCTAAGTGACTTTTTTTTAAAGGGTATCGAGTGTAGGAACATTGATATGATATGAATGTGACTGAAAACTTAATCCTGCTGGCAAGTGAACTTTGTATGCATTGATGACATAGAGGGAGAACTTGAGAGAGAGAGAGAGAGAGGGAGTGAGAGAGAGAGGGAGTCAAAGGCACATCTCTTCAGGACTCTAAACCAGAAACAATGTTGCTTTGGTAGTTCGGTACGGGATTCGAACCAACTGCCTGCTTTTAGGTGGGTCCCAGGCTATATAAATGTAAAATTTTAGTTCTATTTTTTCGTTCTGCAATATCTCTAGCTAAAATACAATGTCTTTGATCTCGGAGCAAAATTGGCATCTGAGAAATATGGTTAGACAAAATGTTTGGGATGCAAGATTCTTATGCTTTGGGACTCATTCTGGCCCGAAATGCTTTTTTTAACCAAATCAATTAAGAAGGGAACTATGCTTAAATTCTTCTGTTAAAAAATAATATCAAATTGGAATTTCGGGTTCGCACGTGTTCGAACTGCTGCGAACAGAGTATGGTGCAGTCGGTTGCATGCGAGTGCCCTGTTCCGACTTGTTTTTTATTTTCTACTTTTTTGTGTAATTAAAATAATAATAATAATAATGCGGCGGCGGTGGGGACGACGTCTGCACGTGTGCGTCTCGAGTGGACGCAGCAGCAGCCAAAGTGTGTGAGGCCGGGTGGAAGGGGGACAGGAGGACAGGAGGGTGACGGGGTGGCAGCGGACAAAGTGTTGGAGCTGGCTGTGGGTCGAGGTGTGAACAATTTGGTGGCACATGTGTGCACATTGCCGCTGCCTCAGTAATTGTTGTTGTTGTTATTGTTTGTTGTTGTTTTTGTTGCTGTTGTTGTTGTTGTTGCTGTTGCTTGTTGTTGATGGGATTGTTTTTTGCGCTTTGTTTGTTCTTGCATTTGACTTTTGTTGCTGCGCTTTGGCGTTTGTTCTACTTAGTTGTTTTGTAGTTGGCATTTGGAGTGCACACACAGCGAGACATTAAGGTGTGTGTGTGTGCATCTGTGTGTGTCTGCATTTTGGGGCTCGTCGTATGCAGCGCCGTAGTTAAATTTATTGTTAATGCATTCCGAGAACTGTCAAAGAAACTCGCGAAAAAAATGATCTTTAAATATGTGAACTGATCGAACAGCACCTCAAATTAAATGCTTTGGCAAAATCTCCTCTTCTCTAATGCCAGCTGCCTTTCAAGGCAGATTCGTACAAGCAGATCGTGCCTGCATTCGCTATATATCTGGCAGATCTGGCAGAATTTCCCCTCAGAAGCACACAGCCTTGCAGCGTGTTTAAACATAAATATCAATTTTAATAACAAATTATTTTAACACAACTTTGAATCTAAAATGTAAGACGAATAATTTCCTTTTTGTGGGTTAACTTATAGTTATTTCAGTTGAAGAATTTAGTCGGAATTATTAAAAAGATTTCTCTAAACAATGTTAAAAATCATAATTAATATTTGATATTTATTTTGTGGACAAAAAAACGAAATGCTGGCAGGCGCAGGATGAATTATTTGCAGACGCTGTCGATTTTATTGACAACTTTGGCGCCTGGGAAAAGTGAATATGGATGATTGAAGGGGCACCCGACCGGAATGAACCCAAAGCAGTTTAAGAAGAAAAAGAAGATACAAAAAAAAAAATATGCAAAGGCAACCGGTTTTTTTTTTTTTTGGTTGTTGCGGCTGCCGCTGTTGCCCATGTTGCAGTATGGCTTAAACAAATTCCTGCCGTAGCCGAAAGAAAGAAAGAAAGAAAAAAAGTCGAAGCTTGTGGCGACGCGGACATCGGGACGTTTGGCTGTGGCAGCCAAGCAGCAAACATACAACGTGCAACAATAGCAACTGCAACAGCAACAAAGGCGACGCATGTTTTGGCCCAAAGACAAACGCAACAGCAACAGTAACAGCAGCAACATCATTATCGTCATGTGAAGTTGAACGAGTTATGTGCCGCCCGAGGCATGCCTCATCCTCATCATCATGAACATCGTCATTATCGTTGTCAGATTGTGTGTGATGTTAATGAGGAGCACTCTTGAATTAATTCTGCCCTCTTGTTGCTGCTGCTGCTGCTGCCGTTGTACAGCTCCCGGGCCATGTTGCATGTAGCACACACACACACACACACACTCACACACACACACACACACACACACACACACACACACACACACACACACTCACTCACACACACTTGCTGAGCCTGTGCCACAAAGAGCTACAGCCGCAAAACTCTTCGCATAATATTTAATTCAAGTGCCTGGCGCATTGTTATTTTCAGCTAGAATTCAGTTTTCAATCTATAATCAATTTCAAGATTTCAGGGTCAGCTGCAAGAAATCTGAAAATCCAAATACAGTAAAAAATATATATACAAGATTTAACCAAAGAAATGCTAAGAAAAGTTGCTAAAAAAAAAAGAACAAACAGTCGACTGCGCAATACTCTGTTTAACAGCTGAAAACGTGTCTCACGGCTGTACAAGAATATATGTATGTATATATGTATATAGCCAGTGAGACGCACGTGACTTTCTGGTGTAATTTTCTCATGGGATGCTTTCAAGACATTTTGAGCAATTTGTTACTTTCCCTATGAACCAAAGCTTATCAACAGCAGACTACTATACTATATACCTGCCAAAGATAGATCTGTCGAAAATTGGTTTCTTAAATGTAGTATATAACTTATTTTCTGATCAATATAGATTGACCAAAAGAGCTCGCTCTTTGTATGAACAAATTTGTGTTTTTCAAACTAAAGAGCTTTTCAATTCAGCTTAAATATCTGCAAAATTGTAAGCTATAAAGGTATTTAGTCGTCGGCGTGCCAACAATTGACGTTCATTCTAGTTTTTTTCTTTTTCTTGTTTTTTTACGCATTCAGCATTTATTTATTTACTTATTAATTATTTTTTAATATATATATTTATATATATATATATATATATATATATATATATATATATATATATATATATATATATATATATATAAATAAAACAGTAAAAAAATTAAATAAATAAAAAATAAATATTTATTTTTTTCCAAATTTTTTTGCGAAATGCAAATATGCGAATTTATTTTTGTTTATAAATATATTTTTATTTATTCATTAGTTAATAATTTTTGTTATTTATTATTTATATTTTTTTTTTATTTATTTCTTATATTTATTTATTTGCTTGTAGTTTTTTTGTATTTCTTTATTATTTAATTAATTAGTTGATCTATTTTTTGACACTCGTAAATTCGACTATTTGCAACAAATAAATAAAAAAGAACATATACTTCGTTAAGCACTTTGTTAGCAGAGTATAGAAAACCACAAGAGCATCATGCCGCCCGCTCTCTCTCGCTCTCTCTATCTCTCTCTCTTTCCCACACTGCCGTGCGCAATTCATCTGCCTGAATTTTGTTTCCAGAGACAACCACATGTTGTCGAGAAGACTAGGAGAACAACTTTGCCACACTCAGAGCCGGTCTCAGTCGCGTTCGCGTTCGCATTCCCACTACCAAACCCATTTCCACGTCCATTCCCATTTTCATGCCCATTTCCCGTCTGGTCTGCGGTTCGTTCTGCCTGCGCATGAGTGCCCGACTGACTGCCTCTGGCAAGCCGGGGCACAGCCTAGTTACTCACACAAACCAACATGTTTATGTATATGTATCTATGTATATGTATATGTATCTATCTATATGTATATGTATCTATGTATATATGTAGAACAGGTACCAGATGAGTTGCTGTGGCAGTTGTTGTTGTTGTTGGAGGACTTTGACTTAGTTGGCTCTGCGATGTGGCTATATCTTTTCCTGTTTTGTTCCTGTTAGCTGACTCCTCAGTCAACGTGTCTGTGTGTGTGTTGCATAGGTTTTGCGGTTGCATGTCAGCACTAAGAGGAGCGTGCAAAATGCGATGAGAGGCGGTACATTTTGCTAGTTTGTTAGACAGTGAGAGAGAGCGAGAGAGAGAAAGAGAAGAGGGGAGATGGATGTGCAGCAAATGGTGAGCGCCATAAATGACTTAATGCCATTCCCTTGCTTGGCAGAAATGTGAGAAAAGTTGCCTAGAACTAAGGATTACGAATCTTAGCCAAGGGCATTCCACAAAGTTGGTCAGATCGAAAGATTTGCTTTTATGGCCAGCTGTGACTTGGCGAGACTTAGGTTAAGCAGACTTAAATCAAGCTGCTCGAAGCTATAAATGAGCAGAAAAAGGAACTTAAATTGGGAGGGACTCGTTTCACAAGCAAATTTCCTCAAATTTTGTGGGCTGCGAACTTCGAACATTAACTCCTTTTGCCATAAGACAAAAGAAATAAAAATGAATTGATTAACTACAATGTTAAATAATTGTGTTTAAATTTAAAAGAAACATAAACTTTGTGCTCAAGCAAAAGTATTCTTCTCTTTTCATTTTTGTCTTGATTCTTTTTCTGTAGAGAAGAACAAATGATGCAAACAAGAAAATAAATTGAAAATTTCGACTGCATTTGAACCAGCGACCTCTCGCTTGCTAGTTCAACGTTTAGACGCCTAAGCCACACAGGCTCATGACGTCACACTTTGATGGCTGCGTTGTTGTTAATGTGTTTCAAACAAGCTTTGGCCAAGCTTTAGACACAGGTGGGGGCAGGTTGGGCTGTGTTCACTCAGTCAGTTAATCAATCAATCAATCAGTCAGTCAGTACAAACTATTCTCATATAATAATATATATAGATATAGTTTCTGAAGTTCTAATCGCTTTCTTTTTTGTTTGAGCGCAAAAGTCAAAATTTTAAATGGCTTTTGTCCCTTTTGGCTAAACGTTTAAAGCCGCATCCATCTGGGCAAAGCACTCATCCCCGTTTTGGCCAGCTCCCTTGGCAACAACAACAAAACTAAAAAAATATAAAAAAAAAGAACGCCGAATTGAAGGCAAATTGCCAAAAAGCTTTTTGCGAGGCGCTTTTGTCGTTGCCGCCGTCGCCGTCGCTGCCGCTGCTGCTGCATCAGGCGCTTCAAGTGCAGCAGCTTCATGCCTGTCAATGCGACACGTTGCCAGGACCCCCCACCCACCCGCCCGCCAAGCGCCCTGCAGCCCGCCCAGTTTATGCAAATGCACGTGAAAATATTCAAAATATTTCAATTTTTTTTTTCTTACCTTTTTTTTGCATTCTTTGTATTTTCTTTTTCTTATTTTTACCATTTTGCGCCTCGCTTCGTTGTTGCTTTCAATTTCATGCCACACTTTGTGGGGGCGCGCAGACAACAGCTTCCAGCGTTAACCGTACGTTGGCAGGCCCCAATCCACACACCCCTGCCCGCCAGCCGCACGCCTCTGCTGCTGCTGCTGCTGCTGCAGCCATTCATCGCTGCCGACATTTTTCGATTATTGCGCATACTTTCGCCCCGTCGCTTATTTAGTGTTTTGTTTTGGGCTCAAAATTTGTCAACGCCTGAAAAATGCAGCGCAAAGAGGCGCGGCCGCAATACACACACACACGCCCCGCCAGCGCAGCTTGCACGCGAAAAAAAGCCAGCAGCAGCGACGGCAGCGAAAGAAACAGATTATATTGACAACGTCAACGTCGGCGTCGTCAGCGTCGTGGCTGCTGGCTTTTGTTTATGCTGCGCCGTCTGCCTGTGCAGTGCATGGTTCGAGCGAAGGGGGGGGGGGGGGGGGGCGAGAGAGCGAGAGAGGGGGTTGAGTGTGGGCTGTGGGGCGTGTGTCACTGGAGCTGCGACTCAGTCTGGACGGCCTTTTGTGCAATGAAGCAAAGCGGTAAACGCTTTTTTTTTGCTCGTTTCTTTGCGCGCTGCTTCGTTTGTTTCTTCTCCGAAACTGCGATTCCATGCAATCCATGCAATCCCTCCCCTCCCTCACTCTCCCTCCCATGACAGCAGCACTGCACCCATGCAATGCATAAAGTCGCTTTACGTTGTCTTCTCCACCCACTAGCTAGCTCTTTCTCTCTCTCTCTCTCTCTCTCTCTCTCTCTCTCGTCTGTATAGAGTTTCAGCCTTTATTTACTCCTCTTTGCGCCTCGTTCACATCGTTTGTGCCAATGACAATTTCATAGCCATCATCGATTTAAGGCTGTCAAATGCACTGGGCCTTATAATATTTCCTTTCAGCGAAACTCAAGCAAAAACGTTTACGGACGTGCATGTGAAGTGAAGTGCTCGAAAATTGAGATTCTTGCAGCTGCGATCGTGCGATCGTGTCATTAGTTTCAAATACACTCGAACTTTCAAAAAGTGTTAGCAAATGCCGAATTCCTCGGCGAGAGTTATTTTAAGATCTGGCCACGATCACAAAAGGCATATGATACTTCCTTCTGTGTGCAAAAGCAGGAAGATCTGTGAAACTCACGTAGTTCTATAAGAGTTTCAAATGTACTTTCAAGATAATTTTAGTCATTCTGTGTAGATCGGAGAGAGAATGGAACTTCGGAAGTAAATTTTGTAAATAAAAGGAATTCTAAATCAGACCCTCTTATTTGAGAAACATCTGAAGGTTGTGCTGTGTTCCTTAATAGGGAAGAGGAACTTATTCTAGCTATTGCGCCTTTTATCTTCTATCTCTTACTCCAATTTTAGAATGTATCGAGCTGCTCGGAACTCTTAAAAGTATTACAATCACTCTTTAATTGTCCTATGAGAATTCTTAGAACCCTCCGCTGGCTTAGAAATCTTATTACCAGGGATTTGGAAATCGTCCCTGTTATTAAAATAGTCAAGTGCACTTTGCACTAAGACATAAGGCTCGCGAGTCCTGCCATCCACATCCTATTATTATACGGCGAATCATTATTGGGAGGGTAAAAAACGCGACTTTCCTGAACACCCTCCGACTCGCAAGCTGCAAATGGGTCGCGCCAGCCTCGTTGAAGCTATAAAAATGTTATATACATATATCTATATCCAAACATAGTTCCACAATTAGTATTAAAAAGGGAGCTTTAACATTAAGAGTCTACCACAAGCTGGCAACTTAGCATTGCATAACCTAAAGATCTCATCAGATAGACCAGTGTAGATCACAAATTGCAGATCGAGAAGAGTTCAAAGCTGTCACAATTTTTGCTGATCCTAGCCATATTCGATCTTCAAAGAAGTATGTGAAGATCGGTTAAGATCGCAAATGCTTCATCGCTGTCCAGTTCAACGGAGTGAACTGATCTCTATAAATCGATCTGACTATCACTAGACGATCTGCAGCATGAGGCAGAGTGTGATCACTCAAGAGGAGCACAACTGATCACTTGGCCCATCTGGTTGTGGCCATCTGCTAGCTGTAAGATACATATCTATCTTTTAGGCATTGACCTCAAACTGAAATATTTCATAGTCTTGTGGCAACTGCCCAATTACCGAACACTGAATGTGGTCCAAACGATGCGTAAGCCAACCAATTGGCATGAGTTTATGATGTTGTTTTTTTTTTCTTTTTGTGTTATATTTTGAGGGGCTTAATTAACGCACGACCCAAGGCCTGACTGGCCAAAATATTGTGTGTGCTTTGACCCAAGCAATAGGCCAAAAATGTTGCTGCTACCAGTAGAAAACCTATCTGTAGCAGCAATTAAAAACAAAAGGCAAACGCACGGTTATTCATTCGTGCTCTTCTATTTTGTTTTTGTGTTACTTTTGGCCACCCACAGGTACATCTATGCAAAGATACATATGTATCAGATGGATACATACATATATAGTTGGGCATTGCACAAGCGTCTGCTGCATCCACGTAATTATAATGATGATCAGGAGTATCTGCTTCTGCTTCATCATCATCACCACCATCATCATCGTCATCCACATCATCATCAGTATGTTCATCTTCATCTAGTTCATTTTCTTCGACAATCTTTTCGCAGTCATAAAAGAAACTTTTACTTTTTCATTGCAAATAATGCAAAATAATTGGAGGAGCAAACAATGCAGAGTTGTTGTTGTTGTTGTTGTTGTTAACTGTTGTGTTACCATTGTTGTTGCTGTTGTAGGCACGACCCAAAACGTTTAATTTGCGTGCAACAACAGCGAAAAGAAGAAGATGAAGAAGAGAAGGCAACTGCAATTGCCAATTCGATTTTTGCAATGTAAAATTGTAAATAAACCAACCGCAACGTGCAACCAAAGCTTAAATAACTCGCCACCCCTCCGCAACTACATGCCCCATGCTGCACAATCCTCGCACAACTCATTGGCCAGGGCAGGCAGCATTTGGCCAACAACAATGAGCCATAACCCAGACGGCGAAGACGAAGCGCTGCCAACAGCTCCGTGCAACTCATTGGGGCACTCCTCTATGGCTTGACTCTGCCGCACGTTTGAGGCCGCGTTGCAAGTTAGCGCTCCTGCCGGCGAAATGTCAAAGTGACAAGCTTTTTATTTACACAACACGCTGCGGGGGCATGAATAGGGGCAGGGGCAACGACAACGGCAACGGCAGCGACAGCGGCAGAGGTGAGCCACATAGACAACCGAAAGACGGCAGCTACTACGTAATTTGCAAAAGGCAGAGGCGGCAACCTTGTCGGTTCAGGAAACTAATCGAAAACAATTATCGATGTGTGGGAAAACAATGTAAATCGATAAAAGGGCCAACTGATGGCCCCTTGGGCAGGGTTACATCTTGGATGAACTCTTTTTTTAATTTATCGATCATTGATATAAGCTGATAGATATAAGTTATCGATTGTCTTTATTTAAATATTGATCAGCTATATCGGTCCTTTATCATATGCCGACCCTTGATGTGAGGAATGTTTTAATGTGCAATTGCTTAATTCCTATCGAAATTAGTCGAATGATATAAAATTTATCGATAGGCTAAGTTTGAATGTTTGTTGCAGTACATGCTCTATTAGGCTAGTGTGTGCACGTCCATCTTTCCATTGTGAAGTATTTTTAAGCTGCCTCCTATCGATAACAAAGCGATTATTTATCGATCGTATAAAGTTAAATTGCAAATAAAATATCGATACATCGCTATATCGATAAGTCATACATTCGTAGTTGCTTACAGCTTTTGCCCAACAGACTTCTTCGACGCCATAAAGTATATATATTCTTGATCAGAATCAGCAGCTGGGTCGATCTGGCTATGTCCATTAGTGCGTGTGTAAAAACGCGTTGATCTTTAAGACTATAGAAAGATACTTCTAGTGCACGAAATGATCGAATTTATTTCAAATCTTCGATAACTTGCCGCATTCTCTGTAAACGACAACTATCAATATCGAACTATCGGCTTAAATCACGTCGGGCACATCCGACTATAGCGCTCTAACTTCTGGCAACAGATTTTCTTTGATAAATAACAATTTCCAAGCAATTTTCATAAAAAGTGCTTTACTTTAAACTCGAATGTGATCAAAAGCTCCCGTTATGCTATTCCGCTTTGCTTGACCGTCGCCCACTGCTCGACGCACACAACCGAAATATTTTTACTGCACAACAGCTAAGCGGCTTATCAGCAGCGGCGGCAGGCGGCAGCGTTAAACGCAACTGCAGCCAAAAGGCAAACAGAGCGAACCGGGGCAAACCGTGGTGAACCGGGTCGAGGCGGACGAGGAAAGGGTGAGTTACCCACTGGGCAGCTAAAGAATAAAACAACGGCGCAGAGGGGCCAAAGAGGCAGGGCACCGCGGACGGCGGGCGGCCAACGTGCTCTTAACATTAATTTAACGTTTTGTATATGCCGCCTACAACAACAATAAGAGCAACAAATACATATTTATATATGTATATATATACATATATCTAGAGAGAGCAAGAGAGGAGGAGACAATGTCAGCTCTTTGTGTCCAGCTCCTTCTCTGGCTGTAGCTGTATTTCTGTGTATCTGTGTGTTCCGCTTGTAGCTTGTAGCTTGTAGCTACAAGATGTTTGTTTGCCCTGCTTATGAATAATTTGCATTGGACGTTTGTCAACGACACAACGCGACGGAGAAGCTGAGCTGTGCGGACTTAAAACCTAGAACTGAGGCCCATTTTCCACTTTTTAAACCCCACAATGCCCATTGAAAAATGCTCAAACAAATAAAGGGTATCATGGTTTTGAGCATTCACACTACGAACCAAGGTTTAGCCTTGAGGTTCGGTTCGAAAGTCTGGTTTTTCACATTCACGAAGCCAGGTTCGTTCAGCCAGTTCAATTTCTTATACAGTGAAAACTCTCCCAACGGCACCATTGTGAATACGGCTGTATCCATTCTCCCATTCCCCCCTTTTCTTCTTTTGAGCGGACACAAAGAATCCGACATTTTTCATGGCGTGATGTCTGTGGCGAACTGTTGCCAACTGGTGACAGGGTATCTACCAGTCGAGCAATTCTGACTAGATGTGCTAGGCAGCGCCTCTGGCTTCTGGTTTCAATTTTATTCAGCTGCGGCTGCGTTTTGCGGCTAAGAATTGTGCCTTTTTGCTGCCTCTTGTTGTTGGATGGTATGGGATTTTGGTTTTGATAAATCGCTTTGAAATTTATTCTCGCCCCCTCATCAGCTAACCGAGTGACCGAGTGACCGACTGACTGACCGACTGACGGACTGACGGACTGACGGACTGACTGACTGGTCGCCCGAGCTGCAGACAGAGCTCGGTAATGTGGAACGTTTTGGCCAAGCGTCTGGCTGGTCATTTGTCTGGCTAACAGTTTGGCGCCTGCCACGCCCACAGCTGGACAAATGTTGCAATGTCAACCGGTTCAGAATCAGGTTGAATAAGTGCCCCCCCCGCCTACATCCATTCTGGACTAGGCCCACATTTAACACACACATGTGGTCAGCTTTTCAATTGCCAAGTCTGGTTTACTGTTATTTGTATCTGCAACTCTTGATAAGGGCAACTGCGCGTTGGCCTTTAATTTGTCTATAATTATGCACATTGCTGTAATGCTGGGTAATAGACGTGTGTGTGTGTGTGTGTGTGTGGGGAGGGGTTGGGAGGGGGAGGGCGGTGATTGTTAGGTGCATAGCAAAAAGATTGACATCAATTGAACAGCTCGTAAATAAGGCGCTTCTGCAAAATTTGTCTTAAATAACAGGTTACATCATGATTTAAACGACAGCACCCCAGGAAGCCACTTCCCCCCAACCGCCCAACCACGCCCACCCACTTGCCCCAAAACATCCATTGGCACATCAACTAAATCGCCTACGCATGCTGCATGACAACAGATACAATATCTCAAAGATATTTTGCTTAGCCCCAAACGGCAAATAAGGAATATCTATCAACGGGAAAGAAAAGAAAAACAAAAACAACCGATTTGACGAATTGTAAATGCCCTTGCAAGGGTATCTGATGTTGCATCCTGAACAAGAACTTAATGTATATTTACTTCAAACAAGATCTATTGAGGAATCAAAGAGAAAAACAACATTTTTAATAGGGAAAATTCGATAATTCACAATTATTAAAAGTCAGCAAATAATTCGATTATTCAATCGATATAGAAACAAGCACATAACATAAGGATGTAAAGGCTTCCGATCGACTCAGTTCGCAATTAATCGGAAATAATATATGTATATACATATATCTATATATATATATATATGCATATATACTATATATGTATGTATGTATATACATTATACCTCTACCGAGTCCTCTCTCAGCATGTTACACGGCTTGTGACCAAACCAATAATACCCTTCGCAAGCGTATCAAAGGGCAAGACGACAGTCTGAAAGGCCAACAACGGCAAAAAAAAGGTTCAAGACAATTTATAACAATTCCTTTTCATTTACATGAAAACGGACATGGACCACGCCCCGCTGCCACTGCCCACTGCCCAACACTGGCACCAAGAAAATTTGCACTATTGAATACTTGATAGGCGATTTTGGCAATAATAAATGTTTCGGCGGTCACCAGGGGCAATAACAAATTGCTTAGCTACTTATGTATTACACACTATATTACACATATTACTATGATTGTCTTCTTTTTCCGCTCTTTTTTTTTATTATTATTGAAAATGTAAATGAATAATACTTGAAAATCGAACGGGCATGATGGCAAGGAAAGGGGGGGGGGCAGCAGCGCACCCCAAGGCCGTCTATGCCCATTGTATGACCCTCATTCGCTGCCCGATGAACCAAGAAACAAGAAACAACAAAACGGAAAAATATAAAAAAGGACTGCGACTCAGCAGTCAAGAAGATAAACAGCCTTTGATTGCGTTTTGCTCTCATTTTTGTATGTTTTTTTTTGTTTCTTTTTTTTTTTTGTTTTGTTTCGGGTTTCGGGTTTCGCTGCTCTCGTTATCGTTTTTCTTGTCGTTCAGCTGCACCCTCGGGATCGCCCCTTGTCAATGTAATTGCATAAGTGTAAATCGGTAAACAGAACAACATAGAAATGTATTGTGGGATCAGCGGGCAGCTCATTCATATGATTCTGTTCCCACATTTATTTCGTATATGAACAGTTCAAATGGCTTGCAATTGTGTTCAACAATTAGTTGGTTCTATTAAGATAAAGAAAATGGAGTTTGGTCTGGCAGGAGGAGTTTTTTTTTGGTTAAATTATTATCTATTTTCTTAAAGTACTCTTTTTCATGAAGCTAAGCTCAGAGAGAGAGAGAGGAGTTATACGAATTACACAAGTTCTCTTTTTAACAATCAACTTGTAGTACATTAGTATATGATATAATAATAATAATAATAATAATACTTGTAATAATATTATATAATATATATATTTACATATATAACTAATGCTCTCTTATTCGCGTCCTCTTTCTCTCGCTCTCAATTATAACAGTAACCTAAAAAAATCTTGCTTAGCATAGGAATTATTCCTCGCGAACTATTATAAATACTATTATAAATATATATATAATATATACATATATATATATACAATATAATATATATATATATATATTGTATATATTCCTTTCCTGTATATATATATGTATTATAAATATATATATGCAGTGTTATCGCTTATCATTTACCATTTATCTCGCGTCCCATTCAATCGAATTCACCTCAATACGAAATTCGCGTAGTCAATTAATTTTTTTTATTATTCATTAACCGAAAGCTTATCGAAAGCTTATCAAAGTGTTGGCCATTAATAGACTCCGAGTTCTGTCTCGCTCTCCCTCTCTCCCTCACTCACTCATTTATGGGACAGGGTGACAAGAGAAGAGCACGAAAAACTAGTTTTAACACATTGTCATCGCATTGCCTCCCTCTTCCCCCCTCTCAATCTGTCACCCTCTTTGCCTGCTAATCCAAGTGTATAGCATGTAAACGGTTCAAACTGTTATCGCTTATCGCCTGCCACTTATCGTTTATCGCTTTTCTCTCTCTATCACACTATTTTGATCTCTTGCTCAATTCTGTGCCCGAAATTCATGTCGAAAAATGAAAGTTGCGTTAATTTCTTTATATATACATATATATATATGTATATACATATATTTAAACCTTTATTAAACCTATTATTTGCTAGATATTAGTTGCTCTGATTGTTGCTTTTGTTTTTGTTGTTGTTGCTTTTGCTTTGCTTGCATTTTAAATGCCGTTAACTGTTGTTATTGCTTTTTGCCAGTTGACTGCTGAAAGCGCTCACAAAATGCCGCCTAATCAATTTATATTGCCCTCATCCCCCACATCTCCTACACCTACTCCTCTTTCTTCTCTTCCTCCTCCTCTTCTCTATCCATCCATTCACATGTGGCGCACTGAATTGCATCCAAACATCGCTGCCTCTGCCAGCACTCCCCCCTCTCGTTGGTCCCTGCAGCCAGCTGCAGTTTTAATTAAGTGTTTAATTAATGATGATGATGATGATGATGATGATGAGGAGGCTGGGCAACGATGCCATTGCCGTCTGGCCACGTGATGTGGGCACATTGGACAGCCGACAAATGCCAATGAGTTTTGCATATGTGAGTGCAATGGGATTAACTGATAAGATCAGGATAACCACATCTACAAAGTGTGCGTGTGTGTGTGTGCCCCTCTGTCTGTGTGTGTGTGTGTGCGTGTGTGCGTTTGGGACCGTCTGAGCGAGCGAGTGTGTGTATGTGTCAGTGTGCGTGTGTGTGGGTGCAATAATTGACTCGTTTTAGACAGATAAGCAACAGTAAATAAAAGAAAAACTCTCTTAAAACTTAAATCAGGGCTGCAAAAAACTCCAAGCATAACTGTTCCTGGTTCCGTTCACGCATCGAACGAACTCCTTGCCTTTAGGTTCGCTTTGTGAATCTGTTTTTTCACAAATATGGCTGAAAATGTTGTTTTTCTTTTTTAATATTTAAATGCATTTGCATAGTATTACGCGGCGTTGCATGGCTCAAATGTGTTTCCCCAAATTTATAACTGAGTTTTGACTTTTATACAAGTTGAGCTTAAAAGCTGCATAAAAGCTGATTGAAAAAAAAGATCGTCTAAGGGCGTAAAAAGCGATTTAGTTTAGTTAGTTTAGTAAGAAATGACGCTTCTTCAGCAAAAGATCACAAACATGTTTAAATATATTTAGACCAAATAGTTTTTCTTTAAACTTTCGAATGACTAAGCTTTTATAGATATTTCCCTTGCTCCTCCACAGTTCCATGTATATGGGATATATTGTACTCTGAGATGTTCGAATATCAAAGCTGGCCTATTGTAAGTAATTGCCTCATTGGTGGCAATTCGAATAGAAAATGTTGCGCACAAGTGAAAAGCAAATGATGATTAGTACTCCTTGCTTTTCCCTTGGCCTAGTGCGAATCATATATATATATATATATATATATATATATATATATATATATGATTAAGTCTTTATATATATATATGTATTTAAAATGTATATTTACTTACACTTCTTTTTTGGCTGATTGACAGACAAAAGCTGGTTGGCAGCTCATTTCTTCGCCCAGTTTTCAGCTCATTGCTGTTTTCTGTTCACAACAATCTGGCCGTCAACCTTGCCACACATTTTCGACTTAATTTTCAGCTGCATTAAAAGCAAATGCAATTTTCACTTTTCATACATTGCAAACGCCCATGGCTCAGTGGTTGCCAGACTGACTGACTGACTGGCTGACTGGGCCAGCTTATACTCAGATTTGTGTGTTTGTGTGTGTGTTGTTTGTTCACTTGTTTGTTTGTTTGTTTATCTGTTTGCATGTTTTTCGGCGCTGTTTGCTTTCTGTGCGCACGCTCCGCTCGCAAACATTGCGCATACGCCGCGTTGGCAAAAGTAAAATCAAAAGTCGGCATCTGCGGCGTATGTTGTGTGTGTGTGTGTAAAAATTGTGAAAAGCGTATCTGGAGCAGAAAATGTAATGTGTCTGTGCCCCGCCGGCAAGCCAACTGTACTGCTTAGACCACCCCCCACCCTCCACCCGCCTTTGTGATGTAGGGGGTACACACATACACATATGTGCATAAAATTTAATTTAATTTATGTTTTTTCTTTCTACGTCTTTATCGAATAGTTTTTTTTTTCTGTTTGCAATTAACTAAGCTGCGCACATCTTTCACGTGATAGCCGCAAAGACTTACCAGAAAGAGAGAGCTTCAGAGAGTGAGAGAGAGAGAGGGGGCGAGACCGGTTCCGGCCCATCGCTGAGCCAGATAAGATTTGGTTGTCAGCTCCCAAGTAGCTGCGTTTTTTACGCAAAGTAAATAGATAACATGTTTTTTATGTGTGTTTTTATCAGCGATGGCCGAATCGGTAGCACGAAGGCAAACAGTGAATTAAACAATAAACGCACCTGTTGATTTACCACTAGACGATTATGTTTTGATCAATTACCGTAATCTCTATGGGTTTTTCATGTACCCTTTGAAAGTGTCTCTTAGTCTTCGACTCCAAGATGTATATATAGTCTAGATCGAAATCAACAGTCGTGGCGCTAAAGCCAAGTCTGCCTGTCTGTCAGGCAGCATACATCGGCCAGATCGAGCCACTATATCAAACATTTCTTTCCAATCTTTTAACCAAAAGCAGCTTAACTTGGCACATAACAAAGTCCGCTTCAAACAACGAGCTATGCAACATTTTATGATATATGATCTGCCGCAGGAAAGCTCAGTCGAGGATTGGTTAAAAAATGGGTATTTCATATTTTGCGAACTGTTGATTTTGATATTTTTGTATATACATATTTTGTTGTTTGCTGCCAAGATTTACAGATGTCAAGTTCTGCGATAAGATCGCCACAAATAAAGTAAACTAAAAACCCTTGTGGAAAATAACCAAGCAGATAACCGAGATGGGTTTACCTAATGAATAATCGTCGAGTCGGAGACTAGAAATGGGTCAAATATTTTATAAATATAAATGCTATATATACAAATATGTATTTATCAACAATACAACTTGGTTTTGCTAGAGTTTCAGAACTGAAACCTTGCTCTCGCATGTCGCAGAATTTGAGCTAACAATTGGCATCTAATTGTAGTCGGGTAATCTTTAATAATTGCCGCAATTTGACATATTTCAAAGATGACTTGTACTGAGACACATGTAAAAAACTATCGCTTGTCTTTTGTTTTACAGATCGTGGATCGTGTGGAAACTCGGCAATATATATACAGATATATATGTATATAAAAGCACACGGCATTAACAATAGCACTAACAGTAACAACAACAGCAATAAAGCAACAAGTCAACAAGTTGCAGACGTGGCTAATTGCAAGTAAGTCGTCAAATGTAATTTCTTTATAAAAGTAGATTATATATACCCACTCTATATATATATATATATAAATGTATTGTATACTATATACACACAAGATAGACATCAGGGGCTAGCCAGTGCGGGCCGTGCTGGCCGTGCTGGCCGTGCTGGGGTGTTGGTGCTTGGCCGCTTTTGTTAGTAAAATGGGCAAGGCCGGTTGGCGCGCCGGCTGGGGGCAGGCGTCGTGAAAATTTTGCGTTCGCCAACACTTCATGTAAATCGCATAACACGACAGCCAAGGCGATGGCGATGGCGATGGCGACAGCTTGCTTGACTAGCTCAAAGTCCAGCAACAATAGCAACAACTGCAACGACAACAGCAAGTCGTCTAACTTGTCAGATCGCGTGCCAAGAAATAATAATGAAGAAAAATCGTGTTACTTAGGCCTGGGCCTAGGCAACAGCAGCTTCAGCACTTTATGGCTAATAATCATAACAACTACAACAACAATGAGCAACAATTGCAGCGACAACGACAACGACAACGACAACTGCAATACCTCCTTTAGCTGCTGTCTCCCCCTCCAGCCCTTTAAGTTGCTTCTTTTTTTTTTGTGTCATGCGCCTGCGTGCCGTCTGATTAGCGTGCACTGAGAAATTTACTTGAAGAGTGTTCGCCCCCACCCCTCCCCTCAAAAGCAACTTTTATGCGCTACCCAACACTTGCTACTCGCCACAGCGCCTACTTAATTGACGACATCAAATTACAGCGCTTGACATTGCCTCAGTTTTGCGGCGCATCCGTTCCGTCATGCCAATGAACCGACTAATGCGGCAAATTAATCCAACTAAAGTAGATATTGACGGATGCCAAGGAGATTCTTATCAAAGTTGTACGTTAGAGTGGCTAGTCCATACATCTCTCTCTCTCTCTCTCTCTCTCTCTCTCTCTCTCTCTCTTTCTCTCTTTCTCTTGCTCTCCCTTTACCTTTTTATTTATGTCTTATTTCACGCATCTCTCTCTCTCTCTCTCTCTCTCTGTCTCTTTCTCTCTCTTTCTCTTTCGCTTAATCTCTTTAGTAGCAGCAACGTTTCACTGGCTGCTGCTTTTGCTTATATTTTCGCATTTGACTTTTCTATATACTTATTAATATTATAATAATAATATTTATTATCATTAGAGTCTTAAAGTCCTAATGATAATAATTAATATTTTATATTGTATATATTATTACGATCAGACTCTCTTACACTCTTTAGCAGCAGGAACGTTTTACTGGCTGCTCTGCTTTACTATTAAAACAATTTAACTTAGCTTAGGCAAAGACATTTCTAGAAATCCTTGACCACTTTTTACAGACCACAAGTATGTTGGGTGCATAACCAACTTTAAGGTCGTGTTCATAGGCTTATCTATATACACAAGTATGTTGGGTGCATAACCAACTTTAAGGTCGTGTTCATAGGCTTATCTATTATACAAAAACACCAGAAATCATAAAGATTAGTAAAAAACAAAATGAAGCAAAGTAAATATTGGGCATTTCGAGTACTAATCAAATCTAATTCCAAGTTTGTTGAAAAATGTCAGGCCCAGAGCCTATAATTTTAAAGGTGCGTGACTGCAATTATGCGGATGACGAGTGGCACGCAGCCAACTAATGGGCTATTAAGTGTTTACGAATAATTGATACGTGTACTTCTAAAAAGAAACGAGTACAGCGGGGCCTTAATGGAGGAGGATGTGCGCAGTACGAGAATTAATCAATATTTATGCATGATTAAACTTAACATACAATATATTTCGCTAACGTATGCTATTTTAAATATATGTTTAATGTTTAGCATTGGAGGAAGTTATTTAATGTATACTTTTATTATTTAGTATACTATGTGGAATTTATATGTTTTTAATACAACTTCCAAATAGGTTGTCTGAACTAATCTTAGGCTTTTAGAGGTTACTCCAAGCTTTACAGACTTGAAATTTCTTGTAGTTTTCAGGCCTGTGAAGGCAAGCCTTAAGGCTTGGTTTGTGAACCCATTTCATATAGTCTTAAAACATTGCTTTAAATTTTAAAACAAATTTTCTTAACTTAAAGTAATGCAAGCCTTACTTATTTAGGACCTGAAGCCATTGGAAAATATATCAAAAAAAGATCTGCCCTCGCTTCACCAAAATTTGAGAAAATATTTAGAATATCTAGAACCTTAGGCTTTGGTATGCACATAGTTTTGTATGACACAATAAGGTGCTCTAATTTTCATAAGGATCGGACCATAAGGACCGAAGTTATTCAAGAATCCGATTTGGGCACAGTCGCTGCATAAACTGCGTATGTTTAAAGAATCGAATTCGTAAGTGTTTAAGTCGATTTTCCTTTTATAATTTTTGCATAGCTAATGAGCTTTTCAATGCGACTTAATCGATCAACATTTTTGTGTCGTTTGCCACAGCTTAGCTCAAATAAATGCCAGGGGAATGCTATGCGAGGATTTAAAACCTGCCACAACCACTATTGATAACTAATTAGACTCATGTGCCACGCCCATACCCACACCGACGCCCACGAGTTCGCGTAAATCGTAAACGCACGAACCGCAGGCGGCTCTAAGCCTAAGTCCCATTTAAGCCCTCCAGAGCCCTTCAGCTGTGCCAGCTACTCCAGACCCGCCAAAAAACTATTGCCGCCCCATACGTGCTGTGCTACGCCCGCGGATTTCGCATTGCCTGCTGCTGTTGCTGCTTCTTCTTCTTAGTCGTTTTGCCACCTGCGTCTGTTGCCAGTCAACCAAAAAGCCATTCAAAAATCCCCAAAACAACTTGCAACAAACGAGCTGCGTTGCGGCTCGCAGACAACATGCTAATTAAAAGCTACTTTTGCCAGCCGCATTAATATACACACTACACACACACACACACACACGCACACTCGTGTTGTTTTTGTTGCGCTGTCTGCATTGCCAGCGGATTAATGAACATTTACGAGGCGGGCCGCAACACGGGCACACAACACAGGACAGCAAGTGCCTGCTCCTGGCATAAAAGCAATCGACTGGCTTCTTCCTCGTTGATGTCGCTGAATGACAACAATTTGCATTTGTTTCATTTGAAATGTGTATATAGACATAGTATATATCAGGCAGGTTGTGGCCGATGGGCGTGGCATCAGTTGGGTTGGGTTGGGTTGGATGAGCTGCCTGTCTGGGAGCCCTTAAACCGCAGACAAGAGGCGCGCAGCGGGCGTGCTGCTCACGGGTTGCACGTGGCATGTGCCACGTGGGACAGTGGGGCTGGCGGCTGGGGGGGCCACTGCCTTGGGGCGTCATTAAAAATGTCTTGATGGTCTTGCGGCTTTGATTTAAATGCGTTGTTGTCCTTGCTGTTAGCCTTGTTGTTGTAGCTGATAGCCAGACATGCCAGGACATGGCAGGACATCGACAGCTGCTTTGCTTGCGTGAATTGCTGCATATCGCCTGCCTCTCAAATAACAATTTACTTAAATCTCAACGAGACTCATCACGTAAACTGATACAAGTTCTTTATTTCGATTGATATTATTTATTCCTTGACGCCGTAATTCCTATAGGCCCATTGTCACCGGGCACTTGCTGCAATTTTTTATATTACTCCATAAATTTACAACTTTAAAAAGTATTTTTCTCTTTTTTTAACATTATTTGTATAGCCCTGTGAGGGGATTTTCTTCTTTTGGCATGCAATGTGTAACACATAGAGATCCATTAGCTATATTTATACTTGATCAGCAACAACAGACGAGTCGATATAGCCTCTCATTGGAATCAGTCCTCTATATCATATAACTTCCTTGGGTAGGATCAGTAAAGAAGCAAGCTCTTGTGAATGTAGAAAGTCGTTCTTCAAGCTGTCTTGAGCAAACTTGACATCAACGAGCTATACTCCCTCTATAAGAACTAAATCCAATCAGAGTCGAAATGGCATGTCATATAGGCCTAGCAGAAGAATCGTTCAAGAAATTCAAAATGACTCCCAGATGCTCCACACACATGAGCAAAATCTTGTTAATATTTGAATATCTTATATGATAGCTTAACAGGAGAAATCGCTTAAATATCTTTACTAAAACTCAGCAAATACGAGCTATTCTTCCAATCTATACTCTTCCAATTATATATTTTTCCACTATTATTCCAGCATATACGCAAAGCCATATTAAATCGGCTACAATATGATATGACACACATAGGAACTCTTTCAAGCACCTCTAAGCAAACTGCTTGCAAGCGTATGTCTTCTTCGGCGTGCCAAATATATGTTTTTTCGTGTCTTTTTTTTTTTATGGGAGAAAGTGTTAAGTGTTAAAGTTGAACATGGCGGCAGGTCCTTGCATATTTCTTGCTCGTCGGCCGCATTCGTCTCTGTCCTCGCATTGTGCAGTTGAACTTTTTGACAGTCATAAATTTGCGTCCAACATGAATTCGGACAGCAAAACTAAGAAGCCAAAGGCAGCCAAGAAATGTTTGCTTTCCCTTATACTTTGCCATTCTTATTTTATTTCATAATATCTTTTGTTTTTTTTTCTTACTTTTCTCTCTCTGTTTGTTTCGCGAATAACTTTTGCACTATGTGTGTGCCTGCAACTGGCGGTGGCGCAACACGAAAAAATAGGAGGCAAGTTAAAGTTCAGAATCTCTTAAGCGGAATAAAAACTTACTTTATATATAAAGCCCCATCGATTCTTGACTTGAATCCGACGAACTACAATCCTTTTTGATTGGTTTGTTGTCTAATGTTGTCAAAAGGAAAATTAAAACTTTCTCGACAAAAGAATGCAACAGCCCAAAAGCTGCGCTTCTGTCTGCATTGTAACAAACAACTTTTGTGGTTTATTCATATCGAAAAAGAAGAGCTAGAAAATTGTCAGAGTTTTTTCATCCATGTGTCTTGTAGAGTTCATGTTAGTTAACATGTACTTTCATTTGTTTTGCTTTTTAACTGCCTGTCAATGAAATGCTAAAATTTGTAGTAATATGATCAGCTAATGGACTGATTGGCATTTGTTTAAGCTAGTGAGAGAAATATTTCTGATTTTTTTCAATATACATATATATCTTTAAGAATTAGCTCAATGTACGAGAGCACATGAAGTTCTTCTTCTGGCAATTACAAAGGGCCGGCAACAAAGGCTTTTGCTAGGGAAATGTCTTTTAGCGTTTGAATTGAAAGCCAATTCAATGGAAACTCGTTGGTTACCTTTTTGCCTGACTGTTGCTCAGTGGTTGCGGCGCCACCTGCAGCTGTCCCTTTTGTGCCACATGGTACGTATAATTTATAAAGTCTCTGTTGCTGGTGCTGCTGCTGTTCCCGCAGTTCAAGTTGACTCGAGTCGTCTCGAGTCGACTCCACTCTACTCTCGATTCCTTGCCGGTGCTTCCTTAATACGTTTAAAAATAAGTACACAAGGCGTCCCATGAATAGAGAACTCGACGGACGTCGACTGCGACGTGGCTCTACTTGAGCGTACAATGTTCCCCTGCAAGTACTATATCTTTGACTGCATTATAGTTGCTGACTTTGTGCCCGTTGTTCTTGTTTTTGTTATAGTTGTTGCAATGGCATTGACTGCTTGAGTAATTGGAACGCATCAGGATTGAGTAAGCGACAGCACAGCAGACACAGACAGAAACTAGCTTAACAGAGACGAGTGCAAAATGTTGAATCAACTAGTGTTCTATTCAGTCAGCCTTCCCATTTATGATTCTGGTAAGAGCTTGATAGAGTACCCGACAGATGGCCTTTAAACATAAGATTAATTTTGAAAGAGCTTTTAGAAATTCATGAGCTCTACGCTCAAAGGAAAATTGTTAAGTTTATGAGTGCTTTCCAAGCACCTGAAAGTTTTCCGCTTAAAACTTTTGATTAATAAAATGCTTTAAAGCAGACTTAAAATCATCTGAAAGTTTTTCGTTTATGTAAAAACATTAGGCTTTTGCTAAATCAAATGCTTTAAAGGCACATCAAAGCTTTAAGCTTAACTTATTGGCTACACTTTAAAAATGCACTGCACGAATATCTTTTTATGGCAGTATAATTCTTGTTCAATGTCCTTCGGCAACTGTTTGAGGCTTAGATGAAAATAATATGAAGCTCTACGTGCAAGCTTTTCCAAGCAATTGAAATTGCAAGTTTCGCTTCTGCTGATTAACTGAATGCTAAAGCACGTACTTTATCAGTCTGTGCTCTGCTTACAGTAATTACATGCACACTTAAGCTCTTTTCGAATTTCGTAAACAGTTGCATCTGCAACTGATTCGCTCAAGTCCAGGAATATGGTATATTAAGCGGCGCCCACATGGAATCAATATTTGTTCATGCCCCAATGGCATAAAACTTTTGATCCAAACGGTAGGCAATGAATGCCACAGTGTGAAGCACACAAATGCATGTCGGGCTATAAATTTTGTTGCTTTTGTTGTTGCTATTTCTGTGGCTGTGGCTGCTATTGTGGCTGCCAATGTGACTATGACTAGAACAGTACCTGTCTCTCTTCTCCCCGGGTCTGACTATGGGAAAACAGAAGCACCGCAAACGTTTAAATAATCAATGAGTGTTTTCTGTCTCTACGGCTGGGTGGGTGTGCTTGTGTGTGTGCGCGTGTGTACTGCCCAAAAACTGAAACTGACAACCGACCAGGTGAATCCTACATTCGGTTCAGTTGATTGGGCTCCCGTATAAGCGCAGTTCATTACTCATTTGTTATTATTTGCTTAGTGGCCGTTGGCACATAAAGTTTCCCACACACAGGATACACACACCCGACAGACACACATCATGGCAAATCATCAAATTGACATTAAAAATGCTCATCAGTTCGTCATTTTGACTTGAATGTGCAACAGAAATGAACCAAATCAAAACCGAACCCATACCCAAAACCCATGCCAGAACTCAACTCGACTCGACTCGACTTGAACCCGAGACTTGACGTTGATGCCATTTAAGCGCATTTCCTCAACACACCCACATAGCTAAGGGTGTGGGTGTGTGTGTGTGTGTGTGTGTGTGTGCGGTTCAACATTGCAGCTTACTTACGAGCGCAAGTGCGAGCATGAGTATGCGTTTGAGTATGCGTATGAGTATGAGTATGAGCATGAGTATGAGCATGAGTATGAGTATGGTATGAATATGTGCATAAGTATGAGCATGAGCATGAATCACAAATACAGGTGCGAGTACTTTTCCATTTTAATGCTCTATACTCTGCATAGCATAACCTTGTCAGTAAATTTATACCACATGCATGAAAATATTTTGGAGAACATGTCCCTAAGATATTTTAAATATTGTAAGTAATAAACGCCTGGTTATTTAGCGATCAATCCGTCGGAAGTTGATTGAAGTAAAAAGTAATTTAAGGCCGTTTGGTGAGTTAAAAAGTTTCATAACACTGTATTCCACCAATTTTCCACAGTTGCGAGTGGAATTTATCAAAACTTTCTAGCCCTTGGGGTTTCGACTGTGCTTGGTTAATCAATCAGTCAATCAGCCAATCAGTCGAACAACTGGCTCAGTCAGTCGAAAATTAAATTAAATACACAAAGTTGTGTACATGCGAGGGTATTTAATCTTCGGCTAACCCCAAGTAAAGTTTTCTGTCTTCTTAACAGTTGCAACATTTGCTCAGTTGCCCCATTCAGACGGCAGAGCTGCAATCGGTTTGGCAAACGTCATTTTTATTGTTAACACTTTGTTTTTTTTTTTTTCAAGTCTTTGCAGTGTGTGTCAAGAGGTGGGAAAGGGGGGTGAGGCAAGAAAGGGCTATAAATTCAATGGGATTTTCAGTTGCAAGTGAGTATGAAGCAGAGGCAGCGCTTAAAGCCACATTGTTGCAATATGAAATCGAATGGGGCATGGAGCATGGAACAATATGCTGACCCGTTAAGCTGCATGCAGTAATGAGCCGGGCAATTGGCACCTAAACGAGGCGACGAAATGCTTGCCTACTTTGCAGCGCAACAAAATGTCCAAAAACTGGCAAATATAAATAATAATAAAACGCAAAGGCTAAGGGCATGGGGGGCAGGACAGCGTCTCATTTTTGCCACTTGACTGCTGCAACTGCCAACTGTGAATCGATTATAATGATAAAATCTAATTAAAAAAGTTAAACCTAAGATGTCAACTTAATTTGCGAATGCCGTCTGCGCTATCACGCAGCTATCATTAGCATCTTTTGCTCAGACAGTTTCAGCTTCAGTTTCAGCTTTAGCTTTGGCTTTGGCTACGGCTTCTGACTTGGGCTTCTTGTTGAATGCCCCCACAACAAACCCGTTCGACAGCCATTTGCCATTTCACTTTCTTTTCGCCTCGTTTGTCTGCGCGTCTGCGTGTCAGTCTGTCTGTCTGTCTGTCAGCACAAACATCCTAATTACCAAGTTTTTACCCAAGTCTTGGCTCTCATCGGACGCTGGCCCAGACGCAGATCCATTGGGGACCCGCCATTCATTGGGGGCATGGCTCGTTGGGTCACTCGAGCGTCAGTCGCCCTACTTTACATGTTTTGATGTCGTCTCCGTCGTCTTCATCGTTGCTGTCGACTAATTACGTTTGCGCCCATGGACAAGCGTCACCTAATGACCCAAAGCTGCCAACAATGAGAGGCCCCAATGGCAGAAAGAAAGAAAACTTTAGCTTTGTACTTTACGCACATTCATTTTTTTCTTTGCGTCTTCTTGCGTCTTTTTTGACCTGCAACTTGGCCAAGTGCAAATGAGTTGTGCGTGCGACATGCCCCCGGGCACATTTCTAATGACCTTCATTACATTGAGTGGTTCGCCTTGCCACCCTGACCCCAACCCCCAACCCAACCCAACCGACTTCGTTCCGTTCAAGCACTTGACTCTCGCTGGCCAAACAAAAGGCAGCGCAATGCAGAAATGAATTGGCAGTACCCAAGTACTCGCTGTGATCCTGCCACAGGATTGGGCTCCAGACTTGGGCAGGCAGGTTGCGGGGGGTCTGTCTCTACGCACGAACGCCTCGGCCAAAGAAATTGTAACGAGGCCTGAATGTAACTAAGTAGTTGCCAGCGCAGTTTTGCAGTCAACATTGCGATTCATTCCACAGAGTAGTTGCTTTCATTGTCATTGTTGTTGCTGTTGTTGTTGCTGTTGTTGTTGTTGTTGTAGTTGTTGTTGCTGTTTCTGCAGTTTCCGGCTAATAGCTTTGAAATGAGTTTCGCTCTGTGTACCTAGTTTATTTCACTGGTCAGTTGTCGTCGACGTCGTCTGCCTCGTTGTTTGTCTCATAATGCAAAGTTCATTAAAAAAAAAATAATGTAGACAGACAGACAACATTAGCGGTCAGATAGTTTCGTGAAGCTATCTATAATTACTATATTGTTGTGTACAGAAGTAAATAACATTAAATATAAAGTGTCATTAAATGAAATATTCATGCTGAATAAAAAAGAATCCGGCTTCCAATTTAAGCCTAATGTATGCATTTACTAGGTCAAAGCTCATAATTGCTAGAGCTGCTAGGATAAAATTTGGCTGATGGGTTTTAGTTAAATACCATACTTATAAATTATAAGTATGTCGAAAAGGATGAAATTCGTTATAATTAAATTTGCGTTGAATTTTTTATCTATTGTGTAATACAAAAAATGCGTTAGATACGCGATACTTTTGTGTTGTGATTGATTACATATTCAGTTTGTTTAATCAAAAGCTGCGACATAGTCCATGCCAAAGCCTTTTAATGGCGCAACGTGTTCTACTTTAAATAAAACACAAGAAAATATTATTTATATATTATGATCCCTTTTTTTATATATACAAAAGTTTTTCTTCTACTCTTTTCTATTATATTTATTTTAATATTATGCAAAATATATTAAAAAAGTTGCAAATATAATTTTTTGTACACGATCCATTGGAAATATTTAAAATAAAAGATTTCCATTTGTTCATAAATAAGCAGAAATAAATATATTAAACAATCGCGCATATTTCTTAACTTCTGCAACTGTAAAGATATATTGCATATATATTAATATTCATATCTATTAATTCAAGATCGAGCTGATAGTTTTTTAATTCTTATTTAAAGTTACAGATTCGAATCGCAGATCAAAGTTTAACAATGCCGAAAGTTCGAGATTTGTCAGTTATGAAAAATGTCTGAAAGTTGCGAGCAATCTTCATGTTTCTAATGCTCATCATACCAAATTCTCATTTTCTCTTGCATTCAGTTAAATTTTTCGAATAATATTGCCTGTGTGATCAGAGCAGGATATAAAACGTGGAAATGTGAAAATGTGAAAAGGTGAAATGCAAATGTCATTTACAGAACACATTGCTCATACGCCATGTGAATGTCCAGTTGCTCCCGCTCTTGCCCCCTCTTGTCTTTTGAACTGTCTGTCTGTTTGTCTCACTATCTCGCTCTCTTAACGCTCTTATGGCGACTATTGCTCGCTCTTTGTTTTATTGGACGTGCTGTTGTGCTGGCTGCCCGCTGCTCGTTTCTCGTTTCTCTGGGTGCTGCTGGTGCTGATGGTGCATCCTTTGGCCCAGGTCCATTTCGGAGCGGCGACCACTTTTCGTGGTCGTTTGAAGTTTTTATCCTTATTTATCTTCATAAAATATTCATGCACTTTGCTTTCGGCTACTTTATATGGGTGTGTGTTCTATCTGTGAGTGTGTGTGTGTGTGTGTGCGAGTGTTTGATGGTGTATGCGCCTGTAAAACCACTTGAAGTGTAGTGCTCAGCACTCTCCGTGAGCAGTTTCAGGTGACCCGGTCAGCTGGGATTGAAGCTCTTCTGCCCGGGCTGCTCGGCTCGATTGCTGCCTTGGCTGCTGCTTTTCAATTAAAAATTGTTTTTCACTACATTTGAGTTGATTGATTTTTAATTGATTGCAATTGAGTAAAAGCAGGTCGAGACAAAGAGTGTGCGAGCTTTTAAGCGCACATACATAAACACAGACACAAACGGAAAACCTTTTAAGTGGGAGCCCCGCCTTTGAATAAGTTTTTGCCGCAATGCTTATACATTATTGACGAAGCATCTGGCTAGCGGCGAGGAACGTGGCAATGCCCGCAATATTCCACTCATCGCACCCATTCCCACGAATCTATCTATATCCATGCCTAGCCGCATGCCCCTATAGCTCTCCACTTAAGAGAATGCAAATTGCATGGGTCACGTCTGCGGCTTTACGGTCTCATAAATTCTTAACAAGGATTTGGGCCATTTGCGTAGCAAATACAAAAAATCCCTATATTAGAATACAATGGAAAATTTGTAAATAAAAATTAAAACTAAAACGAAATGTTGTTAAGTGAATTTTAATTTGCCAAAACAAAAAACGACATGTGTTCGGCTTGGGTCTGGGGTGTCAATGAGTCTCGAAACATATTGGGTTGGGGCCTCAGCACCGGATGTGCACAAGGGTTGCGCAGCAGCGACAGACTTGTTCAAACTTCGTGGAAAAAAAATTAAACCCAAAAGGAGCAGCGTTAAAAGACTCGAGCAAAGGGGCGCCAGGCTACTGTCAAAAGGTAGCACGGCTCCCCTCTGCCCAGTCCGGTTGGCCAACCCTTTCTGATGAAATATTAGCAACAAGCTGGCAAAATTGAAGTTAAACAAACAAAGTAATAACAGCCATCGGCTGCCACAAAAAGGCACAACAGCTAAACAGGGCTTCCCCTCGGCTGGCATAGCGCGCATATCATTTATACGGCGGCCATGCCGCAGGCTTAACATTTTTTATACCCTCAATCCATTGCAAATGGGCAAAGGAAGGTATATTAGTTTTGTGCAAATGTAACAGGCAGCAGGTGGCTTGATCAGAAACACGAGCCTAGCTCATGTTTGTCAATCTCGGGAACTACAAAAGCTAGAGAGCTATACCATACACAAAACAAGTTTTTCATTTTATTTCTATATCTCGTCAGACATAAAAAATATCGATATGAGACTTCTGAGACTTGGGTTTTTAAGCTTAACTCGCGAACTACAAGATCTACACACACCATATTTGGTATGCTAGCTCTCGTATGGCATACTTAATATAGAATTCTTAACTTTTTTAATAAATTCTCCCTTAAGTGAGTTTTTGTGCACATTTACTTGAGTTCAGGGTATTTCTCAGCCGTGCACTCCCAGCTAGAGCATTCTTGCTTCCACCCAAATGACTCTTAATGTTCCTTTTGAGCATATTTTTTCTTTTATATTGTCGCTATAAATAGCAAATTTTTGTTTTAGCTAATTGTAATGCCAAACTTGGAACACCGTTTACTTTAATACTTATATAATTTTTAACATTACCTGAGGCTGTTCCGATAAAGGCGCATTTGGCATCTTTGCATTCTGTCTTAGTATTTAGATTGTGAATTCAGGTTTTAATGTCAATAGTTGTGGAATACTTTGCTAATGCTCTCTTGCAAAAGATTGTCTATTGTGTTTATATACAGCCTTGTTGTGCAGAAATAGTTATTTATCACTTAATAGGGCTTTCATGTGTTTTCAAAAATATCAACATGCATGCAAATACACATTTCCATTCGCATCAATCAATTTTCAAATATATTACATATATAACTATAACGAGTTATTTGTTCTTTTCTAATGACGCACAATGTGAAAAGAATCCATGTGAAAGAGCGGACATCCTGTGTCATCCGGACTTATCCGGTCGTGTATAAGTTTAATGCCATTATATGTATATGTATATAATTTTATTTAACGAGACTGATTGGCTGACTGACTGTCTGATTGACCGACTGATTGATGATCAACCCACAGTCCAAATGGTATATATAAAACTTATGACACCTGATGACACGGATTGGTAAAAACCAAATTTAAGGAAATCTTTGATTCAATCAAGCGATCGAAGCTTTTATCAAAGCTTAGCGACATTAATGGGAAGCGGGTCCAATTTGAAAACTAATTTAGCATGTAATGCGAAAAAGCGACCAAAAACAAAAACTTACATAGTTGTAATTTAATTTAACGGTCTGAAAGCAATAATATTTAGTGCACTCGACTTCAATGACAAATATTCAGGTTAGAATATTTAAGTGGGCGTCAGCCCATAAAGAAACAATCTTTAGTGCACTTGCCTTCAATTTTTTTTGCCGTGTGCACAGTGCATCAAATATTTGCATTCGTAAACGTAATCTCCCATCGCTTTGTTTGACAGTTTTGTTTTCACTGCCCGGCTACACGTGGCGTATGAATGATACGAAGAATGAGTGCGACACTTGGCAACAACTTCAACAAACTGTGCGGAGAAAAAAGAAAAGAGCAGCAAAAACAAGCTGTGTGTGTGGGCGTGTGTGTGAGTGTCTGTTATGGGTGTTTTGGGGCCTTGGCTGTTGCTGTTACCTGAAATTTATGGCAAACCTGTCAATATGTCTGTGTGCGTGTGTGTGTGTGTGTGTGTGCGTGTGGGCGTGTGCGTATAGTATTCTGATTTTTTTTCGGTGCCTTTTTGCTTGCCTGAATTATGACAGAGCAGAGCAGCGGCTCAGTGAAAGTGGAAACTGGTTGGGAAGCCCCAATGCTGGTAGCTACGGGCCGATAAGTTAGCAAGGAGGACGGACACATGTCCCTGTTTGTGTCTGTCCCAGCTTCTTCTTTCTGTTGTTGTAGTTGTTGTTGTTAGAAAATTGTTTTTGAAATGGCTAACAAGCTATTAGCAAACAAACAAAGGGCTCTTCATGCTGATGACGATGTGCTTTAGGGGCTGCAGGCTAACCAAACCAAACCAAACTGTATACTGGCATTGGCAGCTGTTGCATGCCACAGCCCTCAGCCCGCTGAAGCGACATTTAAGCGTTGTGCGGAAGCCTGTTTCTGCTGTATCTTGAGCATCAATCAACAACAATGAGAACAACAATTCATTATCGGACAGACTGATGTTGTTCTTGCCACACCTAGGCAATGATTTATGATGCAAGCAATGCCAGAGAAATCAAAAATGTAGAACGCCATTTAACTTGTTGTCTCTGCTGCGCGCATGAAAACCAAAAAGAAAACAAATAGACGAATGGAAAATGTTATGAAGAAACTGTCAAATCATATCAAGCCATGTGTTGCAGCAAATTTAATTCATTTGGCCTGCTGCTAGTTGCGGCAGCAAGTCCATAAATCAAGCATAAGTCGCTGCATTCGCTCGCCCTTTTCGTTGACTTGCTTCAGCTAAAAAGTAGGCAACATTTTTTATTAAGTTTTGGCTTTTAGCCTTGTGCTGGAACGCGTTACGCATACGCCGCGTTTTCCAGCTAGCTGAAAAACTTTAAATCAAATCGAATCGGCACCGAAACAAAAATTGAATTCAACTGTGCGTCTGCAAATGCCGCAGAGTTGCGGGCGTGCTGCGTTGTTTTGGGGTAACTGCTGCTATTGAAAATTGGAAAAATTGCTTTGCGCGAAACGGTCTGATGCACCCCCACACCCACGCTCACACAAACACATGAGAGCTGTAAGCACACACAGAGTTGAAGCAGCAAACAGGAAAATCAATTAATATTTGCAGTAACAAACACGCACGCATACAGCCACAGAGGGTTCCCTTTAGCCCTCAACAAAAATTTAATAAAAAGCCAAACAAGCGTCAAGCAACAAAAGCTAAGCAAAAACAATACAAAAGGTAATCTCGTTGCCTCCACTACAACCCCCTCCCATATTTACATATGCATGTGTTTGTTCCTGTTGCCAGTGTACGCCCGTACACCCCTTGCCACCATTCGCACTTATACTTTATTAGCTGCCTGCGTTTGGCTGCTTATTAAAAATCGCAAATGGTTAATGCGGCTGCTCGCCCTGACCAAGGCAGAGCGCTGCTGATTATGAGCTTAGACACAGACCAGAGACCTCCTAACCCGGCAAATTCCGAAAAGCTTTTTCCCTCATAGCAACGCAACTTGCCGCCGCCCTCCACCGAGCTCCACCACAATGCTAGCCACAGTTCGCTGCTTGCTTATATGGCTTACCTTTTTGGGTGGCCGACAAAACAAATGACAACCCAAATTATTTTGACACCATTACCGAAAATGTTCACCACACACACACAGGCAGAGAGAGCGCCACACACTCAAGTGGCAGCTAGACTCGCAACGAGGCGAGGCGTGGCTGGGGGCGGCAGCGGAGGAGTGGCAGACATGGCAACATATTGTGCCATGTTCTATGCAACAAAAACAAGAAAACACTTGCATGCACACACACACACACACACACACACACACACGCTCATGGAAATTGCAGAGGACGTTGCTGCTGCTTCTGTATCACTGTCTGTTCGCCTGTCTGTCCCACCCCGCCTCTCCCGCTCTACCCAATCGTTCGTGCTGTCTGCCTGTCAGATTGTCCTTTTGTGGCTCCTGAGCGCGCGCTCCTCCCCGTCCCGATGCCCAGCCCTCCCGTCTGCAGCAGTCCACGTGGCCGGCTGGCCGTGTCTGGTCGTGTTGTACGTGCGTCGCGTGCGTTTTCCTGCAAATTGCCAGTTAAAATTTCTGACATGTCAGCAAACGGCGACTCCGTCGCCAAATTCACCATGGGAGAAGCTAGCTAGCTTCAAGGATGCACAGAGCTATGAAAACTGAGAAAACGATATCGAAAATATATCGCTTGTCGAGATATGTGGCTATTGATAACATATCGCAAAGCGATAAATGTTGTTATCGATCAATTATTGTTAGTCTGTCAATGTGACTATAGATTACTTATCGCTTAACGATAATTGTTGTTATCGGCAACATATCGTTTGGCTATAAATGTGGCTATCGATAACTTAGCGCTTGGCGATAAATGTGTGTGTCGATATTTGCTGTTAGCGTTAAAGTGTGCGGCACTCTTACTTTTCTGTAACGCAATGCGATTATCGATAACTGGGTAAATACAGTTTTTATATAAATCGATAGGGATCAAACAACAAAAACAGAGTAAAACGTATCAAAACGAATAAAAATGAGCACTTTTAAACGATGGTCGATCATTTAAAATATTGTTTTAATAGGAAATTCTAATGAAGTTTTTTCTCACATGCACTAGGAACAGATCCCATTGGATCTATATTGATGTTCACCCATTGTGCCTGCTCTGCGATGCTATGTGGGTGTGTGTGTGTGTGTGTGAGTGTGTTTGTGTGTGGATGGATGGATGCTTGCCTTGGTTAAGTGGTAGCTGCTGATGGGCTGCTACTACATCGGCGACGGCGCGGTGCCTGGGCAGGAGATCAACAATGGCACGCTTTGTCATACGAAAAATGGGCGACATGCAGCTCGAGACCGGGAAGACGGCAATGTTTCAGAGAGGGGCACAACATATTCAATAGATGTCCTGGGTACTCTGGCTGGCTGCCTAGCTGCCTGTTAACAGCTGCGGTGCGCAGGGCATTGACAAGATTCTAATTGAATGGCAGCTGGCACTGCCCCAGGCATAGCCCCGGCAAAATTTTGTATAATATGCGCATGGAATCGGAATCGGAATCGGAGTCGGAGTCGGATATAGGTGTCGCCTGCACTTCGTCAGCTATGATGTGGCTGGCTGGCTGCCGTTATCTTTGTGACAATGTTAGTTCAATATAACGTATAATTTGAACAAGTTCTTCGCCCCCAGCTAAAGCCCACTCGCAGCCTGCCATGGAATGTCGCCCAAGTGGGGGACTCAAGCTCAGCTCAATTGAAATTTATTCAGCTGTAATTAAATGCATAATACATAAAGTATTTAGATATGTTAAATATGATTTATGAGCCATTGCCTGGTGCTAAGCTGCCGCTCATTAACTCTTATGTTGCCGATTGTCAATAGTTTAGTTATGGTAATACCGGGCTGCGGGCCAGGTTATAATTGTCAACGCCTGCGTGCGACCTTCTGGCTATAAATATATTATTGAAATTGAAAACTAAACGCTTAACAGCTCACCATAAATATCTATGAAAATAAAAAATTAAAACAACAACTAAAAAATAACAAAATACGCTATGTACTATGCGATTCAAGGGCATTCGATATAAATTGTACGCGTGCCGCGCGGCATACAAAAAAGCTTAACATTAAAAAATAAAAAAACGCAGAGCTGCATTCCAATTGCTGTTCATAATTGTGGGGGTGAGGGTTAAATGCAAGGATGGCCATTGCTTTGACCTAATGCTCCAACTCTGCCCCGTCCAGTGCCAGCAGCTGCTCAAGTATGCAAAGCACAAGCAAACAAAACCATAAAACATGAACTGAAAAAATATTAAGGCGAAAAGCCGAAAAACCCAAATGACGCGCACAAAATTGAAACGCCATTGAAATGTCAGTTGTTGGGCCGCGCTTCGAATCCGAGTATGTTTTGGCCATAACGCATTCAAGTATCAATCTGTATGCGGTTCAAGTTGGGTCACTTGCCCGGCTGGCAATTGGAATTGGTTTGGTTTTTGGGAATTGAATTTGAAATTGAAATCGAAATTGGTATTCAAATAGCAGGTTAACTCGAAACGCTCAACATTGGCGGTGCGACAACTGACAAGCCGTATACAATTGACAATCGTCGAGTGTTGTTTGATTGAAAGCAGCTGCCAAAATTAGTTGAGATTGCAAGCAACATATGACACTTGGCGGCTAACAGACATTTGGCTTATGGGTCTTGCAATGTTGCCGAGCGCATAAACTCAAGTGCCACTTCAAGTGGCGGCTGCTCTAGTTGAGTGCTGAGAGCTAAAAGCTGAGTGCACAACATTTGATCGTCCTTTTTATTATGTTCCTGTCAAAGTTCATGTCCGTTGACACGGCAGTTTAGCTTTGAGTGGAAGTTAAATGTTGAATTATATGCAGTTCAATTGACCAGAACTTAAATGCTGTTATCTTTTATCAAGATTGCAAAACAGCTTAAAACCGAAACGGTTTGAACCAGCAACTTTACTTTTCTTGATTGAGAAAGAGCCTAAAACTGAACTGAACCATGAGTTTACAGTTTTTTGGTTTTGTTCTTTTGCTTATTGAAAATGTTGTAAAACTATAAAGCTCTTGAGCTTGCGCTAAGAATATGTAGAATACGTTTGAAGAACCAAGGTTCAAACCCAAACCTGTTTTAACAAATGTGCAAATCCAGGTTCACGAACCAAGCCTAAATGCGATATTTGAACCGTCAGCCGAACTATTGAGCCTTTTAACAACAGGTTATGAGCTGGAGAGAAAAATACGAAAGGCCAACCAGTTTGACAACGTGTTAAAGCAGCCGTTAGCTGTGACAGCAACATGGGTTAATGTGGGCACAAATGAGCCCTAGCCAGGGTATTGAAAGCGTTTTAAAAGCTTATCTTTCACTTGATATACATATGAATAGCTGACATTCCCTATGCTAATAAAGCCCACAAAATCGCCAAGCGATGAGTTCATGTAAATCTCTCAATTTCAGAAATACAAACACATTAACACAGAGAGCCAGCGTCCTCACAACAGTCCACGACTTATCACACCCCCTTTGAGAAGTCGCACGCTCAAACACGCTAAACACCGCCTACCCCACCACCCCACCCTTAGATATCCATTACAATTTCCCCTGTCGCATTGTTTTTATTGCTGCCTGTCACTCGGCGATTTGGCGCGTATTGACAAATGATGCGCGCGCTAGGAAAAATCTCAACTCAATTCGAATTGCTCAGAACTCGACGCTAATTTTGTGTGACAAATAATTCCAGCTAGTTGTCAATTCTTATAGATAGATAGTCCTGTTGCCTTGCGCCATATCAAGTGTCGCCAGTCTATTCAATTTGAGTGCCCCGCTGGGGCGAGTCCGCCTTGATTGAGGCACTTACGGGGTGGCACTTAATGCCAGCTTGACATGCAACCGAGGCATTTACGCGATTTACTTATATAGTTGTAAATGTATATATAGCTAACACTCTCACTCTTACTCTTACTATCGCCATCGCACTCTCTAGCTGCTCGGTCCTGTCTCATGCAAATTTCTGTACCTATAAATATATATATAATATATATATAAAATACTTGTGCTAATGCTAATCTATTTTGTTTTCAGCTTCTGTTTCCGTCTCGCCATTTGCAGGGCCCAAAATTAATGGTAATTTCATGCTGTCATTGCGCAAAAATCAACACGGCCCCGAAGCGCCAGCAGAACAAAGCACAAAGGTACGTAACTGGGTAATTAAAAGTCTATTAGGGGTAGGCTCCAAAATTACAGCCATAGAGTATTTCCAACTTTCCATCAGCAAGACAAAAAAAAAACAAAAAAAAATAAATACTCAGTCTTACATTAGAGGATATAAATGGGGGAGGGGTTATTGGGCAGGGGCTGATTGTGTATATGTTTATTTTTTGACTCTAGTGTCCTTGGCGAAATGTTTGCCAATGAAAATAAATTGGCAAGACGAGTCACCGGGCACGGGTAGGGGTTGGGGGAACAGTACTCACTTCTTTGACAACAGTAAATTGAAAAGTTGTCTTCGCTTCTTCTTCGCGCCAAACTTAATCAGATCTAGAGCTAAAGTTTTGTTTTATACAAAGATTTAATTAATATCGCATCCGGCCCTCATTTGCATCGCAATGAATTTCCCACAGTTGCGTTGAGCTAGCCTACGAATTCTACTGTTGAGCATAACTCTGAGCTTAAGCTCAAGTTAAGAGTCTGTTTAAGAGTAGAAAAGTTCAGATGGGAATAGAATCTTGGCAACCCTATTTGATATATATATCAAGCATACGTATGTACTATTTAAACATTGATCGAGAATAGTCATGATGTCTAAATAGTCTAGTGTTGGGTAGCAGGTTAAGAAGTTAGACAACCCTGTTAAACAGTAAATGGATAGGACTTGGCTGAAGAAGCCGAACAATTCCGTTGAAACTTTACTTGCCAAAACAATAATAATGCGCAAACTAATTCTGGGTTGTTTTGAGTGAAAGGAGAAGCCTGCGGTTAAAAATTGAGGTAGCTTGGCAACCCTATGAAGTTGAATACATTTTTAATAGGTGTAGAGTGGGTGTACAAAGCGCAATTATTAAAATGCTTGACAACCCTATGAAAAGAAATATATTTAATAAATTCTGTTGAGCTGGCAACCCTATCCACTCTGAGCCCAGACGATAGCAACTCATAGATTCTTCTGCTTCTTTGATTCTTTAGAGTTTAGTGATGAGCTCAACTTCTATGTTTATTTCCAAGGAGCCTTGACAATGGCTTATCTTAAGTTTTGGCCATGAATAATTCAGCTGTTTAAGATCTTTCAATGTTAATAATTAACTGCTTGGAGATTAGATCATCGCTCCATTCGCTTAATATGCAGCTAATGAACATCTATTAGGAGCTTCATATTACAATACTATGCATATCTACAAAACCTTTCTCCATTATAACCATTGCGAATAGGTTAGTCGCACATGCATATGTATATATATATATACTATATATCGCACATTATCGCCGCAAACATTTCATATGATATATTATGAGTGGCTCCATTGCGATGTTTAATTAAAATGCAGTTCGGCTTTTGGCTGAATCATGGCTCTGGCTTTATGTGAGGCTAAGTTAGCTGGCTCGTGCTATTGCACACCTGTCTCTCTTATCTGATTTGTCATGGATTGCGTCGCGACGGCAGATTGCCTGGCGCTAATTAATTAGCTTTATGCGCATAATTAAATGGTGTGTATACACAGATTTTTGTTATACCCTCGTTTAGAGCGTACATCAGTACAAATGGTCGGATCGATATGGCCATGTACGTTGGTCCGAAAGCGTTCAGATCGGAGCACTATACCTTATAGCTGCTTGGGAATGATCAATGAAACATTTCGTTGGCTTTTTTTCACGATTTCTTAAACATATACGAGCTCTTCTACGCTCCTTACATATGGGAAAAATCGTATACACATCAGACTAATCATATAGCTACATATATAGCTCTATATACACTCACAAAAAATTGTGTTTTTATATGGAAAACTGATTTGAAAGTGTATTTAATCTTCGACTTACCATTGTTAGCCGTTCTTTCTTGTTTTATTTGTTTTCGTCATGTTTGCACTCGCGACTCGTGTTGTATGCCCGTCGCTTGGCCCAAACTTTTGCCAACCATTTTTCATACATCTTGGCCATAATGGCAAGCAATTACGACCGCCATCCGGCTGGTCTAGCTGGGGAGAGCATCGCTGCCAAAGTCCACTTGCTGATGATCATAATCGTAAACATACTCATAATCATAGTTATATGCTAGATGTAGTCGTTGCTCATCTGCCGGAAGTTGGGCATACGAAAAATGTTGTAGGTAATTAATGCCCTCGCCTCGCCTGGCCCGGGCCGGCCGGACCAGAGCATGCGGCTTGGTTTTTGATTATTTGATGTTCATGGTTAGTTGCGCCGCGCTCAAGTTTTCGTTTTCGTTTTCGTTGTTGTAGAAACGTCAGTAGAAACGCGTTTGCTTTCCGCAATGTGAAAACTGTCGATTGATTGAGTTTATGTAAAGGATTAGCATATCAGCAGGCCAAAAGTCAATCAAATTCGTTGTTCATTCTTTTGTTTATTTCTGATTCTTCTTCTGCTATTGTATTCTTAATCGCATGATATCATCAATATTCATATTAAACATTATCAAAGGCCTTATCAACGCATCGCGATGTGCTCGTCATCCAATAATTCCGATTCATTGAATCTATTAACAGCCTCCTCCAAATAGAAGCCGCATTAATTATGCAGCCTCTGGCGGCGAAGCTTTGTGAACGATTATTAACTTATTAATGTTTATATTACTTTTTGAATACAACCATGTATAAATGACAACAAATGTGTGTTGTTGCTATCTGTACAATGTATAATTCTCATATATATATATATATATATATATATATATATATTTTTTTTTGTTTAATTAATTTTTTATCATTATATCGATGATGGAGTTTATATATTTTTTCAATCATACGCTTTGTTAATTGCATTAAGCCCAAGTCAATTATCAAATATACAAACCACAATGTTTATAACGATGATGACGACGACGATGATAATAATGTTGTTTAATAGACGGGGGCGCCGTATTATTGAAGGAGCGGAGAGTTCGTTGCCAGAGCCGACGGCTTGTTCAGATTTTTAATTATAATTCCATGACGTTAACGACTTGTCTGTTGTTATTTTAAATAGTTTTGCCATTGCTATTGCCATTGTTTGTTTTAGTGTTGTTGTTGTTGTTGTCGTTGTCGTTGTCGACAGTTGACACGGCGGGTTTTACAGTAGCTGACATCATAAATTGGCCAAAGCAACAGATGCCCACATATGGACAGTTGCCAAGCTCCGGGCGGTTGCACAAAGCCAAGGAGCCTGCAAGTAATGTTGACCATGAGTGAAAAATAGTTTACGTGTAAAGAAAGAAAATAAAAACTGTAAGACCAAAGATACTTGACCTGGAAAGTAAAAGAAAAATATTATATAATAGCTCGAGAGATTTTAATATATATAATTATGATTAAAGATGGTTAACAAACTTCTAGAAAATTTATATTTATAGCACAGCAAAAACTTTGAGCACTTTGATCAGTAAGAACTGGCAGGGAAAATTCTTTTAAGCGAGTTTAATCTAATTAAGGAGATTCAGGCATCTATTATGAACTAATGACAAAACTATGTATATGAAGCTTTCAAAGAGAACGAGGAGATGTTTTTAGAATAAATAAAAATAATGAAACGCTTAGAAATTAATGTAACAAAAAGAAAACAAAAATTAAAGATTGAATGAGGCATAAGAAAGTAATTTAAGACGGGAAGAGAGATATGTTAAAGATTAAATGAAACTTAAACCAAACTCCTCGCAATGAAAGTAAAGTGGAAGCTCTTGATCGCTAAATTTGTAAAAATTACAGTCGATAAGTACAAAACAAGTTGTTTGTCTCAAACAATTTGTTAACAAAAGCAAAAATTATACAATTTTGTTAAATTGAAGATACAACAGGCTTGTGTTAAGCAAAGAAAAGCCAATCAAAAGGTCACAAAATCAAATATATAAGAGAGAGAGAGAAGGAGAGCGATTGAAATACCTGAATAACTGATGATGGCAACAACCTTAGCTTCAAGCAATAGTTACACAAATCTGCGCCGCAAATCTGTGTGTTTTTTTTCTAATTTTTTTTTTTTTTATTTTGAATTTGAGGTTTTTTGAACCCTAGACAGGCGGAAGTCTGAACACTTATGACTCATTTGATGGATAGATAGAGGCAAGGCTGCTGCTGCCGCGAGTCCCAGCTACAAAACCGACTTTGCCCATTTTTTTCTTGCCTTTTTTTCAAGAGCAAGCTACAACAACGAGCTATATTTTTGGTGGCTGCCCCTTCAAAAAATATATAGAGAGAAAAATATGTAGGAGATTTAGCTACGTGTGTGTGCGCGTGTGCGTGTGTGTGTGTATGTGTGTGGGCGTGATTCTCACCCACTTCAACACTTCATTTAATAAATGTTGTAAACACGCACGAATTGAATTATTTATGCTTAGTTGTCATAAATTCATTTGATGCGGGGCGCAAGGGTGTGGGTCGTATACCCACGCACATAATGTGTTTCTAAAGGGGAAGGGTGTGGAATGTGGGGGTGGTGGTAGGGAGGGGTAGGGGGGGGGGGGTATTAGCTGATCTCGGCTGCTGTTGCTGCTGCATTGGGCCAGACAGATGTGCGGCAATTAAGCGAATGCCCTGCCCGATGACTGACAATCGCACTGAAATGTCAGGAGGCGCCTATTTTTAAGTTGACTCCCATGATTTACGATCAGAAAGGTTGGTGGGGGCGGGGTGTGGCATGTGGCAGTGACAAACGTGAGCCTGGGCTGTTGCTTAGTTATCAAGTATTCGCATAAAGTTTGAATTTTGTAATTGGAAATACGTTGCAGCTGCAGTTGCCGCTGCAAATGTTGGCAATTAAATTATGCGCTGCTGCTTTTTTTTGCTGACCCATTTCCCCAGGGCCGAAATGCCCAAAAGCAGACAAACATTGGGCGCATGCCAAGCGAGCAAGAACGGATGCGCATATTACTGAGGCACTGGGCTAAAAGGATGCCTCAAGAACTCAAACAAAACGTTGCCTCCATTCCGGTCTGCCCGGTCCACACCTCCCTTTCAACATTGTCTGCATTTGTCTGCCGCCGACTGAAATGAAAATGAAAATGGAATTAAGCACACACAAGTTTGCCTAAGTATCTACCGAGTGTACGTATGTGTGTGTGTGAAATTCGTAGAACTTCTGGATATTTGTGTACGTATTGCTTCAGCTCTGCACTCGCTAGATACTTGCCACACACATGCCCAAGCAAGCCCAGTCGAGCCGAGCCGTTACGAGGCGAGGCGAGGCAAGGCGTTTGCAAACGCGTTGCAAAGCGTGGTGCAAACAAAAAGTTCAAGTATACTCACAGTGTCTTAAGAGTGCTCTGTCTGATTGTGAGTCTGCGTGTTTGTGTGTGCATGTGTGTGAATAAGTGTTTAAATTGTTACTCTTGCTGTTGTTCCTGTTGTTGCCCCTTACAAGTGAATTCACTTGCATTCTCACTGTCACTGCACTGCCTCTGCTCCAGCTTCTGCCCCTGCCCTTTCCCACCTCCCTCAAGCATTCATGCTATTCTGGCTGCAAAGTCGAGTCAACTAAAATGGGCCGTTTATGTACTTATATTGTTATATTTTCCCGACATGATTCTCAGTATTTGTGTTTATCTCTCTTTTCAACATTTTCATTTTCCTATTTCCTTCATTCAACTTTTTATTTAAATTTGAATGGAAACCTTACTGAACTCTCGTCTCCAGGATTTTCAAATATAAATTGCTTGCAATGCATTAGAAATTTCTGCGTCTGAGGTCAGGGATAAACGAAAACAAATGTCTATCTTTGGCAAGCCGCAGTTTAAAAACCCTTGCTGGCATATGGCTAAGGGCACATTGGTACATTGTAAATGTACAATGTACTCGGGTACATTGTAAATATCGCAATTGTCGAGCTTGGCTAAAATATCTCAAAAAACAAGAGAGCTCAAATTGCGTTTCATCAATCCCATGGCTGCATTATGATATAGTGGACCGATACGACCAATCTCATGACATAGTCCTTGAGACTGACTGATCAGACGAATATACTGCTAAAGATAGTATATTACTTAACTTAACTCCGAGCGTTACACATTGCACGACAGAATGAATATACCCTCTGAAAGGATATTGATAAAAACTCTTCTTCTATTTGAAAGCTAAAACATGACCTCAATTATAGCTTGACAAGAAATTTAGATATTTTTGGCATGCGATTTGATTAAAAGTAAACCAACTCAGAAACATTGTGCCCATTTCGATAAACTTAAACAATTATGGCTACACGTTTAAACTTGTTGTACATATCAAAAATTATGTAAAAGGAGTTCCCTAATAAACACCCCAAAAATGTTGTAAGAAATTGTGTCTAAAAATGTATAAAATGAAGACACAAAAACAGACCAAAACATAATTTATGATAGACATTTTATTATACCTTCATGAAAAAGAAAAGAATTCACAGCAATATAAACGAGGAAAAAATATTTTATTACAGATTATATTTTATCCCATAAGGCTGATCGTTGGCGCTCTATTATTGCAGCCGTTCTCTTTGGCGGATCTCAGTTTAGTACGTTCTGTCTCTCCAGCTTTCCCTCTCTCTCACACCCTTGCTATTTATAAATTTGGAGAAGCTGACAACAATGACAATGGCCCTGGCAGGGACTCGAGACAATGGCAATCAACAGGCAGCGAGACGAGCTGCCACTGAAACCAGCGGCGAATTAATCTCTGAGATGGCAGCGCTGAGAACGAGGCCGCCGGGAAGCATATGGCGCTGCGTGCCGACAGGACTTTAATCATTGAGGGGCGGCAGACAAGTCTGGCAGACTTGAGAGCCTCGGCCCATTCCGGGCCGCCAGCCCTGATGCCCGCTCGTGTCTGTCCGCCCGTCTGTCTCTCTTTCTGTCCGTCTGTCTGTCAGTCGACGAATGTGTTTTGAATTATTGCGCTGTAAATTCAAAAAGGATAATGCGCCTGGTATAGGGCTTCTGGGCTCTGGCTGCAGCTACTCGACTCGGGCCTCGAAAAATGGCAAAACAAAAGGATATTGTGACAAGGATTTATTAGTGCGTCCTGCGTCGACGGCTACGGGGTAAACTCGTCCATTGTCTTGCCCTGCCCGTTGTCATTTATGAATTTCAGGGTTGATTTGAGGCACACACACAAACCCACATACAGACAATGCATAGGGTGTGGGGTCAGCTGAGAGCGCTGCCCGCTCAAGTGTCAAAGCGCAATTATTGCTCATTGCAACGCTTACAGCTTCCGGGCTCAGTGCGTACATCGCCCACATGAAGCGAACAGCAGCAGATTCTGCGTCCTTTCAACCCGACTCGACTTGATGCGGCTCAGCTGCAATTTATAGCATTCAATCTGTTTTTGAAAATATGCTCCGCTGCGTCCCCCCGCCATTGTATCCTTACTCGTTGCTTTGTTATACTCTGACTGGGAAAAGCTAGCATCCCCAAGTCCGAATCGACCGAATCGGAACGCTATATCTTATAGCTGCTATGGGAATGATCGGTAGAGTGTTAGGAACAAGTTGTCCTGATCTATATGATCAACATCTCGTCTATATCGTACTACTATATCACATAGCTGGACAAAATTGTTTTTGCATTAAAAACTTTCGTATGTTTTCTTGACCCCACAGCAATCATTATTTACGAAGCAAACTATTCTCCACACAGATCTGCAAAATCGTAACAAATCGATCTACAATATCATCTTGCTCCTGCAGTAATAAAAGGGCGAATTTGTAAGTTTGCCAAGCTATTTGCCTGCAAGGGTATTTAAACTTCGATAGCCCGAAGTGAACTCCAACCTCTTGTTGTGCCTTGTGTTTTTCTTTTAGCTGTTGCACTTTGGTTTAATTACGTAGAACATTGCATGGCAAATCCTGAATGACAAATGTTTTGTTTTTGCGCTCATAGAGCAAAGGAAACTGTAAGACGCGCAACTCAGCCAATCGAGGCTGACCATAATCACAAAAGGGTTGGTGTATTGACTATGCCCCATCTCTGAATGGCCAACAGATCCATTTAGGACACGCCAGCCCCATTCATTGGCACACTGTGGTTATATCCAAACTGGCAGCCAAAAACATTTGACTAATTTATTTAATGGCCTGGTTATTACACGAACATGATGCCGATGCTGCCATGGGGGAGAATCTATAACAAGCAGCCCATTCGCAGGTTACGCTGCCCCAACTCCACTCAGAAGTTGCTTGTATTTACAAGGCATTGAATAATGGCCAAATCTGCTGCAAAAGTTTTATTGCACTTGCCAAATTAATTTGCCACAAAAGTAGAAGGCGCCAGACTCGATGTTGTTGTTGCTGTTGGCTGGCACTTTGCTAATGTGGACTACTTGGCAATGGTAAATGGAAATGAAAACGGCAATGGCAATGGCAAAGCAAATGGAAATGACTATAGAAAACAAAAACAACAACAACAACAACATTCCAAAAACAAACGTGAAATGTGAATAGAAAAGTTGAGGTCTGAGATTGGGCTGTGTTTTGTTGGGATGCTGCTTGGATGTATTTCCATCCGCTCCTAAATGTGCGTTCATTAATTTAATTTTTCATTATGCAGCGGTAAATGAAAAGTGTCATAAGACCCAACAGAGCCATCATGGTCATAAACAAAAGGCCAGAAAACCGGACCGAACTGTATGGCCCCAAAAGGCAGCACCTTTTTATTTTAATATTTGGTCATTAAAAACAGTTTCCAGACTCACTAAGCACAAGAAGACGGCGACGACGACGTCGACGACCCCAAGCCCACAGTACCATAACCAAACAAAATGAGTCCAATTCACGACGTTTTTGATTTCGTTTTTTACACACACACACATACACTTATACGAAAGTCTTGTTTTTTATGATGACAACGCAAAATGTCGAGAAAAATGCGTAAAGGAAAAACAAATCGTTGCACACGGCAGCAGCAGCAACAACAACAACAACAACAATAACCTTTAACGCCCCAACAATTAAGGCTAAACGCTTTTATAACATCAATTGTGGGCGTGGCAAGTCGAAAAAACTTTGGGAGTTGCGTAGCAGGAACTGGAGTCGGGTGGTCTGCTGCCAGTCTTTGGAAAGTCCTCAGATTAATGACACTGCGCGATTTTTACGATTGTTTCTTTAAGTTACAAAAAAAACAAAAAACAAAACAAAGTTACGAGGCATTTGGCATTTTTTTCTCTCGGTTTTTTCTTTTTGAAATTTATGAAATTTTACCTTTTGGCCAAGCAATTTGCTCCATTTACATTCTTTATTAGCCAAACGGCGAGTTAGCGGCGCTAAAAAGTTTTTTTCTTTGCATTTTCTGCTTTTTTCTTTGTTTTGTTGCCTTTGTTGGGCAAGGAATTTCTTCATCGTATGCAAGCTATATAAAATCGGCATACAAAAGATTGAACCCAACAACAGGCGGCTGGTGGTGGGGGTGGTTGGAGGGGGAGGTTGGTTAAAGGCCAATATTTAACTCTGAGTTATGGCCAAAGTCGAACTGAAAATACAAACTTTGTCAATTTGTTTGGTAGCATACGAATAAAATTTAGCAAAGCTGAATTTTAAGATGATCAAAGAAGTTGATGTGGAAGGAGTTTGGATATTCTGACAGAAAATTAAAATTAGCTTGGCATTAAAGACATGCAAACTTAAGCTGAATGACTTTTTAATATTGTTAATTAAATATAAATATTAATTAGCAAATCAAAGGATTTGTTTATAAACAGAAAGTAAGTTCAAGGCTGCGTCAAGTGAACTTCATATGAGATTTGTTTCTAATTAATTTGCCAAAACAATAGACAATAGATTGTCTTCTTTAATGCCATGTACACTATATACTATAATAATTAATAAAGGATACATAGAATACGTTTAAATAGATCTAACTAAGATGGGTTTTAGCCAAGTCTAGCTTGAGGTTTCAAAACGGCATCATTCGTTGTTCAGTTCGCTAAAAAACTGCATCCCTTAAAGAACTTATCCACCAAGAGCAGAACATATTTAGGAATGTATTTAAATTGAAGATTAACCAACTTAACTTATGCCATTTAATTGCCAAGCATTATTTATTTTGTTATTAAATTGTTAAAAATGTGCATAAAGCATTTAGTTTTTGTAAATGTGTGCAATTTCAGCCTTAACACAAACTGACTGCAGTTGTGTCTCTTCAAGCATACTATTGCATATTATTTATTATGGCCAGCACCAACAGCAGCACACAAGTTGGCAGCCCCCATTCAGCATCACCTCTGCCCCCGCCTCCACCTCCGCTACCCCCATACTATTCGTCATCCACATGGGGAATTTAATAAATTCATCATCTTTCATTTAGTTGCTGCAGCCAAGTCTGTTACATGGCTGTCCCTTAAATAAAAGGAAAAAAAAACAAGTAAAATGAAAGGAAAAGAGAAGGAAAAATTATATAAATGTGTGTAGTAGTAGAAAGAAGGGAAATCACCAGGAAAGAAATAAAGCGAAGTAAAATTTTCGCAGACAACGTGCGCTAAAGATGAGCGCAGTCGACGCTGTCGATGGAGGCGTGGCAGCGACCTCGACGTCGGCGTCAACGTGGACGCCGGCGTCGGCATTGGAGTTGCCCAAAAAAGCAAAAGCAAAATCGTGACTGTCATTTCAACGAAGCGAAGTTATTTTTCATGACAAAGCAGCCGAGGAGTCGTCCTCCGACTCATTTTGCCAGACGGCGGCAAAGCAGATAATGGGCGACAGGGATCGGCGGAGCAGTTGTACGGGCCCAAAAACGGATAGGCGGACGGGGCAGAGTGATAGCTGTACAGGCTATATGATGTTCCCAGTGCGAGTCTGGGGCCAGGGCACAAGTGCAGTGCGGAGCGTTGCGCGCCTGCGAGCATTCCAGCGTTAAAATACCTTTTACTGGCACATTACCAGCAACGCCGCGCGCTGCCCAACCATCGCCAGCACCAACACTACACACCCACCCACTTACCTACCCGCCCGCCCAGCAACTAAGCCAAACCGCCGCCGCTGGAGCTCAACAAAATGCAGCTCTGCCAGCGTCGCTGTCGGCGTGGCTGCGTTTTTCATGAAATTATTACGACTTTGGAAATGGGGTCGTACAAAATGTCGTTACGTTCAGAGGCTCCCCCATCTGTGTGCCCAACACCCCCCCCCCCTCTTCTTTCCCCTGGTTGCCCCTACTTCATAGCGTTACCCTTTCACGTGTCCCTCGTTCGCTCAACGTTTCGCCGCCGTTCATTTTAGTTTATTGTTGAAAATCTTTTGATTGTATCTGCGGAAAATGTTTGAAAATTGGTTAAAGTTGAAGCCGAAATTGAGAGCCATGATGCAAGCTGACAAGCTACCATTGTGTGTGTGTGTGTGTGTGTGTGTGTGTGTGTAGATGTGTGCATATGTGTGGGCGCTTGAGAGTCTTTAAATTCGATATAACATGTCTTCACAGAAAGACAAAATCTAATTGTTAACATATAAAAGATCAATACGAAGTGCGAGAGAGACCGAGATAGCGGAAGAGAAGCGGTGAGAGATCAAGGGAGAAAGAGTGAAAGAGATCGAAAGAGAGAGGGAAGTTAAAATAGCGAAAGAAAGAGAGAATAGAGTGGGATAGACGGAGAGAGGGCGAGAACAAGATAATGAGACAGAGACAGAGAATGTTAGAGAAATAGTAATTGAATAGGGAGAGATTATCGTGACCCATCGCCTAAACTGACCCACGAATATTACTCTCCTCTTTTCGTCAGTCTCGCTGAAAAGAGAGTGATAAACAAAGAGAGAGATTGACAAAGAGGCAGATAGACAGAGAGAGGGGAAAGACTGCATTAGGGGAGACAACGAGAGAGTGAGATACAGAGATCGCCCTCCCTCTTTCAGAGAGAAAACATATTAGCGAGAGAGTGATAGAGAGAGGGAGATAATGTGGGCGACAGAGAAAGTGCAGTTAAAGGGTAGTTGAATGGGAAGAGATATTCTGTGCTCAATCACCTTAACTGACCCATAAAAATGTCTCTTCTCATCTCAACTCGTCTACTCACTGAGAAATGTTTGTCGCGCGCTCGTAAAGTTCGCATTAAAGAAATATGTGTATAAATAAAAAAGTGAGAGACATTACTTTTATTTTTTATACACCAGGTACTTGCAGACAGCACACATATTTCTTTTCTTATTTTTCACTTTTCGTTATATTTTTTTTGTATTTTCGTTTTTGTTATTCGACTTTCTCGCAAATGAAGTTGCCCGGCATCGTCGCCATCATCTTCATTATGGTCATCATCATTCGAGAATGTAATAAGCGTGAAATAATTGACATTTAAGCAAAGCGCACGCACATAGACAATGGAACCAAGAGACAAGCCGCTGGACAAGTCTAGATAGCATCTTCCCCCTCCTTGTCCAGCCCTGCCTTGTTCCCCTCCGAAGCTGTTCGCTTTGTAGGCCAACTCCAGCGCACAGTGGAGCCCAAGCGCAACGTTTAAATCGAGAATCATGACAGATGACCGCACGTACTCACTTCTCTCTTACTTTAACGTCCCACGAACGAAACGCAGTCGAAGCTTGGAGCTGGAGTTGGAGTTGGAGAGTTGCGGACGCAGTCTGTGATTCTTGTGGGGCTACGTTTCTGGGTCATGAACCAAAAATGTAAAATAATAAGTTGGCTTTAGAAAAAAAATCGTCTTCCCCGCACATCCCCCTCCTTATACCCCCCTTTCGCTTACCTATTTGCCAAATTTTGTTTGAGTTCTTGTCGATTTGTTTTTGGCACGTTGAAGTACCTGTGCGCGAAAAAGGTGGAGGGGCAGCGGCGGCGGCAACGTGAAACATCTGTCAATGCGACACGTGATGTGTTTGCAAAATTTGTACACACACACCCCCACACACACACACACACTCACCGCAAATTGCCGTTTAAAGTGTGTGATAGTTGGGTGCCAAGGTAATCAGATTAGATGCCAAATGATAGAGCGCCCGGCATTTCCTAGAAATATTGCAGCAGGTTGAAAAGAACTAGCTGGACCATTGTTATAATAATTCTCTATACATATATTAAGCTGTTTGTCGTGACAGACTGACTGACCGATTGGTGACCAACGCACAGGAAAAGCCTTAGGAGTTTTCTAGCTTCGTTTTGCACAGCATTTGGGGAATTCCTTCCATTACTGAATTTCGGCTTCAAGCTTATTTCCAAAGACATTTGTGAAGACATTTATTTATGTTTCACTCTTTTCGATAACTGCAGCACTTGCATGGACTTTGCTTTGATGTACGAAATTTCCAGTTTCAAATTTATTTTTTAATGTCTCTATCAGAAAATATGGAATTTGGAAGAGTTCAACTGACGTGTGTGAGAAAAGTTGCAAGCTCTTGATTGCACGTTGTCCCGCAAAGTACATAAAAACATTTTCTCCACTATCTGTCTGGTATTTATTATATCTCTATATATAAAACTGTTTGTCCTGACTGACTGACAGATTGGTGATCAGCGCACAGCCCAAACCGTAAGAGCTAGGAAGCTGAAATTTTCACTGTAGCTACCTTATGTGATGTAGGTGCACGTTAACACGGGGTTTCGGGAAGTTCCACCCGCAAGTGTGGAAAAATCGCGAAAAACGTTTGTATGTAACTTTTTTGTTGACCATCCGATCGGCCTCAAACTTATTTTCAAAGATCTTTGTTCAAATTAATTTGAGGGGTGTTTCACACTTTTCGAAAAATCCGTTCCTCCTTGATGGAAATGGAGGTAAAAAATTTGGTGGGTGACGTTTCGCGCTCAAATTCATTTCCAGAGATCTATAAGAAAAATCATTTGAGAAGTGTTTCACACTTTCCGCAGAATTCAAACTTCTTCGGGGGGAATGCGATTTAAAGATTTTTTGGGCGAAGTTTTAAGTTGTGTCCGATTTGCTTCAAACTTATTTTCAAAGCTCTACATTTGGGAAATTCCACTCGCAACAGTGGTAAATTGGCGGAAAACGTTTGTATGAAAGTTATTTGTTTACCGTCCGATCAGTTTCAAAATCATTTTAAATTTGTTTGAGAACATTGATTTTATAACATACGTGCCACGGGCAAGGCCGGGTTATACCCGCTAGTTATATATATGATATCCCCACTTATTCTTCTTCTTCTTTTTGTTACAGTCATCGCCATCAATGACCCCAACTAACTCGTAAATGGTAAGTGCAAAATTGTCTGTAAAATGCATTTTAAACTCACAATCCGAATCAGGGGCGTAGCGATCCGCCTCCTTCACCCATTACAAAGAACATTGCATAAAACACCCTCCAATGCACCCTCAACCTCGCCCTCGCCCTCAAGCTCGCCTTCGCCCTCGACCTTAACATCTACGATGGTCACGCCCCGTGCTGCGGCGCCAACTAAATTGCTTTGCAGCTCAGCATCAGGCAGCAGCTTTACCTATAAACCAAAATGAATGACTGAACAGACTAGGGTGGGGTAGGGCCAGGGTATCTGGTGTGAGGTTGCAATATAAACGGCTGTGAATGCAAATAGATGCGATGCGAGTATATGCAAAAATCTCATGCTGACTGAAACCTCGTCATCATCAGCAGCAGCGCCAGCCGGAAAATGCAATCGCATCGGGTGGTCATAATATGCTTGTCGGGTGGAGTTTTGCGTTCTGCTGGAATGGTGGCAGGGGGAGGGGGCAGTGTTAAGGGGTTAACGTGTGGTCTTATCGCGAGGTCGTCCACAACGTTCACAGGCAGGGGCCAGTTGTTGGTGTTAAAAAATACTGGCCACAGGCAATGTCATCATCTCCATGCCCATCGTCATCATCACCATCGTGTGAAGCTCTAAATGCAACATTTTGTTTTTTTTCTTTCCCCCACCCCATTAACTTTGACCACGCGTAAAATCGCTCCAGCCCCCCACTCCTCCAGCGTGGCGCCCTTCTATGCCATTTGCCTGAGTTTTTATTAGAATTTCCTAGTGGGTTTGGCAGCAGCAGCAGGGGCACGACTTTCGTGCTTATGTGATGAATCAATCCGTAGCGACACCGCCGCATTTAGCGGTTGCAGGCAATGCGACTTCTATCGCATTACGCCATCTGCCGGCAGTTAAATGAGTTAAACAGAGACCCCATTACGGCTAGCATACAGAGCGATGGTCCGTTAGAGCTTCAGCCCCATCAACAGCTTGCAGCTTAACAGATTAATGCGACCCACTTGCGTGGGCAAACAGCGTAATTATTTGCAGCCCAATTGGCCAGTGGCTCCTCCGTAACATGAACCACTCAGTTGCATGTTAACGTTGGGGTTTTCATATTGAAGCCGATTTAATAAGTTCAAGTTCAATTTTTGACTCAAAGATCAGCAAATGGCGTTTTTTGGCATAACACATAAGATTTGGGTAACTTTATCTGAACAAAGGGCTCTGTGAAACTAAGATTAATTAAAAACTTAATCAAGACAACTAAAAACAGAATCTTTAGTTTTAACTTGAAAATTCTTACAGATCACTAGCTGCAAAGTATTTATGCACTTGTATATAACTTGCAGAATGAAGTATCTTCGTCCCCATAAGGTATACATATTCTTGATCAGGTCGACGAGCTGAGTCGGTCTAGCCATATCCGTCTGTCCGTTCATCTATCTGCCCGCTTCGAAATCGAACACTTTAAAAACTAGAGACTTGAAATTGAAAATACATATATTTGTTCCCATTCCACACGCCGAAAGCATTTATTATTAATGTCGATATCCCATTCCTTTTCTAAAATATCGATGAAAAGCGATTTTGAGAAATTCCAATTCTAAAATTCTAATTTCTGTGCTTACCATGATACCGAAACTCCATATCACAAAGAGAACCTCAACATAAGAAGTTGGTCCGAAACATAAAACCGAACTCAGCCATATAAATTGGACTTGCATCCCTGATTAAGATATTTGGTACCCAGTGAACTTTGCACAAATATTAATCAAAAGCTGCTAGCACAATTGAACTTAATTTAATTTAATTAACTTAAAATTTTTGAAATTTAAGCTTTTATCCTAAAGCTTTGGATTAATCCTGAAACTTTTTCGCGCACTTCGCTTAATTTCAAGCTGAAAGCTGTTATTAAAGCTCTTAGCTTAAAAGCTTTTATTCCTGATTAAAGCGTCTTAGTTTTTTTAAATTTATATTTAAAAATTTAGACTAAGTATACGTATTAGATGACTCGCAATTAACAAGTGTTTATGCAATTAGCCTTCATTACAGCCCCTTTCACTCCTGCCTCAACGGCAATTGCTGCCAACACGTGTTTATGTTGTTTATATGCTTTTGCTATTGTTGGTGTTGTTTTTAGCCATGTTTGCACAACAGACACCAGGGCCATAAATATTGTACGTTGCCTTTAATATGCAGTAAGCTGTTGAATTTATTTGTACAGCTCAACAAATTCCAATGATTTTTTCATAACTGATTTGGCATCGCGGCTCAGCGTCCCGCATGCTGACACAACCTCTCTCCTCCCCGCCCCCCTTCGCACACCCAGTGCTAGTTAACCACTTGGCATGTATTTTAAATCATGACATAAACACTTTCGCACATCCCAAGCTGCAATACAACCAATTCAGCCAACACTCGACAGCTATTTTGTTTATTTATTCGTTTGTTTGTTGCTGTTGCCAATGACTTTAATGATTTTTGTGGTCAGGGTTATGCAATTGCAGCAAGGGACACGAATTCAGCTCATCAGCAGCAGAACGCGCTACAAATATTTATATATATGTGTGTGTATATCTATAGACATATATTTGCTATCTGATATTTGATGTGCGTTAGTATGTGTGGCTAGCAATTAGCACAGCGGACCGATGGGCAAATGGAGCTGGTGCACACAAAAAAATAAACACTAAGAATGTTGCAGTCGGGTGAAACCGACTGTATAATATTCGTTCACAGTCCAAGAACGGTTTGAAAATATGCTGCAGTTCAATTTCTTAAAGATATATCAAATGATCTGATTCATCGTTTTACCGATTGATCAACTTTTTGGAGAAACTTCCGATATCCTACGATATCCTACGCGTAGACTCAACCTAAAGAAGTGAAACTCATAGGATCTGCAAAGCCAATATACTCTTTTCATTTTGTAATAGAGTTAAAGTATTACTTGTCTTTTGGCTTCCAAAGATGAGCTGCAGCGATTTTTGGGGGCATAAATAAATTTTTTTAAAAATAGCCAAAAATGTTATGTACACCAAACCTAACTTTCAACTGATTATTTCTATAAGAACTTACAAATAAATTGTCTCGATGCTACCGACTGCGATTAATACATTCTCGAAAGCAAATAGACGTAGTTTGACATATTTGCAATAGAATAGTCTTAAGCTGAGAGACAAACGGACAGATGCACGTGACTATATCGACTCGCCTGTTAATAAAGACCCAAAATGGATATGCTTATTACATACAGCATAATGTAAAGAATCTATAATACGCTCTGTTAGGGTATAAACTTTATCTAATCGGCTTTACAGAACGCTTGTTCGTTTTAGCCAAGGCTCGCCTATCTGTCAGCGCAAATATTGTCACAAGCTGCCAGCGACGACGACGTCGACGACGAGGAGGAGGAGGAGGAGGAGTAGGAGTAGGACGAGGACGTCGTGCTGTCGTCCAAGCTATCAGATTTCAGTGGAGAACGGTAGAAAGATTTCGCTGTAAACCGAACTGTGCAATTATTTGCACAACTAATAATTCACTTTAGTGTTTCATTTAGTGCAAATATTGATAATGCCGCTCTCAAATGCAGCAAAACCTCGTCTATTAGGTGGAGAGAGGAGGAGAGAGAGCGGAAGAGACAGAGGGCGAGGCATGTGTCTCCTATCTGTGAGAGGCCCAAGTAAATAATCAGATGCACAGCATTAGCTTATTTTATTTAATATTTCTTGGCTTTTTTTCGTCTTTTGCATTTTCCAAAAGTCATCAACATGAGTTGGCCAAATTTAGCGTTTCATAAAAACGAAAATTTTGTAAAACTTTAAATTCCCCCCGGATGATGTTAAATACCCAAAGCCAAACAATGCACAATTTTTTGTTGTTTCACTGCTCCGTTCTCAGATCTTAGATTTAAGATCGTGGATCTTGGCATGCAAGTCATGCAGCCGGCCTTTGGGGGAGGCCTCGTCGAGCATTTTAGATGTTTTTATTGGGGTCTCCCCACATGCTCTGCGCGCGCGTATGTGTGCGTGTGTGTGTGTGTGAAATGTCAACATCATGTGGCAAGAAGAACTCCATAAGCCGATTACTGCTGTTAGCAGTTGCCCATTTTTGGTTAGCTGTGACGATGCGACGGCCTTGAGAATCTCTTTCGGTTTGTTTATTGCTTCGTCTAAGCGTTCAATTGAACTGACAAAGCGCAAAAAAAAAAAAAAAAACCAAAAAAAAATAAAACAGCACAAACAGAGCTTTCATTGACAGCAACACTTCCCTTGATGATTGCCGACGACATTTCAAGCTTGACGCTGAGAACTGAATTATGCGCCACTTGTTAACCATCAGTCAACATCAAATGCGCTGCTTTAAGTTAAATACAAAAGCAAATTTGCTGGCAATGCATTTCAATTAAGCTTTGATTCAGTTTTAAATATAGTCAGTTTTGGCTTGACTTAAGAACTGAGCGGTTAAGTATTTCTATATTTCAAGCTCCGATCAAAGTTTGAGCAGTTGTCTTTCTGCGAATTGAACTATTCGCTTTTAGTCATCGCTCAATTGGAATATTCTTATTTTAATTGCAGCATGAACGCAGAAATTGTTTGGGGTGCTTTCAATGAATCTGGGCTTCTATTGAAGACAATGAGAATTGAACGAAAACTTAATCATTGAATTTATACTATTAAGAAGCAAATTTGATCTAAAGGCTGTTTATTTTACTCAGTCTTCGCTTGATATTTAATTAGAATTTAATTTAAATTTCAATTTTTAGTTAAATTTCAAACATTTTCAATGAGAACTTTACTTTTTTAATATATTGAAGGCTTCAGTTGAACCGAGGTTTTAACATTCAATTCCAGTTTACGCTTGAATTTCAATTCAATTCAGTTTTCAATTTCAGTTTTCAGTTAATTATCAAACACTTTCAATAGACTCTTCACATTTTGAATAATCTCATGACTAAAGCTGGACTAAGCTTGCAAAGCTGTGCATTTCAATCAAGATTTTATTTGACTTAAATTATTTTGTGGAATAGTATTTTAGGAATATGTACTTGAAAAAACCTTTGCTTGTATTTGAATTCAGTTTGAATTTCAGTTTTCAGACAACTTTCAATCGTTTTAAAAAAATTTCATTGAGAATTTTACTTCTTTAATATATTTTTCACTTCAGTTTGATTGTGCTTGCAACGTTGGGTATATCAATCAAGCTTTTCAATTTCAATTTTATTTATCAGTGCATAAAAACTTTTGTGTAGCTTAAAATTTAAAACAGCTTTTGATTCAATTTGTATTCAATGACAACTACATATATACCTAACTAAATGCTGTTATGCTGTTTTAATTACACTATACCTATGAATTTAAATTCAATTCCCTTATAATATTGCATTCAATTCAATGATAATTGAATAGATAAATATAACTTCAACTCATTTAGGTTCTTTGAGCTGTCCATTTCAATCAAATTTCGTTACGATTTCATAAATCGCTCTAATCCACGCAGTCTACGATCCATATCCAAGTAGATGTTCAACCAGTTTTTCGCTTGAACGGCACTTTCAATCAGTGCCATTGGACTCTTTCAATCAGCTTAAGAGAGAGAGAGAGAGAGAGACAGGAAGCGGGGCGTGGTCGCTGCGGCTGCTCGTCATTCACCTTGGAAAAACTTGGAATGCACATTGAAGCGGAAAAACCAGTAATTAAATGGCTTCACTTTTACGCTTTTTTCTCTTTCGCCCAAAAACGCTTCTTCTTTTCTTTTTAAACTGTTTGTTTTTGTTTTTCGCCAGTTTTGTTTTTTTTTTTTTTGTGCTCCCAGCCAGTCTCTGTGCTAGCCCGTCCAATTTGTAATTGAAACTTTCATTTTCATTTTTTCCACATTTTTTTTTGTTGTTGCTGTTTTTGTTTCTGTTTTGCGTTTGTCTATTTACAATTTTTAAGCATGTAATGAAAACCCGGCACCGCTCAAGATCTGTGAATGTTCAGCCGGTTGGGCTATGAACCAGTTGACATTGCCACTAGCTGCCGTACACCGAATTGTGGCGCTACCCTCTCGCTCTCTCTCCAGCTAATAAAAGCAAAGGCACAAATACAACATATTGCAAATATGTTGAAATTCAAACCAGATACAATAACATTTAAAAGCTTTGTCACATCAACACAATTTGCAATTTTCAATTTGCAATTGAAATTAAAACTGAAGCTGAAACTAATATTGTAGTGAAAAATGAGCGTACATTTCATATTTAGATGAAAGTGCATGTATGCAAACTGGAAAGTGGCTGCAAATTCGAATAACATTAAGAGCCGAAATGTGAGACGGGTTCAGCAAAGATAAACATATTTGTTGGCCACATACGATTTTCATATATTCATATATTTTTTTCTAAATTATTGCAAATTTCTTCGAGTGAAAAGAGAACCTAATTGCAAATGGCAAATTAAAAGTTGCTTTGAAGGCACTCATTTTAACATTTTTCGATTATATATATTTAAATCGTAAAGCTGTAAGCAATATACGGCTGGCCCCAGCAGCTACCCTCGCTACCCTACACTTCGAGTGTCGGGGCGCTAAGACGAGTAAACAAATTGGCTTGTAATTTGATGAGTATATGGCGCTTCCGTTGTCGCGGTGCGGCTCGGCGCGGTGTCTAGTCGCAAGGGTGAAAAGTTGCGCAACGAGTGTCTTATAAAGACGGCGCCCGCCCCCTCCTTTCTGTTCCTCCACGAGGTGTTGTAAGTGTTGAGGCGGGGTGTGGTTCGTAATGAATGACATGCCATAATAATGAATGACAAGAGGCATGTTGCCAGCTGCCCAGTTGCCCGTTAGTGCCTCCTACCTGTGCGCAAATCAATGGCTCGACTTTAACAAATGATGAAATACGATACTTGGCCGCACGGCCGGCCAACGGCGTGGCCGTTGCTGTTGCCATTGGCGCTGTCGCTGGCGTTGGCAGCACAAATAGCCGGAGACATAGAGTGCAGTTAGTGTTAATGAAACCCAAGACCAAAACTAACTAACGGGGCCAATAGCAGCAGCAGCAACAGCAGCAGCAGCAGCAGCTGAGGCAGACCTGCAAAGATCAAGGAAGTAGTTTTACGAGGCAATGTGGCAAGGGGTGGTCGCTGAGCCGTGGTAGGGGTGTTCCACACACCCTGCACCCGGGATATATCAACTAAAACTTGTCTGCCGTCGCAGTGAAAAAATTAAGCGCATAAATAACGTATACGCCGCATAAGCCAACGCATATCAAGCCCGTCCGGCGCCTCAATGATGACAATAAGAACAACAACAACAAAATGTCCGTAAATGAACAAAAAATAATTAAAAATGCATTTTTCATTAAGGCATTAAAATGCACAAACACACACACACACACGCACAAATTCACAGATGCCGGCAACCATTCATTTAATTCATTTATCTGTGGGTTGGCTCGACCAGTTCATTGATTACAACGCCAGTCCCAGCGCAACATGCTACAGTGTATGCAGCCCGGAGTCTCCGACCCGATCAGCTATGTGCCCCTCGCGCCCTGTGCCACCGTGCGGTGGACACAGACTCGGCCTGAAGCTCTTTGGCCGCTTTTATGTCATTTGGAAATTATCATTAAAGCTCGTTGTGCGTGGTACGAGGGGCTGGCGCGGGGAGCACAGCACAGATATGACCACTTCATTTTGCAAACAAACAACAGCAGCAACAACAACCACAACAATAATAATAGTAGCAACAATAACAGCAGCAACAGCAACAACTTCAACTGCTCGACCGGTCGGCTTTGCCAGAGGGTTGCGGCGCGTGACGGTCATTGAAACAATGCGCGAAAAAAACGCGTGAAATTAAAACAATAAAAGGCAGCTACAGCAACAGCAACAACAGCAACAACAACAAGAAAACGTCAAGAGCAAAATGTTCAGTTAAGTTTTAATTTTCACAAGTGTGAAAAATACTATTGAAAAGGCCGCACACAAAGTGCGCCTCGGCAACGAGCTATTTCCGCCCCGGCAGCAAAAAAAAAAAAAATATGCAACTTTGAAAAACTGTTGTAAAGTGGCAAAAAAAAAATGTGAAAAAAAGTAAATGACAGAACAATTATCTTCGGCTTGCCGAAGCCTTAATACACTACCTATTTTAATTTAACTTAATTGTTATCTTAACACAAATCTTGTCAAAGAGAAGAGAGCGAGACAGAAAACTTGGTTAAAAGAATGTCTCCTTTTTCATGGAAAAACTCTACCTTTTAACCAATCATAGTTATAGTGTATATATAAAAGTCTGCCCTACATCAAATTGAACTAAATTATTGGATTGAGATATTTTGAGTAGAACAAAACACTTTGTATTTAACCAAAAAGGGAGCATATTTATCAGATTGCGTCATAAAAGATTGAAAACTGATGTACCTCACACTTTGTGGGCTCGAAAAGCTTTGCACATTTAAAATTATTATGCTCGCTGAAAGAGCAAACATAATAAGTTAATGTGCTTTAGGAGCAAGTGCTCTATTAGTAAATACCCTGTTCAATTCGAACTACATTTTAAATACGCACATCGATATTTATCGGCTTTGGCTAAATGAGCAGAGTAAGCATAACATATGTAAGCTGCTTCTAATTATGATATGCCAGATCCTATGATCGCTGCGTTTATGCAGATAAAGCTGCATAGCTTGATCGTCTTGGTTTGTATATGCCCATTTTGAAAAAGTAGTGGGTATCAAAAAACTTCTCGTCATGACAAGGAATGTTGCGTTGTTGTCGCGACCACTTTGCTGAACTGCTTGTGGCCCGAGTGTTAAATTATATGCTTTTCTTATACATTTTCGCATGCATGTGTACTTACTTAATATGGACATGGAATACGGAGCAGGCTGCGCCTTGCAAGTGTACCAAAAGCAAAGCTGACACGAATTTCAAAACAATCAATCCAGCATGGGTGAAAAAGAATTGAAAATGAATTAAAAAAGATATCGAGCGCGAACATATCGAACTTATCAATTGAAAGCGAATTAAAGACAAAACGAATTCAATTGAGCAAATCGAATTGTAAGCATTAATAAAGTAAATATAAGATTTTCTGCGAAAAGTTAGAGAATCATTTATAGTATAAAACTTGAATCTATAAACTGTATACTAACTATATATATGTATATATATATATAATTTGACTTGATTAATCTACGCCCAGTCCCAACTTTAAGAGCTAGACAGCTGTTATTTTTATTGAAGCTTTTGTTCAAAATTTGTAGCACAAAGTTGACAGTAATTAAAAATTCATTTGATTATTAAAATAAAAGTGTTCATTTGCTTTGTTAACTACAAGTCTGTCATGTGTACATGTTCTTTGGCAGTCCAGCTAAGCGTCAGCATGCTGAGAGCAAAGCTGAGATCAATGCTTGGAGCTCAAGCTCCCGTGAACACATACCTCTTCTCTTTTTTTCTAATTTAACTTCGAATATTTTTTTTTTGATAACTAATGAAAGAGGAAGATCATTGATGTGTAATTGAGGCGAGTTAGGAGACAGGAGTTGGGTAACAGGGCCAATGAATAGACGCGTGGTGGCAATTTAAGCGGCTTTCTGTCTCCCTGAAGTTGGCGCAAGTTGCGCAAACAAATTTTGATACCACTTGCATTTCTTAACAATATACACCAATTTCCTCTAGTTAGAAACAATAGAACCGGTAAACAACAATTGAAAGAGGCAGAGAAAAAAAAGATAAATAAAAGATCGCATAAAATACAATAGACATTGGATTATAAATTATGTTGAAATTTATAATGAAACTGAATGCGATTAAATCGAAATTGAATGCCGCGAAATGAAACTGTAATTACATCGAATAAGCCAAACACAAACGAATATCCCCAAAAATGGGCGCCAAATGTATACGAGATTGACACCAAAAAAAAAGTGAATGTCTGGGTATTTGGCTTGCTCCAAAAGGCTGGCATCAACGATTATTTCTAAGCTGGCCAAAATAACCGCAGCCAAATGAAAGTGAAATGCGAGCACAAATTTATATCGGCCATATTTGTGGCTGCTTTGCTAGTCATCGCTGTCTTCTGCTCTGCTCTCGGCTAGCGTTCCGCATTGTTTTGGGGCTTATGCAATAAACGATTCCCAACCTCCTCAATAGCCCGTGACAATGATATGTCACATTTTGGCTGCGGATGCGCGACTCTGATGCTGGCTGTGACTGCGACTGCGACTGCGATTGTGGCTTACACTTCAATTGTTTGTCTAAAGCATTGGCATAACAGTAACTGCAAATCGGAAATGAAAAAATGGCTAAAATCAATTTTCATTTGCCTGACGAGCAGCAATGACTGCAGTTGTTAATGTTGCTGTGGTGTTGCTGCTGTCGCTGTTGTTGCTTTTGCTGCTGTTGCTGCTTTTGAAGCAACGTGAAGTAATCACAGTAAACAGTAAACAGTAAAGCAAATAAATAAACTGATGAACGCCAGGGTAGCGATGTTGTAGTTGAAAGAAAAAAAAATAATACAAAAAAAAAAATCAAACTGAAGAAATGCCAATCATGCGCGATAATAACAACAAAAACAACAACAACAAAGGCAACAATTTACCAAAGATGATGCCAAATTATGACACGGAGTTGGCGGGAACTGTATTAAGTATACAGCGGAGATGAAGTCAAAGTCGTTTTTTCTTCTTCAGCCAACATGTCGAAAATCAATTTAATGCAGTGCAATCAAAAGTTAAAATTGAAGACCGTGCAGGCAGCAAAGTTGAAAATGCTGAGAGCGCAACAGCAAACAAACAAACAACAACAACAACATCAACATCGACGACAACATCGACGACGACAACAACCTCAAGCAATTGCTTTGATTAGTTGCATAAAAGCGGCAAATGGTTGCAGGATGGTTTGGATGAACGGCCAAAATGATGACTTGCCTTCAATTTTTTGGTTGTCAACCGAAAAGCATTTTCGTAGCATCAGACGCGATTTTGAAGCGCAACTTTCAACGGAAATGTGACTAAGCAGCGAAATGGGCCCAAAACTATTCAGAGCATGCCATTCACAGTCATATTTCATATATGTGCTCGTATTTCCTATAAGGCACAACCTTAATATTATACAAAAAAGCTTGAAAATTTAATGTTATTATTTGGTATAAGACGAATCTGTAAGTATGCCAAAGTTGCCTCTAAAAACAACCGACCCTAAAATTGAAACAAATTGAAGTAGAATTACAAATTTTTGTGGAACACACGAAGCCAAATTACTTTTAATTTATTCACCAACTATTGCATTTATCTAAACATGTATTAAAATAATGTTAACAAATATATATATACATATATATATATATATATATATATATATATTTATTTAAATAATATAAACAACTTAAATATATTTTATGAAATTGGGCTTGAAGTATTTGTTGTACAGCAGGCACATATAATTTAAGCATTCAATTATTTCATTGAAAATTCTCAAATGTGTGGTCAAAGCAAAATTCGGGCTAAGGCCAGCAAAAGCCAGTTTAAGGGACCAAACCTTAAAGTAGGAAGATAATTCGAATCGTTAGCCAAACCAACGACGTTTCGCTTGTAGATTCGATTCTACTTTTTTTTATTCTTTTAAGAACGACCTCTTTATTTGAATACTTTTTCCTTTTTTACCGACATCTTTAATGCAATCTGATTGCTTTTCACAGCATTCAGTTGTTCTTTCAGTATGGACTTCACTTTCCAACAGCCTTTCAATTTCCATATTAAGTTCTTGGTCTCCCACACTCTCACTTCAAGACTTGATTCAGATATGAGTCATGCATCAGTTGTGTATGATATATAATTAGCCTTATTTTTTTATTTTTAATATCAATATTTTGTTTTGACTCAGCTCTTTTCAATTTCAATCAATTAGCTTTCAATTTTTGAAATGTTTAGCAATATTTTGGACTTTTGTTCAACATTATTTCAAACAAATGCATTTCACCCAGCTGCATATGATGAACTTACAAAGCTTTACAATCCCCACAGACCAAAACAATCGCTCAACTCGACGACCTTTCTTTAAGCTTCAATGTCTGGAATGTGAGTGTGTGTGTGTGTATGAAAAGCTGTATGGAATTTGCATAAACACGCAATAATATGCGATTATCATATCAGCATAGACACGGTCTCGTATATGGTCTATCCTCATGGCTGACCGCGCCAACGCCACCTTCACTTTCAACGCGGAGTTTGCTGCTGTTGATAATTTTTTATTTTTTTTGTATATATATATATATTTATTTTTTTTTTTTTGTGAAAAAAATGTGTCAACAATTTGTTGGCCGGACTGTTGCGCTTTGGCCGTTCGCTTAACGAGCCACATAAACATTTGAATATTTTCGGCATGTGCAAGTGTTTCCGGCTATTTCACAACCGAATTTGTTACAAGTGGGATGGGTTGGGAAATTGACTTGGCTGAGAGATATGTTTTTTCCCACACTTTGCCACGCCTCAAGTGGCAACTTATGCAATGCCTTTGCACAAATAAGAAATCATAGCGCATGCAACAAAAGGAATAGCAATTATATTTTATTGAAATGAATTGAATCGAGTTGAAATGCGTTGAATTCAATTCAATTGAACGTTGACTTTTGTACGTACATCAAACTAATTAGCAGCCAGACGCGCTCAATTAAAAAAGCAGCAGCAGCAACAACAGCAGCAACAGCAACAAGAGTTCCAGTTTTAGAATTGCATGATTTATGGCATGAAAGTTGCTCGACCTTTGGGGCCATTGCGGCTCCAGCAATTCCCGTTACAGCTTTGGTCTGGTCAACGTTGCGTATGAGTAATCGCTAAACGATTTGCGGAAATTGCCATGCAACATTTATTTTATTTATACATTTTGCTGTTGCCATTGTTGCCGCTGTTGTTGCTTATGTGTATTTTTGGTTAAATTAGCAATTAATCGAAATAAATTAACACATTTAACGTTTGATCGCTCTCACTGAACGGAGGCGAATGTTGCCGGATCGCATTGATAAACATGCAAATGCCGCCCGCAGCTTCTGATTAATACGCTGCGATTTCCAAAAGTTATCATTGGAACGATTATTGTCGAGAAAGCTTTATTTCCGACCGATTGATCTCATAGGAGCCAAAGCATAGTAAAGCTCGTATTTTCTGTCTTTAGTCAGGAAATTTAAAAAACCGAAAAGACTTACAAAAAACAAAACTCATTTTTCGACCATTTATTCATTCCAATCTATTTGCGAATCTACACAAAGTATCCAAAAGAAAGTCTTGATACTGCATTGATGCATAAAGACTGAACCTATATAATTTTTTCAGCCGGAGCTGTCTTCTTCCAGGCTTTGCAAATATTCTGTTCAGATTATAATACCCTTTAACAGGGTATTAAAAAAACCGGTTCGAAAACAAAACAGAAACCACACGCGACTCGACAAAAATGTAAATACGAATTCCCAAGTTGCGGCTAATGTAAATGAGTCATGACTGATCGGCTTGATTGCCGTTAATCTGCTTATTGAATTACGTGTCGTGTCTTGTCGATAAACAGATAAATGTGCATCTGATTGTTATTTCAATATCGATAAGCCTTAACTTAAGAGCTATTACTTACAGCAGCTCAAGATCGACAGAGTTCGAGTAGAGTTGGAAACCCTTTGGAAAAGCAATTTAAAAGCTGTTTGGGGGCCACGCTTAACGAAAATAATAATTTTTATAATCAACCTTAATGTATAGCAATTACCTAAAGTATGTTGAACAAATCTCAGTACAGTCAACACTCAAAATATAGTTCGCAATATTTTCATAACTGTATTGCAACTTATATTTGGTGATAACAAAGTGCAAAAAGCAACAGAAAAGTCAAATATTTAAATTATTTTAATTAGCTGCAACTTTAATAAATGATGAATAATTGATTTCAAACGATATTAAAAGAGCGAAGGAGTTTCTAGTTTCATCATATTTAATCTTTAAGTAGACTGCAGTTAATTGTGGTCGCCAATTAAAATATTTGAATCCTTGGCATAAATTCAAAAATATCAAATTTCCAGGCCTTTGAAATAGTTAAGGATTGTAATTATTATTTATATATAAAATATGGTGTGAATATTGTGTATTGATTTCCAGGGCCAAAGTCAAAGCTAAATAAATTCTTTACCCAAGCTTCATTTACTGCCGTTGTTATGTCATGTGTGTGTGTGTGTGTGTGTGTGTGTGTGCTTGTGTGTGTGTGTGTATTGCTGCATTGGTTTAATGTTGTGTCCGTGAGTGCGCCGCCTAACGTTGCCCCATTTAAGCATCTGTTTCAACGTCTTCAATCAATTGATTGATTATGAAAACTCTGCACGCAAAGCATAATCAATGTTGATTATAATGATGATGATGGTGATGGTGATGATGATGATATATGAACTGTTACCATATTTATTTATTAATATGAAATAGCAGCAACTGCCGGTCAGCCGTTGTCTATGCCAAGCAAAAAGAAACAGATACAAATACAGCTACAGATGCAGATACATTCACAGATACAAACGCAAAATACAAATTGTTATTAATGTTTGCTTTAGTTATTTATTTTGTTTTTCATTTTGCTCATTGGTTTCGTTTTATTCATGCATTCATTCATTCGTCTCGTCTTGCCACATTTGCGCTTCCTCTGTGTTGAACTTGTTATTCATTTCTACGGTTCACGCAAGATTTGAACTCCACATGCGGAGAGAGCTTTCCAATTGGGGACAAGGTTATTCTCGATGCAAATCTGAATACACGCGAACGCGGGCGCTCGCATTAAGTAGCTGTAAATATGTTTGGCATTCAATTATCTAGCTGCAGTTTCACCAGTTGCCACGGCCACCAATGTCCGTCGCCTTGTTATAGTTTCAATCGACTTTTTTCTCTATTTTTTTTTTTCTTAAGCCCAGACCGGATTGGATCGTGCGTGGACTCAAATATGCTGACCGGCGTGTCGGCCATGTGCCGCTGAGCGCGGAGCAAGAAACCGGCTTGACACGTTGCCAATGTTAGTTTTGTGTTGTTATACCCTTACTAAGGGTATTATAGTTTTCTCATCGAATGTGTAACGCTTTGTAGGAGCTACCATAATGCATATATACTCTTGCTCAGTCGCAACTGCCTGTTTCTAAACAATCTAGTCTTTTAATCATACAGCTAGCTAGCAGTATATATGTCGACCATATTATATAGTTTTCATTTGTTTTTCAAGATATCTTGAACTTTGAATTTACGAGATTTCTCATGATCTCGACATAGAAGCCAAGTCTTCTTATAGCATTGGACCACTACATGGTATAGTTAATTGAATTTTTGTTTAAATATTCTTTTTTGTTTTTTCAAGATATCTGGACCAAACTCAGCAATTCCCAATTCTCCTCACACATATATTAAATTCTCCTCAACCTTTGCAAGGGCAATTAAGCTTCGGCTTGCCAATCGCCGCTTTGTTATTGTTTCTTATTTTTATTTTCAAATGCCAATACTGACGCGTTTCGCAGGCGACTTTTACAGCGTGGCGTTTAGTTAAACTTGAACTTGCCAGGCGATGCGTAGCCACAGCTTCTGTGAATGCGAGTGTGCGTGTGCTTGTGTGTAACAATTTGTAGGCAACAGGCCAAGTAGCTTAATGCCGTGGGAGAAAGGAGGTGGCGGAGACACGTTGACCATAGTTAACTGACCCATTGGCCAGGCCAAAACCAAAACTCTGCTACGCCTATCTGCATATGTGGATTAAAGTGAGGATAGATGCAACGGCTTTGCTCAGGTGTCAGTTGCCAGCTGCCTGCCACTTGCCAGTTGCCAGTTGCCAGTTGCCAGTGGGTAGTTTGGATTTGGTAGTTGATACTCATGGCTCTGGCCAGTCTTGTGAAAGTTCAGTTCAGTTGAAAACTTTCAAGTGCAGCTGCAAAACTTGACATGCTCTGTGGGTTTTGAGCCTGGGCAAAACTTGCAAACGGATTCGTTAGATTTACTTGGCTGGCTTAGTGCTGCTCGAGGGTTTTTCGTGCCAGACCCTGCTTGAACTGTTCAAAGTCCTATCATAAATGTTGACATTGAAGACATGCCATAGCTTAAGGAGGCCAGCACTGGGCTTAAGGTGCTCATGAAATATTTGGCAATAAACGTCACCGCCAGCCATTCAATTCAGCTTACGCCTGCAACTGTTGGGCAAATGTTATCAGCTTACACTTAAAATTCATTTTAATACAATGAGCAAAAATGCCTTAGAGTTTGCCTGCACTAAGTCCAAGCAGGTAAAATGTCAAGCATTATGTGGCCAAAGAGATTAATTTACTCAGGCAAAAAACCGGATGGATTACGTCTTTAATAAAATTCAATTTAAGTCAATACTAATAATGCAAATAATAATATGCTGCCTTAAACGAAAACAAAACTTCCAGACCTATGGAAATTCAAGAAGATCTGCAAGCCTTATGCTAAGCAAGTCGCTAGGAAAGGTTTTACTTACAAGAAGAAGAGTACAAGGGCTCTCCCTGAGAATAAAATGCAGAAATGAAATAATGAGTGGAGTATGAGAAAGAAAAAGTGCGTATAAGAGAAAAAGAGAACGAGTGAGAGAGAGAGAGAAAGAAGGAATCAACGTGATAGAATAAAAAGAGTAAAGATAGTAAAGATTTTCCGATGCCTTCCGATGCCCAAAAATTAAGAAGAAAAAACCTTGTTCCAAATTTGTCAATTCGCACTTGTATGGCATACGCAAGGCTCGAAAATGTAATTAAATTTGAACAGTAAAAACCAAAGTTATTCAAGAATTCAATTTCATACTGTGTGTGCCTGTGTCCTTGTCCCTATTCTCTTTTTGTTTAAAAATGCATAAATGGAATTTCATATGCCCGTCGCTGGGTACGGAGTATCTCCAAGCCTGGCGCTTCCGAGTACTGAACTTTTATTTGTTTTTTGATTAGCAATTAACAGAGTGTTCCCCGATGTCTGACCACTGCGTGGCAAAGTGGAATGAACTCAAAAACTTTGACACTATGTGGATATCATGTGGCCGTAGTTGTTGTTGTTGTTGTTGTTGTTGATGTTGTTGTCCCACACAGAAGAGCGAAAGTTGAATACGCTCTGGCTTTTGTCAATTTTGGTCAGGTTATGCGAAAGCATAAACGACAACGATTTAGTGCGGCGAAAAACTTTGCCATTTTAAGCCATTTTGACCGGACTCATCAAAACCCGTTAGCATTGGCCAGCAGCCCGGCCAAAAGACAAAAGATTGTCGGATCGGTCGCTGATGCCGCTGATCGATGATCATTTGCACTGGCGTTGGCTAAAAGACTTTCTTCTGAACCAAAGCGTTGAATGACCGTAGCTGAAGTTGAAGCTGAGCGGAGCTGAGCTCAGCTGAACTAAAACTGAACACAAACTGTTTGATTAATTGTTTAAAAAATTCAACTTGAAATGGAAACTAAACAAAGAGACAGCAGCCGCAAACCTACATTTATCTGGATTTCGCAAGCAAAATCAATGGACTCTGTTTTTTTTACACATGACTTTCATGTCTTTTTTATATATTTAGCATTGTTTCGGCATACTGTCCGCTTTGTCTCTTATACAATTGACACCAACGGCAACTTAAAATGCACGCGAATGATGTGTGTGCGAGAGTGTGCGTGTGTGTGCGTGTGTGTATGTGTGTGCGTGTGTCGTGTGTGGGCGTTTGTCATTTTTGTAGCGAAAGCAAAGTTAATCCATTAATATTCATGATGAGCAGTTTGCAAATCTTTGACCAGCTTTTAAGAGCTTAAGGAACTATATTTTGTATTAAAATTTTAATATTTTTTCTCACTTACCTTATTTCAATTTATTGTCAGAGATTTTTAAAGAAAATCATGGACGAAATGGTAACATTTAAATTCTCCCAAACTGTCATCTGTTTATCAAATCTAACTGATTTTTTTGCTTGCTTGCGTTTTACTCATGTAATAACTTTGACATTGATTCCGTATATTTAAGTCCCTTCAAGGGAATAATATTGTCACGATATGTCTAACGCATAAAAGAACACAACTGCGACCGCATTAAGTATATGTATTCGTAGCCCGTAGTATTTTTTTTCTTTATCTATGTATATTTTCGTCTGTCAGCCTTTCGGACCACTGTATCAAAAGGCTTGTGCGAAAGCAGAATTTCAAATTATTTAAGCTCAGAAACATTGAGCGTAAACTATGAGTAAAAGTTCTTAAAATATAATGTTACTCTATCATAATGTTCCTTAAAGAAAGATTGGTCAAAAATTGATTTCTTTGAAGACAAAATTTCTATTTCTTTCTTTTTCATATTTATGCCTGAACCTTGAGTATACTTATAATATATGTTGCTTACAAAATACCCTTGAGCTCAGAAATAATCCAATACTTAGAAATAATTAGAAATACTCCAATACTTAGATCCGAAATCGAATATTTATCAGACTTTAAATAACTATCACGAAATGCATGTCGAATGTTTTCTAACTATCGCCTTTAAAGTTAGTTCAGTTGATGCTGTTGGGTGTTATTTTGTATGTATGTATATATGTATGAGCACTCTGCCAAGTTCATGGCAGACATCAAAAACTAGAAGTACAACAAGAAAATCAACTACAACAAAACCAAACGCCACTTGGCAGAGGACTTGAAAAGCGGACGCCCTTCAATTTTTTTGCAACATTCTTTTTCGGATGCATTTGGCTGCACTCTAATTACATTTGAAGTGTGGCCATTGGCCATCCAAAGCGAGCAAACTTATCAACATGCTCATCATCATCAAGATCATCATCAGCAGCAAAAGCAACATCATGATGATTGCTGCATACTTGAGCAATGCAAGTGGGCTCAACTCTAGACCAAAGTATCTTGCCTGTGCGCTCAAGCATAAGACTTTGTTTTCTAATTTGGCTTTAACCTTTGCCAAAGAGCACATCTCCGACTCCCATTATCCATTCAACGCAAAAAAACACGAGAGCAAATAGTAAATGGTACACTGAAACGAGCCCCAAATGTTGAGATAATTGAACCATGGCATATAACCTTGACTTAACCAAGGAATATTGCAACTCGTTGCCGCTTCGCTTCCTTTTTGCTCAACTTTCGCTGGATATTTTGGGCAACGCTCCATCCCGGATATAATGCCCCGTCAGGTGGGCAGCGGCACGCCTATTCGCCCATTCGTGCATCGTTTGTCATGTATTCGATTTAAGTTTAATTCCAATTTCAATTGAACAGTTGCAGTTGCTGTTGCAATTGCGTTGATCCTTCTTCCTGCAACTTTTCCTTTGCAACAGACTCTCGTCGACTTTTGAGCCTTCCACATCACAGCAGTTGGCCAACAGTTGGTCCAGAAGTTTCCGTCAGTGTCGCAAGATTAAAGCGCGTTCAATAAACACAAACATACCGTGTGCGACCTGTGGCATCAAATCTACTTTAATTGCTGCTCATCAATCCATTTCCAATTAATTTGGTAAAGGATTCCACTCTGATTTTGTCTTTTGGAACTTCAAAGCACGAAGACTGTTATAAAAAGCACAATTTGCCAAGCTTTCGCCATTTTTGTGAGTTGAATTCCATATTCCACACACATTTTATACATGCATGTGCTTTTAAGGCTTTTGCTTTAGTACTATGTTAAAACAAGAAACTTTTATGCAATTTCTCGAATTAACAACTGATTTTCGTTATATAGAGAGGTTAGTTTTGGTTTTTATAAAAAAAAGTTCACTTAAAACATTCATATGCTTTTAAAAGCTGTTTTCTGTGACAAGTGAAAATATTTTTGTTAAAAATGTACATAAAATAGATATGAGAGCCCGCATTTTTATAAAGTCTGATCGCTTGAAGAGGAGCTTTATTATATTTGTGTGTTGTAGTAAAAATGTATGCTATTTTTGATTCAATACAATAACCAAACAAAAAAAAATATATAGATGAGAGCCAACTTTAAGGCTTTAATGTGCTTGCAAAGCGGCTTGTTGTGAGAAGTGAAAGCTTTCTTAAAACTTTTAAATCATTAAAAAATACGAATTAAAAGTGAGAACTTTTGTAAGCTATTATGAAATCAAAACGTTTAAAGAGGAGCTTTAATGTGCTTCTTATATAGGTGAAATCTCAGTTAAAAGCTTACACGTGTTTGCCCAGCTGCTTGCTGTGTCAAGTGAAAGTTGCGTGAATTTATTTTTAAAATGTAAAACAATTGACAATGCGAGTAAGAATGAGAACTTGAATTATTATAAAATCCGATCGCTTAAACAAGAGAACTCACTTAAGATATTTTTACGAGCTTGCGAAACTGTTTGCTTTAAAAATGTATAAAATTGTTAAAGAAATTAAAAAAGTATCAGAGCGAGAATGAGAATGAGAGCACTCAATTTTATGAAATGTGATCGTTTTAAGCAAAGCTTTAATATAATTTCCTGGTTAAACACATAAAAGCAAATACTTCAAATGCGCCTTTGCACAATTTGGAATTAATTGAAACATTCAAGCGCTTTGTTTGTCAGTCAGCTTGACATTAATCTGAGCTGTCATTTGCCTTCGTTATTGTCGCCTACTGATGTTGCGGCTTTAGGCCGAATGAGTCAACGACACCTTGGGCCATAAAACGGTTCAGTTCCTGTTTGACATTTTGGGCTAATAAAGTTGGTAACACATAGCGGCCGCTACGAATAATCCGCAACCCCTGACCCCCCCGCACGCTTAACCACTTGAGTACATTGCACTTGACCGCATCATAAATTTGCCAGTCATTCGGAGAGGCCGTTGCAGTTTAGTTGCCCCCTTTGACGATGCCGCCGCCGACGCTGCCGCCGCAGCCGCCTGCTGTCAACTTTTAATTTGTTTTAAAAACTTTTTGATTGTTTCGCTGTTGCTGTTGTTGCCGGCATGCAAATGTGCGCTTACGCTCTGGCGCCACGGCGTCTTCTTGGTTTTGAATTCTCATCTTTGTGCTGCGGCCTCTGGTCTCTGTTCAGTGGGGCCTCTCAGAGCTGTTGCTTGGGGCATTCATTTGCAGTTGCTTGATTAAATTGTCTTGGCCGGTCCGTTCGCTCACTGTTATTTAAAGTTTTTAATTTCATTTTATTGACACTGGCTGACAACGCTGGCCAGCGCTACAGGCTGTAAGAATTGCCGCTGAAGCAAGTTTTTGCCATTATAGTTGCCATTGTCTCTGCTGCTGCTGCTGCTGTTGCTGTTGTTGACAGTTGCCCACAAAGGGGAACAATTTCCTGGCGAAACCCTTACAGCAGGCCACAGCCAAAGGCAGTCAACAGAAGTCAATGTTGCGCATATTTGCAGGCATATCAAACATAACGACTCGAATCCGGCAACACATGACTTTGACTTTTAACTTTGTGGCCCGTTTCCAGTTAACATTGGCTTACTTGTTACACTGTTTAATCAGCCACATTTTTGACAGCCCCTGGCTAACGGCAATGGCAGTTAAATCTTTAGCCCAAAGATTAACATATAGAATTTTCCTATGATTTGCCAGCAAATCACTTGATGGCCGCACGTGGCAACGTGCTCTTGTTGCTGTGTTGCGAAGGACACGCAACAGCAACATGCAGCATACGTGCTACGAAGCAACGTTGCGGCAGCAGCAGCAGCAACAGCAACACATTTGTCTCGCAGGCGTTGGCAGCAATATGCGCATGTTGCTGACATTGCAAGTTGCGCTGCCTGTTGCAGCGTGGGGGGGAGAGAAAGGGAGAAATACACAAACACACACACCTACACACACTGCCTTGACAGCCAACACGCGTCAGCTGTTGTTGCTGCTGCTGCTGCCGGGCCAATTTTTGCATGCTGCTGCTGCTGCTGCTGGTTGCTGGTTGCTGGTTGCTGTTGCTGCTGTCCAACTAGTGAGTCAGCAACATGAGCGCGCGCGCGCGTTGGCATTCTAATTTATTTATGTTAATGCAATAAAAACACTCAATTTGCGGCTGCACATTCGAAATATTTTCTTGACGTTGTTGTTGCTCTTGCACTCGCTGGGCAAACATCGCATATTGGCGACGTTATCGCAACAGCAGCAGCAGCAGCAACATAAAAACACAGCTAACCTTGTTATTGTTATTTAATTTCACTTTTTTGTTAGCGTTGACTGTTATTGTTGCTGTTGCTGCTGTTGTTGCTGTCGCAGTTTTGCTGTTGTTGTTGTTGTTGTTGCTGTTGCTGCTGTTTCTATTGTTGTTGTTGCTGTTTCTGTTACCGTTTTGCGTTGGCGTTTTTCGTGCTGGTTGTCGGGTTAGTTCTTGTTGTTGCTGTTACCATTTTATGCTGGTCGCATGATTTACGTTGTTGGCGGCAGTTTTTTCTGCTGCTGCCGCTGCTGCTGCTGCTGTCGTTGTTGTTGTTGTTGTCGTTCTTATTGTTGTTGTTGCCGCTTCGCTGTGGTAATGCCAAGTGTTTGTGTCTGTTTGCTCGTTCGGCATTTTGTAGCAGTGCATTTGTAAGTTGTGTCGAAATGGGTCGTTAGTTGCAACCAAATAACATAAGGGGAGCTGTTGAGCAGACTGCTCGACTATAAAATACCACGCAATAAGTAGTAGAAAATAACGCAAAGTCAAATCAGGCAGACCCAACAAGATTGTAAATGTGAATATGTACAGAGCATAATCTATTAGACTTTGCATGTTTTTGCAATAAGAATACGTAGTCAGGACTCTTATAATCCCATAGACGGCATTCTTAATGACAACTTATGCATGTATATATTTTGCTTAGCGAGTTTTACATGGTATGTGTAGTTAAGCAGCTATCGCAATTATGTAAAACTGCTTCTAATTTTATTTAATGTATTAAAAAATAGAGATGAGAATGCAACAGTCTGGCAACGCCGTCACCAACTGTCTGCTCTGCTTAAATTTGTGATCTGATGTTTGCTCTTCGCTGTCGTGTCTGCAGCTGCAGCTGTTGTCAGTTGCCATTTGCGAGCTGCCGTTGTTTTGGTACCACTGTGCACACACACAATAATTTTGCATAGATTTATTTATCATATATTTTAAATAGTATTTTTTATTCTACTCGTTGCCAAAGCCAAAAGCTGCTTCGCGTGCGTCATTTGCATTTGTCATGGCAAAAAAAAAAAGGTCGACCATGGCTAGGCGCTGTGGGAGAAGGGTGAAAAGGGCACATGTTGTTGCCTTTATTTTGGTTAACTGTGGGTCGGTTGCTGCACTGTCAGACAGATTTACTTTTACCTACTGCGCCCAGCCCAGCCCAGGCCAGCCATGGGGCTTGCGAATGTCTTTATTATTTGCACACTGAAAGTTTATAAACACGCCTATCCTTTTCTCTGTCTCTCTCTTTTCGTGTTGTTGTTGGTGCGCCCAGCTTTTTAATAAAGTCATTTTATTTACATTTGTGCTTTTGTTTAGTAATTTATTTACTTTTTTATACCATTACATATATTTGGAGCTTGCATATTTGCTTTTGCTGCTGATATTGTAACTGTTGCTGTTGCTGTTGCTGTTGCTGTTGCTACTGCCGGTAGCCAAAAACATTTTAAATGCCATTTTAATTATATTTGTTCTTTTATGCGTTGGCTGGGCGTAAATTCCACTTGGCTTTGGTCGCTCAGTTTGCAAGTTTTTCAATTAAAATGAAATAAAGCGACATAAATCAAGTCTCTCTCGCACACATATGTATATATAAAAACGATGTCTGACAGCAGCAGCAACAACTGCAGCAGCAGCAAAAACACTGTTTAAAAACTAAAACAGCAACCGCAAGTAACTTCATTTGGCTTGAGCCAAACGCTGCGTATGAGCAATGTCGAGTGCCGAGCCATAGTCAACACTCGACACTCAACAACACTGAAACTGAGCATCCTCATCCTCATTCAAGCAATTTACAGTCTCCAGCTGACTGACATTTGCATGCATTGAGAACTGGAACGGGAACGGGAACGGGATCGGGATTCGCATAGGGATTGGGAGCTGTTGGGTCTAGAAACGGGGCCTTGTGCATGCATAGCGTAATTCTATGCCGGATTATTGGAACAGGGCGGCAGCTCTGGCTGTGGCAGAACTGAAAGCTGCTGAACTACAGCTGCACTTGGCACAGACATTAATCAAAAACAAAATCGTTCAGCTCAGTTGGGCAAGAAAAGCAAAGGCAAACCACAAAAAGGACTTGTGAATTTGCTGAAAATACGAATTTATTTTAATTTCTTTGATACTTCTGTACCACAATAAATAATACAATATGTACATGCTTGTTGTCTGTCTGGTCAAATAACAAATCAATAAATGTCAATTTGACAAAAAGCATCACCTTAAAGTCCACTTCAATTATTTGTCCTAAATCGTATACAATATCATTAAGCCTTAAAAAAAATTTGTTTGTGCCGCAAATTCTCAATATTTTCATTGCACCAATAGGGGTTTTAGGTTTGTTTGACCCGGTTGAATGTCAGAAAGCTTTCAATGTTTCTTTCAGGGTTGCAAAATGTTTCAGAGTTTTATCCATGCGACAAAAACTCTGCGCCTTCTTAATTGTTACCCAGACATTTGAAAATGAGTTCTGAATTCTATCGCTTAAAAAAGACAAAGCTACAATTAACAGTCGCCCATCTATTGCCCATGGGTTGAGCTTTTCAAAACGTAATACTTTTATTCTTTATTTTTATAATGTAGAACTATGGAAATGGTTGAAGCTAATCGGATTTAATTTTGACTTTTATCGATCCATTCTATGATCTCTCTTTTTGTACCCAGATCTTTGAAAACAAGTTCGGAATGTAAACAACAAACTTACATGCAACCAGTTTTCACTAATTTTCCACAGCTGCAGCTGGAATTTTTTAAAACCTTATCTTAAAATTAAATATAGATATAACAACAATATTAGAATAATCACATAAATAACAGTTCATAATAATATTAAACTTCAGCGTTTTTCTCAGTCAATTAAAAGTTCTTATTAATATCAAATGCACTTTGTGGCCGTCTTCCCCCCACCTTATCAAACGAATGCCTGCTGTCACCCAATAGCCGATTTCGGCCTTTAATAAGGCCAGTTATTGACATTCGGCGTGCGGCTTGTGCCAGTTTTTGTGTGGGGCACCGCCCGCTTGAAGCGTGCAATGGCGACAAGCACAAAAAGCACTCTAGCATGGCCTGGCTGGGGGCTTGCCGCCACACAACGGCAACCAGCAGCTCCTTCAGCTCACCCTTCGGTGACCCAGTGAGTGCACTTATCAGCGCCAATTGCAATTGTTTTTAATAATTCACTTTCACTTTTGTGCCCGCAGCACACACACGCACACACAAACCCTCGACGACACACACCCAAAAAACCTTGAACCGCATTTCTGTTTTCTCACCTGGCAACTGGCAACTGCTGTCGGGGCATGGAGCTGGCTCTGCGCCCGACTCGTGTTGAGTGTTGCAGACCAAAGCTGTGGGCCAGCGCTTGGGATTGGGACTGCGATTGGAACTGGGCTTAGCTCCGGCCTCGGTGGCCTGTTGCCACTTGACTTTGGCTTTTTGCATGCGAATAGCCAACTGAAACACATTGTGTGTGTGTGTCTGTGTGTTTGTCTGTGTCTGTGTGACTGTGCTGGATATGTATCTCCCTTTTTTTCAATTTTTTAGAGTCGCGCACCTGAAGCATGGCAACAGCAGCTTCCCAGTAGCCACCGCAAAAGCCAAATAAAATTAATGAGCTTAGAGGTAAAGCTAAAGCCAAAAGCCGACTTTAGAGTAGATTTTTTCTATTCCATTTATTTCTTGTTTACTTTTTGTATCCTGTAGCCACTGAAAGTGGGTAAGAAAAGGCTATAACGGTTTTGGACCCGGCCATGTTTGTCTGTTCGTCTTAATCCCTTGCAGATTATTAGGGCTGAAGACTTGGAATTTGAAGAATAAAAGCATTTATATTTTTTACTTTCGGTCAATTTCCATAAAATCGATAACTATCCATTTATTAACGAGGCTTTCCCAACATGTCTGGTAGAGTTTAAGAGCTAGTGACATCAGAGTTGATATGTAGGATATATGGAGTATACTCATATCAAGAATATTTCACATTTTTGATGCCTCAGCCTGTAACCTATAAAAATAGGTTCGAATGGCAGCGCGACACCTGGAGTAGGGTAACTCCTAGTCGGCTATTTATAATTTTAAATTGTGTGTTGTTTTCCGGTGAAGACTTTCAGAACGAAAGAAAAAAGGATATTTTCACATCTAACCACTTGTTTTTTGTCTTTTCTGTTCTCTTTGCAGCAAATACAACAACAGCAAGAGCAACACTGCAGCAACAGACGTCTTTGGTGAACAATTGGCATCTGTGAGGTGCATTTGTCAGGTAAGAAGCTAGATTTTATATTCATTTCCATTCAGTTTGGAGAATAAATTAATTAAATAAAAGAAAGCCGAGGTAGCTTAAACATGCCAAGGTGAAATACCTCAGTATTATAACCTTTGAATATGCCGATATCTAAAAGAATTTGCAACTTCTATAAGCTAGGCAAAGAAGCATCAGTCGATCGCTTTAACGCTGAGCGAGCATTGTTATTGCTTCGCAAAAACTCTTTTTGTATTAATAGAAATAATTAATTATATTTAAATATTCCAAATGCCGCGAGTAATCGAAATACCATCGTTAAGCTGTTTTACTTATTAGATCTATAGTCTACTTTGCTGTTAAGGATATTATATATATATTATATTAAGGATTCAGCTGGGATACGCAAATGTTCAGTTTCATGCGGTTTCTTTCTTTTAAGTTTTTTGATTTTGCCAACTTGAACCAAACAAGGCCCGTTAACAATTTTGTGTTTCGGCTTTTCCAGTGGATTTGTATTTTGTTTTTTCCTTCAACATTATTTCCCAAATCCATTGCCATCTAATTTGCTTAGCTTGTTTTCACGTTTTCCCTATTTGCAGGCGTGTTTTTCTTTTGCTGCTTTTCAGCCTTCAGCCATTTTCTATTGAAAATAAATTACTGTTCTTTTCGTTGCATGCCACTTTCAGTATTCAATAAGAAAAACAACCGACGCACACTCACACACACACACACAGACAAACACACACATTTTGGTCCCTATGTACTTATTATTTTTTAACCTGTTCAATGTGCCGTGCCAATTGTTGTTGTTATTGTTGTTGTTCTTTTCTTCCTCTTGGTCATTTTGCCAGCACGTTAAGCCAACCAACTCCACTTCGCAACCCTCTCACTCTCTCTGTCGCTCTCTGATGCTCTATTTTTCCCGTCTCCTCTCTCGGTTGCTCTGCTTTTGTATCAAGTGCCCAGGCCCAACCCACACCAGCAGCCATGAAAACAAGAGCAACAGCAACAACAACAACCATTTTTAAGATGAAACGACTCGTTTTATCCGGCTGACTGGGCCTTGAGCTGAGGTAGCGCCTCCCCCCAAAAGAGCTTTCGACTGCATTCCTCGCATGGAAGCTATTCCCGTTGACGTTGCCTTTGATTTTGATTTTGATTCCGTTGGCCATATTGGAAACGGCCAAGAGACCGTAGAGGTCGGCACGCTTTCGCATAATCGGGCGTATTATCTCTAACCTCGGCCTTTCATGCATCTAATTTATCTGCCCGACCCACAATACACATCAACAAAGCCAGAGCCAGAGAGCAATAGTCAGAAACAGAAGCGAATGTGAAGTTGGACTTAGGCTCTGGACTTGTAGTTGAAGCAGAAGAAGATGGCGTTCTAGATGGAGCAGGCGGAGGAGCCGAAGCGCCGCCAAATGCTTTCATTTCATTAATTATGCAGCGAAAATCAACAAGAGAGACGCACAGCTTCGCATACTTAGCTATGCGGATTTGGAGCAGATGTCCTACACAGCACACTCCTTTCAAATCTCCACATGGGATCATAAATGGCAACGTAAGCCCTTATACCCTGTACTATTAAGTCCTTAAATTGATTAAAAGTGGGCACATCAACTTCTGAGTAACTAAAGCGAATCGCAGAGTTGCAACTATACAAATTTAATAGGCAAATACTTCTAAGGTTAACATATATCATTGCAGAGCTTTGATTTTGAAATGGTTTCCAGCAACTATTCACACCTACAAACGTGAATAAGAATGTTGAGAATTATTATGATTAATTATGTAACAAAGAAAAGCTCCTGCTAATCTGTCTTTTAAGCATTTTAAGACTAATTATGTTTAATTTTTGGGAGAGCAAGAAAAGGTATCCAAAAAGGGTAATAATCTGTGTACGATCACATGCCAGTTTTAGAGTCTCTATAATTTGAATAAACTTAATCTGCGTGGGCAATATAAGGACCTACGTTTTGAATTTGAAGTCCCTAGTTCAATAGATACTTCTATCTAAACATTCACTCAGACTCTTGCATACACTTACACAAAATCAATATACACTTTCTTAACCATTTTTCAAGGGTGCATAAATATTGAGCTATATCTCAGCTCAATATTTCTATCTTGACTCTCAACAGGGTATCTGCCCGTCGGTTGCTTTACGTTTTGCTAGGTTTTTGTAAATTTATTTTTTGGCATGTTTTGTTTTGCGGCCACAAATCTGTTTATGTGCTGCCGTCGCCACAACAGCAGCCGCAGCCCCTTAAACAACTACCCTTCGCTTGGGTTAACCCTTCGTCCACAGTCTAAAATTCTACTAGCCTGGCTCCTGGCTGCGCCTGCCCCGTGCTGGCTGCAAAGTTGCAGGCGTACGTTTTGTGCATTTGACTTTTATATGAACTAATTCATGAAAAATGCATGCCGCTTGTATGCCCGCCAACCGGCCAACCCTCCAAGCCCGCTCCCGGTTCCGCGTGCCACCATCAAATGAAGAAAAACTGGCCACCATAAATCGTCGTCTACGTCTCCGTCGCCTGCTCCGTTGTCGACGACATTGGTGCACTGCATCAAATACGAATGTGAATGCGACTGCGACTGCGAATGCGACTGCAAATGTGAATGGCAAATGTTGTGTGCGTGTGTGAGTGTGTGTCGAATGAATGTGTGTTCTGGCTTTGTTCGTGTGGCAAATAATTAAATTAAGATTTTTATAGCTTAATTGGATGGCTGTCGGGCGCCGAGCGTAGTAACCTGATGAACGACTGCCTGCCAGCCAGCCGAGCCAGTTACATTTGCAACTTGCAACTTGCAACAAGCAACTTGCCACAACAGCCAAAGCAGCAAAACGCCAAGTGAAAGGCAACAAGTCTTGTGCAGCCAGCAATGGGGGTGGCAGGGTCTTGGCCTGCCCTGGCTTGGCCTGGCCTGGACTGGCCTAGTCATTGGCCAAACCTATCAAACATTGTTAATTGACTTGACGTTAATGCGAATCAAAGTCTCGAGCACCGGACGGACGACTGTTATTAGGCTTCAGACCGTTATTACATTTCTCCATGCCACTTGAGGCAATTAGCGCGCACTGGATACCATATATATATATACTTATGATGTATGCGTGTGTGGGCATAAATAAAGCACTCTGAATATGGAGGCGGGGCAGTTGCTTTTATTAATACTATCGATAGTCTACTATTATAGGGGTCGTCAGCTAATTAGAACTATTCGATTTTAAAGGTGACTCCAAATTGAAAAACGCCAACTACTTAAAGCCCTACTTCACCACCAAACTTTTTTTTTTATGTATATATATGCCTGTATGTAAGTATGTATGTACATATATAAGTTCTCTCATACCAAACGCAGACCAAGTTCACAAATGCAATAAACATAATTTTTTTTATATTTCCCTTAAACAGTTGTAGCTTTGACGCATTCTTCTCGCCCAGTACTCAAACCAATTAATTTCAATTTCTAAGGACTCGCATTTAATTAAATTTCATGCAGATTTTAATTAACCTACTCTTTTTGTTTGTGTTTTTTCTTCGTTCCCTTTTTTTTTTGTTGCTCTCCCACAGTCTTTGCTACGCTCTTATGAGCTAGTGCAGTCCTTTCTATGCGCTTCTCAGAACACAAACTCGTTTGACGCTTGCTAATGTAGCTATGGCTCCTATTGTGGCCAGTACACGCAGCACACAGCTCCCTTTGCTTTTAACCATGTATTTATATAAACATAAAATTGCATGTGTGTGTGTGTACTTACCTAAGCAATGCACATTGCTCGCTCATGTGCCACATTTGGCCCTAGGCCGTGGCATTTGTTGCTGCTGCTTTTTTGTTGGATTTCATTTGGGTTACCTGGCCAACGGCAAACCAACAAATGACTGCCGCAGCACAATCTGCACAGAATCTAAGCTCACGACGTCGGCGAACAGCGACAATCCTTGAACTGTTCGCATTTCCAATATTCATACAGGCATGCAAAATCCGCTGCTCTGTGTTGATGCTGATGCAGTTGCTGCTGTTGCTGGCGGCTGGCGGCTGCTGCCTTAGCAACTCATGACAACTCGGCCGTGCCACGGCAGCCGCTTGCAGAGCGCACAGTGTTGCATCTGCAGTTGCCTTTCATTAACATGCAGTGCGACGGCAACAGCGACGAGGACAACGCCGACGCTGACGACGACGACCATCAAAAGCATAAATTTCACATGCAAATCGCAGAGCACAATGTGGGTGGTGCCTGGTTTGTTGGGCCGGGCCTGTGGTGATGCCGAGCCACGCTTTGTGTCCAGATCTTTTTTTCAAGCGTTGCTTCTCTTCATTTTTTTTTCAAAATTAAAATTCTTGAAACAGCAGCGCTCTGCTCTAATAAGACATTTACGATTTAATAATATCCTGTAATCAGGCTTTCGCTTTGTTTAGACTATTATTATTATTTTGAATATTTGCAAAATACGAGCTTTATATTTTTAGCAAGTTCTCGAAATGTTAAAGTGTTCTTATATATGTATATACATATATACTTAGACTTATGCAGACGCACAGACTGAAGTTAATAAACTGCATACCTGCCACTGCCTGAGGGTACAGGGTAAATAAAAAAAGAAAAGCACCGATGTCAAATAGCCAACTGTGCCGGGTAGCAACAGCAACCTCAATAGCAGCTGTAGGCAAACCAAATGGCCACCCATGGCGGCAGCCTACAATGTACCAGCATACCAAGACAAACATGTTTGTATACATACAGACATACATGTGCATGCATACACACACATTATGTAAATGGTTTGTTCTTTTTCTTAGCCAGCTTTTGATGTTTCCTTTGAGTTTGTTCATGGTCAATATACCCTGCAGCCCAATGTGCAATAGGGTATACGAAAGCAGACAAACAATGTCGTATATGCATATGTAATTTTTTTCACTTCATATATTTCCAGCAATTCCGTAAAACTTTAAACCGCTAAAGTATGTGAAACTTCCAACTTTAGTCTAGAAACAACAAAAACTATTTATAATAACATTTTTTTTTCTAATTCTTTGGCGCATTTAATTGAGCCTTAACCATCATCAGTTTATATTTTTGGAATGTTCAAGTTGTAATCTGGAGAGAATCTGTGAGTCGAAGATCTTAACCGCGAACAAGTTCGCCAGTTTTGTTTGGCTGCAACTGACAGCTTCGCACTCTTCATTTATATTGTGTTCAAAAGTTCTTAGTATGTAACGCAATACAAAAAAAAAGTTGAATATTTATTTATACCTGTTCACGTTTGCAGGTGAGTTCATGAGACGCATTCGCTTGCGTACATCATTATAAAAGCTACATATCTTACGTCATTGGCTTGCGTCAATGCATTGAACACACATTGGCTTTGCATTAATTCGCTTCAAAAAACATTAAATTTGAACCTCAAGCAATGCACAATGGAAAATGGCAGCTTAGCACCAAACTGTTGACTCTTTGCCGCCCCATTAGGCGATAAGCGATTGTGAGGACGGCGCGGGGAGTATTGCCACGCGCTTGTCTTCTATCAGAAATTGATGTGCCACAATTTACAGGATCTCTCGGCAATGAGTTGAGCTGCTGCAGTTGCTGCAACGAAAATCTCTCTACTCTAAGCCTGTCAGCCTGTCTGTTCGACTGTCTTTCAGGGTTGCCAAGTTCTCGTCTTCAACGTCTTGACAATTTCGGCAATGTGCGTTGAAGCATTGCACGATGCCACCAATGTGGACGTTAACGTTGCCGCTGCCGCTGCTGCTGCACTGTCTGTCATGCAGCATCCTTGGCGCATTGCAATCAAAGTCAGCGAAGTGACTGACAGCGGGACGAACTTGCAGATACGCCGCTTTACGTTTACGTTTACGTTCTGTCTGTCTCTCTCTCCCCTCTCTCTCTCTCTGTCTGTTTCTCAGTCTCTCTGCCTCTCTCTGCATGTCATTCAAATGCTGTTGACAACTCCAAGAACCCGTCCCCCGACTGCAACTTGCTCCTGCAGCCTCCGCATCTGCATCTGCATCTACCTCGGCTTCTGTGGCCGCTTCTGACTCCGGCTGCAACCAGCGCTGAGTGACTACCGCTTTGGGGATGGCAGTCAGCTTTTGACTGCTTCCTTATGTTGTTAGCAGAAACGTGACAAGAAAATCAAACACGCAAAAATCTGCGACTACAACAGCAGCAGCAACAACCACATTAACTGCCTTGTGCCCACGATAACACTATAGGACTAGGCAGCACACAGCGCAGCCACACAGTGAACCACAGGCACAACCACATAAAAAGACACGGGCGCCTAGAGAGTGAGAGAGAGACAGAGGGAGAGAGAGAGAGACATGTCTTGCAGTTAGTTAGCTGCATGTTCGCTGCGCTGATTTCTGTGGCATGCAGCTAAATCCAAAGCTAAACATTTCGTGTCGCATTTATAGACAACGTGCCGCAAGTTTTTTTTTTCTAGCTTTATATACCCTAGTAAAGGGTATTAAGGTTTTGGAAGGCAAAATGTAACAGAGAAGACATCGACGACTTATAAATATATATATACATATATATTTCCACATTCTTAATCAGTATAAACAGCCAAGGCTGGCGTGAAAATCATTTTTGGTTTGTTTGAAAAACTTTTCTGTTTCTCCAAATATATTGAAGAAAGTCAACAGCTACGATCTTTAACATATCTGCAAAACCAAATAGGACTACTATATCTGCTGGCTACTATAGCAACAATCGATCGGCAATAAAGCTTTCAGCCACTTTTAAGTCATATATCTAGAAGGGTATTTAATCTGCGGAGTACCGAGGATAGCCCTTCTTTCTTGTTTTATTTTACTCGTTTTAGCTGGGGCTAAACGTTGATTTGCTTTTCGTAAAATTGTTTCTCAATTCGTTGCCCAGCTCGTTGGCGAGTCATCATATACAATGTGTATGTGTGTGTGTTGTGTGTGTTGTGTTTTGGTGTGCCATCTGTAAATTGCCATAATAAGCTGGCAGTCGCTCTTGCCAGGTTACAGGATGAGCAAAACAGGCAAGCTGCCATGCTTGTGAAATGCAGATGCCGATGTTGTAGCTGTTGCTGATGATGCTGATTGATGTGCTGCCCCTTGTGGTCGGTCGGTCGGTCGGTGGATCGGTCAGGCGCATTTGGTCCCGCAGCTCCTTGGCTAGTTAGTATAACAAGCCTGAGCATTGACGTAACTAAATTACCTAACATTGGTAGCTAAAGATTTATAAAGTGCATTTTAATAATACACACTTCAAGCTTAAGCTTAATGTTCAATTATCACACCATGCGCAATTACGTTTTCTGACTTACGTCATAACGTAATGAACTTCTAAAACTTAATTGTGGGTAAGATAGAGCTTTCCCTTGCAATGTGTGTTGCGAGCTTCCTCGGGAAGTAATGAGATTAACGTCGTGACGTAATGAGAGTTTAGTCGTGACGCAATGCGAGTTACGAGGTGACGTATTGAGAGTGACGTCGCCACGTAATGGTGTCGCGAAACACAATGAAAATTCCAAAAATACTACCAGCGGTCGGCACGAAAACACAATTTGAATTTGGGGCTATTTTCAAGCATCTTAACGTAAGCCATAACATTAAACAACGAAAACAACTGTTCAAATGTAGGTTCTCTATTAGCGAACTTTTAAAAAAAATTTCAATGCCGTTAACTAGCGTAAGACAGGCAATGCCGTAAATGTGTTACGTGGCGCAGTTTTGTTTGAAAGCTCTCAATTCCTTTGCTGGAATTCCCATTGCTGAAAACGGAACAAAGCATAGCGTATGCAATCAGCTTGCAAATAAATACTTAATAAATAATACACTGATGTTTTTTAACTTGAACGAGGGAAACGTAAGTCATGCAGCTGCACGCGGAAAACGTAACGTAATTGTTAGCAGTGCGCGTAACTCAAATGCTTGAGTACTTTTTGGTATTTTGTGAATTTTACTCGCAACTTTGCTGACAATATTAAACATTTTTTCATTGACAAGCACTTCCGTCACATTTGCATGAGAGGCGACCTGCTTGTATGTACAAAATACGAACACACATACATTTACAGATTCAGTTGCAATCGCAGATGCAAATACTGCAGATACAAATACAGACAGAGATACAGATACAGATACAGATACAGACACAGCTACAGATACAAGACAACGAGCTGACTCGCCCAAACATTTGTATTAACAATATATATTCTGTTTGATGGCTGGCTATTGGTCGGCGGGGCTGGGACAGTTTTGGGGCGGGTCACAGTTTGCGCAATTTATATTGCGACATTTTGTGCAGTTTTCAATTTGCATTTTGGCGGCCGTTGTCGGCCAACAACCAAATATTCAACGACCGACGCCCGTTTCATGTCTTTTGACCGCATTGTTTGTTAATTGTTAAACATTTTAAATCACTGACAGCGATTGCAGTCGCTGTTAAATTTATGATATACTTGTACATAATTCTCACTTGTCATTGTCTATTTTTGTTTTTTGTACAAGTTTCGATGCTTAAACAGCTACGATAATCGATGACGAGTTTTTACCACATTTTCATTTTTTTCACAATTGTGGCCTCATTTGAATTAAGAGTCACAATATGGAAATGTGCGGCAGCAGCAGATGTACTTGTACTCAAATGCGATATCAACAGATACTCGGCAAAAACAAAAACAAAAAAGGGTGCTTTAGTCGGGCCTGCCCGACTAAAAGATGACCTTTTGAAATGCAATTTTGCTTAGCTTCGGTGCTTAGAGACCGATCTTTATGAAATAGTCAGAGCTTAATTTTTATATGCTCTTACTTTATCTCTTTTATCCGTGTCTCCAAATCGATATAAAGAAAATGGAAGGAGATTTCGGCAAAAAAAAAAGTGAATGACTCGTTCGATTCGACGGACTCATCAACAACTTGGTCAACTTCTTCCTTCTGCCGGCAATAAAAATTCGCACGAAAACTTTCTACCCGATTTCAGTGGGCTAAAAACAGAGGAAATTGGAAATGGCGTAGCTTTCAGCTACAACTCATAAATCGTTAATCAGCTTGTAGGGGCAATTTTAATTGCAAATTGAGAATCGAGTATCGAAAATGTTTTCGAATGCAAACGACATCAGCGCTTTGACGTTTGCTCCCTTTTGTATCTCTCTCTGTCACACACTCACGTTCTCTTGCTATTTCGCTCACTCTGTGTAAATGCATTGATTCTAATTAAATTTAGCAATGTGTGCGTAATGTATCCGCCAGGCACACAAGTCGTGTACCAGATAAAGATACTTTTTTTTTTTTTTTTTTATTATGAAAATCTTTATTATATTAATAGATAATATGAGTTTTTAAACATGTACATGCTTCAAAATTTGCATTTAACAATGTTTGTTTCTTAGTTTATTTTCTCCTGCTCTACTTAAGGTTAAGGCTAAGCTGTCTTCTTAAGAATTGTTTTTAATTGTTATCGTGAGCATAAGAATTGCTCGTTTTGGTATTTCACAAATTAGGGCTATGTCGTTCTTGTTGTCTGTGATGAAATTACATAGCTCTAGCATTTTGCCAGTCAGACCCCTGGCGTTCCACACTAGTGTTTTGAGCTTCATTTTTGGTTGGCCGAGATAAGTAGAGCCATTATTTGGCTCTGCATCTCAAATAGTTTATTTTGCTGCTCGAAGAATTTATTAAAGTTTTCTTGCATCACTTTAATCATTTGCTCAAATTTCGTCTCATGAGCCGCTTCGTTCTCCCACTGGGAAAAGGTGAAAGGCGATTGAGCTTGATTATTTTGCGGCTGTTGTCGCAAATGTACTCGCTGGGTTGTGTGCCCTTGGTGTTGTTGTTGGTAGTTATGTGTATCACTATTAAAATGATTGGTAGCATTAAGTGGAGCCTGCCTTTTGGGACCTCTGTTTGCATGACTACGTGCCATGTCTGCATAGGAGATTCCAGTTGCTTTTACGTAAGGGGATGGCGCCAAAGCAGTATATCTGCTCGAGGGTCCTGCACTCTTTGTAGGTTTTTTCTTAGGCTGAGTTCGTTGCAAATATTGTTTGAATTTTTCGCAGCCCTTGAAGTTGGCCGGATGATCACCCCCACACAGGGCACAAGTGGCTGGAGTATTTTTTGGACGTGTGCAATCGGACGTTTTATGTTCTTCGCCACAGACGACGCAAATGTATTCTCGATGGCAATATTTGGATGTATGACCGTAATCCTGGCAGCGATGGCATTGAGTTATTTCGGAAGATTTCCTTGCGACCTCGATGTTTACTCTCTGTCTGCAGAAAAGTTTGGACCCAAGAACATTTTTGTTATTTTCTTTGGGGACTAGATTTATGAAAAACATGTTCATAGGATTGCCTGTCTTCCTTGATTTGGGGTTGTAGATGTTTAAAGCTTGATGGCCCAATTTTTTTAGTTGGTCCTCAATCTGTGTCTTAGATGTGCAGGGGGATAGTCCTAGAATAACCACCTTATAAGGCTTGTCCTCTTTTAATTGGTACGAATGAAACTCAATTTTATATGCGTTTAGCTGACGGACAGTTGCTCGATAGCTTTCAGAATCTTTGGCGTAAATTCTTGTTATTCCTCCCATCGAGGATTTGACTTCAATGTTGTCCAAATCGCAAGCTTCTTCTATACAGATTAAAAGCTCTTGAAGATTGACTACGTCCTGAATGACAATAGGTGGCGGCTTCGAGGTTTTTTTGGCTGTGTGTCCAGGAGTGTTATTGTTAGACTGTGATCCGGCAGTTAACCGTGCGCGGGCAGCAGCGGCACTGGTACTGGGAAGCTCACTTTCGAGGATATGGTTTTGAGGTGGAACAAGACCAGGATATAACTCATCTAGATCCATATCAGGAGTTTCATCTTCTGCTAGAATGGCGAATGGGTTACCTTCTAAAGGATTATTGTCGATTAGTGCCGAGTTGTTGGCGGCGGTAGCATTGGTGGCATTGATGGTGTTATTATTGTTTGTAGCTGTTTTTTTTTATGTTTAAAGCTGGAGAGTTGGGCAGCTTGCGTTTTTTTTGCTGTATTAGCAAGTGGCGCGGTGACGGATTGGTCGGTTGTTCATTAATAGAGCCGTTATCAGCAGTGGGCTGATCCGCATTGCCCTCTGGCAATTGGGGAAAATTATTATTATGGTTAGTCATAAAGTTTGCAAATTCGCGATTTGAATCAGTCATTTTAAATATGCTTGAAGTAAGTTTTATGTGATTGCGATTGTTTTCCATTTAAAATTTGCATTCGAAAATTCCTCGGGCCCGATAAAGATACAAAATATTATTTGACAAGAAACGAAAATCAACTTTTTTGGGCGACATAACGAAAAAATCATTTTGCTATCAATCGAACGGCAGCCGAGGGGCACAGAGAAAGATATCGACAGGCGTAAGATGTTTAAAAACGTCGCCCCTCATCTCCAACTCCGAATCATGACTGTGGCACGCACACACGTACGCAAATAGAAAGATGTGATGCGAATTAAAAACTCAAGCAGCGGATACAGATACAGCTAAAGATACAGATACAGCTAAAGATACAGATACAGATACAGATACAGATACAGATACAATCGCCAGCCAGTAGGATATGCACACATGTATGTCTGCCTGCGCGCTATGCGTAGACGCATCCGCCAGATACGCGTAGCAAACGTTGGCACGCACGATACTTAAGTTCATTTGCGCCACTTTGCGCCTGTGAATTTTAAGTGCGTGCGATTTTTTTATGCTCGCTCACAATGTTGAAAAGAGTATATTGATTTTGTGCAATGTTCGTGTAGCTAAAGACTTGAAGCTTCAAATAAATGCTCGCGTACATGCCGAAAGTCTATATCTGCCTCAGCGTTCTGGCTAGCTTCAACAGATAGAACTTGATGACCTCCGCTCAAAATCAAGCTAGCTTAAAGTATCTCGCAGCTACAAGAGATCGATATCTCTTAATTAAGCTGGCCTTAAGCCTTTGCTCAGCAGTTATTGGACTACGAACGAGTATTGCGCAGTGGCTTACACCCGACTTGTTTATTTATTTTCATTTTTAATAAATAGAAAGTTATGTCTGTAGCTGTCAGATACAAATGTATTTCGAGGTTAAACGGCTGCTGCGTTTTTCAAACAGAGAATCGAACGGTTCTGTGTGCCAGTTTACCGATTCCATTTCATTTCTAGTTTCTATTTACTCTGGTTCTGATTCTTGGTCGCATAAATGATGAATATGCAGATATAAGTAGATAAATGGACATACATATATAAATATATACATAACATACATATTGAAGCGGTCATTGCTCATGGCCAGAAACAATGCCCCCAAAAAGCTTACGGAATCTGTCTGAAATTTGAGTATTGAAACAGACAGAATGTAAGAGAGAGATCGGCTTCATCGATAATGCGAACAGCAGTAGGTAATTATAGCGCTGTCCGGGAGTTCTATAAACCCTATAAGCACCTCATTTGGTTGGCTGACGAGAAAGCTGCTGTCATAAAACTCAATCAATGGCGGCCATAAAGTTGCGCTGCTGTTGTACACATGGCAATGGGAATTGTTCTATAAAGGCACTTAACAACTAACCCAACACTAATGAGTCAGCACACACACACACACACACACACACACACGACGTATTCATAGAATTCGGAATGAGACATTGTAAAGCTCTTAGATAACTGCGATAAATTAATAAAATTATAATGAGCATGAATACATAAATCACAAACAAAAAGCAGTGTTGCTTAGCAGCGTATGAACCACAGGCAGTGTTGCAAAAGAAATGAGTAGTTTTTTGTTTATTTATAAATTTCTATTATATTTAGCATGCGATTTTAAAGCGTTAAGTGTGTTTAATTGTATAGTTATTGATTTTTGGTATAAACTTATGTTTTTTGTCGAAAAATGAGACCTCGACAATTCGTCTCAGTCTCAACACCCGAGTCTTTATAGCCAGTTCCGCCTGATTGTATCTATGCAAACTAGTCTCTCAGTTGCAAGTATGTGGGAAGACTATTCCATATAGCTGTCATACGAAAGATCGATCGATTAATTTCCTAATTAACGATTTTTTTTGTTGCTCACGCTATCCTAGCCAAACTCAGCGATTACGAGCCTAGCTATTCGCCTTGAAGGCCTGCAAAAGCATATCAAATCGAACTTGAATATTACATGCCTCCAATAGAAGCAATTGGTCAGCCATAAATGTTTGCCTAAGATAAGTGTCAGCTAAAAACTCAAACAACTCCTTGACTGTGAACTGCTTGTGGCGAGACATTAGTTTCACACGATCTGAACAGGCAGAGACGAGTCGAGTTGATGTTGCAGCTCTTTTTGCAGCCATCCTGCATTTGGCCTCGGGCACAGCTTTGTCTCAAAATAAACAATGACACGCCTCTGTGTTGGCTGTAGTACGGCAGAATGCCTGACAGAGAGTGCTATGCTGCTGGTTGTTAACCCCACCCATCCTTAGCCCCTGCACGGACAACACTCGACATTTGCGGCATGATAAGCTTTGATTACATGCCAGACAGCAACCGATCAGCCCCATCGAGTGGGGCCAATGTTGCACTGCAAATGAAATGGCAAAGACGAAGAGTAGCAGACGAGCAGAAGGCAAAAATTCTATAAATATTGTTTGCAAATTGCAGTTTGGGGTCGTGCTGGGGCGGGCATATGTTGGTGCCGTGGTGCGGGGTTGCCGCATGGTGCATGTGGCATGGTACTGCAATGGGAAACTTGGCGAGCTGCTTCCAAGAAATTTGCAGCAACAATGCCTTGTGACACGCATTTCCTGGCTGTGCAGCGGGCAGACAGGCTATAGAATATCTTCCAGATACACACACACATGCATACACACATACACACACAAGCACACACACTCTTAGAACTTGTTTGGTGGCTTTTGCGCGTGCGCAACACACATTTCCGTTAGCTCAACAGCTACCAAGTGGAGATCAATGGACGCGCCAGCAGCAGCTGCCGCTTATCGAATCTGAGAGCAAAGCAAGTTAAGCATTTTTTTTTTGTTTTTAATTGTTGGACTCTTGTCCGGAGTCCGCGGAGAACGCGTCTAGAAATTGTAAAAGTCATTGAGGCTCATTGACCCATTTCGAAAGCAGCTTGTTGTCTGCCCGATTGAATAGTTGAATAGGTAGTTGAATAGCTGGGCATCATTAAAATATATACACAGCCTTACGTGCATACATATATACATATATTTATATATGTATATATATATGTTCTCAATGCTCAAGCGACAAGTTTTTGGACTTTTGGGCGCGACACAACGCCCGCAGCATGACCAGAAGCCACATTCAAGATCGAACCTGTTTTGCCTAGCAAATTAGCAACAACAACAACAACAGCTGCTGCTGCGGCAAATATTTTGTTGTAGCCAAAAAGCAAAAAAAAAAAAACAAACAAAAAATCGCATAGCCGTAACGAGTATTAAATAGCGAATTGACCCAAATTTTTTGGGTGTTAACATTGCGCCTGAAATATCAAAGAGACTTACAGAACAACACAAGAAAGTACTGAAAAGCTAGAATTGGTAGCTCGACTCTACCTTGTAAATGCTAATGCCTGGCATGTTGCTCGATATGGATTTGGGTTAAGTGCGCAGAGAGAGGCCCTGATTAATGAGCCGCCACGTAGTATTTTCTGTTCATGCCACTGCGACTGATCCCATTTTGAGCCAAATTTGTGAAATGTCTTTCAAATGCAATGCAAGATAAAAATATGCCAGACGCAAGCTCTGCCGACTGTCAGTTGCTTTTTGGCCACAGCACACATATATTCATAAAACTTGATTTTCTGTTAGTTTGTCAGAGGAAGTGGTTTTTTGTTGTGTCAAGTAAATCAACAGGCTTGCGATCGCAGGAACATTATATTTATCATTGCTTTCTTTTCAAAAATATCAAACAAAAGACAATCGGAAGCTGCACAAATACACTCAAAACAGACAAATGCATGTAAGTGTGGGAAATGGGAGGAATTATCGAAAAAGTGAAATATTCTCAATGAGTGTGTATTAAAAGAAAGCCCATATACCATATTTGATGCATTTAGCTCAAATAACCGTCTAATTATAAATAAAGAGCCAAGTCTCAAAATCGATATTTATCGATATTATGGAAATGCGAAGGAATATCTGAATAAAAATTATAATTTTCTTCAGCGTATGTTAAACGGGATATTACCGTTTTTTATATTATTTCAAGTACTTAGCTTGTCTAGTTGCGAAGTTCGACACGTGCAACCAGACAAACAGACGGGCGGTGAAAGATCAACACAGCTGGACGTCCTAATAAATAATATATGTATATACTTTATGGAATTACTGATGCTTCACGCTGCCTATAAGATGATACCCTTTGTAGCCGTTTACAGGAGATGATATGCCTGCTGACTTGAGATATCTGGGTCTTAGAGCTTGCAATGTGGCAGACTTTATTTGCCAAGTATGTAGACCTTATTCACCAATATGTAAATTCGCTGACTCCGCTGAGCACTTCAATGTAATTGTAACTCGTATACCCTTGTGTATGCACTAGTGTCTACAGGGTATAACAACTGTTGACTTTAAACTCTGAGTGCAGCTGAGATGAGTTGAGTGCAAATCATCAGAGATTTATAACAACTTCGGGCGCAAACACACGTACGTACATATACATTTATACACATATATATATATATATATATATACGATTATGTATGTATGTATATGCATGTATGTTTGTTTGTATGTATTTCTAGATTTTCACTGGCACAGATAGAGTTTCAGATAGGTAGTCCCTGCATATTTCACGAGCCCTGCAGCCAACTAGCTCGAGGATGTGCTTGTTGCCAAAAAAAAGAAGCAATAAAAAATGAAAAATACAACAAAAAAAACAGCTTGTTGAAAGCATGTTGCAAAATATTTTGTATAATGTTCGCTAACTCTTCAACTGTCTGCCTGTGTGTGTTTGTGTCTGTCTGTGTGTGTGTGTGTGTGTGCTTGTTTGTGTGTTTGCTGGGCAAAGTTTTTGCGGCGCATGCAAATGAAATGGAAAACACTTGAGCAAAAACTCTAAGCTGCCAGGATGCGACCTGGCTCAGGGTCCGTTTCTGCGTGTGTGTTTGTGTGATTGTGTGTGTCTGCGTGTGTGTGTGTTTGTTTGTTTGTGTGTGCTTTGCATTTGCCTGATTTTGGGCTGCAGCAAATGTTGCACAAAGTTTTTGATTATGTAAAAATTGCATTAAAGCTGCGGGCGGTCGGGGCTTTGTAAAGGGTTTTAAGTGCCTGATGCTGCTGCTGATGCTGCAGCTGCCTTTCAAATGGCCAATCCCACGGGCAGGCAATCATAATGGAGTCTCAGGTGTGCCGGAACTCTCGGCAGACGGTTTGCATAGAAAGAGACAGGGAGCGAGAGATAGAGAGAGGGAGCTGCTTAAGCAGCAGGTCCAACAAACTGTTTAGTGGCCCAAGGGGGGAGTGAGTGTGGGCGAGAAAAAGAATGAACAGGACATGCAATTTGCTGGCCAAAGACATGGCCCATACAAAGGACATGCGGATACACAGTCACAGCTCCTGTCTGTCAATTGAAAGCGCAGACGGCACGGAACGGAAACGGAAAACGTGAAACGGAAAACGGGAAGAGGGAAAGGGAACAGGATCGAGTTAAAAGTGTCGCCCGTTTGTCTGGCACTGTGGCCCAACTCGAATGTCCGACAGTGGCCATTGTCATCCATTTGCCACAGACACTGCCATCACGTGCAATTTGTAGACAAAATTGAGCTATGAATGGCCAGCCAGCTGCTGCAATCCGGGGGCACTCCTTTTGTTTATCGCTTCGCAAAACGCCTCGAGGCAGGTCAAGCGTCGGCACGCAAGTGCCGCATTTGGGGCCAGCATGGAGTTCCCCCTGCAGTGTCATAAATATTAGAAGTCCGCCGTTAGACATAACGCCAACGCCAACGCCAACGCCAACGCCAACGCCGACGCCGACGCCAACTCAAACGCCAACGTCAAAGCCAAAGCCAAAGCCAACGCCAGCGCAGTCTTCGTGCGGCGCATACAAAGATACAAAAGCCCAGATAGACAAACAGATTGTCGCCTGAGGTGTCGTGTGTCCAGAGCGCAGATGGAAATGGAGATGGCAATGCGCTGCTGTCATTTGTTGGAGACTGCAACCGCTTCACTAAGCCACAGCCCGTTCTAGCACGGCAGGCCGAGCTGGAGCTGGAGCTAGAGCTGGAGCTGGTTGCTAGTTGTCCAGTGTTCATGACAACATGCAAATGTAGTTTTGGTCACAATGGGTGTGGCAAAGGGCCTATTTAATGTATGAAGTTTATCGGATAAGCAAGCGATATATTATATTATCGATTGATCAAGCGATAAGTTATCTACGATTTCTTATTCTCAGTTTAAGTAACGCGCTGTCTCTAAAATCTGTCTTGGTACAAGATTCAAAAACTAAAATTAAATTAAGATTTTCAGCCCGAATCGAGCTTAAAGCTCCTAAATGAAGTATAATTCGCACAGTTTTATATTTGGGCTGGCATCTTTTATAATAATAATATTCGTAGAACGTTTTGGTTGTTTTTTGGTCAACGGATTTGGTTTAGGTTCCGCTTTTTCGTAAAAAACATAAAATAGTTTGTTATTTAAGTTCGAACCGTTCGAATTGTTATTTTTATGACTTTAAACTTATTGTTAGATCAATATCCATTTTATCGATAACTTGTCGAATGGGCTTCCCACACTTATCGATAAATCACCAAATGCATTTTGTAACCAACTGCGAAACCCACACTCCCCACTGTGTGGACACTTTTAGATTGTTTTCCATTCGGCAAAGGCCTCATCCTTATCCTTGCCCCGGCGCTGTAGTTCTTCTCCGGCCGGATGGACAGCCGCCTGTCTGCCCGGGGTATGTTTGTGTGCGCTGTGAGAAATATTACACGCAATTTTCAAGTTGACATTTTGCGTCTGATGCTCTGTGCTGGATGGGGGGAAACGGAAATGGCTGCGCGGCTGGCCGATATATTAAAAATGAATGACGGCATTTCATTAGTGAGCGGTCGGGTGGTGGGTGGAGGGCAGCGGAGAGGGGTCGATTTTGATGAGAAATGCAAAGTAATTTGGCAATGACACCGCGTGGCAACAATTTTAGTTGTAGCACCCAAAAGTAGGCAACCATTTATGTATTGCCTGGCGCCTAACTTCTTCATTTTATTCTTTTATTACAGAAAAACACACAAGAAGTTAAAGCAAACACAGACAAAGAGTGAGAGAGAGGGAGAAATAGAGAGAGATAGAGTGAGAGAAATAACTAACCAGACAGAGATAAACAACACAGTTGCAACAATGGCGCACTCAAAGGTCATACTAAAGATTCTGTTCTCGCTGTGCGTGTGGTCTTTTATTATCATTGGACTGTTCAAGATGCATGGCACGAATCTGGTGCCACAGGATTATCGCCAGGTGCCGCAGGACTATCAGCAGCTGCCACTCAACGGCCGGAGTCTGCTGCAAAAGGATATGCTGCGCTATGCAGAGACCACATCCACCACAACCGATCACTTTGATCCCAGCGAGATACTCGTCGACAATCGCACAGGTGAGTTTGCTACCAGCAGCAGCTGCATTCCCACTGAATTCATTTATTTAACTTTGCTTTGTTCTTTGTTGCTGCAGCCATGGACGATGATCAGCTGGTGCGAGACGTGGAGTCACGAATACCATCCCTGCCGATCGCCTACTGGAGCAAGAACAAAAACTTTCTGCAGCAGAAATCTGCGACATGTGCCAAATACCCATCGATCTTTGAGCTCGAGTTCAACAACATCTATTGGCAGACGCTGCGCACATCAAATGGAACATTTCAGCTATTTGGGGCCTACTATGACATTCGGCGCACCTCGCTCCTGGGTCCGACAGTGCGCATTCTGGGCATGATCGATCGCATCGAGCCAAAGGTTAAGACCTACTGCCAATTCTGGTTTGATGGCCAGAAGGAGCCGTTCATTGTAAAGACGTTCGAGTACAAGTATATATGGTACAACAAGTGGGGCAACTACAAGCAGGGCATTTATCAGCCCTATCTGATTGCCTGCCAGATACCCAAGCCCTTTCACGGCGTGGTCCCCAGCTCCGTGTCGATGGTGGAAAAGGAGTGCGACACGGCAACCAACAATTTGCGGGTCATCTACAATCGGCCGCCCGATGATCACAAGAAGGGTTTCGCCGTCTGTGTGAAGGGTCTGGACTTTTTGTACGATGATCTGAGCGTGCGGCTAATTGAATGGATCGAAATGCTTAACATCTTGGGCGCCGACAAGATCTACTTTTACAATTTGCAAGTACATCCGAACATTACCAAGGTGCTCAGCCATTACGAGCAGGAGGGCAAGGTGCAAGTGATACCATTAACCCTGCCCGGCGGCCAGCCCAATGTGCCCGGCTTCCAGCATCTCTATCTGACAAAAAAGACCAACCATAAGCGACAGAACGAGGTCATTCCATACAATGATTGCCTGTACAAGAACCTCTATCTGTACGATTATATAGCGCTCCTCGACATTGACGAGGTGATCATGCCCAAGGGCAACTCGATTCTGTGGTCCGAGCTGATGGCCAAGGTGCGTCCCGAGTCGCTCAAATTCAAGCCCGACGGCTATCATAGCTACAATTTCCGGAATGTTTACTTCCTGGATGACCAGCAGCACGAGCACGGCTGGCACAAGGATATACCGAAGTATATGCATATGCTGCAGCATGTGCATCGTGCAAAGAACTACACGAAGCCCAATCAGTATGTGAAATGCTTTCACGATCCGGAGCGTGTGCTCACCCTGCACAATCATTTTCCGCTGAGCTGTTTGGGTGGCGTTTGCAAATCGTATCCGGTGGATACGCAGGATGCACAGCTGCAGCATTATCGCGCCGACTGCGTGAAGACGCTGAAGAAGAGTTGCGAGGAGTATCGCGAGAATTCGGTCGAGGACAAGACCATATGGAAATACAAGGACGAGCTCATTAGACGCACCATTAAGACGCTCGAAACGCTGGGCTTCTTTAGGCGCAGCGGTGGCGGCGGCGCTGGATTTGGCGGCAGCAGCAGCGGCCTCGGAGGTGGCGCCACAACGCACTCTACGGAGCGGTGATTCGAGCTACTTGGCGGCTGGTCGTGGCCCTGGCTGCCAGTGGCGCCCTATATGGAACCAGCGGCAGCTGGCGCAATGGGCAACGAGGAGTTTTTTGTTTAGTGAGAGCGTAAAAGAGATAGAGAGTAAGTTAGCAAGAGAGACAGATAAAGAACGAGAGAGAGAGAGAGACAGAGAGAGAGGGAGAGTTCCTTGCCGCAGCAGAAACCGTAAACGCTACCGAACCCGCAACTGAACTCAAATCCATAACTTGAACCCGTCCCGTCCCCCAACTCTCTAGCCTAGAGCTCGATTTGTTTATTTTCTGTATTATAGAAAAGTTTTTATTTTATTTTTATTTTTATTTTTTTACTGATTTAACTTCTGTATTTGATAGTTCCCTTTATATGTATGTATATTTAGTTAGTTAGTTCATATTATAAATTTATTTTTGATATATGCATGCCCTTATCAACCTACTTACATATATACCTAAGTACTATCTATCGTATATACACACACACATATATATGTATACACACACTTTCGTATGGCTAGTGTAAAAAAAGCGAATGAAAACACTTTTGAAATTGTGCCTTCAACTTTAAATTGTAGTGTATAGGGTTTTAGAGCAGCGACTCTCTACGTGTCTGGCTGCGCGAGCTAAGCGCTTGACTACACATAAATACATACATACCATACATACATATGTATAAAAGTATATATGTTAACCTATACCCAAGTATATGTATGCACATATTTAACTGCTTATTGGGATGTGGCCCAACAAAAACAAAAATGCAATTGTTTTTACTGTGTTCACAAAAGACGTTACAAAATACAAGCTTGAGTTGATGACAAAGGCAAACAAACTAAACAAGAAAATACACATAAACCAACAACCTAACAACTAAAACAAAAAAGAAACCTATACTAAGTTCAAGACTGATGATGTTTATTAATAATTAGATACAATTGCGAAAAGCCCTTGAAAAACGAAAACAAAATTATGTGAAATGGGAAGAAATTTCAAAAATTTATTTCAAATTCGCTTGCGTAAGCAAAGAACATTTCGATTGATATTACGCAATAATTAACTAGTTAGTATTTGTTGTGGCTGCCAGCCACAGCTATCTGTACTTAGCCACTGAACATGAAATATCACTAAATGCTAAGCAAAACATTTGAACAAAAACATAAGTTGTACATAGTTTAATTGTTTAATAAATATAAATATACATGTTAAACACAAGCAAGTGCGAAAGCGAACAAAAAAAAACAAAAAATCAAGCATAGAAAAAAAGAACAAAATACAAAAAAAAAAAAAATCATAATTATATTAATAATCATATAATTAAACAGTCGCATCTACTTCTAGTAGCAAGCTGCTCAAATGAACAAAGTTGCTTTTGTATTTTTAAGGACGATTTTTTTGTTTTTTTTTTTTTAATTATTTTTGTGTCAAACCATTTCTATCCTATAAATTGTAAGCACACAATTTGTTTCTTCATAAATGTTTTACTCAATTGTACATAAATTTGGCAAATTACGGATTTTGATTTATATTTTTACTATTGTTTCCTTATCAAAACCTATTATTTTATATTACTCGACATTAATTTAGCAGCTTAGTCAAATTGTTGGAACTAAAACAAAAGTTGTTTGCATTTTGCATAAGCGTTGATTTGTATGGAACATACGTTATATATAAATAAAGAAAAAAATATATATATATAAAACTATATATATATTTACCAGGTTGCAGATACTTAAACTATTGCACTAGATCACATCGATTTACAAGTAAATTTAAATATATACATACATAGATATTCATAAATACATACACATATATATAAATATATATATACATAAATGTATTAATGTTAGTTGATAATTATATGATGAGACCCAAACTTTTTTTTTGCCTAGCTAATAATAACAATTGATATGAAAACAAGTGATTGATGAATAAAATTTAAAAAAAATTGTACATTCAGCAAATTGTTTTGACAACTGGTCCTTGTGTGCCTTTATTGGGAACATCAGTAACTTTTATGTATCTGACAGATACATTTGCATCTTTGGTGTATTTTACATGGCAAGTTTTGTTTTGTAGCTCAACAAAAATGCGTTTATTTAATTATAAATTTAAGTAAAATAATAATGCTTTCGTATCTTAGATACGAAATACTTATGTATCTTACAGATACTTTTGACCTTTGCCTCTTACAGATGCCAGCTGAAAGCCAAATCGCAAAACATTCTTTCATGGCTTTCTTTTGGAATGTGCATAAGCAGTAGATGCGTTAAAATTCTTAGCTACTCACTTGTTTAAGCAACCGGCTAAGCCGTTCGTGGATAATTGCCGCCTTTAGCTAAAACCTAACTCTAGGTCAAATGGTTTTGGGGCTTCAGTTAAGCACAAGTATACTATTTAGTCTATTCATGATAGCAAAATTTTGGGGCATGCAAGCCCAAATGTTCGCATAGACAGGCACACACACTTACACACAGATACACACACGAACACACTTGAATAGAGACAGAACCCAAGTCTTTTCCAGTTGAGTGGTTAGCTACCCGGGCACCACCTTGGCAGGAACGTGGCATCGTTGCTTACAGCGTGTCCAGCGTGGCAAGACGTGAGATACAAAACTTCTAAGAATGTAAACAACAAAGCATTTATTCTCGGACATAAATGAATCCACTTACGCACAACTTGGCTACGAACGCGCAGCAGCCAGAGATGCCACAGCAATCGCAGAAGCCAGGCACACACAGCCCAGCATAGTTCGGGCGTGCGTGCAGGCATAGCATAGAAGCCAGCCAAGACAAGAAACAAGGCATACCTAGAGCCGCTGCACAAAGAAAGTTGTGCGCCAGGAAGCGACGGAAGGATACAAACTACAACAAAAATAAAATAAAACCAAAAACAAAAAAGCAGGAGATGAAGTTACAGGGTATTCTGGGGTTGGCAGAGCCAGGCAGCGTGTCGGCGTTGTTGGTGTGGTAACTGGGGCTGGTAACTGGAGCCAAAGAAATTTGTATAAACGCAACTTAAGTGAGCATTAAACACGCTCCACTAAAGGACTCCGGCCGGCGGGGTCCCTTTCGGAACGGTGGCGCTTAACTTGGTTAATAAACATTACCAACGCCACAAAAACCATTTACGTGAACTATTAAAATTCCGCAGCATTTAAGTTGCCTTTGCCTTGTTTCACGATTATGTTTATTTATATGGTTGCAGGAGCAGGAGAAGATGCAGCAAGGCGAACTCACACACACACACACACACAACAAGCTGTGAGGCGTCTGAGATGAAAACCCCTTTTTGGTTTTGCATGTGCGTTGGCCGTTAAGTGAAATCTCATGGCTGCATGATGAGGCAACTTTAAGTAAGTCTATATATCCTTTTATGAATATTTGCCCATTAAACGGCATAGAAGAGGGCTCTTCTGGGCCCATGCCCAAAATTAGGTACTAATGCATTCGCGTTGGGTCAAAGTATTCTTGTTGGATTTATGGGCCATCAGTTGGGCCTCATATAGTACACACTCGCACAAGAGAATAACTTAAAAACGCACAGGTAAGTCTTTTGAGTATTTGGTCCAGCTCCTCGATGCGGATCTGCCGCCCTCCAACATATCTTTCACGTGCAACGCATTGGGTAAAGCAAGAAGGACTTATAAATAATTAATCAGACAATTTAGAGCGCAGGTTTGGCTTAAATTGTATGGGGCCGACAATGCAAATACTGGCAAACTAATTAAAATCTACTATAGGATCGCCGAGCAGGATATTTATAATGCATGCACATAAATCCTGAAATAAAGCGCTTCGGCTTAAAAAGCATGCAAAATTAAAATGTGCAATTACGATGCAGTTGCCAAGTGTGTGTCTGTGTTTTTGTGTGTGTGTGTATAGAGAGTCAGTTGAATTAAGCCAATTACCCAGCGGGAAATTGTTCGAGTTCTTCGAGGGTTCCTCTTTTTAATGCACGAAGCTATAAAAAGTTGTTTTAACGAATTTGCGCCACAATTTTGCAAGCTTAAATTGATACAACTTTTTAAAAGGCAATAAGTAAAGGCATTATTAAAAGGCTGAGAAAAAAGGATTTGAACGATCATCATTAAATTAGAAGTCAGGAAAGATACATTATAAAATCATATATGAATTAAATTTAAATGAATTACCCAAAATCTTAATTCCGGCAAAATGTCGAAGGCATACTTTTGGGATCGTTTTAAATTAAGGTATGCAAAAGCCTGCCTAGCTACTCAAAAATGTATTTCCATTTCAGGTGGTCAACCACAAAGCCAGCGAAATGTTTCCCGCTGGGATCACATAGTGGTAATAGCGTAGTTTTGTTTTCAAGCATTTGGCTTTTGGCGTTAAAAACTAGAACCACATGAAATCCATGCATTTGGTCATTTGGTTGATTTGTCGGTTGATGCGAATAGAACCTATTGCGGTTGGGACTGTGTTACAGCACAGCTACAACATATGTTCACATATATTCATATCTGTTCTGCACGCACGTGTGTGTTAATTTATGATGCGTTCCTTTAAATACAAACGTAACGAAACGGGGATTGAGAGTGAATCCACTATCATTATTTTATAAATTATTATTCAACGTACTAAACTTTGCTGAAAAGGTACTTATAAAATTATTTCTCACAAAGATCTTTGAAAGTGAGTTGGTAAGCAAAAAAAATGCAATTTTAAATATTAAATTATAAAATTTCCACAGTTGCGGGTGGAATTTTCAATATCGGTGATAAGTATTTATGTAGAGCTTTGAAAATATTTTCGAAGGAAATCGGAGACAAGCTTAAAACTTCGCCCAGTCAGTCTGCCAGTTAGTTAGTCAGTCAAAACAAACAGTTAAAGAGATAAATATATATTCAAAATAACCTACTCACCTGTAAATCCACACAAACACATTATTTTATCGCCGTCTTTCAATAGGGGGATGTGAACTTTTAAATAAACACAACACTGAACGAACAGAAAAGCAGAGATATTGTTTATTAGTTTAAAAGGGCAGCTTGCTTGCTGATTTAAATTAGTGAGAATCGCGTAGAAGAGCAATATTTAGAAATACAATTCTTCTTCATTTATTGCTCAGGTAAACATACACACATATATTAATACATTCATACAAACCAACATGCATACATACGATTGTAATAGTAGTTACTTTTGTTCTAAATATAATATGACATAGTTTTATTTATAATACATACCAGTTTTTTCAATTGCCTCCGCCATAACGATAGCCAGTATCGCCTCCATAGTTCATGCCGCCGTAATTACGTACTTACCTGTAAATCAGCAGGCGGGACACGAACTTTTATATAAACACATCACTGAAAGAACAGAGATAATCTTTATTAGCTTAATAATGCAGCATGCTTTCTAAACATTACTTAAGTCAGTGAGAGCTTTCGGCTTGGAATGTGCCTAGTCAGTCAGTCAGGACAAATTGTTTTATAAACAGAGATTTATTTTCATACTCACATTCCAAAGTGTTGCATAGGTAATAAGCCAGCTGTCAGATATTCGCATATCGGACGTAAGGATATCACCAGTTTATAATTATGGCGCACATACACAGCAACAGTACAAACACACACACACACACACACACACACACACACACACACACACACACACACACACACACACACACACACACACACACACACACACACACACACACACACACACACACGCACTCACTCGCATATGCATATGATTTTGGGCTGCGTGTTATGCGCTTTAGAATGTAATTGTAAATATGTTTGTGTGAGTGAGTGTGCGTGTGAGACCAAACAGGAAATGCTAATTGCATGGAAGTGTGGACGCCCAAGGACATGTATTTGTATGGGTGTGCGAATGTGTGGGTGTGCTTCAGTGTATGTGTGTGTGTGTGTAACAGGCAATGTATATGCAAGTCGCGGTCTCAATCGTTGCTGGATTGCAGTCGCACCCCCACTGCCAACCTGCATCATCTAACTGGCTAACCCGACACAGTCATACAATATTATTGCTCACAATCTAATTAGCCGCACGGAGAGAAGGGGAAGGCGGGAGACTGGATTCCATCGCTCTGCCCCAGCACTCCTTCGCTTCTTCAATTCTCCAGTTATAATCCTTGCTGCCAATATTTGCTTCTCGTTTTGGCAGCCCTCAATTGGCTGCTGTGTTTGCCAGCTCAAGCTTAAAGTATAGCCACATGCCTGGTGTGCGTCCATATGCCAGGCACACATACGCAACTACACACACACACACACGTAGCACACACGCACAATTGAAGCTATATGCTTAATTGAGAACGGTATTCAGCGGAAATTCAATTCGTTTCGGCTGCCTTTATGCTCGCCGGATTGGATAGGAAGCGGACCCTCGTTCAGCCGGTGGTACTTGCGGCCAGGCATTTGCCTGTTTAGTGCATTTAAAGATTTGCTCTTAACATGGGGTTAAAGCCACGTTTCCCTTTTGCCGGTGCAGGCAGTGACACAGTTTTCGCTCCGTTTTGTTCCTTTTTTTGCTCATTTACCAGTCGCCATTCACAGTTGCCGCTGCCAGGATGAGAGCGAGTGCGAGGTCTGCCACGTTCTGCTCCTGCCGTCGATTAGTCAATTATAGACAAATGGCCTGGGAGTTGCGCACGGCGCAATATAAACAAGCCATCAATAGCAAAAAGGAGTGAACTGCGGTGTCCTCACAAACAGAGAAACGGCACAATGGCAAACGGAGAAACGGGAAATGCCCCCAACGCCACCTAGAGCGAGCGGCGTGGACGAGATAAAAGAATTATGCATAAGCAGCGGGACACACACACACACAAAACGCAAGCAGCCCGAAAGGCAAGACACCCTGGGGCACAATGGAGTGAAAAGCACAAAACGGAAACCACAAAACACAGAAAAATGTAAAACAGGTATAACGGAAAAGTCCATAAATAAATGAAGCAGAGCAACAGTCGTTGCAAAAAGGAAAAGTCGTATAGATATAGATATAGATATAGATATAGATATAGATATAGATATAGATATAGATATAGATATAGATATAGATATAGATATAGATATAGATATAGATATAGATATAGATATAGATATAGATATAGATATAGATATAGATATAGATATAGATATAGATATAGATATAGATATAGATATAGATATAGATATAGATATAGATATAGATATAGATATAGATATAGATATAGATATAGATATAGATATAGATATAGATATAGATATAGATATAGATATAGATATAGATATAGATATAGATATAGATATAGATATAGATATAGATATAGATATAGATATAGATATAGATATAGATATAGATATAGATATAGATATAGATATAGATATAGATATAGATATAGATATAGATATAGATATAGATATAGATATAGATATAGATATAGATATAAATATAGATATGGATATAGATATAGATATAGATATAGATATAGATATAGATATAGATATAGATATAGATATAGATATAGATATAGATATAGATATAGATATAGATATAGATATAGATATAGATATAGATATAGATATAGATATAGATATAGTTATAGATATAGATATAGATATAGATATAGATATAGATATAGATATAGATATAGATATAGATATAGATATAGATATAGATATAGATATAGATATAGATATAGATATAGATATAGATATAGATATAGATATAGATATAGATATAGATATAGATATAGATATAGATATAGATATAGATATAGATATAGATATAGATATAGATATAGATATAGATATAGATATAGATATAGATATAGATATAGATATAGATATAGATATAGATATAGATATAGATATAGATATAGATATAGATATAGATATAGATATAGATATAGATATAGATATAGATATAGATATAGATATAGATATAGATATAGATATAGATATAGATATAGATATAGATATAGATATAGATATAGATATAGATATAGATATAGATATAGATATAGATATAGATATAGATATAGATATAGATATAGATATAGATATAGATATAGATATAGATATAGATATAGATATAGATATAGATATAGATATAGATATAGATATAGATATAGATATATAAGGGAAGGTGTGCGGCCGAGCTCTTTGTGTGCTCAGAGCAGCAATACCTGTGTATGGGCATGTGTGTATGAAAGTCTCTATATAAGGGGCGAGAAGGCAACCACATACATATATTTATGAAACGGAGCTGTCGTCCAAGTTTCCCTTAGACCAAAACAAATCCCAAACGGATATCGGGAAAAAGCAGTTTGGTGTCGGCCATTTGTTTGGACTTGAACATGGGAGTGGGGCAAGTGGATGCCGCTGGAACATCGTTTGGATTGGGACTGAGGCTGGGACTGGGCTTGGCATTCGGTGCTTAGCGACACTGTTAAGAGATAAAAAAAAGTTTTGGTGCCATCGAACGCTAGGACGAGGCAGGGCAAGGTGGCACAGTTTGCAGAGGCAGAGTACATTCTGCGAATACTCTTACACAAGTTTAAATTGTATCCGTATCGCTGAAACACCATTCGCCAGAATGCATCTAAACGAGCAAAAGCGCAAAAAAGGCGTCACAATGGAGCAGCTGCACCGTGGAAGCGAAGCCGTCTTATAATGGGATAAGCATAGTCTGAAGTTGGGTTTGAGTTGACGTCTTGAGTAGTTTGTGCTTGACGTAGAATCAAATATTAATATATTAATATTCCGCGTCAATTTCAGCTGATGTCGTTTGGCAAACAGGTAGCTAAAGTCATAAAATGCCAATCACGCCCTTTACATTATCCTTGCCAAGCGCAGATTTAAGACCATTTATCTATACGCATAGCCCATGGTTTGCGCCAGTTACAATAACCATAATCGCCCAGTTCAGCCCCCGGCTCTGCACATTTTGGGCTGCAGCAACCACACGATTTCCGCTAAATGCCAACTAGAAAATGGATGCTTCCATTCGACGGCTATCCCTTTTGACCATTGTTGTGCCAACGCCCAGCCCAGACACCCGACGTACGCCCCTCTCTTCTGGACGTGCTGCGGGACTGGCATCAAAACAAACAAAAGCAAAATCTAGTTAATTGGGTAAAATGCTGTGCGGAAATTGAAAGCAAAAGCACAAACAGCGACACACACAGAGTCAGCCGCTCTGGCAGTGGCAGCGGCAGCGGCAACAGGAGCAGAAGCGCCACCAAAAGTTGGAACCAGTTGCATTTGGCATTACCGTTTTGGAGCGGAAATGCCTGTGATCCCGTGCAGCGCCTCCGTTGCCCAAAATGCAATAAATATCTAAATTGGCGCATGGCATTCGCATTTGCATTCTCTGCGGCTGCTGGCCGGGCTCTGTTCGTGCCATTGTTCATCGATTTATGCAAATTTCTGCGTACATTTTATCAATAAACAATAATAAATTAAAATCAACAATCATTGTGCGAGCTGCTCGTTTGGCAACCTAGCCAGGCGCCAAAATTGAAAACAAAATTTATAAATGCCAATTGTCAACGGCGAATGGCTAATGGGCAATGCCAGCAGCAACAACAAGCACAGTTCCATTATTTACCATTAGAGACGGACCTATTAGATGCCTGTCTCTAAGGCCGATTAGCAAAAAAAATGCCACTGGTTCGGATCACGGTTCGCACCAGCTTCCTGCCTTGCGGTTCGGTTCGTGAATTTGATAGTCCGTAGACCTTGCAAGTGGGTAGAAGATCCGGGCTAAATTTGAGTCTGAGTTATTTACGCACAAATGGTACTATCGAAATAAACCCGTTTTAGATAAATACATATATGATTCGGTTAGCCTATTTTGTGGTTCAAGGTTCGTTTTTTCAGTTGGAGCTGGTTCGCTTCAAAATCGGTTAGCAGGCTTGATTACAACTCGGATATCAAACTCAAGACGTTTTATTAGGCGTCAGCATCGATACTATCGATAGACTTGAATATTTTCAGAGTTTATATTGAATTTAGGCGCTCTTGCAAATAAGAATTTAAGTTAATTTACTTTGGATTTAATTTGAATAAATTGAACACAAGTCCACCTCTAATCTATGATTGTGTATGGCATGGATATGTTATATGGATATAGTGCCATCTACTTTATGCACATAGACAAATTTACGCGAATGTTACAACAAGGAAAACAACAACAACGCTTATTACGGTATTTGCAATCAAAAATGAAACCGAAAAACTCATCGAAACGAAATGCATAACAAATGGAGCGCAGCCGGAGGATGAATGGGCACAAAGTATTGACCCAATGGAAAATCCAATAGCTCCTCTATATGAAAATCCATGCATAAAATAATTGAATAATAATAGGAATAATTTGAAGTAGATTAGGTGTACGCAGACAAAATATAAACAAAAATTATAGCTGTAGGCGTCCGTTTCAACAGGCATTCCAATTGAGCTGACATAATTCGATATATGATAATTTCATATTTCATCAAGTTAAATATTTTTCTTCTCAACAAAATGCAGAATAAACACTTTGCATTCAGTTTCAAAACTTTGTTGAATACATTAAAGCTTTTCGGAACCCTAATTAGCTGTATATTCCTGTATTTACTATATATTAATTATTATAGGAAATATGCTTGTGCAACATAAATTTGGCCTCTCCATTCCACATCGACCGAGATGCTTACAATTTAAAAAAAATATTAATTAAATGGTTAAAAGCTTCCCTTACTTTTCAATAAATTAAAGCGAGAAATAACGCAAACAGAAGCCAAAAAAAAAAAGCCCGTGAATGAGTCGAGAAATCTCCTCTGATGAGGCAAGAGTTAATCACAAAATACTTGGGCATCCTAAAAAAAAAATGTGTGTAAAAGATTAAGAAAGAAGAGCCGCATTCCTAACGGGCACCATGAAGCCACAAATGGGGTAACTGGCATTGTGGAGCCGGGGTGAGGGGCGCGTTGCTTGGCGCATTGCGTTTTCGGTTTGGGTTTTTGGCTTGTTGGGTCAGTTTTGCATACTTTTGTGCGGGGCACATAAAAAATTTGCATTTTCCATTTCACGGCAGGCGTTCGCGTCAAATGAAAACCGCCAGAGCTGCCCCCACCCTGGCCAAATACAGATGGCTTCCCAGCGCCAGTCAATGAATGCACGGGAGGCGGTCCAGGTCCACGCCAGAAGATGAGGCGGTCTGGGTGCGGCCACTGTGCACGAGCCTCGGCTCAAATCCACAAACAACAAGCCGATGATTTATTACACTTTTGACATTATTGATATTTTATTTGTGTGCGATGAAGTCATTTAGTGCAACTGCAACGACAACGGCAACGGCAACGGCAACTGCAACTGCATCCCGGCCAGCAGGATAACCACTGAACCTTGGCGAATGATTTATTCTGACGTCTCAGCACTAAGTTATGCATGCTCCACACACATTTAAACGAGCACACACCACACACCGACACCCATTCAAATATACTCATATACGTATATGCATATAGACACAAGGCAGGAACACACAGAGTCAAAGGAACTCGGTAGGATCTTTAGAGAAAGCTGGTATTCTTCAGAAATTGTATTTTTAATATTTAAGTCAATTTGCACACTTAAACCATTATCTATCTTCTACAATTGAAAGTGGGTAAGGAGTATGGTATTTAAGACTTTTATAAAGTGGACTTGTTAAACAACAGGTATTGTGAGAAGTCACAAAGTGGGCTTTGGAATATTGAGCTAGAAATGTCAAGCTCGGGCAAGTTAGTTTAGCATCTCATTCAAAAGAATACACACATTTCGATAGCACGGAACAAAATCGGAAAACAAAATATACAGTAAGACATTCAAATTATAAAAATGTCCTTTTGCAACTGGACGCGATGCTGCCTGACGGCCAAGCGCATGGGGGTCTTCTCTCGCCAGCTGATCCGCTGCAAGGCAGACTACTCAAAGACCATTTGCAATCTGAAGGTCAATAAGGACACGAAGGTGATGGTGCAGGGCTTTACTGGCAAGCAGGCCACCTTCCACTCCGAGGAATCAAAGAAGTATGGCACTCAGATTGTTGGCGGTGTATCGCCCAAAAAGGGCGGCACAACACATCTCGAGAAGCCAGTGTTCAAGGACGTTAAGGAGGCAGTCAAAGAACTAAAGCCGGACGCAACAGTCATCTTTATTCCGCCAGCCACCGCGGCCGAGGGCATTTGCGCTGCCATCGAGAATGAGATTGGTCTTATTGTGGCCATTACAGAGGGCGTTCCGCAAGTGGACATGGTGCGCATTTTAGAGATGCTCAATTGCCAGGAGAAATCACGTCTATTGGGCCCCAACTGTCCGGGAATTATAGCGCCGGAGCAGTGCAAGATCGGCATCATGCCTGGCCACATACACAAGCGCGGAGTTGTGGGCATCGTGTCCCGTTCCGGCACCCTCACCTATGAGGCAGTGCATCAAACAACGCTCGTTGGCTTGGGCCAGACCCTATGCATCGGCGTCGGCGGTGATCCCTTTAATGGCACAAATTTCATTGATGCTTTAAAAGTCTTTCTGCCCGACAAGGACACAAAAGCTATTGTTCTGATAGGCGAAATTGGCGGCACCGCTGAGGAGGACGCAGCTGAGTATCTCAAGAAGCACAACGGCGGCTGTGATGCGAAGCCAGTGGTGGCCTTCATAGCGGGCATGACGGCTCCACCGGGACGTCGCATGGGTCACGCGGGTGCCATCATATCCGGCGGCAAGGGCACTGCTTCCGAAAAGCTGAAGGCCCTCAAAGAGGCGGGTGTGATAATTGCTCTGAATCCTTGCCACATCGGCACGCTGCTCCACAAGGAAATGGTACGCAAAAATTTGGTCAGCCCCAGCGAGAAGAAAGAGAAGAAGGCCAAGAACTGAGCCTCCATGTACGATTTAATGCCATTCAAGATTCGCGTTTCTGGACACAATTTATATTTATTCATTCAACATTTTCAAGCAAAATCATCAAATTAGCATTTCGTGAAACACTTTGGTTTCAACAAAACAACAACAAATTCAATTAAATTGCATTTTTGAGAACAGAATGAGATATATCAAATAAATAAGAGCCTGCTCTTAATTGATGAAAACTCAAGATGATAGCTGCAGATTCCAACAGCTAAAGTAGAGAATATGAAATTAAGCAAGATTCATTGAGCTTTTTCTAATAGCCCGATACTGAAAAACAAACGTGCGTATTGGGTGCATCAATCAATATATACACAAACACGTGGGCCTGCTCTGGTCGAGTTTGGCTGACTAGAAGACACCCTGTACCCAGTTCCACCACATGCATACGATTTAGCTAAAAGTCTGTATAGCTGTATAAACTGTACTTGCCGCGCATTGGGAAGTTATTCAACAAAGCAAAGATAAACCTCCTTAAATCCTTTATAACAAATAAAATACTCTTATTATCTTTGATTTTTTTATATAAAAAAAGTATCGTTTTTACATTAAAAATAAATTTTTAAATTAGAAACATATTTTGAATTGTGACGATTTTGAACCCATTAACATTTTAATGTGTTGCATACTTCGCGTTGAGACTCTTATTCAAAAACTTACATGAAAACAGAACAGTGTTGTTTTTTTGTTGAGTTGCCTGTTCTAGAGTTTGAGCTATCGACAGTCGAGCTATGGCAAAAGCCGCAGCATTTGGTTGCCCCAGTTTTGTGGGTCAACATTGTGCAGCGTGTCCGCGGGGTGTTGTTGCGGCAACAGCTCCGCATTGATGGCCCGACCTGGTCCTTGGGGGCCAACAATTACACGAGTTTCATTTGTTTTAGCGCCAAGTTCAGTCAACTTTTGGTGTTATGCTTGTACGCCAAAAAGCTAATTTTGTTACGTTGTCTGTTTTGTTGTTGCTTCTTGTTTTTATTGTTGTTGTTGTGGGTGTTTTTGTTTTTTTGAATCCTGCTGCTATTGTTGCTATTGTTGCTGTTGTTGCTGTTGTTGCTGTTGTTGCTGTTGCTGCTGTTGCTGCTGTTGCTGCTGGTGCTGGTGCTGCATGTCATGTCGTGGTGCTATTTTTCCGTGTTTTGCCTAACTGCCGGCTATAAACTAATTACCGCACATTTTTTGCAGTGCTTTGTTGTTCTTTGTTGTTTGTTCCTGTTGCTGTTATTGTTGTTGTTGTTGTTGTTTCATTGAGGTGTTTCTTTCGTGTTGTCTGCAAACTTCATCTGCCAACGATTATGTTGATAATTGGCGTTGGCGGGTCGACAGTATGCGGTGTATGTAGCGTATGCGCAACATTTGCAGCTGCAGCCAGGCATCTGCTCTCTGTTAGCCTCGTTACCAGCTAGCTACCTGGCCATCTACTTGACAAATATTTAAATCATTTGCTGTCAGGCAAAAGTCAGGTGTGCCTGTGCATGAGAGTATGTGTGTGTGTGTGGCAAGCATTTCGCTTACCCAACTGGCGCATAATTTAACTAAAAGCAATTCAAAAAGGCAGCTCAGCTACAGCAGCACAAAGAGAAGCCAAGTGTAGCCAGGCTTCAACAACTGCTAAATGCCAGCAGCCATGTCGTAGCCACTCCCCCTCGAGTGAGACACACGAGTGGGCACACACACACACACACACATACACACAAACAAGCACACACTTGAAAAGATACGGTAAAAAGTTCTTGGCGCCCATTTTCATACTTATGCATAAAGTGAAAAGACCATATTGCCTGGACTTCCAACTTGTCTTATTACTTAGACACAGTTTTCAGAATATATATCTATACGCCCGCTGAGGGCGTGTCAAATAAGTTAAATCTACATCTTCTGTCGTTCAAGAGCTAGCTTGACCAAATTTGGAATCAAGACCCCTCTAAAGATCGATGCAAAACTATCTCTTAGTAAATTGGGCGTGCTAGAGTATTACGCAGTCGGTTACACTCGACTGCAACATTCTTACTTGCTGCCGCTGTCTCTTTCTATGGCTTTAAAGTATTTGCCTGGTTTCTTTGCCCAGCTGCTTAGGTGTCAACGCTGCACTTGGGCAACGTGTATTTCAGTGAGTTATTCCTTTTCAAGCTTTTTACCAAATCCCAGAGTGAAGCACAGCACAGACATAGAAACAGACAGACTGACAGGGCAGACAGACAGAAAAACAGAGAGGACAACCAGCTGTGGAATCGTATAGCCGCTGAGTTCCCAACAAGTGGTGCACTTCTGAGGACGAGTGTGCAGCACAAATGCATTTTCCTTATTAAAAAACCTATGTGTGTAAGTAAATTAAATAGTACTATGTGGTCAGAGTAAAATACTTTTCATTTAACATCCTGCTCGACTCGCAAAAGGTCGAAACTCAATTGGAAAACTGTTTGCAGTGTAGTCAAAAAAAATAAGAAGAAAGAAACGGGTTTCAAGCTGCAAAAATCATTTCGCCTGATAATGCCATTCAGGAGCTGTGAGTGCTTCCATGAGGTGTGGCGAGGTGAGACAATGTGACAGCCACTCGACCGCAGGTACAGTGAAAAGCAATTAAAATAAGACAAGTCAAGCAAAACTGCAACTGAGCACAAAGGAACCCTCCGAGTAGAAGGAAGACGCATTTCTTATCCCAAGTGCAGTTTGATTTTTGATTTAAACAGGTGCGAGTGGTGCTGCATCAGGTAACATCTGCTGCTTGCGGCTACAGTGGTTAGTAAGCATTTATCCAGCTGGGCTTGGCAGTTGATTTAATGACTTACGAATTTAACGTATTAATTTGCCGCGTGCTGAAACACTTATCCGTTTGTAGAGTCAACGTCTTGATGTTTCAAACATCGAAAATGTTGCCAAAATTTAAATAAATAATTGTAGAACTCTTATCACACATTTTAGATATACGTTGAATTGCAGAGTATAAAATTGTGCTCTCTGTGTATATAATATTTATAAAATACTATTCAATATAGCCGGGCATAAAGGTTTTTGTATAGTATATTGAATTATTATTTGATATTTATTTTTCTATATACTTATTTTCCAGAGCTCTTCTCCTAAGCAACAAAAATGCAAATGAAATAGTTAATAAAAGGTCATGATTTCTGATGCTTTTTAAATTCCCATGTTTGCATGTATGTATAAAGATTTGATATTCATTTATATTCGAGAAAGTGGGAAAAAAATGGTTTCTTAAAGAAACAAAATAAAAAATAAAAACCCTGCTTCAAATTCAAAGCTTTTTTATCAGAGACCATCAGATGAGGAAAATTCGGCAGAGCTTTCACAATACGCCTTTATGTTATAATTAAAGTGCTCGTACGGTTGCCTTAAAGAGCTGATATTGTCGATAAGCTAGACAAACATATTTGAAAACATTGATTCAATCAACGCTCGTCAGCAGCTACAGCAGCTTGGCTTGGCTTTTACAAGACTCACCAGCTCCTGCTGTCCCATTAAACAGAATAATGTCCTTTATGCTTTTCCAACACGAGATGGAACAAGTAAAAGCAACCACAATTTAGCAACCACTTACAAGACTGCCACACATCAAACTAATTGAAAAACTAAGCCTTCTGAGCTGAGCTATCAGGAAAAACGCGTCGAACGAGACCACAGCAGAGACCCATAAAGACCCACACACATACACACTCACACACAAAGGGAGTGGGAGAGAGAGATAGAGAGAGAGGGGGGGACCGTATTGGGACCGTATATCGAAGTTACCAAATGCAAACAAAACCCCAAAATGTTGCATTTAATTGCAACTATTGGAAAGTTTTACCGATTCATCGTCCTGCTACTGATGCTATAACAATTGCCACCGCATTTTTGTTCGTAAAGCCAAATTGGTTTATTTTCTTGCCAAATTCTCGCAGCACGTTTGACAACGCCAGCATAGATAGGGGCAGAGTAGTGGAGCGGGCGGGCGGCCGGAGGACGATGGTGGGGGCAGCCACACACTTGCTGCAATTGGAAATAGAAAAGTGCATGCAAGGAATTCATCCTCAACAAGTCAAAACGAATTTGTCAATTTATGCAGAGCATGCAACGAGGCTCGGTCTTGGCCTCGTTCCCAATTGCCAAAAACCATTTACGAGTTCCCGTTCCCCCCTACCCGACGAGCACTAAGCATCGCATTTTGAGCACCCGGTCCTCAATAGACCAAACACCGTTTGCATTGCTTTACGTTGAACCCATTGAAAATGGCTAAAAAGGGTATAATGCTCCTTTGAAAATGCATGTAACAGGCAGATGTAAGCATTTTGCACCTCATAAAGTATATATATTATTCTTATAATATATATCTTGTACGTCCCGTCTTTTTGTCGACGTGAACTCTATGTTCTCGAAAACTGCTAAAACATATATAACACACATAAACTGCATTTTCATAAAGTCCATAAAAATAGATTCTGATACATGATTTTATAAGCATAACCCGAAAATTCGAAGAGCTTAATACACCAAGCTTCTCGTTTAGGATATACACATTAAACTTATTACACTTCCCCCAATATTGGGAAAAATTTATTTTTAATAGTATAGCCTTTGTATGTACATATTTTTCAATGTTATATTTAAATATAATATAATGTAAATAATTTAAACATCTGACCATAAAGACCCAAGGAATCCATGAATGCATCTCCTACAAATAGTGTGAGGCACAGGAAATAAGTCAATAGGCTTTATATGTGTGGCTTTTGCTGTATATGTATGGATTCAGGGTATATTCTGATTCGGCACTCCCGACTAGAACACTTATACTTGTTATATATATAATTTTTGTCAAATGCAAACAAATGAAATGCTGCACGTATCCACGCCGCGCCCTGCCACAGACGTGCCACAGACCCACAGAAACTGGGTGGCACGGCCTGTTCCGTGGAGTTGTTGGGCTCGGTCGGCTCACAGCTGTCACAGAATTGACAATTACGACAATTGAGATTTTATTGGACAAAGTTTCGATTGGATGTGATTACCAATGTATTCAATGATTACTAATGATTCCAGAAATGTAACGCCATCAACTTTACCGCAATTAACATCTCTTTTGTTGTGCATATTTGGGTTTTGAATATTTGGTTTATGCAATGAATGTTTTTTATTGTGTTCACATTAATTGACACTTGACATTTAAAAGGAAATTTGTACACAATGAATAGATGGCAAAATTATTGCTGTTGCCCTTGTCGCATTTAGTTATTTATTTGCAAATATTCATTGGCATATTCAAATGGCATATACTGCATATTTCTCACCAGATAATAGATAGATAAGTTTAATTTATTATAAGGATTAAAAGCGCTCATACAACTATTTTAGCCGAACACCCTCAGTAGGCGACGACCTAGCCAACCGACCCGACTTCGCAGGCCCTTAAATTCTACTCTTTTCAGCTGAATGTTAGTCTGCAAACTATGCAAATTTGCCAGCACATGGTTAAAAGCTGTCAACTTTTATGCTTAGCGCGCAAATAATTAGAAAAGTTCGTTGACTGTTGGCTAAAAAGCCACAAGCACACATATAGGCAACAACAACAACAACAGCTTCATGTGTGAGCGGAATTCAATTAAATATGCAAAACTAAAATTTATATTAAAAAAAATGAAGTGTTAATAAATAAAGTCGAAGTGAGTAAATACTGTGTAACTAGTTCCAGGGTGACATATAATAAAAAAATAATATAATATTAATGTGCCTGATATTTTACAAATATTTTTCTCGCAAAATTAACTTACTTAACTAACTTAATTAACTAAAAAGTGAAAACTGCTTAGAATCTGCTCGGTTTGTTTCAGAAAAGTTTAGAAAAATTTAAATCACGCTTGGGGCAACTGCAGCCTCTCCCAAATTGTTTGTATCCTCTTTTATAAATATTTAAACTGTACGGGGTATATGAAAGAAGAGAAGGGAAAATTAAACATCGCGCGTTTTAATAGTTTTCAGGGTTGTTGGGATTGGATTAGGGACGCTTGCGGCTGCAAGCTTCTCTGTCGCAATTAATAAAGTTTGTGTCGAACAAAAACCCATTGAAATAACAAAACACACAAAAAAAGCGTTAAGCAACAACAATAACAACTGTGGCGCGTTCCGAGTATAAAATTTTAGCAATTTGTGGGAAAATTGCTGACATTGCGTATACGCCGCATGTGACAGCAAACCAATTCCGACCCGGCACGTCAAGTATCTAGTATGCATAATTTTTAGACAACCCACCCAACCCACAAGGGGATGGCTTTAATATCATCACGAGTGTTTTATTAGTTGTTTGTTTTATTTTTTTACTGCACTATGTGGTGCTCACAGTGGCTATGTCTGACTGCTGTCAACAGATTAATTATGCTGCTTTAATCAAATAAAGAGCAGCTCGCTTGGACCAAATGGCGCAAGCTGAAAGCTAACATGGAATAAACAGTGCAAGGATTTGTACAAAATTCCGACTGAAATTGCGGAAAATATGTCGGTCGTTTTTCTCGCTTCATTTCGAAGATCTTTGGGAAATTAGATTGGTAAGGAAAATGGATGCTCAAGGATTGTCAGAGCACAAATCAAATTTCCGCCGAACTTGCTTTCAACTAATTCGTATTGCTCTAAAAAAAAAACAGAAAACAAAAATGACTTGTTTCAATGATTTTGAAAAATCCCCTCGCAGGGTAGGAAAACGCGTGAAATGTTGCTCTTTGTTCTACGAGTGGAAAATGGGTGTAAAAGTGAATTTTAAGCAAAAAAAAAGGTCAAACCTGGCAAGGTCGGCTAATACAAGTTAGCATATTTATATATATTATTCAGATCCCCCTAAATGAGCTCATGGTTGTTAAAGATAATTATAATTCGAAAGTTTAGTATCGCATTCAACACACTTATGAGTATGTATGTATGTGCAATTTCTATAGAAAAATGGCGGCTAATTGTTCATGCACAACGTAGTAAACAGTTAAAGTGGAGTGCTGTAATGGCTCGTATTGTGGTAATGACTTGATAGCTTCATCCACCTTCATATTGCAGTTGCCACGTTGCCATTGAGTGGCTGGCTCCAGGATTTCTTGACTGCGCGTTGGCCTGGCAACATTTCATTAGAGACAACTTTGCTTTTGAAATACTATTGTAAACTTAACGCAATTAAATGTTTTTTGAAACTACAAGCAGATGCAATTTTAATGTGTGAAAGTGTGTGTCCACGTATGTGTGAGCATGTGTGTGGAGCCTGGCCAACTGACCGCTGCCTTTTTCTGTTTCAGCGCGATTCGACAACCCGAAAGAGAAACAGCAGAAGTTGCAAAGTGCATTGGTTGCTGTGGCAATAACACTCAGACTTTGTGGCAAGCTGAGACTTTGCGGTTTTTATGCTCCACTAAAAGCGCTATCCAAAAAAAAAAAAAGAAAAAAACCAAGCGAGAACTATGCGCGTAGGCGGGTGCGTGTGTGTGTGCGTGTCGCTGTTGAGGTGTTTGGGCGAAAGTTTTGTCGACATCTTAATTTCTCACTTGTAAATTGAGCTGCGCCAGCAACCGCAAATTAGACCCCAAAGTATACGTACTTTGTGGATGCCAAATATGGCCGCACACACACACACACACAAAGACATCAGCTTACACACAAGCACTCTGGCAAAGCACACACACACACACAATGTACACACTCATGTGTAAAACCAACATGTGCACGCATGTCGGTTCACACGGACACGAACACAGACAAAGGCGCTGACGCACACACACACACACGCACACAGACTCTAAATGTAACAAAGTTGAAGGGTGCGACGTGCAGCGAGGCGAAAGACAAGTCGGGGCAAGTGGCACATGGGACACCCAGAACGCAAAGCATGAATTGAATTGACCAATAAAATACGTAAATTGAGTTTGGATTCTGATCACTAACAGCTTTGATGTGTCCATTGTATGCACTGAGATGCCAGCCTTGAATTTTGATAGAAGTTTTTATTTTAATTTATGACATAGAATAAGCTCTCGGTTGACCTGTCTGATTGAACCAGTCATTCAGGCAAGTTATTAACAATGATTCTGTGTGTCCCAATTCCAGGCGAGTGTATGGATGTGTTATTGTTTAAGCCGCAAACAATTGTTGTCACTGCTATTTACAGCTATAAAGTATTCTTTAAATAGTAGTACAATAGAAATAGTTATGCCAGCAAACATAATATTTGTAATAATAATAAAAAAAAACATAATTATAACTCTAATTAGAATATTTAGTCACTCGAATATCATGGCAATTATTGACTAACACAAGTGAATGCGATAAGTTTTTCAATATTAATATCCACTATCTTATTTGCCTGCACAGCGTGTACGAAATATTTGATATCTGCCATAAAAACATAAATGCCACTTAATTTTCATTTTAACTAAATATGAGATAACACAATGCTGCAGCAGTATAAGTAGAATTTAATTGGTTCAATCACACAGACTGGGAGCTCTTTAGTTAATTAGAAATATTTAAAATTGTTCATTTCAATTCAGCCCTATTAAGTTATATATATATATATTCTTAATTAAAGACTATATACGCCTTGACAACATATCGAATACAGCTTCATTATCTTATGTAGGTATCAGGCTATTTTCATCTAACAATTACAGATAGTTGCCATCGTCTGGCGTTGGGCGCAAAACGTAGGTTAAGAAACTGTCAATTTGCCAGTCGCGAATTCACTGAAATATCCCAGCGGGCGGGGACTTTCCCCTTTTCGCACCCAGTCTGGGCAGGCACAGGCACACACACACACACACACATACACACACACACCTGGAGACGCAAACATGGTGCCGCAGCCAGCGCATCGCGCATTTCACACCGCACACGTAGACAAACATTTGCAAATGAGCGTTGAAGCGTGGGACACCAGACGCCGCAAACGCCTCAGGTGCCATCAGCTTAGTCCCAGTTGAAGTGCATGTCCCATTCCCATTGCCGTTCCCATTTCATGTCCGCAGTTTCGACTCTCTCTTCTCGCTCTGGCTGTGTGGGTCTCTCTAATGCGTGCACAATTAGAGTTAGTTGCAGCTGCTTTTGCAGGCAAAGTGTAATATTTAATTAAATTTTGGCAACACCCGTAAGAATGGCATTCGTTTATTCATTTAATTCATATGTTGTTTCTTTTCGCTGCACTTTAATCTCACTTGTCTTCTGCCCCATCGCCATGCAGACCCAATAATTTTGCCAATGACGTGCAATTATTTGCGCAGCCAAGTTTTGGGACAACTCAGCCTCTGACCCCACTCCTTGCAGCTGCTAACAGCAGGCACAGTCTGCCTTCTGCTCAGCTTTTTCCTCAGTGTACTTGAATTTTGGCTGGCAACTGCTCGCGTGGCACGTACAAAGTTTGTCTGCTCGGTGAATGCGGAGTTGAAGTTGAAGTCGAAGTAGAAGTAGAAGTTGAAGTCGTAGTCGAAGTCGAATGATTCATGACCGCTGCAATTTAGCTGCCAACTCGCCAAAAGTACCGGAAACGCATTCATTTTCCGCATTTTTCACATCAATAATAAAGTGCCTGCACCCGTTACCCACTGCCAATGGCCATTGGAAAAACATGAATGGCCCTGCCAGCTGCTCCAACTGGCCACAGAGAGCTGCGAACTAGGAGCTGGGAGCTGGCAAATGAGAACTAAGAACTGAGAACTGACACAGACAAGCCTAATTAAGTTTGCAACATTTATGACTTGTTAGCTGGACTCCAAACAGTTGACTAACTAACCAACTGAGGAAACAGTTGCAGCTTGGCCCCACCCAACTTCCGCTCCGCCAACCCTTCCTGATTGCGATTGCTGATTGCTGACGCTCCAAGCTCTAAGCTAATGGGAAATGAAATATATAGAATATGACTAAATAAACTGATTCACTTCAGAAGTGCAATTTGTCACTCTAACAATTCCATTTCATTCCATTCCATTTCGCCCGCTAATAATGTGCAGTCACAAAGTTTGCACCTATCATAAAGTAAGCGGAAAATCAGTCATTCTAACTAATTAATCGGAACTAATTTATTTTATTCCACGCAATTTCACTATATTTAGGAAATGATTATTTGACTTTGAATAATTACATTTTGAGCCATTCCATTTCATTGCATTCCACTTGATAACACCTATGGTAAACCAAATAAATAATCTTAACTAGTTGCTCCCTAATAATTCCTTCATTCGATTCCGTTCCATATCAGTCCATACCAATTTTCATCTCAAAACTTTGCAATTGAAAGCACAAAAGTTGTGCCAACAATATGCCAAAACAAAAATTGTATATCAATAGCAGCCCATTCCATTTCATTTCATTACATATGGTAACAACATGCAGAAGGGCCTATCGTAAGCCAAATAAAAATAAAAAAAAACCTCAACTAATTGTGGCATTCCACATTCCATTCCATTCCATTCCATTCCATTCCAGCCTTTACCATTTTCAAGCTGAAAAGTTGAATCAAACATTGAAGTAAACTCCATATACCCCATTTACACATTTCCCAATTCCACTTCATCCTTGAGCTTATCTTTGACACAATAATCTGATTTAAAACCGTTTCATACCATTGCATTCTAAAGCTCAAAAGTTGTGCCAACAATAAAGTTAAGCAGAAATTTTTCATCAATAGCAACCCATTTAATTTCATTTCATTTCATGCCGTACCAAACCATTTTATTCCCATTCCAGTCAAATGAGTAAAACTGGGTGTCCATAAACTGAACTAAGCCAAGAAAAACTCGATTCATTTCACGCTTCGACTGCTCCCAAATGCCCAAGACCCAAAGATGTCATCGACCAGCCGCAAGTATTGAACTTTTCTGTACAGCAGTTGTCTTTTTGTCGCCTGGAGGAGCGATGACAGTTGCGCTTTTCTTTTCTTTTCTTTTCTTTTCGCCGCTTTCGCTTAGATTTATACGCATTTTTTTATGATTTACGAGTGGGAAGGGAAGCGGAACAACGTCATTTGAGGTAATCTTTGGGCCGGGTAGTTAGGGCTTGGCTTAGCTGCCAAATCAATTTGCCTGCCAGACTGATGAGCTGGTCAAAGTCCAAAGTGCGGCTCGCTTGGCTAAACCTTTTCAAATTTCCCAAGCTGTTCGCAGCTGTTCGCAGCTGCTGCAGCTACTGCTGCTGCCTCTGTCATATCCCTGTCCATGTCTATGACCTCGACCCATTCTCATCGTTTTGCTAGCGACTCGCTGATAAGACACCGGCCCAGTCAGCAAACTCAACGGACAAGGAACGACGCAGGGCAGGGTGGACGGACGACTGACCCGGCTGCTAACTGGCCGATAAGCGCTGCAGTGTGGCTGCTGCTGGCTGCTGCTGGCTGCTGCTGGCTGCTGCTGTCCATATTTCAGACTCGTGTTTATGCAGCTTGGAACTTAACACTTTGGGACTTTCAGCTTGCTGGCGGGCATAAAAACGAAGCCGTTAAGCGGCTTAAGAACACATTGCGCATACGCAGCGTGGACTTTATTAAACATAATTATAAAATACACACAACACTAAAAGAGCAAAAAAAAAACAGAAAAAAAAAAACAGGGCATCGAACTTGAGATACTCTTACACTATAGCTAATATGTATACAGTTTGTGGTTAGTTTAGGCCAAATACTAACTAAACAGTAATTACGGCTAAGCCCAGCAGCAAGGCGATCGTCGCCGACGTAGCCGTCGCTGCGCTAGATCGCAGGCCCAGAGCCTCGCTGCGCTCCCTGGTCACGCGATCGATGACCTGCTGGCAGTTGGACTCCTTGCGCACATAGCGAAACATGGACTCGACAATGTTGCTGGGCGTGATGTTGCTACACGCCTCCAAGTGACGCACCACGCAGCCCTCGAACTCATGCAGCTCGGCACACTGGCGGGGCCCCAGCACTAGCTCGGGCAGATCTGTCAACGTTACGTTCAGCTGGCTGGGGATATAATGGCCAAAGGTCTTCTGAAAGCAGCTGCTCACATGATCCCTGTTCTGCTCCAGGCACTCGGGTCCCTGTTCGGCTATGAAGAGCGCTATCTGATCGCCGTTCTTGTAGCACACAAAGTCCAGCAGCTTGCCAATGATGCGGTGCACCATGGCATTGTGCTGGCGTTCTTCGCGCGTCAGGCAGGGCAGCAGAGCCTCATTGAATTCGGCGATGCAAGCACGAGCTTGCGGCATGCGCAGGCAGTACTTCTCGAAGACAACATCGAGATCGCCACGTGGCCGTGCCTTTTCCACCTCGTCGAGCACAACGGTGATATTGGCCAGCCCGCTGAAGCACTCACCCAAACGGCTGGCGCCCAGCTGAAGATCCTCGCTTAGCTTCGTTGCATTTGTCTCACTGGCCGGCCGCTCTTCGATCGCCTTCTGGCACTTTTGCTGTAGAATACGCTGCACATCCGCCATCGTAATGTTCGGCTGCACAAAGCCAGCGGGCAGATACTGGGCGCCCAGCTCATCCAGATCCTTGGATGGAACTTGCAACAGCTGCGCTGCGCTCATGCAGCAACAACAGGCAATCAGTGCCACGCACACTGCGACCAGTTGACACATACCGTTCCGCGTTGGATCCATGACTGCCAGCTACATTCACTCTGCCCCAGCTGCAGCTATCGCTGGCTAGCCAACGACACGGCCTTATCTTATCAGCAGCCAGCGTCAATTCGTTATATGGGCCTCGCCCTAATGCGACTGCGTCTAGCGATTAGCGCGAAACAAAGCGCTGCGGTCAATGTACGAGATTAAAGCGCTGCCAGCTCGAATAACACTTCCATAATAATCCGTAGCATTAAATATGTATTTATTCTGTTAGTGTGTATGTGTATGTGTGCGTGTGTACGTGTGTGCATGTGGCTCTGTGTTTTGTATTCTGTTTATTTACAAGATATACATAGTATAATAAATATATTAAAATTTACGCTTAGAATGTTGTTGGCGGATACGTGATGATTAGGTAGCGTGGATTTCCTGCTAAACGGCCGCAAAGCATTGCTTCACAGGCATTTCTGTGTGTGTGTGTGTGTGTGTTTGTGTGTAACCCAAGAACAATTGATCAAAACAGACGGCACCGCAAAGCCAACATTTTTAAAACGATTCAGCTAAGACCTTTCACTGGGCTTGCTGAGAAGGGTAAACGGCTAGGGGGGGAATGGGAAGGGATGCTCGCATAAATCGTCAGGGCGGAAATAGTTGCAACTTTCATAAGACTTATGAATTGGTAGTTACCTACAGTCGGTCAAATTCGGAATTTTATACCACAAAATGTTGGCTCCAATTGATTATGAAATTTATGTATATGGGAAAATAATTTGATTACATTAAGAATTAATTTTTCTATTCCTCTTATATATAGAAATATATTTAAATTATATAACAATGTATTTATTTCATATATTTTTGGGAATTAATGTTTTATAAGCTTTTAAAATGAATTAACATTTTCCGTGTTTGAGTATTGAATTTGTATGAATTCAAATATATAAATATCTTTGAATATTTATTTTATTTTTTTGAATAAATCGACTTTTAATAAACAACTTAATACTCGTTCACAGTCACGGTTTAAACTTGAAACTAGAAATGTATTAAGAGATAACAATATTCTAGATTGGCCTCGCCTGTAGATATATACTCTATACTCTATATACCCTCTACATAAAGGTCATTGAAGCAGATTAAAATGCAGTTCCATAAAGTAGCTCTCGTAATCAGCCAGGGAACGAGACTATGACCCCAACTTGTTTGTGCACAATGATAACAATCTGTCACGAATACGCGTCATTTTGAGCCTCTATTATTTTCGGATCGAATTTGATCCATAGTTAATTTTCAGTTCTGAGCTCATGTCTGCTTTAACAATTGTTTAACAATTCCAACAATTTTTAATACGTTTTATGAAAGTGGGCTGCCACTGTGCGGCCGCGAAATGAGGTGAAATTTCAGCAGCAACAGCTGCTGGCAAAAACTCAAATAGAAAAACGCAACACAACTAACAACTAACAACAACAACAGCAGCAACAACAACAAACAGCAAAGCAAAAACAAAAAATTTCGACAATTTATCTTCGTTTGCAACGGAAGTTGCAACGCAATAAACAACACAGCAAATGGGAGGCGTAGACCAGGAGGCGTGTCTGGTGGGTGTGGATGGAGAAGGGGGTAGGTGCATTACACAAAGAATTTTTGGCTAGAAATAATACTACAGAAAATTACAGCTAACTGCGCCTCGAGACGAACTGGTAAGAACTGAAACTGGCTGCGAGCGGGGCCAACTGAAATGAAGCGTACGAAAGGATTCTAAAAAATGATGGCAATTAATTGTTGCTGCTCCTGCTGCTGCTGTTGCTGTTGCTGCTGCTGCTGCTGATATTTCTGTTGCTGATGTTGCAGTGGGCGTGGCAGCGCACAAAGGATTGGTTTCAGCGAGTCGTTTGCCAGCGGTTTGGGTGGCGGCGCTTAAGCTAGTTGCCAGCAATTAGTGCGCTTGCATTTCCACAGAAAGCGCAAATTTGCATTTATCAAAGCTGAATCAGCACCCACACAATAGTTGGCAACAATGGCGCAGGCGTTGCCATATCGGGCATCTGTTATTCGCCAGACCCTGCATTTCGTCAAAGCTTAGCCTTGATTCACTGCGCAATTTGTCTCTGCCAAAACTAACTGTAAAATATCTTTAAGCTACCCATATTTGGTAACTGATTGCAACAGTCGAGTTCAATACGAGGGCTGCCCCATACATTTGTAGCCCTAGATATTTTAAACGAGACTTGGCCATTTTTTTTTTTCGACATTTTCAGCGCTTTTTTTGCCCGGAACCCGCTTTGCCGAACCCCGGAATTTGGGCAATCGCGAATTTGAGAGATATATGAGAATATGGAATTCGCTGGTTGCATTTTTATAATATCGATAAATATCGATTTTGAGACATTTTTTTCATCATCTCAATGAATATAAAACCTAGTGACATCAAATTTGGTATGTAGGCTCTCCTATTATACACATATCAATAATATTTCACTTTTAATCATGCCTCCCACCTGTATGCAGAGAAGTTGAGCTGCTTGACGCTCGGAATTTGGTATCTCCTAGGCGACTACGCTCGACTAAAATAAACTTAATTGTAACTTGCAAAATGCATCTCGAGAGAAAGATGGAGCTAACTCGTGCCAAAAACAGTTGATGCCGCGATTCAATGAATATTCTCGGATCGTTGTGACCTACTGTGAGATTGCTCAAAGAAAGCGTATTTATCTTCATTACGTAAAAATAAAGTACATTTTAATGATTGAATTTTGTTCCTTTACAGTCACGCAATATAGAAGGCATGTAGCTGCCCACTTGGACAGCTGGCAATTCCGATGTACCCACATTTGGTGGCGCCCCAATGCGCTTTTAGCACAGTTTTGCCACGTACTTTGCGTTTGGGTAATGTCATAATTTTAATGCTCAACTTGCAACATAATTGGCATAAAGCAAGTTTGCCAAGTCCCTTGACTGCCCAAATCGGAAGCACGGCCAACTAATTGCAGCTGCCAATAAATTGCAACTGTTTGGCCCGGCTTTGGCGTCGGCGTCGACATCGACGTCGACGTTAGCGGCGCCATTTGCCAATTGCTTTTTCAACGTTTCCGTTTCCGCTTTTGCAGTGCGTGTGATGCTATTTAGATGATGATGATGCTGTCGATGAGCATTTGGCAAATGAAGTTGTTTTATTGTTACGCATTCTGTGTGTGTGTGTGTGTGTGTGTGTGTGTGTGTGTGTGTGTGTGTGTGTGTGTGTGTGTTTGCAGCGAGTAAATGGCACCCGTATTCATATGTATCTGTGTGCATTTGAACGCAAATATTTCGTTCTCATAATCAAACGTCGCCCGAGCGACAAATTGAAGTGCATGCAGGAATTCTGTTATATAAGTATATACATATATATTTATATATATATATATATGTCAATATATATACATACATAATTAAATGTGCACACACTCGCACATATGCCGAATGTTAGACCACTTAAACAGAGATTCTAAAGGTCTCCGGCCTAATAAGGAAAGCACAAACTCTGCGCAATTAATTAACCCCAGTTTAGAACAATTTCGCAAACACATGACAGATATACATACGATAAAAGTATGTATTGCACGTGTTTTTCTATTAAGTACTGGGCACAGTGCAAAGTATCGAGAATTCTGCCTTCCTTTGACAGTTGATTTCACAAAGAAAATGAAAAACTTTAATTTTTATTTTCAACATGCAAAGTTGAAAGCTTAATGACATTTTTGAACGCCTTTGGAAAGTTATCTTTTAATAGTCGATTCCTGGGCGTGACAGCCTTTGTTAATACAGTAATCAGTGTTCAATGGAAACCGGTACAGCTAAAGTCCATTAGGGAACGCATTGCAATTAAATTGAATACAAACCACAAACACAAATTCCAAATGGCAAATGCCAAATGCCAAATGCCGAATTCGGCAAATGGATTGAAAATCTGCTTGGCTCTCGCCACAAATTGTCGCATGTCAGAGCAAGGGGCTGCAACTGGAGCCGAGTAGCGGGTGGGACTTTCGTCGCCTCGACTGCAACAGAAACAAAAACATTGTGGAGCGAAGTGCAATAGCTGAAAGCAAACCGCAACAAACTTTTTGTCATCAAAAAAAAAAGAAACACGTTGTATGGAAAACAAGCTAATATGTTCTGGCCGCGCGTACTCGACTAGACAGGTACCCTGTAGAGGCAAATGAATGTTTGAATGTTTCCTTTGAAGATTGAAAAGAGTATGTCCGCTTGGCTTTCTATGTTATCACTGGTGCGTGGCATGTCAGGAACCTCTAAATTTGCCGTAGAGCTTGATTAAACTAATTTGGGAACGAAGACTATTTGGCAGGTAGCATATCGAAAGCTTACTAATAAGTCGAGGAAAATAATGGAGGAATAAAATATCCCATTGTTTCGTTATTATAGATAGTAGTAGCCCAAGATTTCGATACTTTTAGAAACACACATAGTAAGTGCCATCTAAAATACCTAATTCAAGGCACCCTTTAACTAGAGGATGCGCAAAAAGAGAAAAGTAAATTCATAACACGCGTCAGAGATGACAGCGTAGAGCAACATTGTGAGAGGCGATTGGGTTGGCGGAGCTGGGTAAAATGGCTCTGCGCTCGCAATAGTTGAGTGCGCGTGACACAAAAAGGGATCAAAATCAAAATCAATAAACTGCCGAACATTGTGTCAAGAGGCTGGGTGCCAACAGCTATGCAGAAAACAATTGCATTTTACTGACAGGCAGCAGCTTGAAAATCGCTCGCAACATGAGAGAATCAAAGGGGCAACCCCTCTAGCCCCACCCCCCACACACACACATACACACATACCCTTCAAGCTACAATCTCCCTGTCCATATGCATGTTTGTATCCGTGTTCAAGTCTTTGTGCTCTGTTCATGCAGCGCGCAACAATGGCGGCAATGGCAACAATCGCAACGCGTGTGTCAAATGCCATACAACTTGATATCTGTCAAATTGCATGGATTTTTAGCTGATGCTGTTACCCAACAGCAACAGCAGCAGCTACAACAACAAGTAATAACAATTGTCTTCGGTTCACGCTGAAGACTAAATACCCTTGTAGACATGTGGCTTAGAAATGTTTGCTTAATTTCCGAGCAATTGCCCCCAAAGGAGAGTTTTTTTGCAATAATTTATAATTAATTTTCGACAGATCATATATATATATATATATAGCGGTCCGATCAGGCCCATTCAGACGCAAGGAAACGGAAGCTTTAACACTGAGAGATTATATTTTGCATAGAATCAAACAAGCGGACATATCTTTATCGACCCAGTTGTTGATGAGCATTAAGATGATGTATAGGACGTCTTCTTCTATGCGTTACACATTTCGTGACAAGGTTATGATACCCTCTAAATGGCTATAACCTGGAACAAAAGCTGGTGTGAATGGCAATCATTATAACGATACCATCGTCACTTTGATGTCACTGTCAACATCGATGGACGTTTTGGTCGCCGCCGGCTGATCATCATGGCTGGGACATTGATTCCGCCTGTTTTACACGATTTGTTGATCCGGCGAGAGGTGTTTGGCACAAGCATATCGACCCAATCAATGATTATGGTGTTGCTGCTGCCATCCACAGCGTTAGCTACACAAACATTGTATCACACACCTGCACTTCCACTTCCAGGTGCTGTTCCATCAACATAAATGACATTGATTTTTCCTCGAATCAGCCCAAAAGTATGCAATGCCAGACGAAACTATAAAGTTGAACATCTCTGTGCAGAGACGCAGCAAAATGACATGAGCACAGATTTTAAGTCCTTAACAGACTTGCAGGGAAATGCAACTGCTCAGCACATGGGACAGTAGCAGGAACAGTTATTTTCCGGTATCTCCTTACGGACATATTATCGAGGTAATTGATTTTGATAACCATATAGTCACCCAATAGAGAGAGAGAGAGAGAGAGAGCAACCATAATTACTTTAAGCCGACAGCAAGAGACAACTTAGCTAGCTTTAAGAAAATAGAAAAATATAAAGATAAGCAGATCGACCGAATTCGACTCTCTGATGCTTTTCAATCTCCATAAGTACCATATTCGCATTAAATATAATATTAAATAATTCATCGGTGGATCGTTTCACCGTTTGAACCAACTTTTGGGTTTGGCTCGTGAACCTGATCGGATGAGATTTGACAAAGTTATAGGGGTGGTATATTATAGAATATTTGTGGGTACAATTTTTTTGATCTAGTGGCCAAACCATGGACAAAAAGTCAAACCTCGAGAAATTTTGAATACATTGATAATTTCAGCATCCTAGCTCTTACGGTATGGGCTGTGCGTAAATCCAAACAGTTTTATATATAGAGATATTTGTAATTACGTACTCACCTGTAAACCACAGGCACTATTATTTTATCGTCATCTATTAGTAGGCGGGAGACGAACTTTTATATAAACACATCACTGAAAGATCATAAAAGCAGAGATAATGTTTATTAGCTTAAAAATAAAGTTTACTTGCTAAAACCTTACTTGAATTACTTGAGAATCGCGTAGAACAGCAATATTTATAAATACGTTTCTTGTTAATTTTCAACTCAGCTCAACTTAGCCTCATATTCAAATACACACATGATAAAAGACATACAAACCAACATACATACATACATACACACATACATAAATATATGGATGCATACAACGGGTGGAATTTCCCAAAACGCCGTCTTAGAGTGCACCTCCATCACATACGGTAACTACAGTGAAAATTTCAGCTTCCTAGCTCATTCGGTCTGGGCTTTTCGTTAATAAAAAATCAGTGAGTCAGTTAGTCAGTCAGAACAAACAGTTTTATATATAAGGACAATATGAAAACGTTTTATCATGGGCCCCTCTTATTCCCACAGCAGTGATTCCAATTTCGACGTTTTATACCCTCGCAAAGGCTGTAATAATGTTTTCGCATGCTGTAAAGCTCATTCAGGAATATATAAACCTTTAAAGCTTTGTCATTCTGTAAAATAACTGGACCGTTTATAGCTATCTACCCTAGCAAAACCTAACATAAGCTCACCAAATCCTTGTTCTTCAGAACTTCAGAGCTGTTCGGCATACCGAATAACAAGTTACGAAATCAAATCGGAATAGATACCGAACATATTAACAAATGCATTGTATTTGTTTAAACAGATATTGCTGCGGTACAACATTCGGCACAAAAAAGGGGTCAACATCTGTTGGCCTTTGTGTGTATGAGTGTGTGTGTGTGTGTGTGTGTTTTGGCCATAAATCAACTTTCGCATTGTACTAAAAACTTAGCATTAAGCACATTTTGTACCCATTTCAATGCCAATCGTTTGACTGCCGGCCGCACAGATAAAGTCAAATTATATGTGCATTTTATGGCCGTAGCCCAGAAATCATTCAGTTGTGAATTGAAACGTTCAACGGACCCCTCAAAGCTGCCATCACTTCGCACAGGAACAGGTTGGCTTTTTATGCCGCACAGCAATCGCAAGAGCTCAAGGACTGGCTGTCGATGAATTCAATATGATACGTTTGATGCGGACATGTGTGTATGTGCGTGTGTGTGTGTTTGGGTATGTGTGTGTGGGGGAGTGTATCTAGCTGTGTGTGCTTTGTATACCTGTGTGTGCTCGGTAAGAAGCACAGTGGGGCCATCTGACCTTTTTCATTGAAAAATCCAAATTTAAGAATTGGGTAGAATGGAAATAACTAAAAAGTTAAGTATAATTTTTTGACTACCAAATTTTCTAAACTCTTATAATCACCGAAAATTGCTTAAAAAAATTGTTTAAAGTTTTAAAAAATAGGGGAAAATCTATATAAGATTAAATGAATGCATCTTTATCAAATTTCAAGTATACAGCTCTTCAAGTTTTCCAGATTGACGCATTCATATAGATGGACAGACAGACCTAGTGGAATCGGAGATGCTTCCTTCTGCCTATTTAATGCATTCCCACAAATTATCCTTTTCAACCCATTTTCAAAGTACACGATACAAAAGGGAGAATTTAAAATAAAACTCCATTGCATACCTTCAAGACCTATTTACAGTTCCCTACCATAGCATTTGGAATTTTCGCAACATTTTCCGAGCAGAGGTCCCACTGTGCGACGTCCACAAAAGGGCACTTCGTGTGTGTGAATGAGTGTGTATACTGAATACGCGTGCACGACCTAGCACCCACTTGAAATTCAGTTTGGTATTCGCGTAAGCTTACACTATCTAAATATATTTATTTTTAAACCGTTTTGTGCTAGGATCCTAGATCCTTAATATCTATGGGATCAACCAAAACAAGCTAAAGACTTGAAATTCGCAATATATTATTGGGTATCATATGCAGAATCAGTTGATTTCTTTTCTCGATATCTACCCCAATTTTCTTAATAACGATATATATTAATTTGAAAGCAATTTTATTAAACATTTTTCGGAGATATTTCGAGCTAGAACACCAAATTTGGTATCCATCAATGGATATCTTTAAGATGGATGTTTATTACAGAAAGTTGTAATGCTTGTAACGGCAGGTCTGAACTGGTCATTTGATTTGGATTTGACTAATGGACTCCGTAGTATCCATTTAAGGTTTTTAATTTCCTCGAAATAAATTCCGAAAACATTTAAAAATTTAAGGTCTCAGTTTATCTTACATAAACTATATTTAAACATGCTAAATATACATATGAGCACATATGACAAAACTGTGAAATAATCGAATAATCAATTTAACGGATTCCCTTATAGACCACTACGACCAAAATATCCCAGTAGAAATATTCCAATGATAAAACTTAAAGTATTCCCACTAATTCACGATTACCTCCCAAAAAATGCATAGATATTTTAAGGATGATAACATCTGATTTAACAGTAGATATGAGAAAAACTGGAACAACTAGAAGTTATGTAAGCGTGCCAGAGTATATCATAGCGAGCCACTTGACAATAGTGAATTGTTTTCGGTTCACTGTTTTTGGCTAAACTTTTTTTGTCCATGTGAGGTTTTATTTTCTTTTTTTTTTATTTTTTTTTTTTTGCCACTCCCTTGAGTTTTTCATGTTGATTGCGTTTAAATTTCCGCTGGTTGTTCGATATGGCTATGAGCCATGCATGCACCCTGCTAGCTTGCCATTCATCGGGTTTTTTTTCGAAATTCAATGAATTTGAGGAATACACAAATCTGAAGAGCGGAGCCTGGCTGCGTCTTTGACACAGTCAAGCAAAATACACTAACAAGCAAATAGCGGGCCGTCATGGACGTTGCCAGGCGAGAGCTGGGCGAGAATGCTATATGGTGTATGGTGTATGGTATATGGTATATGGGCAGCCCATGCTCCTACTATCATGTTTGCATTTCAAATTCAAGCGTGCCAGTTCTATTCATTCCATCCATAGACGGCGAACGAAATTGCGGGCTACATACGGATGCGAATAGAGAAAGGGGCCAAGCGAAAAGCACTCACAAAGAAAAAGATAGATATAGACCAACTGACTGACTGACTGACTGAATGTCAGCCTGTTTGCTCCTGTAAATTGAGCACCCCCCCTTCTCAGAGGGCAGGGTAGACGTGAGTTTATTAACGTTTGGTTTGGGCTCTAGCCAACATTTTTGACTCAATGACAGCAAACATTTACATTTTGCATGTTGTCAGAGCTCGATTCAATCCCCTCCGCCCTCCTCCTCCTCCTCTCAAGCCAAGCCTTTCGCCTTTGTACGCAGCAGCTTTGTGGTTGAGAATACGGATTTACTTGGCAGCAAGTTCTTTGTTGCTTTGCACCTTCTTCTTCCTGGCCTGTCAATTGATAGGATTTGATATATGCATACATATAATCCAGTCAATACTTAGTCAAGCGGCGACTTAACCGAATGTTAAACATTAACAAAAATATATTTAAAAAATAAATATATATATTAATCAGCTTCTAATATCATTTGCACCGGTATCCGATTTTAGTATATTTGTGACTAATGATATTAAATTTATTATTTGAAATTGTTAAAACAAGAGCAACTCTCTTCAGCATACCGAAGACCATATGCCTTGTAGAAAAGCTTTTATACAAACTACCAATTGTTCATACTGAAGCCATATAATATATTAGTCCGATTTGATATTTAAAAAGATTAATAAAGTTCGAAATTGTTGCAATTAGTTAAGATATCTTGAAAAACATAACTATTTTTCAACAGATTCGTTCTTTAGAGCTATATGAAATACATCGTAGAGATAGTAAAACTCATTAGGGTAAACTTTGGTGAACATATCTTAAAAAACAAAGAAGTTGTTCTTACAAGAACTAATCTTTCGACCGATCTTTCCCATAACAACTGTATGATATAGTGATTAGATCCGGCCAATTCCAATGCCGACAGGCAGACAGGCGACGGAAATGGCTATGTCGAATCGGCTGTGGATACTGATCAAGAATATATATGCTTTAGGGGGTCGAGGGAGTCTTCTTCTTCTAATCGTTACAGATTCCGTTAAAAAACTATTATCCTCTACAATAGTAGAAATAATTCTACAAGCGAAGGTTAATGTTGTTTTGAATTATCGATAGCCTGATCTGTAAATCGGCAAAGTTTGTCAGAACATTATCCAATACACAAACCAGTTCATTCAAATTGTAGACCACGGGCCCAGCGAAGACACGAGCCTACTGATCAGCAAAAGCAAGACCTACTACTTAGGTCTGGACACAGAGCATCTCAAACTGCTGCTCGTATAAAATGAGTCTCGTTTCTTTAATGATATGTTTACTTCTCTCCGAGTGTACTCTCCGCAGTTTAAGCAGCACTGAGACCTTCAAAACTTGCTGCCATCTCAGCAGAAGTTCATTGAAACAAAAATGCTTAGTATACAAAGCATATATAGATTTTGTTTAAACACTTGACCTAAATCTATGTGGCATTACAGAAGCTATTTACGTTTTCAAGACAAGCGTCTTTTGTTTGCTCTCTTTGTGTAGCCACAATATATACCCCACTTAAACGTTTTTCTGGCTACAGGGTAGATTAATAATTTAAACTCATCATGTGCTAAAATAATAACAAGCTGAGGTTTAAAAAACTCAACAGCTGTTTATCAAACTTCATTCAATCTTTTGTCATCATGTTTGCAATGCTTAAGTGGAATAGGAGCCACGTCTGCGGCACTGAGCCTGGGGTATGCACGAGCCAGCCGCATTGCGGGCATAGCCCTCGACGCAATAGCAGCCATCGGGGCAGCGAATGTGCCTTATTAGACAGGGCTCACCCAAGGTGGCGCACTCCGTCTGGCAGCTGGGACCGCACGGCAGGAACACCTCATTGCGTGGACAGTCGCGTGGCGCTGCAAGGGTTTGGAAAAGGATTGCAATTGCTAGGGCAACAAATTCACAACAATTACTCACTAATGGGTGGCTGGGCAGACGCCAAAGCCAACAGACAGCTGAGCAACAGCCACAGATTAAACAATTTGCAAGCAGACATCTTCAACTTTTGATATTTCTGTTGTGGTTTCAGTTGTAGAACTTGCCGACTACTAAATTGATTTGCATGAATCAAGCGTGTTTTTATGTGTTCCCGAAAATATTGGATGTGATTCTCACTGGGGGAAGCACCTGCACACGCAATTATCACACACATGCATATATATATATATATATATATATATATGTGGGGCAGCCGCAAAGTATGTTACGGAATTAAAACAACCCGCAAAATCGTTATACTACGTACTTTTATAAGAGAGGGATCGCGAGAGAGAGAGAGAGAGAGAGAGAGTGAGAGTCAGAGCCGGGGGGCCTAGGGCTCTATTGTAATAATACATTAAATAATAAATCTTTAAAGTAAAATAAAAAAATATTAATATGAAAAAGTTAACTATGTATATACAAACATATAATCGTTAATTTCTATGAAAATGATTCTCGATTGGTTAATTGGTTCCAATTAATTTGACTAAATTCTAATCTTGTCGCGTGATGTAACCCATTAATACTATGCACCTTTTTTACTCGGCAATCCGTACATATTTTCATATATAAGGTTTCGGCGGAAATTTAATAGATAATCAAATTACATTCAATGGCTTGGGACAATGTTAATTATACTTTTGGTATCGGGTCGTTTGAAAAAATTGATTTGGTTCGAGTTTCGACATGGCTGTTTTTAAGTTAATGGTTCGGTTTCGAGTGAAAAATAAATTGAAAATCGGTTCTGTTCAAAAATGGCTTACATGCTAAATAGCCTCTCAGGAGTAATCTTAAGGGGAATTGGCATACAATAATTCAATCAAATATTATGTAGCACAGCATCAGAGAATATTTCAGAAAGTGTATTAAATCTTCAGCAACCGATACATTTAAAAACTCTGTCTCGATGCTTTTCCATTTATAACAGGTTATCGAACGATACCGATTGCTGCATATCTGTCAATTGTTTGGCTGTCTGGCCACACTGCATGCTGCCAGATCAGTGGCATATCGCGCACATCTGGCAGCACCGACAAGCGGCTCAAACAGGTAAACGGGTCGCAATACTTGTTATAGTTGTGTACCTGTTTTTTTTCTTCTTTTTCTCTGCCAAGCTCTCACGGTGCGAGCCGCCGTCTTCGTCTCCTTCTTCGTGTTTGCCTTAGTTGAGTTTTGCATGCGGCGCGTTCAACAACGAGGCAAAAAACGCAACGCGATACGGTTTTTAGTTCTTTTTTTTTAATGTTATATTTTTCATTTTGTTTTTTTCACTGGCCGCAACGGGCCCCCAGCAACAACAACCACAACGGCGATTAAAGTGCTTATTTAATTTTTTTTGGCTGTGTATTGTGCTGATGCGTGAGTTGTTTTGTGTCAAGTTCTGTTTTGGTTTTGGCCCATGTAAAATGGCAAATTGTGTTAAGGAGGCGATTAACGGGCCGCGGCCTTTGAACTCTGAAAGCTTTTGACATCTGTTTGGAGCTCTGGTCGCCCACTCTTTGCATCTCGCACTTCTTTAATGCTGCTCATTCACACGCGCCCCCTCTCGTTCGCTCGTTTGCTCGCTCGCTCCCCCTCTCTCTCTCTCTCTCTCTCTCTCTCTTTCGCTCTCGCTAACTCCTTCTCTGTCACTCGGTGGAGTGCTAACCAGGCCATGCATTTTTCTGTTTTCGCAACAAGACGTCAATGGCCAAAGGCGCTGCCAACATCGTCGTCGCCGTCGCCGCCGCCGTCGTCGTCATTTTTCGAAACGTTCTCGCTTTGTTGCATTCCAAAGTAAATGCTACTAATAACAAAAAGGCAACAACAACAACAACATAGTGGTAGTAGTTATAGTAAAGAGAAAAAGGAAGGCAATCCAAAGCGGCGGCCGCTTCCAATAAAATGAGGAAAAATAAAAAAGTTGCCTGACTTGTTTCAGCCACGATTGTGTGTGTACGTGTGTGTGTGTCGAGAGAGTAAAAGAGTTTTTTGTGTGTGTGTGTGTGTGTGCATTGCTTTAAGGCGGTTGGCTCTGGGCATGCCCAAATGCCTTTCAGGCAAACTCAAAGGCTGCTGCAGCGGCCAGCAGTAAATTTTACATAACTAAATAACACACTTAAATACCAACAAATAACAACAATAAACAATTTAAATTACGGCAACGGCAACAACAACAAACAGCCAACAATAATTTTAAGCAATTATTTATTATTATGCAAAACTCTTAAAAGCCAATCAAATATTTGAAATTAGTGAAATGAATGCGGCCATTAAGAGCGTCTCTTTGCGTGTGTGCGTGTGAGTGCGTGCGTCTGTATGTATATACAACAAGTTCGTTGCCTAAGTCATTTGTATGATAATGAGCCAAGCAGCAACGATTGCAGTTTATCAAACCTAATCCTCAGGCAACTTTCAGTACAGTAGACCTACAAAAGAAAACTGGCTGAGAGACATTAAGAAACTATCAGCTGTGATCATACAAATCTATAGAACAGATAGTGTATACAAGTATATAAAACTGCAAACCATGCTTCGCACTCCTCTATAATCTCTACCTTTTCCATCCACATAATCCATCTATACAATGCAAGTGTATGAAATTTGAAAAAAAAAATTGAATTACCAACAGAAAAATCTCACGTACAATCAGAAGCCGTTTGAATACAGAAACCTAAACAAATTTTATAAAAATACAGATACAAATTCAAATACATTCACATACACATACACACATATTTGTGTGTATGAACAACTGAAAGGCGCGCAAAATTTACGACGACTGCGTCGAGGCGTCGGCGACTCCAGTTCGGACGCTGTCGCCACATTCCATGGTAAGTGGCGGCCATAAATTTTCAGTGAAAATTTCGTAGCCCGAAAATGCTTAAACATGAAATTTATTAGACAAAACCAAGGAAATTAAAAATTTTAATATGCGCTTATGTATGCATACGTGTATATGGTGCATAAATCAAATGAGAGAAAACAGAGAAACAGCATAGCATATACATATATACATTATATTCCCATGATGCATCTTCTATTGGGCTTTTTATTTTAACAATTTGTATTGATTAAGGGCTCGGGAAATTTAGAATTCTGAATTGTAGGGTTGCAGTGCTGTTAAGAGTAGGTGAGAGGGGGGGTTAGGGGTAACATCGCTAGCCGTTTCGCTGCGGTGGGTCATTGCCATGGCATGGGATACGAGAACGGTTAACGTTGATAACGGGTCTCTGGCAGGCCACTTTCTAGCGCTCCTTTTGGTCGACTCGGTCGCAACTCTCTGCTAGCTGCTTGCTGCTTGCTGCTTGCTGCTCGCGCTTTAGTCTAATGATGTCAATTACATCGTGCCACTCGCATTGTGGGCAACAACAAATGCATGCCAGCTTATAAGGCAGCAACAATGTGGCCAACAGCAGCAGCAGCGGCAGCCACAACTAGCAACAAGTGTCTCGGACTCGGCAACAACTTCGACTTTGGCTTCATTAAAATTGCTTTTCATTTTGGTCCATGTCTTTAATATATAAGCACACACATATATACAACTTGGCTTTTCGTGCACGGTTTGTTCGCTTTTCACGGCAGCAACAAAATGGCCAAAAAATTTTAATGAGTTTTAATGAAATTGTACGAGTGTCTCCACTAGTCATAGACAAGTTGCCAAGTTAAGGCCACAGCAACCAATCGTAGTAATAACCGCAAGCACACATATCATTACATTTTGGTTTACTTTGGTTTGCATGAAGGCAAACAAAAGACTTAGGCAACAAACTTGGACGAATCCGTTGCTATTTGAAAAATCAGAACTCAACTCGAGCTACACCTTCAGTTGCCCAGGGCAACACACACACACACACACACACGCACACTTGATGCTCAACAAATTGATTGCTTTGTTAGAGTTTCTTTATTTAAGTGCTTATCAAATAAAGTGCTTTGAAAAATATCACCAAATACTTGAGCACTCATATATATATGGCAGCACATTTTGAGCAGCAATAATTTCGTCTCAGCCCGCCTTGGTGCATAAAAAGTGGGCTGCATGTTAATCAACTTTAAATTTATGGCTCAATTTTTTGGCAGTGCTTAAGCAAATTTTTGCTTTGAAAAAATCGTTTGGTACAGAGGAAAAAAAAAAAGAAGAACGTAACGAAATCGTTTCACGTCACGCCCACGTTTCTGACCAAATGAACAAGGGTTAGTCAGAAAGGCAGAGGAGGGGTTGGGGCACCCTTTTCACATCGGCTGTTTACGCCCAATTTGTCACACATTTCAACAGGTTGCAAGCAGGAGGCATCATCAAAAAGCGAACGATGGGGCTGATGACGATGACGATCAACGAGCCTCCTCAACTGGCGGCCTGGGACAGTGAATATGTGTCTTAGCCCCAGCTTGGACCGGGGCACCGAATCTGGATGATGGCTCACAGTCTTGGTCGGGGTAGGCGTGTTGTCTTGCGGAATTTTCGGGCATGCCTCACGGCCGTCTGAAGCGTGAGGAATTTCTTTTTTGTCGTTTCTGTTCTGTTCTGTTGCCTTGCTGCCTCAATCGCTGTTGTTGTTGTTGTCGTCCTCTCTAAGTGAAAAATTATGCAAAAGTGTTTTATTTTAATAGCGGAAATCATTTATAGATGTTGTAATAAAGACTCAGTTCGTCCACTCCTCTGTTCCCGCCAAGTTTTGGGTATCTTCTTCTCAATCCGACAGATTGTGGTTGCTTTTGCTCCTGCCCAGGGCTGTGTTTTGTGCTCGTTGAACGACCGCCAACGAAGTCGCCAACGCGCAACAATGTTGCCACAATTTGGTCTCAGGCGCATGTAAAAGATACGAGGGTGGAGAGCTGCAACAACAGCGAAAACCCAAGAGCCCATTTGTGGCTGTTGTCAGGACTGAACGGGTTGGCAGCCCAGGATATGATTTTCTTACTAGAACACGTAGAAAACTTAATTCAGAGCTGCCAAATGATCAAAGAATGTCTCTGAAAGTCAAGGTTACATTTGCCCCACAAAAATTGGGATCAAGTGCTTAGATCTTAGCGACAAGCAGGCGTATAATAATCTTCTTTGTTTGCCACTAGTATAAATGCCATTGCCATTGGCTTGAAGATTTTGCTTCATTTAGCAAAGAAAAAAAAACAAATTAAGTATTAAAAGTAAGATTTATTGCAAAGTTGTGTGTTTAAGGGGATTCATTTCCCGTATGACTTCATTTTTGCGCGTTCAGCGAACAAAAAACATTCAAAGACTTGGGGCAAGAACGTAGTTGAAAATATGTACAGCTGAGCAAAAAAAAAAAAAAATGAAAATAAAAAATCAACTTGATCAACTTTTGCCGACACAATCAAAGAGTGCTGTACAATAGGTTCAGTTGCTCGACGCTCTTTCCGCTTTTTCTGCTCGCACATGATCGGCCATAAAAGCGAGCGGGCAAAGTACAATTATAAAGCCATTAATGTAGCTAAATTAGCTCATTTGTAATAAAACCGGGCTTCGAATCGTTAAAAAAAAAATGAGTATGAAAAATATATAAACTCAGCGCAAAGGCAGCCGCAAAGGCACGAAAAACAATCAAAGTAAAAAAAAAACAGACGGCAACGCAATTGATAAGCATTTTACGTCAATCCCATAAGGGAAGAATAAACAGAAAAGCAAAGATTATTTTATGGCTTGGCGCTCAATGAATCAACTCTCTGACGGAAATAGTCCGAGCTCCAAAGCCCAAACAAAAGACTATTAGATAATATTAAGAGAAATGAATAAATATGTGAATGTGCATGCAAATGAATGCTCTTATGAAATAATATTAAATTATTATATTAATAGAGGAAAAAATAATGCTTGCAAAGCCCTTCTTTATCGAACGTTGCATATCATTAAGAAACCGCAACAAGTTTGTGTCCTAAGTCTTGTGTTCAGTGTGCGGCATTTCAGGTTTGTCGCTTAAGTCTTTTGTCATTGTGCCTAACATTTCAATTAAAATGCAAAACTAGACTAGATACTAAGGTATATGCACACAGCTATGGCTTCCGTGAAACCAAAGCCAACAGCCATCAACCATGGACTGCGGACCGCGGACCGCAGCAGCACCCATCTGATGTACATCAAAAGACAAACAGTTTTAACACTCTTCAGAGTCGTCAATACCATTCCCGGAGCTGATGAAATGGAGATTAAAGTGATTTGGCCAATTTTACATTGCGGCCATTTGGCTTTTAATTAAATTGGCTAATGTGAACTTTCTCTTAAAACGTCGACAGCTACCGCCAAGCCCAATTAAATGATAACAAATTAAATCTACAATGTGTTTTCACAAGAAGCCACAGCAGCCGCTCAGCTGCTTTGCGACTGGTATTGAGAATGAATGAGGGACTGGCACTGGGATCGAGTCGGTGCCGGAATCGGAGACTGGGACTGGGACTGGGACTGGGCCGATAGTCATGATACTGAGGCGGCGCTGGCCAGTAAGCGGCAGAATTCGCACACAGTTATAACCACTGTGCCGCTGGCGTGGACGACACGTCTGAGCTCCGAGAAATTAATGGCCACATTCAATTGTCAAGCTTATGTGACTGCGGCAGGGCCTGAATTTGCATAAGAGCCGTTCGTCGTTCGCCGTTGACGTCGTTTGGTCAGCAGCAGGCGAACTTCTCTAGAATTCTCTCGTTGGAGCATTTGAAAGTTTGGTTTGATTCTCCCATTACCAGGCTTACAGCAGCCTATCTACGTCTCTCAATTCGAACATTCTCTCAAAATCGTTGTTTCATTTATTTTCAATTCTCTGATTCTTTTCTTTGTTTTCTTACAGACCGGCATGCTGGAGGCGCTTTGATGGTTCTTGCATACAAATGACGAATTATGAGAATCTTATAAATTTGCCATTAAATTTTAATGCAAATAATCATGCAAATAATAATGAGAACAATGGCAAAATTGCTGTTGGCGAGCAGCTATTGAATAAAATGTCGCAGCGGGATTTCTCTGAGGTAAGCCTGAGAATGGGAATCGTAATGGGTATTGTGAAGGCAATGGGAATTCGCACTGAGTGTGAATGGAAATGGAAAATGCTGAAATAACAGGTTTCAGGGCGCTTCAAATTATAGCAAGGCGACTCTGTGGAGAGACTATGTTTAGAGAAGTTAAATGTGAATTTTTATGCTATTCAGAAGCAGAATTTCAATTGTTATAATTCATTTTAGCACATTTTTGATAAGCTGCTAATAGTGTCTGATAAACCGGATAAGGCCGGATAAGTGCAATTTTAATGCTTCAATAGTTTAAGCTTGCTGACTTTAAGCGAGGAATTTTGTATTTAAATGGGTTAAAAATAATTTAAATCGCTTTAGTTAGTTTTTGCACATGCATAGTGTTGGATAAAAACAGATAAACCCGTATAAGTGCAATTTATGCTCGCTGGCTTTCATTTTCATAGCTGCCAGTCCCTACAATGCGATCAGTCAACAGCTGCAGCTTGAAATCAAATGATCGTCGCCTTGACTTTATCTCTATCTTCACTGGCCATGTGCTGATCATGTCTGTTGCTGTTGTTGATCATGCATGCATTTCAAGTTCCCAATTTATACACCATGACAATTATTTATGGCCTTCCCAGAAACTTAATCATCCAGTGCGCTTGAAAATTAAGACAGATAACAACTACAACCAGCTAAAGAAAACGAAAAGAAGCAAAAAAAAAAACAAAAACAATCAACGAAGCAAGCGCTAATAATCAAAAAGATGGCAAAATGATTTCAATGTTGATTAACTGAGCGGCGAGACAACAAAAGGGCTAAGCAACAGCAACAACAACAACAACTATGAAACACACGCCAAATTAAACAAAGCGCACAGAGATAAAAACGCCAAACACACAAACCCTTTTCCAGCTCTGACTACACCCTAGGCCCTTTCATCATATTCCGCGCTGTCATGTCATGGGCAACAACGACGACAACAACGACAACGTCGAGGCTGGGACTGAGCCTAAGACTGAGACCGGGACTAAGACAGAGTCTGAGAACGACAACGTCAACGTTGTTGGATAAGTTTCTGGCGCATGTTTAGAAGCATCCCGCTGCTGTCTGACTATCTGTCCATCTGTCCGTCTGTCCTTCGGTCGGTCGATTGGTCTGTCTCTCGGGCTGACGGGCTGACTGACTGACTGATCCGCCTGGGCTTAGGCTTGTGCTTGGGCATTCGTCTGGGCAACTAGATGCCAGCAAATTGGTTCTCTGTGCAATTTTTAGGCAGCTTAGTTTAGCTTGTGGATAATATCAGTTTGCTTGTTTGTTATCCGGCTGGGCTAAGCACATTCAGCAGCAGCAGCAGCAGCCGGATAGAAGAGCACGGATATTTGTGTGTATGTGGGGGGGACCTATACACGAGGCCGTGAACGAAAAGCAACAGCTAATTATTTTATTACGCGTTAAATTGCAACAAAATTCTTGACTTAAGCGCAAAACATGCCAATGTGCGCCACAAGCAATCGTGAAATTGTTAGCATTCCAATGCGGCGACTTTATCGATGGGCCGTCGGGACGCTTGCGGTGTGCATCTGGCTCACATATGGTCACTGGCCACTTGCCACAGATCGCTCCCCTCCCCGCCCCACCACTCCACACGCACTCACAGTTCAACATGTTGCATGTGGCATGGCAGGCAACAACTTGAAGCCAACTGCTGCTGCGGCTGCGGCTGCTGCCTGGTTGCTTCTTTGGGTGCCACTTTTTTTTCTCTTCTCTTTTTTAGCTTTTGCGCTGTTGTCCGCCCAGGCACAGGCTGGCGGCAGCCGAAGCGCGACCAGTTCTCGAATCGTTGGTTGATTTTTTTCTTTCTTACACATTCCTGGCCGCCCCGATCTCTGCGCGCGCTCTCTCTCTCTCTCTCTCTCTCTCTCTCTCTCTCTCTCTCTCTCTCTGTTTAGCTGCCAGCCCCTTGCTACAAGATTCTTGCTCGTCTTTGCCAATTTTTCTAAATAGAAGCTCTTTGACTGGCGTTGTTTTTGTTCGAATTGTTGAAGCAGGATAGCAGACGTATCAGCTTACATGACTTCTCTATGTGGCATTTGGGCGCCAATCCCTAAATTGATACACAGCACGAAGCATGCAACGCGCAGCGTAAGGGTCCCAACAGCCTCTCTGACAAGTAAACCGTTTGAGCCAGAAAATTACCAAGTCGCCTGTCACTTGGTTAATACTGCGCATTGATATAAAACACGCAAAAATGCGTTTGTCTGCAGTTCTTAAACAGTTTCAAATAAAAGATATATAAATAGAGATAGATAGATAGATATAAATAGAGCGATCCCAATAGGGAAAAGGTATATAGCTGATTCAAACTTATCCGGGACATATATAAACGTCAAATACGTACCTTCTTTAAATTTCAATTTAGGCACAATGTTTTCAAGTATAAGATTGCAATAGCAATAAAGCAGCTATTCCAAACTAATCCGTGGCTATGTCCTTTGGTTGGTTAACTTTCTGCATAAAAACATTGGTTGAAATTCCAGTTTGTTTATCTTTCCAGTTAATGCTTATAGACATGGAAAAATTGCAATCACAAGCATTTTAAACTTATCCGTAGATATATGCTTAGTTCGGATAAACATCCAAATTATATAGCTGCATAAAAATCGTGGCTGATGCTATAAGAAGTAGTTTTCTGCTATCCGCTTAGCGTTTATAGGCAAGGCATGGTAAGGAATCGTAGGCATTTGCAATTTATCCAAACTTATCCGTTCCTTATCTATTTCAAAGTTAAATTTCTGCATTAACTGTTGAGCTAGTTTATGACTTTAGTTTATGCTTGTATACAAAAAATCGAATCAGCAGCATATGCAGCTTATGCAGACTTATCCGTAGCGCAGTCTTTTACTCGGAAAGCTAGATTTCTGCATAGAATCCGGCATTAATTGATATCAGAGCTATTTTATCGCTCTAGTATATGTTTTCAGTGCAAATAATGTTTGAATCAGAAACAGTTGCAGTTTATCCAGACTTATCCGTGGCTCACCGCTTGGCTCGGATAAACTCTAAGGTCAAGCTTTTGGCATTTCGGTACGCTTGTAGTTCGCTGTCAGTTATTATTACTTTTAGCTGGAACGATAATATCTGCTAATATGAAACGGCGCTCCCTTCCGCTCGACTTGGCTTAGACGGTTGATCTGGCCGTTGTTGGTGCGTCTATCTGTCTGTCTTTGGGTTAGCATGGGCATGTTTGGTGCGTGTTTATTTAACTTTGACCATTGGCTGACTGTCTTGGGCCAATCTGTTCGCTGTGATCTGAGCCAGCAACGCCAACGCTGTGCAAAAATTTCATTTTGCCAAGTTATGCGAGTGGTTTTTAAAGTTGTTCGACGGTTCCCCGTGTGTGTGTGTGTGTGTGTGTGTGTGTGTGTGTGTTTGAGTGTGCGTGAGTATTTGCTTTTGTTTTTGTTTTTATTTTTGATTGTTTTGTTATATTCGACTTCTTCTTCTTCGTCTTCTTGTTCTGCCATTGTAACGCCCACTTCATTTGGCTTATCGGGTGCGAGTGGACGGCCGCTGGACGGAGGGGGCACGGGTGCGCTTAATGGTTGCATAAAACATAAATTTCGTTCTGCATCTGTCAGATACATTTCGTGGCTGCCACTTGTGCGAGTATCTATGCGCACGTATGAGTGCTGCATGTATCGACGAGTTGATTTATTCGCATTGGCTGGACCCGAAAAAAGCCCAACAAGAGAAACAGCAACAACAACGACAGCGGGCTAATCTAAGCACGTTATCCGTAACCCACGCCCCAACTGGCCATTTATCCCCTTGCCCCTCCTTGGTGCCACTCTTTGACAACGGCACTTGGCACTTGGCATTTGGCACTTGCTGTGCACGTTTTCTAGGAAAGAGCTCATCGCTTTGGTCTTGGTTTTGGATTCGGTTTTTGGCTTTGGCTTTTGGGTCTTGAAGCTGGGGCTAATGCATTTGCATACTCATTCCATTTAATTGCCTCAAAAATATGTAAAAATTCTACGCTCTTGTCACGGCCTCGTCTTCGTCCTCGTCCTCGTCCTCAACCTCAGCCTTGGTTACGTTCCCGTTCCCGTTTTCGTTCGGGTTCGCCTTCCATGGCGTAGCTTATGCCAAAAAAGGCTCAGGCTTCAACACTTCTCCTTGCCACTGTCTGCCTCCTGTTGGCTTTTGGCTGTTTGCTGCTGCCCGTCGTGGCTCAGTTCTTGGGCCACGAATTCGTGGAATTGCTTCCGCATTTGACGAGCACAACTGCTGGTGGAACAGCAATTGGAGGCAGTTGCCAGTCGCCAGTTGGCAGTTGGCAGTTCGCCGGTAGAAACGTGACTCAGTCGCCGCATACCTGTAGCATGGACTTTAACTGGGACTGGGACTGTGACTGCAACAGCAACTGCGACTGCGACTGCAGTTGTAGCATCGAGCGCGGCGGCAATTTAACATAATTATAGCGCAGCGTTGAGGCTCCACATCCACAGTGGGGCAAAGCGTCTCGTTATTGATGTCTCATGGAAATTGAACAAATCAAGATATTGCTAAGCATATTTTCGAAGGTGTTTGACTGAAACTTTTAAGATAAATAAGAATTACTGTGCTGTCTGCTGCTCGCAAATTATTTGTCATCTACAGCAAAACTGTAGCTTTTTTGACTATCTGTTCTAAAGCATGTAGTTTAGTTTGATGTGTTCCTCTGTTTCAATCAATTTTCTTTTTTTTTTTGTGCGAAATCAAACAGATAAAGTTTCTCACTCATTGATATCACTTTCCACTGAGCAATTGTAATGTAAGTTTGTTAACTGTGTTATTTGCAGAACGAACCGGAATGCACGCCGGAGCTGCCCGCCGCGAATCGCGCGCTCTTTCTGGAGAAGGTGCGTCAATCGAATGCTGCCTGCCAGAGCGGCGATTTTGCCACCGCTGTACTGCTCTATACGGACGCACTGCAACTGGATCCGGGCAATCACATACTGTACAGCAATCGGTCGGCGGCACGACTCAAGCAGGGCCAGTTTGCGGCGGCGCTGCAGGATGCGACACAGGCGCGCGAGCTGTGCCCCCAGTGGCCCAAGGCATACTTTCGCCAAGGCGTTGCCCTGCAGTGCTTGGGCCGGTACGGTGAGGCGCTGGCTTCCTTTGCCGCCGGCCTGGCCCAGGAGCCCAGCCATAAGCAGCTGTTGGCTGGCCTCGTCGAGGCCTCACTCAAGAGTCCGCTGCGAGCGGCTCTCGAGCCAACGCTGCAGCAGCTGCGCGCCATGCAGCTGCACGAGTCACCGTTTGTGGTCAGCTCCGTGGTGGGTCAGGAGCTGCTTCAGGCCTCACAGTATCAGGCGGCTGTCGCCGTATTGGAGGCGGCACTGCGCATTGGCAGCTGCTCGCTAAAGCTGCGCGGCTCCGTCTTCAGTGCGCTCAGCTCGGCGCATTGGGCGCTCAATCAGCTGGACCAGGCGATTGGCTATATGCAGCAAGATTTGGCCGTGGCCAAGTCGCTGGGCGACACGGCCGGCGAGTGTCGCGCCCATGGCAATCTCGGTTCCGCCTACTTCAGTCAAGGAGCCTACAAGGAGGCGCTGACCGCGCATCGCTACCAGCTGGTGCTGGCCATGAAGTGCAAGGACACACAGGCAGCCGCCTCGGCGCTAACATCGCTCGGCCATGTGTACACCGCCAGCGGTGACTATCCCAATGCCCTGGCTTCGCACAAGCAGTGCGTGCAGCTTTTCAAGCAGCTCGGCGATCGGCTGCAGGAGGCCCGCGAAATTGGCAACGTGGGCGCCGTCTATTTGGCGTTGGGTGAGTGCGAGGCGGCCTTGGATTGTCACACGCAGCATCTGCGTCTGGCGCGCAAGCTGCACGATCAGGTCGAGGAGGCGCGCGCCTATTCCAATCTGGGCTCCGCACATCATCAGCGACGGCAGTTCGGCCAGGCGGCCGCCTGTCATGAGCAGGTGCTGCGCATTGCCCAGACACTTGGCGATCGCAGCATCGAGGCGCGCGCCTATGCGGGCCTGGGCCATGCGGCGCGCTGTGCCGGCGATGCGGCCGCCTCCAAGCGCTGGCACGAACGCCAGCTGGCCATGGCGCTGGCGGCACGCGACAAGCTCGGCGAAGGTCGCGCCTGCTCCAATCTGGGCATTGTGTACCAGCTGTTGGGCGCCCACGATGCGGCGCTGAAGTTGCATCAGGCCCATTTGGGAATTGCGCGCGCCCTGGGCGACCGGGCGGGCATGGGACGTGCCTATGGCAATATGGGCAATGCCCATGCCGCTGCCGGTGCCTACGAGGCGGCCGTCAAATATCACAAACAGGAGCTGGCCATCAGCCAGGCGGTGAACGATCGCAGCGCCGAGGCCGCCACGCATGGCAATCTGGCTGTGGCCTACCAGGCACTGGGCGCCCACGATGCCGCACTGGCGCACTATCGCGCCCATTTGGCAACCGCCAGATCGTTGAAGGACGCGGCAGGAGAGGCGTGCGCGCTGCTCAATCTGGGCAACTGTCTCAGCGCCCGGCAGCTGTACGGCGAGGCGGTGCCGCATTATGAGAGCTATCTGATGCTCGCCCAAGAGCTGGGCGACGTGGCCGCCGAGGGCAAGGCGTGCCATCTGCTGGGCTATGCACACTATTGCCTGGGCAATTATCGCGCTGCCGTGCGCTATTACGATCAGGATCTGGCGCTGGCCAAGGACGCACAGCATCGGCCGCATATGGGACGCGCCTATTGCAATCTGGGCCTGGCCCATCTGGCATTGGGTCACACAGCCGCCGCACTGGAGTGCCAGCAGCTCTTTCTGGCCGTGGCCCATGCGACGGGCCAGTTGCCGGCCAAGTTTCGGGCGCTGGGCAACATCGGCGACATACTCATCCGCACGGGCGCCCACGAGGAGGCCATTAAGCTGTATCAGCGCCAGCTGGTGCTGGCCAGGGCGGCCGGTGAGCGGGCTATGGAAGCGGCCGCCTGTGGGGCATTGGGCCTGGCGCATCGACTGCTGCGGCGCTGGGATAAGGCGCTGGGGCATCACACGCAGGAGCTGACGCTGCGCCAGGAGCTGGGCGATCTGGCTGGCGAGTGTCGGGCCCATGGCCATTTGGGCGCGGTGCATATGGCGCTGTGCAGCTGGACGCATGCGGTCAAATGCTATCAGGAGCAATTGGAGCGCGCCCAGGAGCAGCGAGACGCGGCCGTAGAGGCGCAGGCGCACGGTAATCTAGGCATTGCCCGGCTCAATATGGCGCACTACGAGGCGGCGATTGGCTGCCTGGAGGCCCAGCTGGGCACACTGGAGCGCGTCTCGCTGCCCTCGACGCAAGCGGATCGCGCCCGCGCCCTGGGACATCTGGGCGATTGCTATGCCGCCTTGGGCGACTATGAGGAGGCACTGAAGTGCCACGAACGTCAGCTGCAGCTGGCGCTGGGCCTAGCCAGCCATCGGGATCAGGAGCGCGCCTATCGTGGCCTGGGCCAGGCACGACGTGCCCTCGGTCAGCTGGCGGCGGCGCTGGTCTGCCTGGAGAAGCGTTTGGTCGTCGCCCACGAGCTGCACAGTGCCGAGGTCAAGGCGCTGGCCTATGGTGATTTGGGTCATGTGCACGCCGCGCTGGGCAATCACGCCCAGGCGCTCAACTGTCTGGAGCATCAGCGGGAACTGGCACGCGGCCTGCAGGATCGCGCCCTCGAATCGGATGCGATGTGTGCACTGGGCCAGGTGCAGCAGCGCATGGGCCATCATGCCGAGGCGCTGCAGCTGCACGAACAGGATCTGCAGCTCTGCACGGAGCTAGCGGCGCCGGCACTGCAAGCACGCGCCGTTGGCAATCTGGGCGCCGTCCACGAGGCGTTGGGTCAGCAGCAGGAGGCGCTCAAATGCTACGAACGTCAGCTGGCGCTCAGCACCGATCGGCTAGGCAAGGCACTGGCCTGCGGTGCCCTGGGTCGTGTGCATCATCAGCTGGAGCAGCACGCACAGGCGGTGGAGTATTTGCGTCAGGGCTTGGCCAGCGCCCAGTCCATTGGCAAGTCCGAGGAGGAGGCCAAGATAAGACATCAACTGGGTAAGTAGCCAAGCTGTGCAGGATATTACGCCCAACTTGTGTCCAAGCCTAATCCCAAATACTATACTATCAAACAGGTCTTGCTCTGCGCTCCTCTGGCGACGCTGAGGGCGCTCGCATACAACTGGAAACGGCTGCTCAGCTGCTGGAGTCGGTGCGCCAGGAACAGCGCAGTCCGGAGGCACGCCTGGCTCTATACGAGCTGCAGACCAGCTGCTATCATCTGCTCCAGCAGCTGCTGGTCGCTCTGCAGCGCAGCGAGGATGCGCTGGTCGCCGCGGAGCGTTGCAAGGCGCGCAGTGGCGCCGATGCAACAGCCGGCGATTCCAAGGGCACAGCAACAACCTCAACCTCATCAGCAGCAGGAACAACAACAACAACGGGAGGAACACTGGGAACACTGGCGGACATTGAGGCCATACTGGAGGCAGTGAATCGCGGCCGAATGCCCGTGCTCTACTACAGTCTGGCCGGCGAGCAGCTCTACGCCTGGCTGCTGCAGCCGCAGTCGGGCATTGTGCGCTTCCATGCGGCGCGCATTGATCCGCAAACTCTGCAGCTGCCGCTGTCGCTCAGCGAGTGCCACGAGGAGGAGGAGGAGGAGCAGCAGCAGCTGCATTCGCAGCAGTGCGAGAGTGAACCTGAACCAACTGGTCATGTGCTGCTGGAGCGCTATGTGAATATGGTGCGCGATAATCTAGGCGTCAACTCACAGAATCTGCTGCACGAGGGCGATGGCAGCGGCTGGCGGGCCAGCAGCGAGCAGCTGCTAGAGGATCTGCCCGGCGCTGGCGCCGGTGGCGGCGGCTTTTTGCGCATGGTCAGCCGTAATCAGCTGTTGAACTCATCGAACTACTCGCTCAGCTCGCTCTTCTCACTGGGCTCCGTGGCCAGCCTGCAGGGCTCTACACGTTCCGTGGGCAGTCGCAGTTCGCGCCGGGCGCCAGCTCCACCTGCCTGGCGTGGACCCGCCTGCCTGCACACGCTCTACAATCTGCTGCTGGCGCCATTCGATGATCTGCTGCCCAGCGGCGCCAGCGTCTCGCGGCAGGGTCGACGCGAGCTCATCCTGGTGCTTGACAGTGCCCTCTATCTGGTGCCATTTGCCATATTGCGCGCAGCTGGAGACGATGGCGAGTATCTCTCGGAGCGCTGTGCACTGCTAACGGCGCCCTCGCTCCAGGCGCTGCGGGGCCGCTCCAGGAGTCGTCGGGATCGCGGACGGCCGCCCACAGCCTTGGTAGTCGGTGGACCGCGTGTGCCCGCCGCTCTCGCCGAGCGCTGGGGCTGGGCAGCCGCTGAATCACCAGCGGCTTTGCAGGAGGCCGCCATGGTAGCGGACATGCTGCAGGCGAATGCGTTGGCCGGCTGCAATGCCACTAAGGAATCGGTGCTGGCCGAGCTGCCTGGGGCGGAGTGTGTGCACTTTGCCGCGAATCTCAGCTGGAAGCTCGGCGCCGTGGTGCTCAGTCCGGGCGATGTGGTCACCGCCGAGCAGCAGCAACAAAAGGAGCCGCACGAGCCACAACTATCCGACTTCACGCTGTCCGCCGCGGAGCTGCGTCAGCTGCGACTCGGCGCACGCCTCGTCGTCCTCAGCTCCTATCACTCGGTGGAGCCCATAACGGGCAGCGGCGTTGCCCAACTGGCCGGCGGCTGGCTGTTAGCCGGCGCCGGCGCGGTGCTCATCTCGCTCTGGCCCGTGCCGGAGACGGCAGCCAAAATTCTATTACGCGCCTTCTACTCGGCCCTGCTGCAAGGTGCACGGGCAGCACGGTAAGTAGGCACTCCCGACTAGAGCCCTCTGCTCTTAGCTGTTTATGTTAAGGTTACCTTATGAATCCAATCTAATCTTTGGCTCTGCTCTCCTTTGCAGCGCCCTGGCGGAGGCCATGCAAACGGTGCAGCACACAAAGCATTTTGCCCATCCCGCCAACTGGGCTGGCTTCCTGCTCGTCGGCGCCAATGTGCGGCTATCGAACAAGGTAGCACTGCTGGCCCATGCGCTGTGCGAGCTGCTGCGGACGCCGGAGCGTTGTCGGGATGCGCTGCGCGTGTGCCTGCATCTGGTGGAGAAGAGTCTGCAGCGGATACATCGCGGCCAGAAGAACGCCATGTACACGACCCAGCAGAGCATTGAGAACAAGGCCGGACCTGTGGCTGGCTGGAAGGATCTGCTCATGGCAGTTGGCTTTCGTTTTGAGCCGGCTGCGAATGGTATACCCTCCAGTGTATTTTTCCCTCAAACCGATCCCGAGGAACGTCTATCGCAGTGCTCGGCCAGCCTGCAGGCGCTGCTGGCACTGACGCCCGCCACGCTGCAGGCGCTTGCCAAGCTGGTGAACAGTGCGGAGCATGCGGACGATATAATCGCAGTGGTGCGCAACATATTGGCCCAGTTCCCCGCCAAGCCGGAGGCTGAGGCCTGCATCGAAATGCCGTTGAGCGTGCGCCTCTGGCGCGTCGCCGGCTGCCATGAGCTGTTGGCCTCCGTTGGCTTCGATCTGACTGAGGTGGGCGCGGATCAGGTGATACTACGCACCGGAAAGCAGGCCAATCGCCGACACTGTCAGTTTGTGCTGCAAGCGCTGCTCGCGCTCTTTGGTAAGCGCTCCTGATCCTGGCCAGAAATCGAAGAGCTGGCATTTAAAAACTCCTTTCAAATCCTCCCTTCTTGCAGACACGCACGAGGCGCCCAAGAGCCTAAGCCTCGACTCTGCGGCACACAGCAGCAGCAGCAGCTGCGAATCTCTGGCCGAGCCCGATCTAGATGCCACTCCCGTGCAGCCAGCTGCCAGCAGCGGCAACTCCACAGCGGGCACAGCTGCAAACTGCACACAATCGCCGCCGCCGCTGGCGCTGCATCCGCGCAGCGCCTTCATCTCGTACGTGCGTCGACGTGGCGAGCCCGACGGCGGCGGCGGCCTCGACTCCAGCCTGGCCAACACCACGGACAGCGAGCACTCCCTCTCCGATGGCTATGCCACACAGGCGGGCAGCAGTCAGCCGGCTCCGCGCCTGGGCTACGCCAGCCTGCGTGGCCCGGTGCGTGTCTCGCGGCCTGGCGGTGGCGGCGAGAGTGATGCGGCATTCACGCCCAGCCCACCGGTTACCGATCCCAGCCTTTCGCTGGCACTGGCCCACCAGACGCGCATACGCTGCCTCTACGCGCAGCCGGGCACTGTGGCCTCCTCGGCGGCGCCAACGGCAAACAGTGGCCGACGTCCCGATAGCTCCAGCTCGGCCAGCAGCACGACAACAGATTGGGAGGGCTCCGGCCATGCGACTGTGCTGCGACGTGGAGCAGCGGCCGGCGCCCAGCAGCAGCAACTGCAGCAACTGCAGCAGACGCAACAGCATCAACAGCCGCCGCTGCCGCCACCCCGTCCGCCTGTCTATCACAATTTGGGCGCGGGCGGACGCAGCAAGCCGAAGATAAAGCTGGGCAGCGCACAGAGCTCACTGGCGGCACGGGTCAACAAGGAGCATGCCCTCTTCATGGACAGACTGAGCGTGCGCACCGAATTAAACGCGCCAGCGTCAGCGAATGGAACTGCAACGGGCGCTGGACCTGCTGCCGGCGTGGCCAGTGGAGGGCAGCGCAAGGCGCTGACATTGACGGAGGAGGAGGCGGCTGCCAGTGTGACCTTCAATCCGGCCAGTCTTTACTTCTCGCCGGCAGATAGCGAGCTGTTGGGCGAGCCCAAACAGCCGCTGGAGGAGACGCCGGTTAAGCCGAGCGTCAAGTGCATACAGGACAGCATATTGCGGCACATGAACCGCGAACTGACGCCCAGCATCTCCGAGCTGTACCATGAGCGCAGCCTGGGCCTGGGTCTGGCGCCGCCGCTCTCCAAGCTGCTGCTCAGTCCCAACTACGAGGAGCAGGAGGTGACCGCCATGGGCGAGAACAGCACATCGTCCGGGCCGGGAAATGCGGCTGCCATTAAAACGCTCGTCGATGCTGTCAACGAGCTGGAGCTTAGCGGCAGCTCCTCCGGCGCCACCATACCAACTGTGGTCGGCGGTGAACCGGAAACTAACCACACAGTCTCTAATCCTGTCGTCAGCGAACCGATCTGCTCCATTTGCGGCGAGCACGCGGATGTCGTCTGCCGCTGCAAGGCGGCCACCATCCAGAAAAAGGCCACACTTAAGCCCTGGCTGAGCAATGTGCCCGCCAGCAACCTGGTCCAGGCCAGCGAGCTGACCACCGCGGATATACTGGAGCGCCGCCTGGAGACTGCGCTCCCCAGTGCACCCTTCGCCGCCGAGCTGTGTCGCCGCGACGAGGGCGACGGACGATCCGTGGCCGACTCGCAATGCAGCAGCAACTACAAGCGGGTGCTGGCCACCGCGGGCGCCGTCAGCCTGGTGGTTGGCATTGGTGCTGCTGATTCGGAGGCGCAGAATGCCACATCCGCAGCCACATGCTCGGCCGCTCGTCTTGTCTAGACAGACACCAAGCACCCAGTCCGCCCACCCTTCCCACCCACTTGCCGCTTTTCTCTTGATATTAGCATTTAGCATAGAATCTAGTTTTAGTTTCATGTTTTAGGTCTTAATCGGAGACACCCTGTACTGATCATCCTAGCATTAGTTATTTGCATTTTATTTATTTATTTATGCACTTTGCGTCAACTTTAATTTAGAAAACAGACACACACACACACACATACACCTACACTTGCATTTGCCTATTTGTAATGTTTAAACGAAGCCACTGATTAAATTTTATGCATTTACAATGTGAACATTCGTTTTTTTTTTTAGATTATATCTAGAATTTGGCACAAATAAAAAATGTTGCTTGAAACTGTTATATGGAACTTTTGTGCAACTGCTATACAGCTGTTATACAATTGGAATATAATTGTTATACAGCGAAACTACAGTAAATCGCTTAGTACACAGCTATATCACGAAGTACCCAACTGTTCTAAATCTGTTATACAACTGACGTACAACTTTTATACAAAGAAAGTACAGTAAGCTCTGCTAAATCCCCAAATATAATTTAAGGGCTGTTATACAGCTGTTATACAACTGTTATACAGCTGTTATATAACGGAAATACAATCTTTAGAGCTCAGACAATGAAATGGCAAAAGTGTGATCTAACTTTCGATTGCATTCAACTATCAGCGACCAGTCAGCGACCCCAGCTGTCAGACTTGACCAAGGCATGAATTATTGCAAACATGTGCAAAAATCTATTAAGAAAATATCAAAAATTAAAAATACATTATACACAATTACCCAGAGTCGAAGAGTTCGAACAGCGGCGAGCAGACGAATATGATTTATTGATATACATACATATATGAGCTTGAGCCTTGGTTAGCACAGTGAGGCGCCCATATGACACACCAAAGCGCCGACATAAAACCAGAAACGAAACAAAAAGTTTTTGGCGCATTTCGGGATCTTGTAGACCCAACCAACTCTGGCTTGTATGCTAAAATTTGTGGTCAGTTTATAGAAAGTCATCAAAGCCAGAACACACTGTGCTTCTTTGGCGTAGACTGTCTTTTTCCAACTACTGGCAAACCGATTGACGATTGAAACTGCATCAACATCATGATTGTGGTTTATTTGTCGCTTGTTTGTTTGCGCTTTTGCGGCTAAGTCCAAACGCGAGTAACCTGTCATCCTGGCCTATGAACTTTACGTGTGATCTCTCGTTTATATCAGCGCATTATATTTATGATCATTTAATTTATGTTCATTAAAGTGATTGATATGGCTGTGCGGCCAAATGGCCTCGAACTCTTGCAAAAGTATTATTCACTTAGCAATTATTTTTGTTATTAATGTTTAATTTTTTTTATTATCTATGTTATTATAATTTTTTTTATTATTTTTATTTTTATTATTATTTTTATCATTTTTATTTTTATTATTTTTATTAATATTATTATTATTATTATTATTATTATTATTATAATTATTATTATTATTATTATTATTATTATTATTATTATAATTATTATAATTATTATTATTATTATAATTATTATTATTATTATTATTATTATAATTATTATTATTATTATTAAATATATATATATATATATATATATATATATATCTGTTATATCTTTTATATCTGAGTGTAGTTTATATATAGTTATAAACAATAGCAACAGACTGTCAACCTAAGTTTTTAAATAGTATGAGCATTTATGGCCTTGGACTAGGGCAATGTAGCATCCACAAACTAAGTAACTTGGAACCCGGATCCCGGTTGCTCAATTAGCCAAATGACTGGGTCATTTAGATAAGTTATATACCGAGGATTGCACTTAATTTATAGTAATAAAGAAATTGTTTAGACTTTGCATATATATATATATATATATATATATATGGACACACCATATGTGTCACCTTTTGCATCTAGAAAGTCTACTAATTGCAAAGTTCTATAATGGAAAATCATATTTGTATACTATTATTGAGACGGCCGTTTATATTAATTGCCCGTACTTGGGCATTTTCCATTTGCTATTCGAATTCGCATCCAGAGCCGTTTTCACTGACATTGCCTTCTATTAACTGACTACAACATCATATACATATAAATATTATAAAACATTTCCATTGACTTTGAAACCCCAAATATAAAAATTCTCGTCAGCAGTTCGTATCGTTTGCTCCAACACTATGCAACAAAACACTTGGAAATGGACTGGTTACTTTGCCACAATCTATATACAGTCATAAAATGGGAAATCCCAACATTTTGACAAGTCCTTTGTTTTATGAATATTCCATATATTTAATATAGATATTTACTCAATGTAGTGAAATTACTTTTGGTTGTTATAAGAAATGTCAAAAATAAAATGACTCGCAATAATAATTATAGATTTTCGGAGCATTTAGTTGTTGTAGATTAGATTCAATAGATTTTCCCCATTCTGTGGCATAGTGTAATGTAATGGACTGGGGGCACGTGCCTATTAACTGATAAGATTTATTGCCACCCTGCACTCGATCATTACAAATTGACCTTTTTTATGATTATGACAACGTCGCTAGTACCGGTACTGCGTCGCAGAGAAGCCAGCCCCTCGGCCTAACAACCGTCCAAATATCGCCTGCTGCCGGCTCGATCAGCCCGCCCCTTCGTGGGCGCAATCGCTCATTGCATTCCCAGTGCTCACTGGCAGCGTGTGCGATGCCCGCCGAAGGCGTCAGAGTCCGGCGACGGAGAAGGGGACCGACGTCATGTATGTGGCGATGCTGCCGCGCCGACTGATAACTTTTCTCGAGGCGATCCCCCCCTTGATGGCACATTAATTCAGCGCTTGATGACGATGTACTTAGATTATTGAGATTTTGGAGGTACGTCTGTACGCCTGAACGCAGGAATCTGGAGCGCTTGCCCTTGCGTCAGATTTGTTCAAGGTGACGCCAAACGCTATCGAAGATCATAGCATAGCTTTCCAACAAAACAGACGCGAGCGTATTCAAAACAGCGCATAAAACATACATATATTCCAATTCTTCAGGAATTCTACTTATAGAAATTTAGTAATCGTAGCTTAATTATACTACTTTGTGCTTACGTGACCCATCACCCACCCAATGGCTCGCAAGCAGATAAAAATAAAATAGCTTATTGCTCGCATTAAATGTCCGACTATGAGATACACTGAACCAAGCGACGAGCTGCCGTTTTGTCATATATTAGCCTTCTTCTATACATACTTATTTATATACATAAAAGAACAGACTTACCGGCTGTTCTCCTTCTTTCAGCAAAACACTGTTAAAAATGCAGTATTGAATATATAGCTTCGGTCTATAAAGTCCGATCCTTTTAAAATTATATGTTTGTGGGTACACCAAAGCGCCTGGTTCTACCTTAAAATATAAGATTTTTTTAAAGTTTTATTAGGAATGGGGGAAGATATGTAAAAAAACCGAAATAATTATAATCAGTGCATAGTATACGAGAGCCTATATAGCATACTTTTTGTATTGAGGTCTTATTATTGTTGGGTTATTTTTAAAATGGGGTAAGATATCGAGATATACTTGTATTAAGTCTTTGCATTGTATTTTTCCAAATCGATGCGTTAAAACAAACGGACAAACGGACTTGGGCAGATCGTTCTGATCAGGTCCTCGTTCTGATCAACAATGTATATACTCTATGGGATGTCTATTGAATAAAACCATAATTATGCATTTCCCATTGCTTAAGGATATAAGAATAGAGACAAACCCCCACACATAAAACATTATATAAATAAATATATAAGAACATATATACTAAGAACTTAATACTATTCTTAAGATTAAAGTTGTGATTACAACAAGGCGGGCGTCACGTTTGGGACGACCTTGAACTAAGTAATGCCATTCGGTGTCAAGGCTTATGCAATTCGCCCACTTACTCATAACACAAGTTTCCGAGCCTATATATAATATTCCAGCCCCAGTGCGTTAGTTTGTTATTGAATTGGACGCAATTCAAAGGCTCACAAATAAGCAAACAAACAAATAAAAGTAAATAATATAAAAAAAAAACTCATTAATATTTCTAGTATAGATGATGTAAGTATCTAAGTATTTACGTAGGTATTCCTTGATTGATTCTATAAGTGTGCAAATAATTGTTTGTGCAAATTGCTAACGAATCCTCCAAAGACAACAAGAAACAAGAAATTTGCGAGCATCTTAAGGATGCTCGCCTTATAAACTCGATCCGATCGAGTCATATGTGGCAATCAATGGACTTGCACTTGCTCCAGTTAAAAGCACTATGCTCTGGCCTTATCGGTCAAGTGCAGCCTTTAGTTGCATATGTAGAATATATATATATATATATGTACATTTACAGTGATATATGTATACATATTGTATGTATATAGATAAGCAGCGGCCAGCACGTGCGTGTAGGCAACGCCTTGATTCCCGAGGCGCGGATGTAGCCCTTAGATAAAGCACTTACGAGATTTTATATAGCCGAACCGTAGTGTGGGCCCGAATCGGACGCATTTCCTACATCTATGTATATGAGCAATGACTTGAGTGGGGTCCCGCATTGATAACTGATTAGGTGGCTATTAAACAACAAAAATGCTATAAATCAAAATATAATACTATATGAATACTATATGTAGCCTAGATGTGATATTGCTCGGCGATCTATAAAAGTGAGCGCCCGGAGAAGCTCGCGATTCAATAGCATCTTGTCCGACCAATCGTGCAGTAGTTAAGGCGAACAATTTGAATTTCAATATATTTCTTTTTCCATACTTGTTATAATTCAAATCGCGTAACATGAGAATCTTACAGGAGGTGAGAATATAATTGAAAAACTTAAGTGACTTTTTTTTAAGCAATGTGTGTTTTTTTTTATAATTTGTGTAGCACCAAATCCATTTGATGGATCCTTCGGAGCTGTTGCGTCCGGAGCCCTCATTTGCCGATAAAAATCCTTCCAAGTTTCGTGACTATAGCGTTGATGTGGAGGATCCGCTAAAGGAACGCGTGCGTCGCACCTATCGCCAGATGCACCTAAATCAAACTGTGGACTTTGTCAACGGTAAGAACTATCCTTGACCAAATTGCCTTTGCATTTAGATTTAATAATCGCCCCCGTTCACAGATCGTCGCGATCGCTGGCTGAAGTTCAACACCATTAAGATGACGGTGCGCGAAGCGTTGGAAAAACTCAACGATTTAATTGATGAGTCCGATCCCGATCTGGATTTGCCCAACATTATACACGCCTTCCAGGCAGCTGAGCGTGCACGCGCCGAATTTCCAGAGCATGATTGGCTACATCTGATAGCCCTCATACACGATCTCGGCAAGATTATGGCCTTCTACGATGAGCCACAATGGGCCGTTGTGGGCGATACCTTTGCCGTGGGCTGTCGCTGGGGCGATAGCATAGTTTATCGTGACGAAAGCTTTGTGGGTAATCCCGATGGGGATAATCCCAAATATAATACCAAATACGGCATATACAAGCCACACTGTGGCATCGACAATCTGCTCATGTCCTGGGGCCACGACGAGTACATGTACGCAGTGCTCAAGCACAACAATACCAAGTTGCCCGAGGTGGCCTGCAATATAATACGCTTCCATTCGTTCTATCCCTGGCATAATGGCGGCGACTACAAGCACCTGGAGGCGCCTAACGATGCTGTGACCAAGAAATGGGTGCTAATATTCAAGTGAGTTGAACCGTTAAACCCACATCTATAAATATGTATATATCTATAACAATAACTCTCCCTACAGCCGCTACGATCTATACACAAAGAGCGAGGTGGTGCCCGATATTGACGCTCTATGGCCATACTATCAAACGCTTATCGACAAATATTTGCCTGGCGTCTTGGAATTCTAGACCTGGTCTAGTCTAGAATGCGTTAAATCATATAACCATATACGCACATATATATATACTAACCATAAACCTATATTTATTATTTACTAACTTATATTGATCTAAATACACCCACTGCGCCCATAAGAAAGCAACTGTATGCTAGAAACTTCTTTGAAACCAAACATATATATAAACTTTGCATATAATAAATATAATAAATCTTAGCTACACGACTTTGTAGCTTATATACAATATGTCCCTTTTTTTATATTGAGAAATCGTTATTTCTTGACTTTAGCAACATCGAATAGTTCAAATATTTGTATGGCTTAGAAAGTCCATGCGCTCCAAAAAACTGGAACGGGCCAATTATTGTATAGACTTGTGTGTCGGTGGATTTGCGCCGTGACCGTCAACACACCAAAGTCCTTATGGAGCGGTCCGAATCCTTTTATATACCCCTCCGAAATAAATATTTTGTTTGTTCAGATCAGTTTCATTCGTGTGGTTTTAAGACTATGTCAAGTATAAAGTATGTAGTCGGTGGTTTGGCTTACGGTTCGAACCAACTCCCTGCCTTAACGTTCGGTGGGTGAACCTGGTTTTACACATCCTTCAACCCAGACTTGTGTTCATATCTTGGTTTTACAATATTAATGATCCAATTCAATTGCCAATTTTTATCTCTGCCCAAAATTGGCATCTAACAAATATTTAGGATTGGATAATTCCAAGGTTTGGAGATGAAGTTTATTATGCTCTGTGCCTCCTCCTCCTGGAGTCCTCCTCATAAGTTTCTTGTTTTAAAAACTAAATCGTTTCTGAAAAATATATGTTTCGAATCGGGTTCGGTTTGCCTGATGCGAATTCCTGGTTAAATCTGGTTCGGCTTACATACTAGACTTGTAAACAGGATTATAATATAATATAATACAATTACAACTCTAACAAGTTCTCTTTTCTCTTATATCTATGCCTTGACACGGCAATATACGATGATCTGTTTCGTTAACAACCTTCATGTGATGAACAGCTTGTAAATATTTGTACACCTAAATTTTATTACTGACGACCATGCTCAATGGATCGCATTCAAAACATTGCTCAACATTAAAAAAAAAGAGGGAAATGTACAATTCTTAAACCTAGAATCTAAAATGCTTTAGATACAAAGACACGGTTCATTGCGAGGCAGATCCTCCGCTGCTGCGTCGACGTCGCTTGTGGCGCTTGTGACTCTTTTTGCTCGGCTGGCGCTGGTGATTCCTTCTGCGCGACAAGGTCTCCTCCTTATCCCGATGATGGTCGCGATGGCGGCGCAAGCTAGAATGGCTGCTGCTACGACTGCGACTGCGCTGCTTGTGGCGCGAACTGCGCGATGCACTGCGACTGCGACGGCGGCGTCTATGTTTGGCAATGGCGCTGGACTTGCGCTTGCGTCTTTGCCGATGGGCACTGCGACTCCGACTACGACTGCGTCGGCAACTGGGACTACTGCTGGATGAGGTCACTGAAGCATCTTGCGTTATGGAGCAGCAGCTGCTGCTGCTGTGACTGCGACTTCGACTTCGACGCCCAGTCTTACGTTGGCGCCCAGCTGATGAAGCGGCCGACACTGACTGTGGTGCGGCCGCGGCGGATACCAACTGCACATCGTCGTCATCGGAGAGCAGGACGGGCGCTGCTGCTGCTGCCGATGCCGCCGCCACCTTGCTGGTAAATGTATTGGTACTATCATCGTTAAGTAAATTGTATTTTTCCAGATCGCCGTCTTCATCTTCGTCATCCTCTGCATTAGCCGTTCTGATCGGCGGTGGAGCTGCTGCCGTCCGCACGCCCACATCATTGTCCTCGTCGTCGTCGTCTTCATCGTCGTCATCCTCATCATCATCAGGTCCAAAGTAAGTGATGGGTATGGAGCGCACCGAATCATTCGAGTCACCATTGATGTTAGCTGCCGCCGCTTCCGAATCCGCATTTGCCGCAGCTGTTTCCGTGTTTATCGCATCCAATCCAGTAATTGTGCCAATAGCCGTACCTTCACCTTAAGTCCAATAAACAATATATTTTTCAGTATGTTATGTTATTAACAGATTTTATACTGCATTTTCGACTGTGTGTTACACTCCAAATCCTAAATATATCTTTTCCTAGATATTTTCTGCCATTAAAGCAGATCGGAACGAAATATACCTCGCAAATGACTAGTCAACGATATCTTTGAAAATATGTTCGCAACCCTTTCAATTCCATCATTTTCCACCCATTTTCCGATCACGGAATCGAGCTCTAAAATCAGTAAGACCTGCATTGATTATTCCGTTCGAAGGCGAGCCTGAGCTTTGCAAATGGGAATAGAAAATCAAATAGAGAAAAATGCCTATCGAAATTCTAATATGAACATGTCGCTGAATTTCAAGTTCATTCTTGAATATTTTTAAACTAAGTACGAAACGGGCTTATTCATAACTGAATATTTTGTGACGCATATAGGTAGAGGGACAAATATTTATTATAACGAGAAAGAAGTGCTATCTTCGGCACACCGAAGATTTAATACCCTTGCAGACCCAACGTTTTCAAAATGCTCATAGTGCTTTGCCCGTATCTAAGAAGCACAGGGAAAATAGTTAATGCCGAGTATGGTTAAGATATCATGAAAAACAAAACAGGTTTCCGTACAACAACTTAATTTTCGACCGGTCGTTTCTATGGCAGCTATATGATATAGTAGCCCGATGTGAATAAGATTTTGCATAAGTGGAGGGAGCATAGTAAAACTAATAAATGCCGAGTTTGGTCAAGATATCTTGAAAAACAAAAAAAAATTCCATACAACAGCATAATTTTCGACCGATCGTTCCTATGACAACTATATGATATAGTTGTCCGATCTTAATAGGATTTTGCATATTTATGGGGAGCGTAGTAAAACTAATAAATACCGAGTTTGGTCAAGATATCTTGAAACACATACAAATTTTCCATACAAAAACTTAATTTTCGACCGATCTTTCCTATGGCAGCTATATGATATAGTTGTCCGATCTTAATAGGATTTTGCATATATATGGGGAGCGTAGTAAAACTATTAAGTACCGAGTTTGGTCAAGATATCTTGAAAAACAAAAAAAATTTCCATACAAAAACTTAATTTTCGACCGATCGTTCCTATGGCAGCTATATGATATAGTTGTCCGATCTTAATAGGATTTTGCATATATATGGGGAGCGTAGTAAAACTAATAAGTCCCGAGTTTGGTCAAGATATCTTGAAAAACATAAAAATTTTCCATACAAAAACTTAATTTTCGACCGATTGTTCCTATGGCAGCTATATGATATAGTTGCCCGATCTGAATAGAATTTTGCATATATATGGGGAGCTTAGTAAAACTAATAAGTACCGAGTTTGGTCAAGATATCTTGAAAAACATAAAAATTTTCCATACAAAAACTTAATTTTCGACCGATCGTTCCTTTGGCAGCTATATGATATAGTTGTCCGATCTTAATAGGATTTTGCATATATATGGGGAACGTAGTAAAACTAATAAATACCAAGTTTAGTAAAGATAACTTTATAAACAAAAATGTTTTTCATACAAGAACCTACTTTTCGACCGATCGTTCCTATGGCAGCTATATGATATAGTGGTCCGATCCAGCTAGTTTTGACATATGAGCTGCGTGCAACAGAAAGAGGGACTTTTGCAAAGTTTCATAAAGATAGCTTTAAAACTGAGAGACAAGTTCGCATAGAAACAGACAGACGGACAGACGGACATGGCTATATCAACTCGGCTGTTGATACTGATCAAGAATATATATACTTTATGGGGTCGGAGATGTCTCCTTCTATGCGTTACACATTTCACGACAAAATTATAATACCCTCTGCAAGGGTATAAAAACCTGCTAACTACATGGAAACGGAAAAGAATCAAAGTTCTTAGGCAATTCGTTTCAGTTGATGCAATTTCGAACTTGGCTGCTGTTTAACACCTTTTTGGTTTGTGCTTAATCTAAGCAGAAAGAAGAATTTTTTTTTTTTTTTCGTTGAATGCAAACACATTGGGCGAAAACTTACACTTAATTTGATTGAGAAAGGCCATGGCCTTGCGCTTGCGTTCCAGCTGCAGCTGCTTCTCGCGCGACATTATGCCATTAAGCTTATCACGTGCGATCTGTGCCAGTTTATCCTTGACACGCTCCTCGGCTATAGCGGAGGGAAGAAAGTCACAAGTTAGAACAGATGTGTTGCTCTATAGCCCTCTCTTTCCTTCTGGCTCTCTCACTCTAATCGATACGCACCCTGTCGTTGCTCTTTGAGTGGTGAAGACGCTGTCGTTGCCGGAGTGGCTTTTGGGGCGCCAGTTCTGGCCAGCAGCTGCGTTTCCACTTGCTTGATGGCGCGTTGCACGCTATCTGGCATGCCAGGACGCGCTTGCTCGGCACTTGATTTGGCCTTCAGCTCATCATCATCGCTCGCCTCCAGTGGCAGTGCCGGCTGCAGCGACGCGTTCTCATCGCGTGCGCGTATAGCGAAGCTCACGTGCGCTGCAAAAGATTGTGGAAATGAGGTCTCTGCATTCTACAGCATGTGCTGGCTACACGCACCCTTTTCAGTCGCACCAGGTGGTCCAGCAGTTGCATTTGCGCCACCAAGACCCTTTTTGCTTATCAGTGCAGCGGCAACGGCTGCCGCTTTGCGCGTTTTCTCCTCCTTAGAAGCGGCGTCCACATCGCCGGTTATTTTGTACATGTAATACGCATAGAACTTGTGGTCCGGCAGCAAAAAATTGAAACGTTCGACGCTCTTGGTGCGCAGAGTCTCCTCAAACTGGCGACCGTTCTTAATTACATACGTGGCCGTCTTGTCGATGATGTGGCGTAGCGTCTCCTCAGGCAGAGGAAAAGTTAAAAGCGGTGGCGGTGCTAGCACCGCAGTGGGTTTCTTCGTGGCGGTGGTCGGAGTGGCAGTGGCGGTGACTGTTTGCGTGGCTTCCTGGGAGCGTTGTTTACTGTTGTCATCGTCCGCGTCCTGCTCATCGTCGCTATCGGAGCTATAATTTTGGGCAAGCGCCAGAGCACTGGTGTTTTTTAATAGCTCAACCTTAGGCGGCGCATCGTTGGCGTTGTCCTCCTCCGCCTCGTGGGCAAATGTGCTGCCATTGTACTGCAACAGGACGGGCGTAAATTCGCCGTTGGATGCTGGGGCGGCCATGCTGCTTTGACTCTGGCCCTCGGACTTGCAGCTGGGCGTCGGCGAGGCGGTTCCATTGGAATGCTGTGAAGCGTTCTCATCGTCCAATACTGTCTGCAGCGGAACACCTTTGATTTTACTGATGAGCTGCGTGTAGGCGCAATTGGCCGACGGTTTGTACTTGATGGTGGGCACCGTTATGATCTGCTGGCTACGCTTCGGACTGCTCGCAGATGCGCTCCCCTCGCCTGCTCCATTGGCCGTGTCCGTTGTCGTAGGCGGCGCTGAGGCCGCATACTTGCCCTGCTTGATGGCAGACAGCAGATGGCGATAATATGGTTGCAACTGGCCGCCCTGCGACAGAAAATCAAACTGTGCATTGTTGGCTTGCTTGGCTTTGATCAGGATCTCCATCTGGGCGCCCTGGGTGGCAATGAAACGTGCCGTCTTCTCAATAATTGCATGCTGCTTCATTGTCTCCGGCTACAAGATGATGAAATGCGGGAATTTCCATTTGGATTTGTTAATTTATTTTGGCAATTGCAAAATTGCCAAGTGCCGCCTTACCAACTGCATGCCCGGAGCGGGCGCCACGAGAAGACTGGGTGGCAGTGTGTACGGTAGCTCGGATTCCTCGGCCGGTGTCGATGACTCCGACGTTGGTGAGGTGACAGCATCTGCACCAGATGAGCTACATGTTGATTGGCCATCGTAATGGAAATCGACTTGGCTATAGTTGCCACCGGATGTCTCCTGTTGCAGACGCTTCAGATCCTCCTCTGTACGTTTATATATGTGTATGTGTGTGTGTGTGTGTGGGTGAAAGTATGTGCGTATGTAGTGTTGGCAAAAATAAGAAAACAAGACAAACGGCGCGACTTTAGTATAAAAACAACAGCAACAAATGCCGCACGACACAAAAAAGGAATAGTTGAATACACATAAAAGAATCGTAGAATAAATATTCTTGACATTGAGTTTTGATTTGTTAAAAGCTTCAATTTCTGTTGTTTTTTTTTTTTTTTTTCATTTCATTTTTAGCTTTCGTTGGAGCTCAGTTCTATGTGCAGTCTTCAAGAGATTATTAGGGAGAGTTACAGAGAGAAAGGACTCCCCAATGTGCCGCAGCAGCAGCATCTGCAAAAAATTGTTGAATTGTTAAATGTCAAGTGGTTTTTATTTACCTGAACCACGGCGGCACCCACCACAAGGTATTGGATGAAACTTACTTTCATTATCATTGTTGTTGTTGCTGCTGTTGTTGGTTTGGGTTGGTTTTTGATCATTTTTGATCATTTTTTGCTGCTACTTGCATTTGACTTGATTTCTACGCTTCTATTTGTGCTTGTTTCTTGTTCTTGTTTCTGTTCTCGTTAATATTTTGTCTTGAATTTTGGTCTTGATATATATATATTTTTTTGTTCAATTTGAGCTTGACTTTTCGTTATGAAATCGGTATTTCTTGGCACTTAGAATTTAAATAGTAGTACATACAATTCGCATTGAGTAGGCGGTGCATACGGCATACCGGCAACTGCACTTACCTTGCTGCAGCCGTAGCTCTTCTTCGTTGTTGTATAGGAACAGATAGCGCTCCTCTTCGCACAGCTGCTCCGCCCGCTGCTCCTCGGCGCTGAGATATTCAAGACGATTTCCATAGCCACCAGGTGGTGCCTCATAGGTAGAAAGTTCGCACAGCGCTCCACGCACGTCATATCTGTATAAATACGTGTGTGTGGGTGTGTGTGTGTGTGTGTGTTCCAAAGAAAAGAATAAGAGAAATATAAACAGGAAAGAGAACGTTGTTAATTAACAAAGTCAAAATTGTGATGCTGCTTGTGAGAGCCACGCACACAAACAAACACTCACACACACTCACTCGCACACACACACACACAAATCAAATCAAATTAAAATAGATCTTTCGATCTATTAAAACCGAAAAGAAGTATATGCATCTCGATCAAATAGCTTCACACAGTTGTTAAATAAATTGTATTTTTGTTAAATTAAATGTCTATAATTATGTATATATGTATATATATATATTTGCATATAAATATATCAATTATTATGTCTTAATCATTCATACATACCGCTCCGGTTGCTAAAAAAAAGTTAATTGTTTTACGATTACAGTTTAAATTTTTGTTTAAAAATATATTACAGTTTGCGAAGCACTGAAAAGAGCTGTTATTACAATGAGAAAACGATAGCTTTTACAGTTGCAGAGTCAACGTCGTCAGATGGGTCTGTTTCGCTGCCCCCTTACCACCCGGCCAGTCCATAAGTCAGTTAACTTGTGTTCGTAGGATAGGACCTAATGAAATACTTGACAACTTTCAATATGGTTTGACTCTAGTCGAGTTTCCAGTAGCGAGTTTTTTAAGTTAAGCTTCTGGAAATATGGTACAGTTCGAGTCTCGTTCAGTTCGGGTTAATTTCCGGTAGGTTTTTTGTAGTTGGGTTTCCTCAAACATAACTATATTCTAGGATAAATATGATAGTTATGGGACTGGCAAATGTACCAGTTGTTCGGTTTTTCTTCTTCTGGCACATAAACATATGGGATCCAAGGTGTTACATACATATGTGTATACACATACAAGTACATTATGTATGTGGGTATAGCGTATTATAGTATAATTAAGTTTAGTGCCGGTGGCAGGCAACAATTATTAACCTGTCTATTTTGAGATTTACATCGCCCATCCAGGGTATCAGCTGTTTGCCCTGATCCATCTCGCGCGCCTTCTCATCGTCACGGAATATCTTGCACGCATAGCCAAAAACGAGCAGCTCCAGTGGAGGCTGTCGCGGATCCGTTGATGCAGCGCCATACGGTAACCCATTGGCGCCCACGCCGGAAGCTGTTGCTGCGCCTCCTGCGGCGGCTCCTGTTTTGCGCAAAATGCCATTGAGGCTGCCGCCAGCGTACTCACGTACCATGGCGTTGCTGCCGCAGGTACGCATATTGTAGGGCATCATTTATTTATTCGCAATGCGCATTAATACACATACACACACATACAGACACTTCGTTAGGTTTAAGCACTTTTATATATTGCAATCAGTTCGCATTTTCTGCTACCAAATGCGTTTTTCTTGTTGATGTTGATATGCATGTGCAAAGACCAGACTAGGGTTGAATAGAAACGTATCGATGTATCAACCTTATCGATACTTTCATTTCCTACCACTGGCGATATATGGCCAGTATGCTGATCACGCTAGCAAAAACGGACACAATAAATCGATATCGATAACAAAATATTGTTTGTCGGTAATTTTTTGGCGGTTGTCTTCAAATATAAAAAAGATGGTAAAAATGTAATACAATTTTTATAATCGAGTATTTAACTTAATACGCAGATTTTGCTTCACTTTCAATGCACACGAAAGGACTAAGTCTTTACATTCGGGAACTTTAGGGTGCGTATCTTGGAGTAGATGGTATCCCAGTCAACATAGGCTCCTATGAGATGCCGCTTGTTTTGCGCTGAATCCTCGTACGCGGTACGTCCGTGCAGCATTCGAAGATTGTTAAAAACAAATACATCACCAGGGCGCGTCTTGAACTCCACAGCTTCGGCCTGGGCCAGCTGAAGGAACTTATCGTACGCCTCATACCAGGCTAATGCATGCTCCAAAGGCACTGTGAAGCGACTGTCACGTTTGGTGGTGTTCTGATTGATGCGTGCGAAGTGTCCATCGATGTCCAGGCAAATGACAGGCGCACGCCACAGATTGTGGAACGGTTTGCCGGCGTCTCCATCGTGTCCAATATCATACCAGTTAACAGGTATGGTGCGCAGAAGTTCGTAATATTCCGGATGCTCTCGACGCATCTTATCGGCTATAAAGAAGCCATCGGTCATCGTGTTGGCGCCACCCGTCGACTCCGATTGCACCAGCGTATGCAAAATGTTAATGCCCGCCTTGTACTCATAGTAGGGCATGTCTGTGTGCAGCGGCAGCGGCGTCATCAAGTACGCATAGTTTCCAGCATTGGGCTTCGACTTGACCTCAAACACATCCCTGCTCCAGAATAAAAACCGATTGCATATATTATGCGCTCAAAGGAAATCTGATTTGAATTTACCCGTAGGTGGTGTGCTTGATGTACCCAATGCGTTCGGCCAGATGGCGCACGACTTGGGTATCGTGGGGCGCCTCACGCAGAAGCGCAAAGCCATGCACAGCCAGAGCCTCGAGCCAGGCGCGCAGAACTGCATCCTTCTTGATCACATCCTGGTAAGCGAATTCACGAGAAACTGCAGCAAACTGCGGCTTGCCCCAGAGCTGAGCCGGTTGCTTGTAAACCTCGTCCAGATATCGTTGCCTGGCCTCTGCGCCGAAGTCCCGCTGCTGCAACCAGTCGAGGTCATAGCTAGAGTTGTGAGCATCCTGCCAGCTGACAATGAGCTGCTGACGCTGCTCATCGTAGCTGACGCGCTCCGGTTGTACGTGCAGCGGGCTGCGATCCCAGTGGCTCTTGCGTGCTCGAGTCGCCGCATGGAAACACTCCGAGCACTGGCAATTGTCACGCAGCCAAATGCTCGGGTACTTGAGTTGCCGTCCGTCTGGCTGTGTTAGCTCCACGTAACGCTGCTCCAACAGTCTGGCCGTAATGCCATGGCTGGCGTGGCGCTTAAGCTGCCGGCCCAGCAGCTGGCCAATCATGTGTTTACAGCTCAGCATATGTTCAAATACTGAACTGTGATCGGGCAACAGTCGATGGCCGATAATTAATTTCGTCGCTTATCAACAAGTGTAACCAGCAGCACGTGCGATAAGTCATTGCCATCCAAATACGCTTATCACTGCTCTTGTGCTACTCCTACTACTCCTCCTCCTCCTCCTTCTCCGCCTCTATCGTCTTCGTCTTCGTTTCTTTGTCCGTCCAGTCTTATCACCTGCACAATCGCCTGAGAGCGCTCTGGCCAGCACTCGTTTTGTGTGTCGACTTGGAAGCGTCGTTTCGACCCGCACAAAGCACACTCCAAGTGTAGGCGAGCGTGTTCGTCAATGTTGGCACTGGATGCGGCATCTTTTTGGACAGCGTCGTCAGTCTCATGGTGGCCCTTGTTGCGCTTGCCACGCAAACGGCGATGGCGGCGTTTGCCGGTTGTGCTTGTTGCCGTCGCAGTGGCTGCCTCCACGGGAATCACCTGCTGCTGCTGCGGCTGCTGCTGTTTCTGCCTCTGGGCCAGCCTAAGCGACGTATTAACGCCCGGCAGCAACGGCAAGGAGCAGCGCTTGCACAGCGTGCGTTTCAGCGCCGGCGACCTGCCTCAAGCATTGACAAGAATTAGCTATAATAAAAGACACAGAAACAACTCAGATCTCACATGTGCATCAGCGCCTTTGTGCCCACGTTGCGACAGAGCTTGCCGTAGTAGGCGGCAAGGGTGTTGTTGTTGCTGTGCGCCATCAAGTTTGACGCCTGATAAAGGAAATTCATTCTGGAGCAAACTTGACGCTGTGTGAGGGCTTTGCGCTTGCCCTTATTATTACCCATGATTGAAACTTGATTTCGTATATGAGACGCGTTTTAAATACGTTAGCTTAATATTTAACAATAAACGTAAGACACATGTAGTCGGTATTTCATATTCGAACTAATAATCGCTTGCAATTTCGATATGCATGGTGTAATCGATAGTTTAAACGATAGATCCCAGTTTGCCGCTTGAAACAAATAATTTGTACCAATAATTATAGAGTTTAGGTTTAGGCTCATTTTCGCTGATAAAGCAACATGATTTTTTTTCTCCATTTTTGTTTTTTCAGTTTACCCAATTACTTAATGTTTTCCATAGTCGGTACAGTAAATAAAAAAATGTACCAATATGTGTATCAACACGTAGCTAAGCAATGTACCAATTTTGGTACATTGATGCCAGCCACATGTAGCAATCGTGTTTGGGGCAACACTGAGCAATTGCCGTTCACAGTGCCACACGGCCACGCCGAACAGCTGTCCGTTTCCCGCCTTAATTCGATCCCGCAGCTGTGGAGCATGCAGGCCACAAAGAGCGGAGAGCCCTGTTAGAAAGTGCAATCAAAAGCGAATATAACAAAATGCAACGCGCAAATAGGGCCATTTAAGTGCCGCAACAGCAACAATTGCATTGATTAAGTTAATTGACGCTTAAAGACCACAAGTGTCGCAAACTGACCTACATATATAACTCATACTTGTATTTAAAATATTGTTTTGTGTGTCTGTACCGATTTGTGACTCTTCACGCAGCGGAATTAACTGTGCGTGCGGCGAAAATGTTCATACAGGACCTAAAGAATGACTTTTACAGACAACTGATTGGCAAACGGATTTTGATCATAGTCAACTATGACGTCGACGCGATCTGCGCCAGCAAAATTCTGCAATCGCTCTTTAAGTACGATCACATGCTGTACACTGTGGTGCCCATTATGGGCGTAACTGGATTGCGACGCGCCTATTCGGAGCACCAGGGCGATGTTAAATATGTGCTGCTGGTCAATTGCGGCGGATGTGTTGACATTGTGGAGCTGCTGCAGCCGGCAGAAGATGTCACATTTTACATATGCGATTCCCATCGGCCGCTGGACGTCTGCAATGTTTACAGCGATCGACAGGTTTGCATTTTAGGCGATCCAGCCCTAGAGGAGAACATACCAGCATTTGAAACTATATTCTATGACTCGGATGGCGAGGATGAGGACGACGATGAAGATGGGGATGGGGATGGGAATGGGGAGGATGGAGACAGCGGTGCTGGCGATTCGGATGACGGTCAAGGTGACGGCGACAGCGTCGAGAGGGAGCGCGCGCCCAAGCTTAGCCGGATGCAGCGGCACGAGCAGCGGGTCATGCGTCAGAGGGCAAGACGGCAATGGGAATCGGAAAGGGATCGCATCATGTTCGACTACACCCAATTCAGCTACTATGGCCGATCAACGGCATTGTGCATCTTCGAGCTAGCCTGGAAGCTGTCCAAGGACAACATGGATCTGCTGTGGTGGGCCATTGTAGGCATAAGCGAGCAGCTGCTGCTGGGCAAGATCGAGAGCGGCGCCTACACACTCGAGCTGGAGCACATACAGTCGCACGTGTCGCGTCTGACCAACAAGACTAATGATCAAAACACAATGAGTGCCTCGAAGATCAGCTTTGAGAACGATCTTCACCTAGTCCTGTATAGACACTGGACCGTAACCGAGTCAATGCGGTAAGTGAAGACAAGGGATCTCTTATTGGTCGGCTTTAATTGTATATTTTATTGTCAGCTACTCGCGCTACTCCGCCTGTCAGATGAAGCTGTGGACCTTGAGGGGCGAAAAGCGTCTACATGAGCTGCTCGTCGAAATGGGCCTGCCTCTGGTGCATGCGCGCCAAACATACAGCGCCATGGACCTGGTACTGCGCAAAGAATTCTATTCTATGGTGGAGCAGCTGGCCGAGAAGTATGGCATACCAGATATTGTCTATGGCACCTTCACGCTCAGCTATGGCTATCGCAGCCGTTATGCTGCGGCCGACTATGTCTATGCTCTGTTGGCAATACTGCAGTCGGTTAAGAAGCATAAAACACCTGAGGATTGTTTTATGGAAGCGTCGGATGCGCTGACCCGCCAGCATAGGCAGATACTTAATGTGGGCATTGATAATGCCAAGCTGCTGCATGCGGCCATCTTTCGGCAGGTGCAAAGCTGTCTGGAGGCACATCAGGTGCATTCGACTGGATCCTTTTTCTATTATGTGCTACAGGAGGAGCACGCCTTCTTCTCCTATCCATATGCCCTGGCTCTGCTAGCGAAATTCGTGCTGCATGGTCATGTGGCAACGACGAGAGTGCGTCAGGCGCCGGATCTACCGCTTATTGCCACCTGCCCGCTAGATGCGACGCAGGGTATGTGCCTGCTGGTGGGCATAGCGCCAGTGCGCGAGGACTCGCCAAAGAACTTCTTTGGCAAGGCGTTCGACCAGGCGGCACAGAAGAGCAAGACCAGCCTGCTGCAAGACTTCTTTGAGCCGTCCATCGTCCAGCTGCGTCAGAGCGACCTGACCCGATTTCTAGATGCGTTGACCGTGCTCCTCACATAAGCTCATTGCACTCCCTGTGTTTTTTTTAGATGTAGTCTCTAGTTTAGCTGTTAAGACAGTTTATTGATGCAACGACCTTTGCTAATCCAGCCAATTTTATTTAACATAATCTAATTTATAACGACAATTGTTTTTAGTATGATAGCCTTTTTTTTTCGCCAACGCGCTTAGGACTACCAATAGAAAATTAATATATATATATATAGCATAAGACTTCAAACTATGTAAAACGGACCTTAGAATTGAATATTTCGAAATAGATTAAGTCATGCGTTTGTTGCATTCGATTTGAAATTGTGTAAAGCAGACTTTAAATATACGATACATGTGTTTACCATAGAACCATAGTTTTGGTCTATTGATAAATTTCCATGCGGAAGTGTGGAAAATTGGTGGAAAAACGGTGAATAAAACTATTTTGTTTTTCTCCACGATATCTTAAACAAATCAGTTTTTTTTAAACAAAGCAAAAATGCTCTAGTCGAGAATACAAAAAACAACCTCTGCAAGCTTTGTGTTTTTTTTTTTTTTTTATCATTTAGATAAGTAAATGCCTTAAATGAGACTAAATGTTATATTAGATGAATATGAGCTTTGTAATCGACGAGATGTGCTGCAAAATGGCAGAATATCGAATTTATTTTGGAAGACAATGATTATTTGGAACCTCTTCCTCTAATTCTCCGAGTTGGATGGGTTCATAAAAACGGACATGGAACCAATCAGCTCGTCGTTCCGCTCAAGAGTATATATAATATCAGATTGAGATTAAGCCTGCCTTTGATATATATTGAACAATAATATATATTCTTAATGGTGTTGTGCGGAAACAAACAAATACAAAATGTTGCTCTATATATGTACATCTCAATGTAGATATGTAGATTTATACATTGCGAACAGGACTTATTTCAAATGAGACTACAAAACAAAATAACTCTGTGCTTAACTACTAACGTTCCACAGCCACTTGTTGCTGCAGGCATTGCAATGGTTCTCCATACAAAATGCGCGCAGCACCCAAGCACGCCGCATCGTCATAGAAGACAGCATACTGCCCCGGTGTGATGGCGCGCAGTGGTTCATCCAGCTGTACTTCGAAGGGACGCAGTTGGCATTCGACTAGTGGCTTTGTGTGCTGAAAGCGAAAGCGGCAACGCAGGCGGCCTTTTGTGGCCAATTGCTGACGTGCCCGTTTGCACAGCCAGTTGAGTTCGCCAATGTGAATGCGGGTGCTGTGCAGCGAGGGATGTTCGTGGCCAGCGGCCACGTAAATATTATTGCTGGCTGCATCTTTTCGTGCCACAAAGTACGGCTGCAAATGGGAGCTTAGCCGGCAGCGCTGTCCCACGGTCCACTGGTGAATGCCCTCGTGTGTGCCCACAACGACGCCGCTATCGACATCCACAAAGTGTCCCGGTTTGGAGCTAATGTACTGTCAAAGATGATATTTCCGATTCAAAGTTAGTTGACAATATTTTGTGCGACTATTGGATTACCTCCTGTATAAAGGCCTTGAAGTCGCGCTTGCCCACAAAGCAGATGCCGGTGCTCTCCCGCTTTTCGGCCAACCGATGCAGGCCGATGCGGCGCGCCAACTGCTTAACCTCTGTCTTCCTCAGTCCACCCAGCGGGAACATTGTGCGCTGCAGTGCTGCATGTGCTATGCCAGCTAGAAAGAAGGTCTGATCCTTAAATGTGTCGGCAGGTATGAGCAGGCGTACATCTTCATCGTCTGTCTGGCTGGCGCCATGCTCCAGAAAGTCTCCCAGACTGTTGCGGGCATAATGGCCAGTGGCGACGGCATCGTATTGCAACGTATGCAGCGCGTGCCGATGGAACAGATCAAACTTTATATGCTTGTTACACAATATGTCCGGATTGGGCGTCAGGCCCTGCTGATAGTCATCTAGAAACTGGCTAAACACCGCTGTCCAGTATTGCTTCACATAGTTCACTTGACGCAGCTCGATTTGCAAGTGCCGGCAAGCCAGTTCCGCATCCTTTAAATCCTGCTCTCCGCTGCAGCGGCCGGCTTCGTCGTGCTCGTCCCAGTTGCGCATAAACACGCCGAGCACATTGTAGCCTCGCTCCTTGAGCAGATGGGCGCTGACAGCGCTGTCCACGCCCCCGGACATGCCCACCACAACATTTCGTATCATGATAATGTTTCCCACATTTAGCCAGCCTGTTATCTATCACAAATGTATTTTAACATTGGACTGTTTTGGTTTTAGGTGTGACCACGTTAGCCAATGTTGTATTTTTCGGAGTCAAAATCGAATGCGAATATGTGATAGTATTTTTTGGGGTATTCCCAAATATTGGTTGGGGTTGAAAATGCTTTAAAAGCGCGTTAGCAAATTTGATTGGAATTCACGAAATCTTATAAAACATAAGCAATTATACACTTTTAAAACCGGACATTGAACATCATTGTACTAACATTTTCTTAAAAAAAATTGTACCTAAGCACCTTAGTCTATAGATTGATCAGGATGACGAGTTGAGTGTACAAAAGATATACTAAGATATTTTTATGAAACTTGACGGCCAGAATTAACCAATATTTCACACAGTTTCCATAAAAACTATTGCAAAAATTAGGTATTTTATGAAAATCGTTTTATTTCCAATAAGAAGCACATCAACGAAGAGCCTTACTATACTCGATACTATAGATAAAGCAGACGACGGAGAACAATGGATCAGTGAGTTTGGCATAAAACGTTTTCTCAAAACTTGGCTAGTTAAATTAACGAGTGTATGAGATTTTAATTTTTTTTGAACACATTACCTCCAACTTGTTAAATCAATTATTAATGTCCTCGTATACACGATGGACGAAAAACGAAATTTTCGTTTCAGAACGCCCCTTGTATTTCTGTAGAATACCGTTACTTTTGGCATTTGCTCGCTTTGAGTCGACTGGTCACACTGCTGATGCCTCTGGCTACATATGCCGTATTTACAGTTAGTTTGTTCGTCGTCTCTGTCGCGTTCGGTTGCGAGCTTTCGTGTAGAGTTTAGTTTTGTGTTTTTAGAAGTTCAACGAATTTCTGATTTTTCGAAGTGCGTGCACACGTATGTACATAAACAAAATAAACGTTGCCAAATATTTTTTTTCAAGTGCTTGGGTATGTGATTGGGTTTAATAACCGTGTAAAACATAAGTAAATTGCAGTATCTGCAGCTCTGTGCGGCATTTTTTTTTTTGATTTTTTGATTCTACGAACTGTTGACTTATATTTAATGTTTATAATTCCTTTTAGAGTTCCTATCGTACAGCTGTTGGAACCGTAAAGTTCAATTGAAAGCGACCACGTATAAGCTGCGTCGAGCATCAGTTAAAAAGGTAAGCGCATTTTTAAATTCCCGTACAATAGTCTGCACACGAATTGAGGTTATGTTTGCAGCGTTGATCAACTCGCTGTGCTTACGGGTTTTAAGGTTATAATTGGGGGATTTCATTTTGTTTGCACGTGCATATTTAGAAATTCAAATTTAATCAAAGAGCGCCCCGACAGGACGTTGCAGCATGTGCAAGTCGGAAAGAGCGGGACCCAAGTAAATATAGTTATAATTTTTAATATATGTATGTATATACATACTCAATTTATGTACATACATACATATAACATGTTTATAAATTTTTAAGCTGCCCGAAGGGCAAAATATGAAATGTATAGATATAAAGAACGTTTGTAATTCTTTGGGATTTCAAAAGGTTTTCACTCGATGCTAAAAGTTAATTATTTGCAGCGCTTTGCACAGGCTTATTTAATTGAAAACTTTTTCTCGCGGTACCCAACCGAGCTGTCAAAACCACGTATCTTGAGTTGTCTAAAAAGCGAGTACGTACAAAAGAAAATATTTTCTAAAAGGTTATTTAAGCAGCTTGGTCAGAGAACAGTCAAGAATGGCCACAAAGTCCTTAATTAAGAATTAAATACAAATACAATAATAACAACAACAAAAAAACTCAAAGAACACAATTGCCCAGTGCGGTAGACATGGGGATTAAAAGTGGAAACAGCGAGCCAAAATCCAAGCTGGGGTCGTGTTAATTGTGTTAGCCAAGAACTTAACTTTTAAAAGTGGGCCTGATTGGACCAAAGCAGCCATAAACTGCGGGCAGAACCCTTAAGTAAAATAAACATGTTTTATCTTGAAATTTCTAGCCTCTGGATTTTGGGTCTGCCTCTGGGTTTTCTTTCCTTTTTATTTTTTGGTATTTATTTTAGTGCAATTCAAGTTGTGCTTGAACTTTGTCTAGGCTTGAAAGAAGGCCAGAGACATTTGCCAAGGTTGTCCAGCAATTTATGTTATATATGTATACATATATGTTCTTTTTTGTTTTTTTTTTTTGGCTGTCTGCTTATACATATATGTATCATACATAATATATAAAAATGTCCTTCATGAAAGCAAAAAAAAAGGAATGTTGACACTTTGCGCCGTGAACTTTTGTTGTTTTATAGCAGAGCTCGAAAAAAAACCCAAATGAAAAAATATATGGACCAAAATATTGCACAAAAGTTAAATACATCAAGTGCGGGGGAGGGGGATGTGGCTAGGTGCAAATGCATAATAATAGATGGCTGCAATTTGCAAGGGAAACGGAAACAATTAGGAAATAGAAACAGCGACCGGAAATGTAAGCAGCAAGCTGGCTACAGTCGACACAGAAGGGGGTGTAGAGAGGGGGGGGCTTAAGAGTTATTAGCCTAAAAATCCGGGCATGTATATAAGTATGTGTGTGTGTGTGTGTATGTGTGTAGAGCTGAACAGGTGTATGTATGAGAGTTCTTTTGGCCACAACAATTAAACGAGACTCGAAACAGACGACACATTAATCAAGAGCATGCCAAGGATATAGAGGGTAGAGTGGGGTGGTGGGGAATGGGGGTTGGGGGAAACGCAAGTGACAAATAGGCGTAGCTGCAGGTCATTCAAAGCTACTACAACAATTGGGGTCGTTCTCGTCAGTTTCATCAGTTAAATGAAAACCTTAACCCAAAAAGAATGGAAACGGAAACGGCAAAGTGGTTAGCCCCCAAAAGGGGCATGTCAAACTGTTTTGCAGGAAAACGGGTTTTGAGGTTTTGAGGCCACTTTGCTTGATTCATTTAGCAATTTGCCAGACATAAGAACATGGAAAATTGTATCGCTCAGCCCATTTTGGGCACAGCACATCCTTTGGCCTGGCAACCTTTTTATTTTTTCTTTTTGTTGAGTTGATTTTGTGGCTTCTAGGTCGCCTTTTGAGGCGACAGGCTTTTGTATGCGCGACTTTGTGTAACAAACAAAACAAAAACAATTTCCGCCAAATTTACGAATGTATTTTGTTTATGAAATGACGCACGTGGCGGCCGGCTCGGGTTGCGGGTTGCGGATTGCGGATAGCGGGTGTGCACTGTGCACTCAAAGCGCTGGGCGTGGTCGCACTTGAAACTTTACCAACTCTTGTTCTTGTTGCTGCTGCTGCTGCTGTTTGTTGTCGTTTGTAGCTGGCTATGCTTATTAAATTTGTTTGCTGTGTGTTTTTTTTTTTTTTTTTCTTTTTGGGAGGGGGGCTGCTTGTTGTAAAGCTGAAGACAACAACTCCCACAGCAGCTCCTTCACCCACTCCCATTCCCAGTCCCACTCTTGAAAACAGGCGCTCAGCGCTTGCCAGGCAGCCACATGCTCGATTCTTGAGTTTGTTTTCATTTAATTTTTTATGCATACAGTTAAGCTTTTTAGCTTTGATTACGGTTAATTGCCTAACATCAGGTTATCGTCAGTCGCGGGGCATCGAATGACGGGCTCAGCCCTTAAAGATTGTGAGTTGTTCAAAATGATCCGCACCTTTGAACCCCCCCCCCCCCTCCAAAAAAAAATGGTGGTTCATTTCACAACTCGAACCTCCTTACCTTACGGTTCGGTGCATTAAGCTGGTTTTTCACATATTTTAAGCTTGAATATAATTCTAGTGAAATTTTCATATATGTCTATATTTGATATAGAAGTTAGCTTTAAAAAGGAAAGATACTTTATCTGTATATACTATTCTAGAAGCTACATGTCAAATTTAATGACTCCAGTTCAGAGATTTGGACATTGATTATCGACCGACGGAAGGACGGACAGGCAGACAGACAGACAGACAGGCAGACAGACAGACAGACAGGCAGACATACAGGCAGACGGACGGGCGGACAGACAGACAGACAGACGGACGGACGGAGAGATGGATAGACCGACATACATACATCGCTAGATCGACTCGGTTATTGATGCTGACCAAGAATATATACATTGACTTTCGACCCCAAGAAGATGCTTCCTTCTGCCTGTTACATACATTTGCACAAACCCATTATACCCTGTTTAACTATTTTCAGGGTGTAAAAAGAAACTTCGAACCGGTTCGGTTTAAAACCGATTTGTAGCCCTGCTTTGCACGCAGTAACCACCTCTTGAACCAAAGCATTATTTTGGTATTTGCATAACTGTAAGTGGGTGTGGCAGGATCTTTTTGAAAGAATGTTACAAAATCAATTATCGTCAGTAATTTAACAAATTGAGTCCGGCAACTATAACATCAAAACTGTGAACGGTTGGCCGAGTGGGCGTGGTTATGGTAGCAAAATAATATATAAAAAAAATGCATATATTTTATTGGTAAAAAGAACTCACGTTTTGTGCATAATACAAGAGTCATGCAAATTAATTTTTCCCGTTGTATTTATTAGTATTAAAAATTGGATGCGGGGTATTTAAAAGTAAAGCAGTTTTATTTTCTTTTAGCTTAAGAAAAAATGTAGATAAAACTTGGTTGAAAAGAAAGTTTGTGGTAGGAAAATTTCAATTATAGCCAGAAATGCAACGAATCAGAGTATTTGCATTGTTGCAGTGCAAAAAAGCACGCACACATACACGCACAGGCATAAACACACACATGCACACACTCACACACACACATGCACACACTCACACACACACATGGTACAATTTGCCTGTCATTGGGCTGTCAAGCTGGCTAAAATGTAATTTAAATCATAAATATAATTTTCATTTAATGAATTGGATCATGCAGGAAGTTCCTTGAGATGCCCGAGTGTATGTGCCTGCCTGTGTGCGCTCTTCACTGCATAAGATACACGCACACACACACATGCACACACTCACACTTGTGTGTGGACACTTGCAGCCGCCGTCTGGTGGCATCTCTGACGTGCAACAAATATTTTACATGAATGACTCAAAGGCAGCAAAGATGAAAAATTTTGTAAAGCAGCAACAACAAATGACTGCAAAACTTTTCACATGAGAAACTTTCGCACCCTTACACACTAAACCCATTTGCCATGCCCCCAACCTTTCCCCGCTAAGCCCCCAACCAGCACGCTCGCTACTTTTCGCATCATCAACTTGATTAAGTGCACAACTTTGCATTGATGTTTGTTATGGAATATATGAATAGCTGGTATCTGCTAATGCTAAAGATAGCAAGTTTCCGTAAAAAATATTTAAAAGCTTCTGCTGCAGCAATATTCATATACTCGTGATCGAGCAGGGCTCGGGCTAATCCCGTGCCCCCTGCTGCCAAGCTCGGCTTATGGCTACTGATTATGCAATACAGTGGCTGTCAACTGTCGCCCCACCAGTCCCATATACCACACAACCTATAGCCCATCGCCCGTCGGCTGTTGGCTGTTGGCTGTCGCCTGTCGTCCGTCCAGGTGAGCAGCTGGTGCGGCAGGCAGTTACGTATACAAAAGAGCAAAAACTGCAACACAATGGCGACCTGCGGGCAAAGAGTCAAGCGGGGGTGCTGGAAATGGGGATGGCCTTGCATGTCCGTGTGGCATGCCACCCCAAAACCCATCCTCCAACGCCCCCCGTGTGCCGCAATGTCGCCTGCCATTGTTTGTGCGTCGTTTGGGAACAAGAACAGCATCAACAGCAACAGCAAATAAAAGTACACAAAAAAAAAAAATAAAAATAAAAATAACAGCAAGAATAACAAAAACGAACTGCATTCAGCAAAAGTGAAAGAGAAACATACGAAAAATTTTGGCCAAGTTTAATCCAAGTGGCTAACGAACGCCTGGCCCTGTAACCAGCCCAGCCAGCGGTAGCAGCACGTGCTACGATCCAAGGACATGACTCGATTAACGGAAGCGGAAGCGGAACTGGCTCATGGACGACCACGAGCTTATGGCCCATTTTGTTTGGCTCCTAACGACAAAAATCGATAAATATTGTATGTTTAATCGATAGATCAATTTAAGTTTGCTGCATGTCACATAAAGTCTGTCAACCTATCGATATATTATCGATAGCAAATACCATACAACTCTTTGTATCACTATAATTGTTCACACAATATATTCTTACTTTATATGCTTTTATTTATCGACCAGTTAGCGATATCAGGACGATATTTAGCTACACCATTTTCAACCATTCGATTTGGTCGTCGAAAGTTGTGTGTATTTGTCGATAACTTGTATCGATTAATTATGGATTTCAGTTGAAAGTGTGTAAAAATAGCTACCAACTCAACTTATATAGCAGCACAGATGAATAAGTAAATCTTAAGTTCTCGATACTTGATGATATTTATCGATTATCGATATTTTTGTTTACCGTTACGTAAAATGCGTGTCTTTGCAAAATTGCATTAACGTGTCAGATTAATTAGCCTCTTATGAAATATGCAGTATGCAGATGATGATTATGACCTATGATGTATGCCTATGGGTTAATGTACTTCAGTAGGTGCGAGGTGTGTCTGTCAATTGAACTTAGCATTGACATTTAATAGTTGGGTTAGTTGAAGACATCTTCCATTATTGCAACAAAAGCAGCAGCACACTCAGTCAATGAGTCCATCTATGTCAATGTGACAGTACGCTGCTCTTTCTCTTCCACTCTGTCTCTTACTCCATCTGTGACTTCTGTGCCCTCGCCCCCCCTCCTGACTCGCCATTTTACGTGCCATTGCGTTGGGTGCCAGGGAGTCCAATGTCAAGTCAGCTGTCAGTTGGCGTCAGCTAACGTCTAGAAAATGGAAAATTTCTGTCTATAATTTATCAGCAACATAAACGACATCAATGGATACGAAATGCTCGACTATGCAATACCCTGCACAAGATTCGCACTATTTACATACATAGTATACATATTTCTGTAAATCCTGCCCACTGTATTGGCAGCAAATCGATTGGGTGGGCGGAGGCATGCGAAGGTTTAGTGCAAGTGCCTGCACTTTGGGCTTTTCAGATTTGCATGCATAAAATATGATTGACACTGGCCGGGATTGAGATGGGGCAACAGTTAACTGCATCCTGACTGCTGTCTAATCCATTTGCCGTACGCAATGGCACAATGCTAGCTCAAGCTGCTTTATTCAGCCCTCCCCGGTTCTCACAGCAGAGTGGAATTTTTGTATTAAACTCAAGGCATGCCTTATATGAATGTTAAGCCTTCTCCCCAGAGATTTCACTTCAAATACACACAACAATACAACAATTTTTGGCTGCAGAACAAATCAAGCAAATTTTTAAAGAACTCCCAAAGAGAGAGAGAAAGACATACAATACATTGAGAAGGAGAGACGACAGGAGTGTAAAGAGATGTGAGGTATGGAACAAACAACGCCACATAACTGCACCGAAACACTGCGGAATATGCGCCAACAGATCGCTCTGGCCAATGCACAGCAGATGCTGGGCAAGATAACTGTGAGCTGTTTCAGGAAATGTATCGACAAGCCGGGCAAATCGCTGGCCAGGGCCGAGGAGCGCTGCCTGCTGCAGTGCATGGATCGTTTTATGGACTCCCTGAAGGTGGTGTCCCTGACCTACAGCAGGCGACTGGTGCAGGAGCGTAAATGAAACCCTCCTGAACGGGGTCAACCAATAAATCCTTTATTAACGCATTAACGTGTTAAAAGTTCAAGTGCTAAATGAATATTATTTTGTTCTCTTTTAATGCTGGGATAAGCTTCGGCTTAAAGTGATTGCATTTAGAACTAGTTCGAAATTAGTTCCCTCGCATATCTTTTCAACTTTTTGCAAGTGCTCTGGCCGTAAAGCATATTTCCCGATGGCTTTGAATGATTGGGAGAACGCAAGGTTCCTGATATATTGTAAAGTTCATGAAGGTAGTTCTTATGTGGTTAAAAGGTGGCTCGGGGCTAATCAGTCGGTTTTCAATAATTTCAGTAAAAACATCAAGCATTTCATTTATGTTTGAATAAATATAAATGCCTTGATCCTAGGTTGTGACAAACCAGCTTCACAAATCGAATCTAAGGGCAGGCATGTGGCTCCAACAGTGAACCGAACAACAGACTAATATTTGTTGGGCCTGCAGCCCTGGCTTAGAATTGAAATTTGTTATAAAATGAAAATATATATTTTTAGCTTTTGAGAGGTTCTTAACATGTTAACTAGTCTTGAAGCGAATTAAAGTGTAAAATGCGTTTATTAACAAATATTCTACGCAGCTGGAAGATCATCAACTGGCGGTTAGATTTAACATGTTCAATTTGTTGACATCCAAAGCCAACAAGCAGCAACCGCCCCTTTTGATCTCTAGGGTTTTCTTATATTCTTTGTTTGTCCTTTTAGCGGGGACCTCAAAAAGTACACATCAAAATAAGCTCAGGAGCATTTACGCACATGCATATTTGTTCAGAGTTTTTTCGGTGTTGCGATGCGACAAATCCACTTGTAATAAAAGGAGCTGGGAGCCAAAATATATATGTGTGTGTGTGTGTGGGTATGTGTCTGTGCACAACAAATAACGAGCAGAAAAATAAAACGCATGCAAAAAAGGCGATGAATACGTAAAATAGATGAGGCACGGAAAATGCAAATCTACAGACGACTTCTGCTTATGTGTGTGAGTGTGTGCGTGTGTGTGTGCGTGTGTGTATGCATGTGTGTGTGTGAAGAGGTAGTGAACGTAGATTGTAAGGAGCACGCAGCCCTTGGGCACAAGATGACGTCAACAAATAAAGGGCTTAAAGGCAGCGCGAGGCAACCATAAAAGGGACAACAAGCACAACAAACACACAGACACACATTTAAATTCCGAAAACACACACACACACACACACACTCAGAGGCAAATTTGGCATATGCATACGTATGTCCTAACATATGTAAAAACACCTTCACAGCAACGAACAGTTTTAATAGATTGACTTTCTTGTATACCCTGCAATGCAATGCTTTGGGTTATTTTCGATAGGGTTCTACGACTCCTAACTGTAATATTTTATATAAAATATAGAAAATGAGTAAAAACTGTTTAAATAAGTTGTAACCAAAACTTTAGGCTAACTCGAGCTCAAGATCAAGAGTGAGCAGCTTGTCTGTATATTTATTTAATAGCTAGATATGCAAGCGCTTGTGCTCAGGCCGAAGCCATAACCACTTGAGAATTATAAGCAACGAAGGGACTAAAAAATCGCTGTCATTGTAGCCAACAGCTAACACAATTAACTAACTTAAAACTAAGATACAGGTAAACAATCTATTTCCACAAAACCTGCATTTTACTGCACTTTAAGAATATGCAATTTTTGTAGAGTATCTGGCAGTCGAGCATATTGAGCTGAGAGAGTGTGCGGCACAAAGTTTTCGTTTAGTTTTCCCATTTTCTGTTGCCTTTTTTTATAAGCCCTTTAAGCAGCTTTCGTGTGTGCTTGCAACTGTGTGTATTCGTGTATTAACTGGTTTTTTGACTGCCCCACCTCAGCCCTGGCATTTGTTGGCAGTTTTAAGTTAACGTTTAATTATAATTTATTTGAAACTAAGGCCTGGCTACAAAAGTGTTTTTGACTGTCAGGCAGAAGAGTAATTGAAGCCCCAAGTGTCTAGAATTATAATTTTGTTGAGACTTGTTGGGACTTGATTATAATTTACATAAGTTCTCCGAGTTGGGTTTCGGCACACGGGACAATTTAGGTAAAAATATACCCTAGACGGATAAAAGAATGTATCCAAAATAAGGTATATAAAGTGTAGGCTAACAAGTCTGTCTGTTTCAAAATATATTTATGTGTATTTCCAAATATATTAATGTGTTATTTTTTTTTTGTCGAACATCTCCTAGTCGAACAGTCTCGACTATTTCATTATTATTTGCCTTACCATTACATTTATTTAGTAGTTTCTTTTGCAAATATTTGCCCCTGTTTCCGATGGTGCTCTGTTTGGTTTTCATTTAATTTTTTCAACAATTTTCTCCGGTCAGCTTTTGAAAGAAAATGCCAAACGACGGATGGAGCCACTCGGACACAGACTTGGATTACGATATGGGAGTAGAGTCTGTGAGTTTATTATCATCACATGATCTGTGCTCACCCACATCCTTTTATGCATCGCTGGAGATATCATGCCTTGGGCCATACACATTCAGACAGCAGTTAAAGTTGAATACCGCTGATCCGGTTATATATCAGTTCTGGCCCGTGGCAAGAACTGAACCACACGGACGTCTATATGCCCAGGCGTGCAACAAACTGAAGGGGCAGCCAGTGTGGATGCAACAACAACAATCACAACAGCGACAGCAAGCCAATGCCCAACGGAAGACACTGAAATATCATCCGCTGTGGTCAATAACAGCTGCCCCAAATCCAAATCGGAGGCAGCCAATGTCGAACACATATCGAAAGTGCGTTTGCGGCTGGGTGCTAAATGTGGTGGCGCCACAATACCAAATGCTCGGCCTGCCGCAACTGCAGCCAATTAAACGACCGTCCGATAATCTAGTCAGTGGCAATGCCAAAAGGCTAAAACCATCATCAAGCGCATCAACGTGCCGTACACTCGACAATATCGCCATTCAGCCCCTCTATCTGCCCGACCTGGTGGCGCCGCGGCTTGGCAACCCGCTTGCTTCGATAGTACTGAATGCGGGCATTGAGGATGCAAACATGTTTATTTATCGCAATAGCACATCGCAGGCGGTAGTAAGTGTTCACTATGCAATTATGTCAATTGTTCTTCTTATTATTGTTTTTATTTTATTTTATATTTTTTATTTATTTTTTATCATTTTGCCTTTGGTCTTAACGCTTTTTTGTGTGTGCCCTTCTCAAGCGCTGTGAAGGCTTGGCTAACATTGTGAACAAGCTCTGAGAGAGGTCTGAAAGAGCGCTAATTACACGTCCATATCATAAAAGTCTCCATATCATAACCACACACGCACATACTTCCAAGTTCCTAACGCCGCACGAGGCTGTAGATTTGTAACTAAATCGACTAATGAAAACGAACAAAAAACTAAAAACTGACGTAGACTTTATTGCATTTATTTATGTCATTTTGTAAATTTGTAAATTTAATTGAATTTCAATTGCATTCGATCGAATTATGCCCAGTCACTGGCAGCAAAATAAAACTGTCAAGAGCTGTCGCTTAATTCAATAATAAACTTTGCTATAAGCAGTCACCAGTCAAATTCTGCGTGTTTCTATTTCCTGTTTAATACATGTTACTTTAATTTTTTTATGTATTTCTATTTATGCCCTTGCAGAGGGCATTGTGATTTTGTTAGCAGGTGTCTAATGTCATCTACATGAACATTTAATATATAAAGTACTTATTGCTGATCAGCTTCCAAAGCCCAGCTTAGCTTTTTAACTAACTTGATGAAGTTTTAGCTCACATTTGTCGCTGTCTCTTCTTTTAAATAAAATCAAATCTCAACAACGTATGAGGGTTAACTTATCTTCATCAATATCAGCACTTAATATTTTGTCAAAAACGTATCTGAAATAAAAATTTAACAATATATGGTATTTCTGACTTGCTAGCCAGACGCATTCTTCACTAAATGCTGTTAAATTGTTTTTTATTTGTTTAATTGCTTTTAAAGCAATTTAAAATATTTGTAATAAACAAACTTAAAAAAAAGATAACGAGCTAACAAGTTGTCAGTCGTCGCAACAGATTTTTAAGTTAATTATAAATATTCAATGCTGGTTTGGGCGACCTTTCCCTTTTTTAATTATAAATATTTTGTGCATACAGCTTATATCTGCAAGGGTTTTGTTTTTTAACTTTGGCAGCCCGAATATATTTTATTTGTATTGTATTTCTTTATTTTTATTCCCTATCAATTATACTCTGTGGCATGCTGAAATGAAATTAAGCGCATAAAATTCATATTGTTTGCTAACATTTTTTACTTAACATGTATGTATATATATATACATACATACGACTTTATCAATCAATGCTGTGTATAAACACGTAAATAATGTTAACAAACAATATGAATTATATATATATATATATACTAGCGGGTATAACCCGGCCTTGCCCGTGGCACGTATGTTATAAAATCAAAAAAGCTTTGAAAATGATTTTGAAACTGATCGGACGGGAATCAAACAACTTTTATGCAAATCGGAAAACTCTTAAAATTCATAAAATTGCATTTTCCACCGAAGGAGTTTAGATTTTGCGAGAAATGTGAAACACGTCTCTAATGATTTTTCTTATAGATCTTTGGAAATAAATTTGAACACAAAACGTCATCCACCAAATCTTCGACCCCCATTTGCACCAAGGAGAGATGGATTTTTCAAAAAGTGTGAAACACCCCTTAAATGAATTTAAACATAGATCTTTAAATATGAATTTGGGGCCGATCGGATGGTAAACAAAAAACTTCATACAACTGTTTTCCGCCAATATACCACTGTTGCGGGTGGAATTTTCCAAATCGTCGAAATACGTATTCATTAAGTTCTTATTGAGAGCTTTGAAATAAGTTTGACGCAAATCGGACACAACTTAAAACTTCGCACAAAAAATCTTTAAATCGCATTCCCCCCGAAGAAGTTTGAATTCTGCGAAAAGTGAGAAACACGTCTCAAATGATTTTTCATATAGATCACTGGAAATGAATTTGAGCGCGAAACGTCACCCACCAAATCTTTGACCTTCATTTCCACCAAGGAGGAACGAATTTTTCGAAAAGTGAGAAACACCCCTCAAATGAATTTGAACAAAGATCTGTGAAAATAAGTTTGGGGCCGATGGGATGGTAAACAAAAAACTTCATACAACTGTTTTCCGCCAATATACCACTGTTGCGGGTGGAATTTTCCAAATCGTCGAAATACGTATTCATTAAGTTCTTATTGAGAGCTTTGAAATAAGTTTGAAGCAAATCGGACACAACTTAAAACTTCGCACAAAAAATCTTTAAATCGCATTCCCCACGAATAAGTTTGAATTTTGCGAAAAGTGTGAAACACGTCTCAAATGATTTTTCCTATAGATCTCTGGAAATGAATTTAAGTGCGAAACGTCGCCCACCAAATCTTTGACCTCCATTTCCACCAAGGAGGAATGGATTTTTCAAAAAGTGTGAAACACCCCTTAAATGAATTTAAACATAGATCTTTAAATATGAATTTGGGGCCGATCGGATGGTAAACAAAAAACTTTCATACAACCGTTTTTCGCCAATTTACCACTGTTGCGGGTGGAATTTTCCAAATCGTCGAAATACGTACTTATTAACTTCTTATGAAGAGCTTTAAAAATAAGTTTGAAGCAAATCGGACACAACTTAAAACGCCGCCCAAAAAATCTTTAAACCGCCTTCCCCCCGAAGAAGTTTGAATTCTGCGAAAAGTGAGAAACACGTCTCAAATGATTTTTCATATAGATCACTGGAAATGAATTTGAGCGCGAAACGTCACCCACCAAATCTTTGACCTCCATTTCCACCAAGGAGAAATGGGTTTCCCGAAAAGTGCGAAACACCCCTCAAATGAATTTGAACAAAGATCTTTGAAAATAAGTTTTGGGGCCGATCGGATGGTAAACAAAAAAGTTACATACAAACGTTTTTCGCGATTTTTCCACACTTGCGAGTGGAATTTCCCGAAACCCCGTCTTAACGTGCACCTACATCACATAAGGTAACTACAGTGAAAATTTCAGCTTCCTAGCTCTTACGGTTTGGGCTGTGCGTTGATCACCAATCAGTCAGTCAGTCAGTCAGTCAGTCAGTCAGGACAAACAGTTTTATATATAGAGATGTATCAGGTCTAGTTAAAGTTTATTGCCGCAATATTGATAGTATTGTAGCAAAGTTTGTGGCGTTAATATAATTTATATCGCTTATCGCGATATAAAAGAGTTAACATTGCTAATCCACAATAATTTTCTGAGATCTTCCTAAGATTTAAACATACGTTGGAAATTGAAGCAATTAATAAGATATCAAAGAATATAATTTGCAATAATTGCAATTATAATAATTAATTGAATAATTATTATAGATAATTGAATAAATATTCATAAAGCGTCAGAGGCATTCACGCAAAATAAAGATAAGGCAGCATTTAAAGCATTGCTGCAACGAAGTAGGCAACAATTTAGATACTTTACACATAAAGCATCTGAAGTAACATGCACAGTCGTAACATCCCAGCATTCCCATTTGCTAGAAGTTTGGCTTTTTCAAGGCACAACCACACACTCACTTACACACTCAAAGCCACACCCACTCACACACCCTCACCGACAGCCACACACCCATTAACAATGGTCCATTTAAATTGTATTTACATAAGAGAACTTGCACATGACCCTTTTCTGGATTTGGACACAGAACTGGGCAGGCGAACCCTTTGTTGTCGCGTGCCCGGGCTTTGGGTTAGTTTTCGTTTCATTCATTTAGTTCACATTGTACTGAATTGTATTCGGTAACAAAATTATCATAAATTTTTATACTTCTGTCAAGAGTGCAACACGAAATTTTCAAGTATTTTTTTACACATAGTTCTCAAAAACAATTATTGCCCAAAATTTCCTAGTGAAACCATGTCCAATGCAAATGTAAATGTCGAATCATGTGCCGAGTCCAGCCCTCCACCGCGCACCAGCAATGTGCGGCAGCTAATTCAGATGTTTGAGCAGCTAACCATATATGGCGTTCAGAGTGCCCCGCCAACAGTTGTCCGGGCGGAGAGTGTGGCGGCCAGTGTCACCGAACTGCCGGAACAAACGTCCTCAACGGCGAAGGCAATCACTTTGCTGGTGAACGGGCGTCGCGTTGCCCAGACAATTCCACATAAGCGAGAGGGTGGCGAGCGGCCAAAGGGACTGGATACAAGCTCATAAAGTGTTGCAACATATAAATTACCAGTGAATTACTTAAGACTTATTGTGTAGAGAAATCGATAATTCGAAAATCGATTTGGTATCTGATTATGTATTTGGGTTATAATATATACTATATACAAACGCCTGATATATGATTTATATGGGATTGACGACAGTCAAGTATTGCATTAACTTACTTTGATCTGTTATTAAACTCATGATCTCAGGATCCCAAATGTATCGACAAGCGATATATACGTATAAATGATTCGATTGCAAACAATCTCGATGTGTTATCGATAAACGTAAATAGCCCTTGCTCCCATGCGATAATTCGCTCAAAACTTTGCCATGTTCTTGAGTGTCAATACACGTTGTGTAACCAGTGTCCACTCAAGTGGCCCACTCCGACTCCTTTGTGACTGAATTCGGTTGCAAGTGCCGCACAAGGCCAATGCTGATTGCACATTCAAGTTGCATTCAGAACGTGTAGAGCTCATGTTCTTGGTTATGGTTGGCCAAGTTGGCCAAACTTTTCCATTGGCTAATTGTTTGTGTATTCCGCTCGAGTATAACTCTTTGCCCAATAGGTTTTCACATGCGTGCCCCGACTGTCAACTGCCTTTTGATGGCCCTGCGTGAATTTGTGGCTACGTTCAGTCCGCAAACACACACTCACACAGAGACAGAGAGAGAGAGAGAGAGAGAGAGAGAGAGAGAGAGAGAGAGATAAATACCATGCCTTAAAAATTTGCATATTTTATTCTCGTTTTATTTATTATCAATTTGAATTTCTTTGAAACTCAATTAACCACATAGCTACCCCCCACCGTAACGAAATGTCGTCATGCGGGCTGCTGTCAGAAACAGATAAATGCAAAACGCATTGCTGTTTTTTTTGGTTTTGCATTTACAGCAAATTAGCTCAATAGAAGACGACACCAGCAATAATGGCAACAACATGTAACACACACATACATACACACACACACACACACACGCGCGCACACGTCTTGCATTCGATTGCCATTATCATTAGCTGTTCTGTCATTGAATGCCCATTTAAGTAGGCTATGATTTTGCATGCCCTGGGCAAAGGCTTGAAGTAGGGGTATAATGCAATTGGCATGCTTAAGAAAAAAACGTAGCGAAAATGTATATAGAACATTATCTGAAATATATTATATAGTTCTTTAGAATCAGTAGAAGGTATATTCATTTTTTATTTCTTTAAATATAGTATATATAAATTTTCATGGCACATTTAATGCAAATTGGTGTTATGCAGGTCTTTGGCCAACTATTAACGATTTCCATATTATTTTGATGGATGTAAATTTGTAGCGAATTATCTATTGATTTAAGATCAAAGATAAACAATAAACATAGTGCTTTTCGAATTATTTTTCAACGAATCAAAATTCATAATCAACAAAGCAATTACCAGTTCTCTGTGGTCTAAGCTCGCTCGAGAAATAAAATTGATAATTGATTAAAATCGTTCTTTTTGTACAGGGTATTTTCCAGTTAATCATCTTTATTTATGTGCACTTTTGCTAAGCGACTTTTGCAGTCAGTTGTAGCTGCTTTGAAGATGTCAAAATTAAAAGTCTTCATATGTTTATACCCTGAACTCATTGAAAATGGGTTAAAAGGGTATTATGTTTTTGTGGAAGTCTCTGTAACAGACAGAAGTAAGCAACTCCGACTCCATAAAGTATATACATATATTCTTAATCAGCATCAATAGCCATGTCCGTCTGTCCATACGTACGAACGTGTCGATCTAAGAACCTTTAAGTGATAGCGTAGATCCTCCTAGTACCCGCGCAATATGAGTCTGTTTTCGATAATCGATAGCTTTCCCCGTTTTCAAGCAATCGATAAACATTTTGATAACTTGTTTTTTGGAGCAAATCTCTTTGGTTTTGTTTCTTCTTGAACACATAGATGATATATCGTATCATTTTATAACTATAGCCGACCCCCCTCCCCTGTTTTTTTATACCCTGAACCCATTAAAATTGGGTAAAAAGGGTAAAATGTATTTGTGCAAATTTATGTAACAGGCAGAAGGAAGCATCTCCTAGTCGCGAGCTCCCGACTAGAGCCTCTTACTTGTTAGGTTTTATATTACTTGCACTATTTCGTGCAGGGTAACTCGCAGTCGAGCACTCTTGCTTGAGCCATTTTTAATCAGCGTTCTTAGCAGTTTCTAAGATGTGTTTGTACGTGTTTTTATTTAATTTTCTTTTTGCCATGTTTCCTCTGCTGACTGCAACCCTTTCAGAGAAGTACTCTCAATGCTCATAAAAATCTAGTCAAATATTGCAAGCGCACACACACACTCATACACACGCACACTTAAACACATGTGGACATGTGAACATTGTTTTATTTTGCGTTACGCTTGAGTTCCTACAATTTTATGTCCCAAATTGTACGTGTTGCACACAGTATGGGCTGGCTGGGCGTGCCACCCACAATTTGTTTTTTGTTCTGTTTGTTTGTTTATTCATTTATTTGTTTGTTTTGTTGGTTGGCGCCATGTGATTTATGCGTTGGCAATGTGTAAACTTTTGTAGCGTTCATATTTCCATTGCTGTTTTTGTGCCGGTCTTCTTCTTGTTCAGCTCGGTTCTCTACTTGCTGGCACATTACGCATACGGCATGTTTGACAGCCAGCGCAGCGTCAGAGTTTGACTCGCAGTTAAATATCAGAAAAAAAAAGTAATCAAATAAAATGAAACACAACTGATTTACTACTTTGCGGTCACGCCCACAACATAAAGCCTGCCCCTGCCCCTGCCCCTGCCGCCGCCCCACGCTCGGCAGCAACAATTCAAATTAAACAATAAAATGGGCGCCAAAAACAGTTGCGGCTTTTGTTGTTTTCGCCGCTCGTTTGGTGCTTTTACGGTTTTAACAATATTCATGTGGATCATACGTACTTTGTGCGGTCAACCGCATGCCAATTGTGGATCCACATTTTGGGCGCGTCAACGAGATTTGGTGGTGCGCCGCTAACAGAGGAGCAGCTCTTGTTAGAACTGATTTGCAGCCCTTTCTAGACGGCGGGCCCAACATTATTATACCCAACAGCTTCAAAGCTTGCATAATGTTTGCGAACAGTTAGAAATATAATACGAAGCAATTTATGATTAAAAGTCTTGGGCTAAAACTAAGCTATCAAAACTAAAAGAGAATCAACTTTAGCATCCTAAAATTGACATTCAGTTTAAAATATAATCAAACTGCATTGGGCTCATGTTTTGAAATCAATAGTTGAATATTGGAGTTAACAATAACCAGAATTGCAAGCAAATCAACAAAAGCGCAACTTAAGTTTATGAGAGGAGAGTGCGTTGAGTAAATATTAATAGTTAACGCTGTTGAGAGTTGCCAGCTCGCATGATTATTAGCACAGTTCAAATGTGTTTAACTGAGAATTCCTTAATGGACCGCAAGCCTTTAAGCATATGAAATGAGAGAGTGTTGAGTGAGTAGTTATAGTTAGACAACACATAGTTGGCAATTCTGTTGAGCGTCGCCAGCTTACAAAATCATTACCCAAGCTCGAATGTAGCGGGAAAGTGTTGAATGAGTAGTAAAAGTTAGACAAGACATAGTTGGCAATGCTGTTGAGAGTTGCCAGCTCGCATAATTGTTAGATAAGTCAAGTTCAAGTGCATTCAACTGAGAATTTCTCAAGGGACCGCAAACCTTTACGCATATGAAATGAGAGAGTGTTAACTAAATGGTATTAGTTAGACAAAACATAGTTGGCAATGCTGTTGAGAGTTGCCAGCTCGAATAATTGTTAGCCAAGTTTGAACGAAGCGAGAGAGTGTTGGGTAAATAGTAATAGTTGGACAGGACATATTTAGTTAGCAATGCTGTTGAGAGTTGCCAGATCGCCTAATTGCTAGTCAAGTTCCAGTGCACTTAACTGAGAATTCTTCAAGGAAGCGCAACTGTCGATCAAAAGCTTTGCCATTTGTTAGGCAAAAATACTTTGGTATTTTATGTTTGTTTTTAAAAATACTAGCACAATTTGCTGTGCTCGAAAACTTTGAACATTTTACGAAGCTCTTTGACGCGATTTTTTGTTTAAATTTGAAGAGGTATTCATTTTATCACACTTTATGCTCTGTGAAAATGTCACATTCACGTATTTTTGCTCCATGTGGGATGATAAGATTTTGTTCGCCTGCAAATTGATGCTGTATTGTTCGAGTTAAAGCAGTCTTTAAGTAAATGCTTCAGTATCCACAGATTTTTGAGGATCGTTAAGCGCAACTCAAGTTGAGCTGCTGCCAGCTGTTTTTGCTGTTCGTTGAGGTTCTATTAAAAACTTTGCACATTAACTTCAATTCATTTATCAAATGCTCATCACTTAAAGTAGCCATTCCCGTTTTCAGCTTCTGTTTGTCTTCCACTTGCCACTCACTGCTGGAGCAGCTGGCTTCAACTTTTAACTTGCAACTTGATGCGGTGGCGCCTCAGTTTCTGAGCTGCTCCTGCTCCTGCTGCTGCTGCTGCTAATAAACAAATCAACTGCCGGCTGACAAAGTTATGCAAAGCGCATTAGTGACGCGCCGCATAGCGGGGCAAGGTGGGCGGCGTGGGCGTGGGCGTGTCAGCGGTGTCTTCATTTATTTCATGTCAGTTGCTGACAATTTTGATGGGTTGGCTGTGTGCATGGCCCCCGACAAACAGACAGTTTACATTTTCGTTGTTTTTTTGCGGCGATGTCATAAAACTTGCCAAAGGTGTCCCTGTGCGTGTGTGTGCACGTGTGTGTGTGTGTGTGTGTGTGTGTGGAATGCAAATTGGAATTGCAGAATGAGTAAAAAGTTTTTGCACATCAAAATGAAGATGATGATGAAGATGGCAATGGCGATGATGATGATTTGAAGGCAGGCCCTCGAACTACTTAAATGCAAATGCCAAGCCCCAGAAATTCAGTTGATGGCATATTTTAACCGCTTAACGACCAGGTTAACGGTAATTATATGAGGGCGCGTGTGTGTGCGTGTACATGTGTGTGTTTGTGTATGTGTGTGGTTTTGCTGGCATGTAAATCCATCAGTGTGCAGCTTTACGTATTCGTGGCCATTTTGCATGTTGTGGCAAAGAGGGGAAAGTAAGGGAGCGAGTGGGCGATGGAAATTGCTTGGCACAGAGAAGGATTTAATGCTTGGGCATGCCGGCTGTCCAATGACCTCGTCCTTGTTGTCGCCTTGGCACTTCCTTTTGGCCATTTATTTTGCGGTCTGCCAGCTAACCAGCCAGCCAGCCAGCCAGCTGGCCAGGAAGAGACAGAGACAAAGGGAGAGGGGAAGAGAGAGGGGGAGAGAGAGAGCCGGCAGCTGCATGTGGGCCATGTCCGTCACATCCTTCCTGGACGCACGCAGGCATTTTATTGTGCGGGCAGCCCTGCAGCCGCTGATGTTGTTCGTAATGATGTTTTTGATGATGATGATGATGTCCTGGGGCATCCTTGCGAGGTGGCTAAATGTGCGCGAAATGAAATATGTTGCAACATTGTGCGCACAAGCAATTGAAATCCAATTTAAATTTTGACCAAATGTAGAAAAGAAGAAGAGGCAAATAAATCTTTTGCCTGGAATGAACTCAATTGCGCTTTGCCCCGTTCTCAAAATCTCTTGATGGTTCTTACCTCTGTCTCTCTAGCGCACCTTTAACTTTTCTCTCTCTCCCTCTGCCTCTTGGGCTTATTTTGGTGTCTTTCGTTTGTTCCGACTTTATTCCCACTTTAATTTTGTGGGATTTCCGAGCAATTTTCCATGGTTTTTTTTTTATATGATTTATCTTGAAATTGTTGCGAGCAGATGACTTTATTGATTCTTGGATTTGTTTGATGCCAGACTCATTTCTGGCCTCCTCCAGCTCCCTTGGTATATTTCTGCTAATTACATCCAATTGGCCTTTAATTTCATTTCATTTATCTCAGCTTTGATTTTGATATTTCACTTTGAACATCTCGATTACTTTTCCTGGCCAGCATGGGCGGAGAGTAGGTGGCCTATTGGCACTTAATTTCCTTTCATTTATCTCATCTTTGCTTCTATTTAGCCAAGCCCAGATGGCGAGATGCCTCAACATTTTCTCTTGTTGTCGCCTCATTAAGAACAACCATACCCATCTCCCTTTTACCCACCCCCAGTTATCGACATGCTCCGGTTCCCATTTAAAAACACGGCAACATTTAACGATATCGAAAATTTTCCAACATACACTAGAATTTTTAATGGTCTCACGAGACGTACATAGAAATTGGGTTATCGTCCCAGCCGTGACCTTGGTTTGGCATCCAATCGTAAAAGCTAACTAAATTGCGAACTACTGGTTAGGGTCTAATTTTGATAGAGCATTTTTAAGGAACTGACGCTGCGTCCAATCGATGGGAGGAAGCGGCACCAGATGTGTGCGAGCCATTTACCAAGTGCAACTAAGGCTCGGCCGCACGAATAGACACTCCGCATCACCTGGCGAGATAGGGAACAGAGCATCAATGGGCTAGCTTAATATAGGAGAAGTGTATATAAAGTAGAGTCCAGTTTTGCGGAACACATGATATTTACAGAACTCAAAGCCATTGAAGCTGGGCATTCCCGATAGATCAAAGTTGGGATTGAAAATGCTTGTGCTAGAGCAATCCAAGGATAGCTTGTGCTTGGATTTCTCCACATCCAAGCATTCGAAGCATTCATTGTGAATCTTTTGACTTTCCTGTTGCTGCTCCTCAATCACCACCGCAACCTGAGACGACTGAGCTACTGGGCCGAGCATCTTTTGTTTCAGTTCGGCCAGCCAGCGCTCGGTGGCTTGATCTCCACATGTTAGCTGGATCCGCGAATGCCCCAAGAAACTGCAATGCTCAAATTTGGCCACAGTCTCGGCGACACGTCCAGTCAGCGATTGTATATTCAAGTCCGATTTCTTGCCCGCTACCAGCTCCACCTTGCGCTCGCCCATACCTTCGAATTTCTCGATGAGCAGTTTCACGTTTCGATTAGTATGCATGTTCATGCAGGAGGCATGTTTCTTATCCATCGCAAGTAAAAAAGAAAAACTCACACACACACAAAAATAAAACAAAACAAAAAAAAAAGTGTCGAAATGTGAAAACTAAATATTGGATATGTGAAATGTTTGGCTACTAAACAACAAATGCCATAAACAGAAAGTCAGTCACAGCCTGCTTGACTCCCTGTCAGCATACTGAGTTGCCCTCTCTCTCTCTCTCTCTCTCTCTCTCTCTCTCTCTGTGTGTGTGTTGTCCTGCCAGCACATCAATCACAATCACTGTGCCAACATTTATGGCTGCTTGTTGGCTGTCAGTCTTGGCATATTACACATACGCCCTGTGCGCCTCGATGACAGCCAGAGGGCAGAGTGCAGGAACGTTTGCGTGCAAGAATAGAGTCTCTCGTGTCACGTAGATTAAACACATTAACAAGACGTGCCAAGTCATCGCGTAAGGCTCCTAAACAGCAGCGGCTTACCAAACAGCCAGAGATAATCGCCGTCCAACTTGTTGGATGACTCGAGTATCCACAATTTCTTCATTTGAATGTTGATTATCATTTGGCCAATGAAATGCACATTCCACAGCGGTAGCTAAGTGGCTTTCTGCCGGCTAGTCGTCCATCAGTTACTCTGCAAAAGCATCGACTATTGTTATAAAGTGACCATGGAGGTCAGCGGTTCAACAAGACACGAACATGGAGGACAAAGGCACAAGTAGAGAGAGTAGACAATTTATTTAAGCATTGTTGTTGCAGTTGCAGTTTGCTAGAACTTTGTTGAAATGCCATTGACACAGTTGATTGTTGTAACAAAGTGAACATGGACACGCGTGGGTCTATGTAACTGCCATTTAAAAACTACTTAAATGTATTCAATTGTAATAGAAGCAAGAGAATGAGTAAAGACTAAGAGTTTAGCAACATATTTAAGCATACATAAAGCTGGGTTGATTGTTTTGATAAATTGACCATAGAGGACGTGTACGTCATTTAATGGTGCTTTAGCCTGAAGTGTTGTATGCATATAAAATATAAATAGCAGCATTTAGCAAAAGTAAATTAAATAAGTGCAATAAACTGAACATGGAGGACAAGAGTACAAGTATGAAAGTATAGATATAGGAAATAAAAATATATAGTATAGAAGTATTGTAGTTGCTATTAATAATTCATTGACATACCATTGTCTGCGTTGATTATTGTCATAAAGTGACAATGGAGGACGTATGAATTAATTTAATTCGATTATTATTGTTTTGAAAGTCGTACTTACCTGAAAGTAGAAAAAAAAAACAATATATATATAACGTTATGCAATAAACTGAGCATGGAGGACAAGAGTAAAAGCATGGACAAAGGGTTAAGGGTAGAACATTGAATCATATTGCGAATTGTTCTTCTTAAAGTTCTTTCACATACCTTTGATTGTTGTAATAAAGTGACCATGGAGGATGTGTTGGTTTACTTGTTGTAGCCTCAAAAGTTGCGCGTAGCTAAAAGTAAAAGATGAAAAAATGTTAGAAATATAATAGTTAACAAAACTAAATGGCATTATGCAATAAACTGAACATGGAGGACTCTGAACCGTAGCAAGAATTTACATAGTAAATGCGTAGCAGAGAATATAAATGGTTAAAGCGAAACCATCGGCTGTTGAATTAACTGCAACACAATGTCGCATTGAGCTTGTGGCTGCCAGTTGCACAAACCCCAAACCACACTTCCAACCGAACAGCTAATTCCGCCCGTGTCCCCAGTTAACTGGTAAACTGCCAGTCATACAATTTGCATGATGATTTCCAACATCTGCTTGATTAGCTGACAGGCAGCCAGCTAGTATGTGTGTGAGCCTGTGTGTGTCCATCTATTGTTTCGTAAACCCATTGCCTTCCTACAGGCCCAGCCCCCCAGGCCGAGGCCCATTCAGAGCCGGGCACGTCGAGGCCGTTAGCCAGCAACAGAAATTAGAAACGTGCCAATTTGAATGCGAATGCGAATGCGAACGTTGACGGCATTGATCGGGCCACATGGCTGGCATCAATTGGATGCATCCAATTGAATTGCATTCAACGACTAAATTGTTTAATTATCATTTTGCTCTTTCCCATTGTATTTGCAGCGTGCTCCGAACGGGGTGCAGCAGGACGCGCAACGCCGGGCAGCAGGACAAACAGAGGTCTGGCACAAATGCGTCTAATCAACAAAATCGAATGTTTGCCGCAACCGCTGAGCGTGATACGGGTTAACTAGAGTGCAGACAGACAGAGAGAGAAAGAGAGAGAGAGAGAGAGAGAGAGAGAGAGAGAGGGAACCCATAATTGGCCCCAGCTGGTGGACATTCAATAGCGGGAGCAATACTTAAAGTCCAAAGCAGTCGCAACCAAGGCCGTCAAATTGGAAGGAAAACGCCTTTTCACGGCAGTTAACAAGTTTTTAACTGGTTCAACCATTGCCCGTGAGCTGAGGCAGCTAATGGTAAGGCCCCACTAAAGAATATTATTTACTCCGATCTCCTAAAGACGAACGAAGTCTGACCATATGCCTTCGTCAGTCTATTTGCCTGCAAGCAAGTCTTTTAAATGTAATCTTCAATCTTCATTGGAATCCATTTTTCGCTTTTAACAATTTTCTAAGCTAACTCTCAAATGATGAGATATTTTGGTTTGATATCAGACTATGTCATATAGTACATGACATCACATATGTGAAAGCCCCCCAAGTTTCACATCATTGATTCCATTCCTCTAACCGGATGTTCCGATAACTGGTTTGAAACAGCTCTCTTTAACGGACAAAAGTTTGATGATCTTAGAAATTGTTAATCTTATTTGTGTCGATGCCAACGAAATGCTTGGTTCCCTTTTGGACACAAGGTAACATATCTGAGCATTTGAAGCAGTTTCCTACTTAGTTCAGGTCAAATGGCTATTTGCAAAAATTAATTGACATATTAAATAACATTTGAATGGACGAATGTCGGCACAGGACAGCACAGATAGAACTATGAGGGAAATAGTTATATCAGACAGCTGTGACATGTCTGCATGTCAGGGTATTTGATCTTCGGCTGCTTAACATTAAAAAGTCGCTTAATCTTTCGATAGACGAGAAACGCGCCGCTAAGTGGCGATGAACCCGACGAGGAGCAGTTGGCGGCGGGCACAGATGACGAGCACGAGCAGCAGCCGGCTGTTGGCCCAGAACGGCACAAAAACGAGCTGCAGGGACAGCAGGCAGCGGCAAAGCCGCCGCATCGTCGCCAAAGACAACGCAAGAAAGTGATAACCCAACAGAAACAACAACAACAGCAGCAGCAAGAACAACAACCACGTGGCACCAGCAATGCCGCCTCCGATGCGGATACGGACTCCAGCTCGTGCGAGGCGGCCAGCGGCGGCACGACTTCGGGCGCAACGCGGCACAGCACTCGGGTCAGCTATGCGCAGCGGAATCTCGGCGAGCATGTGGTCTACGAGCAGTATAACGACGATGATGCAGATGACTACGACGACGAAGAGGAGGATGGGGATGGGGATGGGGAGGAGTACGATGACTACGAGCAGCTGGCCACGCAGCGTGCACCCTTGAAAGCAGCGCTGAGCGTGCGAACAACTGCACCAGCTGGCAAAGCCGGAGTAGATATGGGCACTGAGACTGGAATATTGCGGAGCAAGCGCAAAGCGAAAACACGCCAATTCTCGCAGCGGGCCAGCTCCTATGCGGTAGATGCCGGCCATGGCGAGGCGGATGCGGATGCGCTGGACAAGCGTCGGTGCATCTCGAAAGGACAAATGCGTGGTAAGTTGCAGGCTTTATATCAGGCTTGACCGACCAATCGACCAACCGACCGACTGTCAATGTGCATTTCACATATGCCATACAGAGTTCCGTGAGGCATTCCGTCTGTTCGACAAGGATGGCGACGGCTGCATAACCAAGGAGGAGCTGGGCACAGTTATGCGCTCGCTGGGTCAATTTGCGCGTGTCGAGGAGCTGCAGGAGATGCTGCAGGAGATCGATGTGGATGGTGGGTAGACCCAACTAACTAGCGCCCCAACTGCGGCGCTTCTTCTCTTTCTTTTTCTCTTCCTCTCTATCTCTATCTCTATCTCTATCGACTCCCTTGCAGGTGACGGCAATGTTAGCTTCGAGGAGTTCGTCGACATACTCTCCAACATGACCTACGAGGACAAGTCGGGCCTATCCTCGGCCGACCAGGAGGAGCGCGAACTGCGCGACGCCTTTCGTGTCTTTGACAAGCACAATCGTGGCTACATAACCGCCTCCGATTTACGTGCTGTGCTGCAGTGCCTGGGCGAGGATCTCGACGAGGAGGATAGTACGTATATATTTTCAAATCGTTGAACATGCGCCAAAAAGTGTACAATATTTTTTTCTGCGAATGTGATTAGAAAGCATCTCAGGTTCCGGCGGACGAATTAAGTCGTAAATTTTCAAGTCGGTCAAAACAAATAGGTATAGATAGGAACTTTTTTTTTTTTTTTTGGTTTGAGATATTAAGATATCTTTTGTTGTATTGGCTCTAGTGAAGATTTTATATTTCCTTCTTAGTGTGTTGAATTTATGACATAGGAAAATTAAATGATCTGCACTTTCTATTTCATTGCATGTTACTTTTTGTACTTTTTGTCATATGTATGACCATTGAAGAGACTGTCCATTAGAGGCTGTCCATTTAATCTTTTTGTATAATGGATTCTCTGTTAGGATTGGAAAGTAATTAAAGAATGTGGTGCCTTTGGTTCTGCATTGCTCTTTATAGTGGTTATTCCATTTCTGCCATATGCGTTTTTTCGCTGCTCTAAAGGCATCTCCTACGCTATAGCTTATATTGAGAGGGATGCCCTCTGTACATGCCTTTCTGGCCAGTGCATCCGCTATTTCATTTATTTTTATTCTTTTGCGACCCGTGATCCATAAAATTTCAGCTTTTACTAAGCTTGTCCAGTCTAAGATCTCATGTATTTCCGCTACTAGGTATAAGGATGAGTGCTTTTGCCGTAAATATAACGTATTTGGCAATATTTTTTTTTGATGCGCTATTTGCATTGCAGTTTTTATAGCCATAGGTTAGATAGGAACTTGAAGTCGGACTATAAGCACCGAATACATTTGTATGTATTAGTAAGCAGCAAAGGGGAGCAGCACAGCCTGCACAGCCATAAACTGTCTGTGTATGTAAAAGCAGGAAGAAGAATGTTTCTAAAGGCAGCAGGGTATCTCCTGTTCGGGCATACCCGACTGGAGCCACCTACTTTACCTACTTTACTTTACTTGCATTACTTTCTCAAGTTGAGGACATGATCAAGGAGGTGGATGTGGATGGGGATGGACGCATTGATTTTTATGAGTTTGTACACGCACTGGGCGAGCCGGAGGACTCGCAGGAGAACGATGACGAGGAGGAGAACACCACATCGCCGCTGCCCACGCCAAAGTCGACGGTCTCGCTGAACTACGATTGAGCTCCACAGCCATATTCATACCGATAACAATTGGGGAGAACAACTTTTCAGATATCAAATGCCATTTGCTCCTTACGCACAGCTAAACGAATTCCAATAATACACAAGTAATTTCAATAATAATTAATAGAAAACACTCAAAAAAAAAAAAAATACTTTACTTTATGTGCATTGGGCCACAGCATTAATAATATAAATATTATACAGATGACAAGCCAGCTCACATAAATTTAATTATAGTAATTACAAAGCGATAAATAAACTAATTAAAGTTCTCCTCTGTCTATCTCGCTCTTTTAAAATTGAACATTGAATCAAAAGTATTTATAAATCGAGAACACGAATCCAACTTAAAAACTTAACCAATATGATATCTTAACTTGACTCTTTTACTTACTAAATTATCATATTGAAAATGTTGTTTGGATCATACGAAATCGGAAAAATATACATAAACATATCAAAGTCGCCTCTGATTAAGTATTTTCACTGTAGCTACAGAAACAACATCAACAGCCATTCAGTCAATCACCACCAATCATTCAATCACCCACCAAAACAAAAAACGTAACCACATCGAAAACTTGAAAAGAAAAGAAACGAATAATAAAAATAACAAAATTGTTGCCCAGTTTTGCGGCGCTTTTACAGATATTCAAAATAGCAATAAAAATTTAACGTTTATCCTTTTTGGGCTAAGACTTACAATAATGTATTTAAGCAATTATTTTCTTCCAAATTCAACATTAAATTAAATAAATGCATATAAATAATACTGAATACGAATACGAATACAATTACGAATACGAATACGAATACGAATACGAATACGAATATATACATATGTAATACGACAAATTTATTTAGACTAATAATACTTATGAATAGCGTCTACAAATGGCAAAACTTTAATTAATATTTAATGTAAACTTTTTAATTCAATCGATAACGAAATCAAAATCAAACAAAATAAATGCCAAATAAACAGAATATAAACAAACGCAGCTTGTGTTCTATGGGATTGTTTCACAGCTGATTGCCGGAATGCAGCACAAATGAATACCCGACTGTTCAGCGCAATCCAAGCGTGCACAATAAGCTCTTCATATGGAAGAAGCCAAGCCAAGGCTAAAATACCAAATGACCTGCACAATTGACAGACCGAGTGCACATTGTTTGCCAGCAAATCAATGCAGAATCAGGGTAAACGACAAACTTTGAACTCAGCTCGCCCGACCGTTTGGGCAACCCATTTCAGTGACCCTCAATTTGTCGTAATTCAAAAATAATTAATATATGTATATACATATATGTATGTATATATATACGTAACATATATACTCATGCATGCATATGTGCTTGTATAAATATTTGGCTGTCGAGTGGACGCATGGCAAAAAAAAAAAATGGGGCTACAGTTTTGTTGCCACATTCGTTGAGAGTGACAAACAGGCGCAGCAGCTTCCTTTATGAAATACTTGCCACACTGTGTGCTTTGCCAGCTGGCCGTGCTGCGGTCAGCAGCGGCTTCTACCCAAGGCGCACATTCAGCCAGCGGCAACCGGCAGCTGCGTTAGCAAAACTCACATTAAATGTTCATGTAAACGACGCAAGTCAAGTGCTCAGCCAGCAAATTGTAAGAGGTCTTCAGCCACACACAGAGTGAGAGGGAGATAACAACACACACACACACACACACACCCATGCAGAGTTAACCGCACACACACACACACACACAAGTTAAGCAGCCTCTTAACGAGCTGTTTTGTGGTTCTTCGTCTGGCGTGGCGTATGCGTAATATTGTTTTCAGTTGTTGTCAAGAGCGAAAATGGTTTCTTGTTTTTAAGCCAGCGCATAAAATTTAAGCACAATATCGTAAACAATAGCTTAGTTTTGGGTTACACTCATTTCCTTAAAAGTTACTGTGTCGCGTTACGCGGCTGACATTTGATGAGCGACCAAATCAATAGCTTCCACTTGTCAGACTTGTCAGATTCCCCCTCCAAGGCCTAGCCTGGGCTGTCAATTTGTTGCCGTGCTGCTGCGAGCTGCGAGCTGCTCTCCCCAGAGGCTGGCAAAAGTTTTCTTCATTTTTGTTTTTTTGCTTTTAATTAAGCGCTGAAATTGTTGCTGGCTTTTGACTGATTAACAACTTGGCCATTGGGGGCACTTTGTTAACTCATTTTTGGGCAATTTTCGCGGCTATTTAACTGACAAACAGGCATATATTTATTTTATTATCCAACAATTTTGATGTTGCCACAGTTAATATCTGTTTTTGATGTCTATAAATTTACGCATTTACGGCCATTATTTCTAATTAATTTTAATGAGCGCTCCTCGGCTCCCCCCAATGGCGGCCCGGCCCCCGTCGCCGCCCACCCACAGCTCCCCTTTGTTGGCTGTGTGCGTGTGTCTGTATTTGTCATCGGGCTGATTGATATATTGCTTATATTTTCATATTGATATATTGAAACGCTGCAAGTGCGAGTGGTGCCACATTCGAGTTGGGCGCGGCACGTGATTTTCGTGTGAGCTTCGTGTGAGTCCGTGCCTGTCCTCAAAAGCACGAAAAATACAGGCACGATAAGGCAAACAGAAAAAGCACGCTTTGAATATCGCAATCCTTTCTCCAACTATCAATTCGTACAAATCTACTAGCCAAAGCCCAGTAAAAGTCAAGAATTGGTTAAACTCAAATTTTTCTTCCAAATAAACACAAAGCTAGTATGATTTTTGGATTTCGTGCAAGGCTGGGCTTGTTTCCTGCTTGTGCTCGTGCCAGGCCGGACATCAAGAGACCTCGTGAGACCCGCGCCCATCTCTAGACCACATAAATCACAAACTGTGCCACCATAATTTCTGGCCCATTTCGTTGCAGCCACTCAAATACCCTAACTTTGTTAAGTTATTTCGACTTTTTGCAGTGCCCTTCATATGGGCAATTCTAAATAGAGGTCTGCGAAAAATAGCTGCAAAATGGAATTGGTTTTCTTTAAAATTCTTTTATTTAACTCGAACACTCTCTCCAACTATAACAAGACAAAAGAATGTATGAATGTTACAGCCGGGTGTAAACAACTGCGTGATTACGATCACAGTCGAATTTCAGCGCCATTTTTTGGTCGCAAATCGATAAGTATCGATGTGTAGATATGGTTTATTAAAGCAAACTCAAAAATTAAAAAAATTATAATACACGAAGCTTATTATAGAGGTTCTTGTATTGTCAATACAGATTAAGCAGATATCACTTTTTTGATTCTAACCCCATTCCTCCATAAAATGGTAAGTAAACCGATTGTTTAAGGCAGATCCTTACAAATTATCAATATATACCGAGTCTTGGCTAAAGCTATGACGTTTAACGCATTATATTGTATCGTATTATATATATAAGAACTCTTTCTTAAAGGCCGAGCTTTGGGCTTTGGTCTATGCTCACTTTTCTATGCTCAATTTAGGCCCTGAAAAGTGTGTGCGTGCATGTGTGTGCGTGAATTCGTGTGCATGTATGTATGTATGTATGTACTGCAGGAATAGAGTGTTAGGAGGGTATCTGCCCGTCGGGCATGCCCGACTTCAGCTCCGTTTTTTAACCTTATAGAGGGTATTCTAATTTTGTCATAAAATGTGTAACGCATAGAGGGGGACATCTCCGAACCCTTAAAGTATATATATATTCTTGATCAGCTTTAACTGCCGAGTTTATATAGCCATGCCCATATACTGCTCATAAATGAGTCAAATCTTATTCAGATTGCATTACTATATTATATAGCTATATAGGACGATTCGGGAAGATTTTTATTCTCCAAGGCTTCGCTCTTCTCACATATCAAATGTCTACAAGGGTATTAAGTCTTCCGTATGCCGAAAATATTCTTAGTTTCTTGTTTTTTTTTTTTGTATTGTATTGTATTTATAGCGGATGCATTGTCATAATAAATACATAATTACGATAATATTGAAAGCATTGTCGCTGGCTAAACGGCCATAAATCAGATCAAAGTATCAGTGCGAAATGGGGCGAAAAGTGAGTGGGTAAGTTTCTTGAGCGCACACAGGACACTGCGATGTGGTAGGAAGGATGCTGGCTAATCAAAATTAAATCTTTCTATATGAGTTATATAGGTATAATCAGTTATTTGGCTGATCGGTTGGTCCGGGTTATATTTTAAACTTTATCAAATCAAATTTATTAACTGTAATTTATGGTGTGTGATTATCGGGAAAAGAGTTTTGTTTTATATATAATATATATTCATATCTATGACAACGACTGCAACACTATTTAATTCTTCTTTTCTTTAATCACCATCATCGATTTTATGTGTGTATGTGTGTGTGTGTGTGTGTGTGTGTGCTCTTGGCTGTTGTTGTTGCAGCTGCTGAGGTTAGCCGCTAATCCTTGACAATTAGCTTGGCCCGCAGCAGCTTTTCCAACTTCAAGCAGAACTCAGATTTGGCAATGCCCGTATCCAATAACACTTCCCCATCCCGTCGCCTCCTGACCGTCAGCGGTGGATCAACGGTGAGCGGTGTCTGCCGCCCGGACCGCTGCTGTTCCACAGCATTCAATGGTGGCGTCACCGCACCCGTCCCAGGCGATTGCCTACCACCGCTGCTGCCGATAATGCCGCCACCAGCACCACGCAAATAGTTGTAGCCCGGAAGCCAGCGGCGCAGCAGACGATCCAGTCTGGCCAGGGGTCGCAGCTTGGACACGCTGCTGCTGCCGTTGATTATATCAACGCCGCCGCTGCCGCTGCTGTTGCTGCTGCTGCTGCTCGCGCTGCTGCTGCTGCTTCCGGCAGCACTATTGGTCTGCGCGAGCCCGCAGTCCGGTGTCATCTCCTGCTGCCCGACCATGTTGCTTGTGCGGCTGCTGCTGCGGCGTGACATCTGGTTCGGCATGGAAGTATTTTTTCGGGGTTGTATTTTCTGAAATAATTCTTATTGTGCTGACCCAATTATAAAAAATGAGAATTCAAACATTTCGGCCAGCTCCAAGTTTCGGCATTGACAGAGCCCACCCAGGGCAGCCTGATTGTGACTGTGACTGTGCCAGTGTGTGTGTGTGTGTGTATGTATGGATATATATACATATATATACGCTATATATGTAGAAGAGTTTGTCCTGTTTGACTGATTAACTAAGTTATCGGTGGTCATACGTCGCTAAGTATTATCATATTATCTATTAACAAAACGAACCATTTTTTGTGAAAATTGTGATGCAATTCCTTGCCATTTTTGTGGAATTTTATCAAAACTACAAATTTGCTTTCCTTAATGCAAATTAATAGTAGATATCCATAACGAAAGTTGCTGAGATTTTCGAAAATTCCAAATGCAAGTGTGAAAAAATTGATGAAAAACTGTTGACTGCAACATTTTCCGGTAGCATCCCAATTCTGCTTCAAGCTCATTTTCAAATACCTACGTTAAAGCATTTCAAACTTTATGCATCGTTTGCGGAAAATCCACTTCGCTTAGCTCGAAGCAGACTAAATAAATTCATGGAGTCAAATGGAAAGGGGATGCATCAAATTTAGAGAAGCAAAAACACTTGGTACGGGCAAAGCCGGGTAATACTCATTAATAATCGTGTATATATATGTATATACATAATATATATGTGTGTGTGTGTGTGTGTGTGTGTAGGTACGTGCTGATAGATCACAGCAGCTATGCCATTGCGGTTCGTACGTGCCGCTCCTGCTGCTTATGCTGTCCTGCATGCTGCATCCTGTGTGCCGCATGTTGCGTCCTGCTGCTTGATTTGTCGCCGGGCATTATGCGCTTAATGTGTGTGTGTGTGTGTGTATTTGTGTGTGACCCCTGAATGACATGGCACTTTCAAGCTATGCAGCGACAGTTGCAAGTGCAACCAACCCAACAACAACACCTCCGCCGCGCCCCTCCCTCATCCGACTAAATCTACACAGATAAATGACACGATTGCAACTTTAAGAAAGGCTTTGAAAAACTTCTGATTGCTGTTAGAGAGATAGCAAACATTGAGTTTAAGAACTTAACCATTTTAATATACTTTTAATTATTATTTTCAAGTCGAAAGTTTCCTATATACATATATGTGACTCTTGGCCAGTTTGAGCCATATTCAAATGAGTTTGCAGTTATTAACCAGCTTAAGCCGGGAATTTCCATTTCTTCATTATTTGGTTATATAAAAGCGGAAACGATTCCCAACCTCACATTTTTCGCGACTTTTTTGGCAAAGTTTTCAAAATTCATGTAAAAATTATACCCTCAAATATCTTATATAGACATAGGTCTAAATTTCATACCCCCATAACTCGGTCAAAACTCAACCGATTTTCATAAGGTTTATCTTATTTTACATGCTTTGGCCTCTAAATCAATTTGGCATCTAAATCTGACAACAATATTTTGGGTCCAAATTTATGCCTATATAGACATAGGTCAAAATTGCGTACTCCTATAACTCGGTCAAAACTCAACCGATTTTCATGAGGTTTTGGTCTTTGTTAGTGGCTTTGCCTTTAGATCAATTTGGCATCTAAATCTGACAATACTATTCTGGGTCAAATTCATGTACTCAAATATCAGGATTCTGACTATATTCAATTATTTTCTTTTGGCTGAAATCGATTCCATAAATGCAACTGGAACTAGTTCCAGCAAAAGCCCAATATACTTATTTAAGTTTCAAATGCAACTGGAACAAGAACTAATTACAGGCAAGCTTCATGAATAGAACAGAATAAAAAGAATAAGGATACAAAAGGGGCCACCCACCAACAAGGCAACAAATCTAATTTGCCGCCGCATGTGGCACACGTGTGTGCATGTGTGTGGTATAAAAGTAAACAATAATATTCAATGAATCACCACGCTCACATAATATAATACATAACAAGTTGTAGTTGCGGGCAAAGAAAGGGATTGCGGCCAAAAGATACTCCAAGCAGATGCTGCTGCTATATATATGTATATATATGTATGTATATATGTATTTGTTGCTTTGCTTATCTCAAAGCGTTTATAATTGAAAAAGTTTTGCGCTGTGTGTGTCGCTGGCTTCCACTTGACTTGCCGTTCACACTTAATATTTCACTTAGAGGAGCCGCATCCGCCGCCATAAGACTGTTGCCTCTTGGCTTGGCTTGGCTTGGCTTGGCTTGGCTTTGCCTTTGACTATGGCATAAAGATGGCAGATAGGCATGGGCATGGGCATGGGCATGGGCGTGGCTTTTATGTGGCTCTCTTGGCTGCCAACAGGGAAATGACAGTGTGGGCATGGCCCCAAACCCACAAAGCCACTTAACAGCCGAGCAGCTGACATTGACAGACAGCTGGGCGAGCAACAAGACGATCTGATCTTACCGAACCTACATATAGCTAGCTGTAGCTCCATTTGGGCCCAGACCTGCCGGGGCTTATCCTCTATCTCTTTTCTCAGTTATGTTGTATGTGTGTTGTTTGTGTATCTTAACGCGTTTATCATGCTCATCTTGTTATTCATTATTTACACGCTGCACAGGAGCTACCGGAGTCGAAGACTTTTGCGCCAATTTGCATATTTCAAATTAAATTGCTGCACGATGCTATGGAAATTGAGCGCTGCACAAGACAAAACAAAACAGACACTGAAACTGAAACTGAGACGGTGGCACGCACAAAAAGAAACATAAGAGAAAACGCCAAAAGCATCTTAAACAAATTTCAGATCAAGATTTCATCTAACTAAAAATTTCTTTATTTAAATTTTATAAAATAAAGCTGCCAGTTCTAAGGAAATGCTACTCCACAATTTTCATAGATAAATCGTTGTTCAGGGGCAAAGCATTTAACTGGAAATGCTTCGTTTTATTATTGTTTAATTGTTTAATGCATTTTAAGTAAGGATATGTTTGGCACGCCGAAGATTTGATGCCCTTGTAGACATTTGCCCTATCAGAATAGCGAAGCTCGCAAATGCTTAAATTAATAAAAACAAGTACGAGGTTCTAGTCGGGAGCTCCCGACTAGGGGATACCCTGAAATCCTCTTCTTCCAACAGGCGATAGCTAAAAAATGAAAAATACTATATATGTATATATACTATTCTAGAAGCATGTCAAGTTTGGTGACTCTTGCTCTTATCATTTACCAAAATTGCTCAAAAAACAGGATTCCGATATCGATTTTTATCGATTACTTGGAAACGTGGCAAGTTATCGAATATCGGAAACAAACTCGATCTGCGCGGGTACTAGGAGGACCTACAGCTATAATTTCAAGTTTCTAGCTCTTATAGGTTCTGAGATCCTTGCGTTCATACATACGAACAGACGGTCGGACGGACGGACGGACGGACGGGCGGACAGACAGAGGGACATGGCTAGATCTATTCGGCTATTGATGCTGATCAAGAATATATATACTTAATGGGGTCGGAGATGCTTCCTTCTGCCTGTTACATACATTTGCACAAATACATAATACCCCTTTTACCCATTTTTAATGGGTTCAGGTTACAAAAATATCTTGAAAACAGAATATGTTACGCTACAAGAACCTACTTTCGACCGATTCTTCCTATGGAACTATATATTATAGTAATGCAATCTGCATACGATTTGGGTCATCTTGATAAACTAAAAAGTTATCCATTCAAAAACCTACTTTTCGACCGATCGTAGCTGTCATAGCTATATGATATAGTAGTCCGATTCGTCCGGTTCTAACATTTTTTAGACTGCTTGTCTTTGTATTGAAGGACGGACCTATGCAAAGTCCCAGAATAGTTTGCTTAGAATAGTCATCGATTGTTATAGATATGGCTCATTATTTGACTTACCTTTTTTTTTTAGTCTTAATCGTGCCCTTGTTTTTCGTGCTTTTGCGTTTATTTCGTTGTGGCTAAATCGTTGCCAGAACTCAGTGTCAAGTAGACGGCTGGGTGACTCTTAAAAGCGCTTCACGGAGAGGCCTAAGGGGCAGGTCCTCTTCACTGACTCCTCTAAAGTCGGCGGACTTTTAGGCTATCTTAGCTAAGACTCTAGACCTGGCTGCGGAAGCGTTAGCTCCGAGGTGCCTTTGGACTCAGATTTGCTTGCGTAGGGTGAACTTGTTTCTTGAATCTTTATAGAATGTGCACAGTGAATGTAGAGGCAGGCTCTATGCCATATGTCAATATTAAGGCTGGACTCGTGGAATCAGTTCATCCTTCGCAGCTTGAGGCTTAGCTCCTTGTCAGTTTTGAGTTTAGCTGCTTTGTATAGAGACCTATAAAGATAATATTATTAATATTATTATTAAACGATTGAAAAATAAAATGAAATGTTATCTTGTATTAAAAAAAAAAAAATTAAAAAAATTTTCAATTCATCGAATGTCTAAAACCGATCCAATCTATAAGGAATTAATTTAATTAAATTTTCTAACAGTTTTCAAGGTTTTTTAAAATATTTATTTTTGTGCTGAACTTTTGAAATTGAAACGTATTTAAAAGTCGAAAATATGTTTGCTGAGCGCGGCAAATATGTTAATACTTTTTTGATTATTCCATTTTTTGTCCGTAGGCCAATTAAGCCGTTTGTTTGCCCGTTAATGGGCTGCTAATTAATTTGTAAGCAGGCCGCATAAAATGGGATAAGCGACGTTTCACAAACAGTTTTTGGCGCAACGCATTCAATGCCAATACAAATGATTAATCCACACCTTATGCACAGGCAAACACATTCAGTTGCGCGCACTCGTGTGTCAGGGTGCTTGTGTGTGTGTCAGTGATGTGTGTGTGTCTGCGTGTGGGCGTATGCCGTTTCCGTTTCCGTGCAAAAACAAAATGGCTGGCAACAAAAGCTATAGCAAACCACGACTGGCTGCCGTTGCAGTTGTCAGTTGGCAAACGGAAAATATTAAGTTACACAGTCGCTTAGGCAGGCTCAGGCAAGGACACGCTTGCCAGGACATCGCATACTGGCAACGGAAGTTTGGCTCACACACACAAACACACACACACAGACACAGACACACGCACTTGAAGGTTAGCATTTGTCGGTGCTGTCTGGCCGCTTAGCCACTAGACTTGCAGCTTAAATTACCTAAAGTGCTGCCTACTTTGCGGCGTGCCCACAAGTGCCAGCGAAAACTAAAGAAAAGCTCGCATAAAAGCAGTGAAATCGAGCGGGAAAAACCTCTTATTAATAAGAATTTGGATAAAGCAAGCGCTGCTGTTGTCAGAATTAATTAAGCGAAGCTACAGCGGTAACTACAGTGAAAACTTCAGCTCTTGCGGTTTGGGCTGTGCGTTGATCGCCAATCAGTCAGTCAGTCAGTAAGTCCATTCGAGCACATTTGGAATAATCAGATTAACCAAATGCATCAATTTTAGGCCAAAGTATTTAACACTTGCGAGCAGGCAACATCTGAAATATCGATGCACGGCTGAAGTAGCCCAAAATCTGGCCAGGCATTAGGAATTAAATCAAAGACCAAAATCTCTGCAGCTTCATAACTCACATGTCTAATAATCAATTAGCCCAACGCAGTTACCACAATTTCATGTGGTTAACAGGAAATGTGCATGCGCATGTGAGTGTGTGTGTGTGTGTGTGTGAGTGTGCGTGTGTGTGTGTGTGTGAGTGAAAGAGCTCCTAATGAGGCAGTCATAATTGCCTGCACGCTGGCAATCAGAAGCAGAGAATGCAGCCACAAGATGCCGCTGACTGCGACGTGAAATTATGAAAAAAATATATGTATGTGTATATATATTTAAGAAAATATAAAAAATAATAAAGAACATCGCATAATTGTCAACTTTTGTGAACTAAGTGAACTCTTTAAATTCAGCAGCAGATCGGTGCCACCCAAAAAAATATGCCGTGCTTCAGGTATAAACGGAATAGAACTCCGTTTTATAGCTACGATTTGAGGCATTTTTTCTTATTTGAATATTCTTAAAATAAAAAAAACGTTCGTGTCAAAATTGTCTATATCCAAAACGTGCTCAATGAAAGTAGAAAATTTCATGGATTACATACTCTATTCAAGTACGTATTAAGAAAAGTAAAGCAGACCTTTACAAATTCTTGATATGGGAATTTCGCTTGGAGCTTAAAAGAATGCAAACTGGATTGAATTTTGTTTTATATTTGTATAGTGAGTATAACCTAGTCGGGCACGCTCGACTAGACCTTTTTTTTGCCATATTTATTAAAAAGCACAGAAAGATAGAGGAAGTTTTCGGTACATAGCCGTTACGTTTTATGAAAGCTCTACCTTCAAAAAAAGAACATTGCACAAAACCCATATACTCGTTTCACTTAGGTCAAATATTTTCAGAAAAGAAACTAAGTTTTCGTCTAAATTCAGACATTTTTATCAGAATAGTATTAATAAAAGGGAATATTTGTATTAGTTGTCGGCTTAAGCTAAAAATAAGTTGAAATATAGATAAACTTTAATTGTGTCGTTGCCTTCGCTAAGGGTTTCAAAACAGGGTAGGGATTTTTTGCGCTTATCGTAAAAATATACGCGTTTAGCTTATTTTCACAAATTTCCCCAGCGATTTTTATGAAAATTTGCCATAAATCCCGCAATGGATAATTGTAGGTCGTAAATTATGTCCTATCCAAAAGGAAATATGCAATAAGTCCCATACGATATGCGATTTATATCGTTAAAGATTGCTATAAAATGGAAGAAAGCTTAACGCCGCAGCAAAAGCTCAGTCGCTGTGTCCTGATGTAGTGCATCAGCTCTCGCGGCAAAATGTGCAGACACACCAAACTCACCAAAACGTCCCAAAGCAAGGGGAAGTTAGGGGAATCGAGCGAGTTTTGAGTGAATGACGATTACTCTAGATTTGGGAGAAAACTCACTCAGTTATTGGTCCACTTCGAGTGGCAAATCGCAAGCAGCTCAAGAGCTTGTCACAGCCTTAAGCGAGGACTGATCCGATCGGGCGCTGTACATGGCGGGATATCCAGCTCATAATGATGTTTTTGTCTGGAACTAAGCACTTGCGATATTAGCCGCCATCAGCTGCGAACTTAAAGATTCACGGTAGAAATAGGACGCGGCAGTGGGGCGGGGCCAACGATAAGATGGCAGGCTCGAGATCCGAGGAAATGAGTTGTCAAGCGAACGGAGGCGGCCCAGCGCCGGAAAAGCCAATTAATTTGACAGCGGCCATAAACGAGCAGCAGGCGCAACGCAGTCCCTGCTGCAGCCCAAAACGCAGCCATGCGGAATGCAGAGAATTGCTATAAGGCTGAGGAGGAGAAACTAGGAATCGGGAGCCGGGTGACGGGTGACGGGAGCTAAAACAACTATCCGCACGGACCGGACTTTGACACTGGCGAAGTGAAGCCAGTGAAGCTGCAACGGGAGTACATTGAACTCAAGCTCAGGGTCGGCATGGGTCAGGATTGCGTGCCACACTTCTGTGCGTGTGTGTGTGTGTGTGTGTGTGTGTGTGTGTGTGTTCACAACGCCCTTGGGCAGCACTATGGAAATGTGAAAAAAAAAGGTCCCCGAAGAGCTGGCGGAGCACTCGCTGCCACGCAACACTTTTAGGCAGAGACATCGTTAACTTTGCGGCCGTGCCTCATTTGATTTTGAGAGCGCTCCCAGCTTCAGGCTCCCAGCACCCAGCACCCAGCTCCCAGCCCGGAATGACTAAATTAATGAAATTCATAGACTGTCGAGACGGCGACAGTTGCTTGCTCCGAATCTGTAGCTTAAAGCAGCAAGGAGCTCGATACGTTCGCTGTTTAAGTAGCTTATTTTTGTTCGATTCACAGCTGGGATACTTTCAGTATCCTTTATACTTTGCTTCCTTGCAGAAGTTCATTAGGTTAGCTTTAAATCGGATTGTTATATTGAAATCAGCATTTCAAGGCATCTGAATTTTAAGCTCGTAACGACCAACAACAACAAGGCATAACAGGTTGTCTATATTTGCAAGCGCTTGTTCCAAGTCCGAGGCTAGAACCACCTGAGAATTATAAGCAACGAGGAAAACGACAAAAATGACAAGAAGTTATGATAAGTAGTCAATTTTCCTGCTCTAGTTCCCTATAATCAGTTGCTACCATAATATAAGAGAGGGAAAGAAAATCAAGAAAATACTGCTATCCTCGCCGAATATTAAATACCCTTATCGACCCTAAGTTGACTTAGGGTTAGGCAACCATGTTTGGAGAATTGTGAGACACGTGATTGCTGCGTTTTTAAGATATCTTGGAAAATTTAAAAATTGTAATCAGATGACTCAGCAAAACTGGGATGTGATTAGGATGTAATAATTATGTATAGCCTTGAGGCTATAGGTTTTTTCGGTGTTTCCTTGGAACATAAAGAAATTGTAGATATAAATAGATCGATGCTTAGCTTTCATTTAGGACTTTCGTCCTACATTCGTCGTCTACATTCCTGGGAGCACATACCTAATGGGAACTCCATCTATTCGTTATCCTATTTTACAAATATAAATATATCTCTGCCGCTTATTTTCTCTCTTTTTGCTTTGCTACCTAACTGTACAGTTAATAGCTATATCATACAGATATTTTTAGCCAGATACATTGCAGTACTTTTGAGGCATCTTCACAACTAATTCCACTTTCTCTAGGTACTACCTTTTAAGCTATATTCCACATTCCCAAAACTCTTTGAAGCTAACTTTCAAAAGGGTTATTTTGATTCTGTTGTGTTTTTCACAAAGTTCTCTAATTGTTTTCCTTCGTTTTTTTTCGCCCCACTTTTGCTGTGAGTGCAACGGAATGTTAAGGATGAGGATGAGTCGCCGAGCGACTGTGGAAATCGGATAACTTGCGAATACATTTGGTCTGCTTAGCCTGGCATCCGGGCTGCCGTTTAACCCGGTTGCAGTACGCAAGACGAACCCGCTCGCATTTCAGCTTGATTTTGCAAAACAGAGTGGAAGACATTGCAGTTTATCACTTGCCGGGCGCTAAACTCCAAGTTTTGGTCGAAAACTTTTACGGATGCTATCATAAATCAACGACTGCTGCTTTCGGATTCAGCTTCTCCTTTCGTCGTCTGCTTCTGCTTCTCCTTCTACTTATTCTTCAGCTCTGGTTTTCGCCTTTGCGTTTGCCATTGCCTTCGTCCGCTTCATTTCGACTTATCATTGCCGTTGCAAGTTATGCACTAAAAACGCGGTCGCCCCATTTTATGGCTCTTCATTTTTAACTTTACGCAGTCTTTGGGGTCATGACTATCAAAAATACTTATTGTCCTTATGGCATCAGCTTGTTAGTTGTTGCCACAATGCAGAGTCATCGACTGGCATATACCCTGTAGGCCAGAAGCCCAAATTGTCACGGATATAGAGATATTCGATCCACTAATACTTTCGATAGTTGACAACCTGTAAGCGTTCGATAGTTGACTACTTAACTATCGATAATTCTTTTCTTAAAAGCCGTTTGTTCTGCAAAATATTGGCCAATAAATAGGTTCTGAAGTATGAAGACTCAATGTTAAAGGTTGTTTTTTTTTCCATTAAAAGCATTAGGCTATACCTTATAATTGCTCACAAATTCGTGCAAACTTAGATTAGAGTCTTGTCTAATACTTCAGATGAGTTGTTACACCCGTTTTTTGCCATTTCTATATACAGGGTATATAAAGTAGAATGAATGCCACGAAGAGCATTCAGTATGTTGATTACAGTTTGTTGTTTACAGTTTGCAGTTTACAGTTTGTAGTTTACAGTTCGTTCAGTGTTGTCGGGTGTTGAATGTTGAATTGTTGGTTGTCATCCGCTGCTCTGACATTCAGATATGTCACATTTGCGTGCTGACTCAGCCGCAGGTGTTTGCAGCGCCACAAAGTAGGCAACAAAATGCAGCACATTTCTCTCTGGCCAACCTGACCTCGACAAGGCTGTTTGTTATTGTTGCTGTTGGCCATTGTTTGGCCAGTTTTTTGCGTAATTAACAAACAACGAACGCATTCAGCCCGTAGCTGTTGGCAACTATGTATGGGCATATGTTTGCATGTGCCCGGCCAAAGCTGAGGCGTTGAAGTTGTGTCAGCTGTGGGCATTTGCAAAAATGCTGGCATTATTAATAAACTAAATGAAAAGTGCAAAAATTAAGGGATTCGCCAAAAAAATGTGCTGGCTAGCACATTGTTATTTTCATAATTTTCTGCGGTTGCATTCAGACAATGCCAAAAATGAACAGCCAGCGAGTTGAGCGGAAGGGGAGGGGGGGGGCGGGTTTAAGGGGCGCGCCGCTTGGCCCAATGCAATTCAAATGCCAAAAGCGTCGCTGGGAAAAAAATTGAAGTGAAATAAAATAAAGTAAAATAATAATCATGGCAGCCAAAACGTGCAAAACGGTCAAAAGGGAAAATCCAACAACAGCCAACGGGTTTCAATTATTTATTGGAATTTTTACCTACTGACAGCAAACAGTAAAAACAGAAGCTAGCAAATAACGAGAAGCAACAGCCAAATGCAATAATCGCACACTGGATACCCTAACAGGCATAAGATCTCAATTTTCTTTCAACAGAAAGTGTTGTTAAATTCCGTCTAACTTTCAGATGGAAAAGATTGAAAACTATTTATTGGATAGTGAAAAATAAAGCAATTTATGAGTTAGTGTATCGACTTTGATTGTGTGAAGTGATATTATACTATTTTTTTTTACAATAAGTTTAGTTAAAATCTAAACAAATAATCTTGTATACTTTCAACTTTTCAATATGAACTTTTATGAACATACATATATTGTTATCAGGTTCAAATTTTAGAACCATTGTAAATTAAACCAATACAGCAAAGCAGAAATGTTATTAAAAAATGTTCTAAATTTAAATTGAAATTGGCCTGCAAAATTTTAACAATTCAATTTTGTACAAATTACAAAAAAATATAAACACAAATAATTGGATTGCTTCTCTTAAATATGTGCAAAACGGAATTGGAATAAAGTTAATTATGGACACCTATAATTGCAACCTTAGCTATACATATAACGTATATTACACAGCTCGAGACAGAAGCTTAATACACTTGGCAAGGGTGAAAGGACGACGCCAAATGGCAAACCAAAAACCAAAAAAAAAAAAAAGAAACAAAAATGTCCGCACACACACAAAGATTGTTAAATATATGAAAGAAAGCAACAATAAAAATGACAACAACACGAAAGCCAAAGCTGCCAACAACAACAAGAAGAACAACAACAATTGCAATAACATGCAGAACAACGACAAATACGAAACGAGCTGTAGTCGGTGTGGGCGCAGGACTTGAATGTGAATGTGAATGTGAATGTGACTGTGGATGATGTCGACGAGAAGCGACAGGCAAAGCCAATGCACAAAATATCAGCAGGTAGAATGCAGCTGGAATATATTTTGGCAGCACAATGCACAATGGGTATTGAGTGGCATGTTAGTTGGCTCAATTTTCAATAGATTTGTGCTTGAAAACAATTGTCTTTTAATTAGCTTTTGACTTGATCAAATAAAATACCAAAAACATGTGCGGTCACACTTTAAGCTTGAAACAGCTTTCTAATGCCTACTGCAATTTGAAAAATGTGCTTAAATTATACCAAAAAAACAAAAAAACCAGCTACAAATTAAAGAGCTAACAGTTAAAACGTAGTAACAGTAAAGAGCTAACAGTAAAAGCAGCTAACAGTGAAAATTACATTAGTTTTTAATGAGCTTGCCCGTGTGTGCTTTCAACACTGCTGTTAATCAACGTTGCTCTTCACTGTTAACTGAAGTGTTGTCTCTGAAGATGTTAATGGAAAACAGCTGATCGTCTTATGAGCTTGCCCGTGTGTGCTATCAACACTGCTGTTAATCAACATTGCTCTTCACTGTTAACTGAAGTGTTGTCTCTGAACATGTTAATGGAAAACAGCTGATCGTCTTGCATGTGTGTGTGCCCATGCAGAATACACAAAAACCAAATCCAAATATATTTGCCATAATCTTCCATCAATGGCAAATAATGCCCAGCATCTGATATGATGACAATTGAATGTATTTTATTATTTCTTCTTTATTTGTTGAGCTTTGTGTATTGCCTATTGAGCAGCCACTATGTATCTATGGGATATTTGTAATATTATGCAAAAGTGTCCCACACTTTTGTCTACTGTACTACTGCTGCTGATGCTGGCAGATGGCTGCTGGCTGCTGCTGTTGTATTTGGGGCTCCACTGTGACTCGATGATGCTCGCCGGCGCCAACTTCGCATTGGCAACGGCCACAAAATTGGGTTCTGGTTACGTTCAGCTGGCTGCTGCTGGCTGGCTGCTGGCTGGCTGCCGGCTCGTTGTTTGGTTCGTTGCCTGCCTGCAATTCCCTCTTAATATAATTTTTTATTTATTTCATTTTATTTTTGCTATTTTCGCTGCTGTGACTGTAACACGGGCTTTATGCTTTTTCACATATTTTATATGAACGTACACGTACACACACACACACACACACACACACACAGGCGTACACGCGTGTATTTGTATTTACTGTACCTGCGCCTGCCTGTCCAAATATACACGGGAGAATTGGCCCCATAAAATTGGCCTTTTAATTGTCTTCCTTGCTGGACCGAACTGTAATAAATCAGCTTTCATTGACAGCTTCTGGTCATCCCTTTAAACTTGGTACATTTTTTATTTTCAACATAGGGCTAGTGGGCGTGAGGCGGGGGGCGTGAGGCGGGGAGGCGGGGGGCGGTGTGCGTATAATATCTAAGCACTGCGCGCATAATACACATTTCGTCTAACAAAAGTGTGCAAAACTATGCAAATTTTTGCTTTGATTATAAGTATTTTTGGGTTGACTTGCTCGGGTTCGGTTTGAGTTGAATGGAGGGAGGGAGGGAGGGAGGGAGTGAACATTTTGGCACGGCTTGAATTTCAATTGGGACTTCGGGTTCCGTTTCAGAGTCAGGCTCAATCAGAGTATGTCATGCTAAACGCTAAGTTGAGTTTTGGTTTTGGTTGCCTCGTTATGGCCAGCCAGGCAAAGCAGACACATGCACCCACATACACACACCCACACACACACACACACATACACACCCACTGACACCCGCCCCATGCACATGCATAGCGCACAACACCGCACAAATAATCAAAATTTATTGTTCAAATTAGTGCAAATATTTCACAGGCAAGTGTAGAGAGCTTCAGATAGAAGCGTCATGGGAGGCCGAAACGGGTGGATTGTGGCCAGCAGAGGGGGGGGAACTGGAGTCGGGCGGCAAAACAATTTGTATGCAGCGTTGCAATTAGAAATTTCTGACATTAATAAGCAGCAATTTGTGCACATGACACCCAAAGAGAAGCAGCAGGCGCAGCGACCCACAAGAGGAGCTGCAGCCAGCAGCAGAGGAAGCAGCCAGCTGCAGCAGCATTTGCTCAAGCAGGCGTCGACATGGACGGACAGCGGAGCAAAAATGTTTCCAAAGAACTTGAGACAAAAATGTGGCAATTAGTTAGTTTCGGGTTTCTCATTATACCCTGAACCTATTGAATGTAACTAAATCGGGTGTCATGTTTAGTTGCAAATGCATCTCAAAAATATATGTATATTCATGTGCAGGTTGACGAGCTGAGTCGAGTTAGTCATGTCATCAGTCTGAATCAACGTCTCAATAAAGATAGCTAAAATGCTTATCGATAACTTTTCCCATTTTCAAAATATCGATAAGAATCGATTTTCAGACATGATTTCTTGGCAATAACTCGAAGACTATAAGAGCTAGACATAGCTAACTTGGTATGTAGATTCTTCTATAGTATACACAAATAATATATCACTTTCCTAATACCCATCCCTATTCTCTTTAAAAACTGGAAGAACATTCACTTTCAAAGATAGCGCCCAGTCCGTTGGCATATGCACACATATTGGTATCAAATTTAGGTCTTAAGGATTTTAAACGTAGCTGCACAACGAAATTTATTAAAAAATACAGTTCCCATAGTCTGAGTTGTTTTGTGTGCTGTGCTTAAGGTATCTCCTAGTCAAGCATACCCGTCTCGAGCATTCTGACTTGCTTGTTATTGTTGTTGTTGTTCCCAGGCGCCAGCTAAGATGCCGTATCAGTCTCCGTCTCCATCTCAATCTCGAAGCTCTCAAGCGAAATTCAGCTTATATTTAGCTTAATATTTGAATTTTAGTTGTCGCCATAGCAGCCCAGTCAACCCAGCCCAGCCCAGACCAGTCCAGCCCACCCAGATGCGAATCTATCAATAAAAACAAACTGCAAACCATTAACGGAGTACTCCTCCAGCTGCTGCTGCTGCAGCTGCTTCCTGGAAGGAAACTCTTAAGCCCAAGTTGAGCTTTAAGTTTGCTATTAACACTTAAATGTTTTAATACAAAACTTAGGGCTTTAAGTACTGCCAGGACAAATAAAGCCCCAGGCAGGCCAATCACGACGGCTGCCAGACGTTGGATGAATATATTGGCAATCCGAGCGGATGATATTCTTAGATTTACTTAAATAAGCAAATCCTGCCCGAGCATAATAATCATAATAATATCATAATAATCAGCTCGACAACAGGTGGCGCCAGGCAACCTGATTGGCAAAATAATAAATTACGCTATACATATATACATATATATATATATATATTTATATATTGTATATATGTACACAAGCATCTGTAATGTACTGACAATTCGAACATCAAAGCAAAGCGTTCATTTTTCGGTTTATTATCCAATTTCAAAGAAAATAAAAGTTCCTCAATAAGATAAGTAGGGGCAATATTCACGTATGTGGCTTGTGAAAAGCGAAGTTTTGATAACAACATTTTGAGGCTGTTTGCCCAATTTGTGAAGAACCAGAAACAAGCATCTGAATTTCTAAGATATCCTGTGATGATATTTAATACATCTGCGAGAAAGATGTACATACATACATATGCATGTACACACAGAATTTTGAGTAGTAGGAGCTTGCCAATATACATACATACATACATACATATACATATGTATGTACGTGTATTTGAACTTGGTTTTTTACTGCGCCAAGCTTTAGCTCTGCCCCAAGGCAATATGTACAATAAAATCTATCATTTGTCCGACTTTTTTTCCACTAATATTTGAGTCATTTAGGGGGGTCAGCCCCTTCACCTTACCTAGCGAACGCTCATGTTTTATGCATAATTGTGATGAAATACATTTTCAGTGTCTATGCATACTGCCAAACGGCTTTTAGGCAAAAGCTAGGGGGTAGCCTTAGTTGTTGTGAATTAATTGTTAGATCGCCGAGAAGTACATAATATTAAGGAGAATTATCGCTATGTTGTCGTCATCGTCCCGTTATTGACCGAGATATGCATTAGCTCCCACAGAGTTGCATTTGGCTGGCGATACCTGCTTAAAGTTGGCAACGTGCCATTCTTTGCCTTGGCCACGTGCTCGACTAGACTGGTAAATGGAAAAGGCATGTTTTTGTTTGTTTACAAGTATTGTAATTGTTTTGGGTAATAAAAAACTTTGCCAAAGAACATTCATAGCTGGTAGTGACTTAGAGTAATTGAACTACTTGGGATAAATTTAATGGAATAGAAGGCCCCTTTGAAGCTTCCATTTCACAAATTAGTAAAATTTGTTTCCACAAAAAGCAGACTAATTTTTAATATACAGCGCTGTGAACTATTTCTAAGAATTAGGGCCAAATGAGCGGAAAAAAATGTAGTGTAGCGAGCTGGTGAGGGTGGAGGGGGGGAGGGGCTGTGGGCAGGGGCCAGCAAAGCCGGAGGCAGCGGCATTCAATGAGCAATTCCGACGGGTATCGTTTCACATCCACAAAATGGCCGTCTCCTGAGATTGGCTTTTCAGAATGCCTCTCAATTTGGCGCAGAACCTCAACAATTTACGTTATTTATACAATATGTAAGTACTCGGGTATTCTTTAACATGCCTATGTGTGTGTGTGTGTGTTTGTTTGTGTGTGTGTGTGTGTGTGTGTGGGTGAGACGAGCCAAATGAAACGCGTCGCGGCACCTAATCACGCGGCGGCGACGCCAATTTTATAGCCCCACGGCTAAAGTCGGCTGCAACCGACTGCGCAATACTCTCTTCAAAAGTGGTTTGCGAATTTTTAGGCAGGCACTTGATATATGTATGTATGTATATGCTGAGCACTAATTGCGTTGCTATAGCTGCAAATCGGCATGTTTTTGCAGCAAGCGAATATACTCTTTCACACTTTGCGTACAGGGTATAAAACCCAAATGAAAGCAAACGCAAATTTCGCAGGCCAGCGGCAGCCCTTACTTAGATTCGCCCTAAAATAAAAAGCAAAGTTAACAAGTTGTTGCCTTTTGTGCTACACATAAAGTACGTACAGTTGGGTGTGTGCGCGTTTGTATGCGTGCGTGCGTGTGCGTGTGTGTGTGTGCGGGTACTCGCTATATATGTATGTATGTACATTTCAATGTGGCTTTAGAGTTATGGGTCGATGTGCAGATTTCTGTTATCTCTTTGTTGCCGCACCGGTAAATGGCGAGCAAGCAAATTTTGGTGCTCATCTTTTTCTTTACAGCACCAATTTCTCCTACCCTCCCCCCTCCCCCCCCCCATCGCTATTCTTTTCGCCACAGCCCTCGGATTTCTTTTAGGCGCGTACATATTTTGTCTTTTTATTTGGAGGCATTTTGTTGGCGGCGGCCCTAATATAAATTCGTTAACGTTAACCTTTTGGCAGCTGGCTGGCGTTATCCTAAATCAACAATGCCTGCAACAAGGACTAAGGACCAAGGAGTCGCCTGCAATTGTGCCAATTGCCTGCCGCTTGTCAGTTAATCAAAATAAAAGCTCGCCCGCTAACCAAAAAAAAAAAAAACGAAAGAAAAAACGAGAAAGAAGTGCTATCTTCAGCACGCCGAAGATTTAATACCCTTGCAGATGCAAACTTTTCATAATGATCATAGTACTTTGCCCGTACCTAAGAAGCACAGGGAAAATAGGTAATGCCGAGTATGGTTAAGATATCTTGAAATTTTCGACAACAACTTAATTTTCGACTGATCGTTCCTATGGCAGCTATATGATATAGTAGTCCGATGCAAAAAGGATTTTGCATAAGTGGAGGGAGCATAATAAATACCGAGTTTGGTCAAGATATCTTGAAAACCAAAAAATTTCCATACAACTTAATTTTCGACCGATCGTTCCTATGGCAGCTATATGATATAGTGGTCCGATCCAGCTGGTTTAGACATACATATGTACTGCGTGCAACAGAAAGAGGGACTTCTGAAAAGTTTCATAAAGATAGCTTTAAAACTGAGAGACTAGTTCGCATAGAAACAGACAGACGGACAGACGGACAGCCAGACAGACGGACAGACGGACATGGCTATATCGACTCGGCTGTTGATACTGATGAAGAATATAAATACTTTATCGGGTCGGAGATGTCTCCTTCTATGCGTTACACATTTCACGACAAAATTATAATACCCTCTGCAAGGGTATAAAAAGAAAGGAATATTTTCAAAAAAAACAAAGAAAAAAGTAGATGTAAATAACAAAAGAGTAGACGCAGCCAGAAGACATTCACAGGACTCGATCAGGACTATGGCTCAGGCTTAGAATGTAGGCGTGGTTGTTGTTGGCGTTTTTGTTATAGTCTGGCGCGCCGCCAAATACATTTTTGGCATAGAAAACACAACACGTTCTGCTTCTTGCCTTTTGGCTGTGTTGGTTTTTATTAGTTTGCTTTTGTTATTATTATTATTGTTGTTGCTGTTGCTGTTGTTGTTGTTTTGCATTTTGCCAGCGATTTGGCGCTTGCCTTGTCTTCTGCGTCCGTACTGCGAACTCTGGACCATATTTTAGTGCATCGACGGCGAAATATTTTTCAATTTTTCAACACATTTGGCTGGCAGCAGCAAAATGCTGCTCATATTTTCACAAGCTGTCAACATATATCTTGTTGCTGGGTGGGGAGGGGTGTGTGTGTGTGTGTAGGTGGCGCTGACTGCAGACTGCTGCTGCGTGCACATTTCTGGCAACACTGTTGCAGTTAGAAACAGTAGTGGCAACAACAAACGGCAAACAAGGCTTGCGGAAAGTGCGCTCATGCCATGGCCACGCCCAGCCCCCGCACGCACTCACTCACACATACATATATACACATGCACAGACAGCGCTGATTGACAAAGGCAAACGAGAGTTGGTGAGGGACGGCAAGCAAGGGACTGCTGCTGCCGCTAGGTGGCGTCTGGCGGCTGGCAGGCGCTTGCTTGACAGTCAACATCAAACATGGCATAAAAATCAACGCCGGCGCTCGACGAGTTCGCTGGGTCGTAAATGGGCAAAACACTTTTACAAAGTGCAGCTCATACACACACGCACACAAAAGCGCACACGCACACAAAGAGAATAAATAGCGTGAGCGGGCGGGTTAAAGCGAGAGTAGCGAACATTTGTTAACGCAATGGCGGCACACTTAACACTCAGCTTACTCCACAGGGGGCGCCCCACCAAACTCACACACGCAGACGCGCCTCGCACACTCAGCGTTTGAGTTGATGGCGTTTTTGGCGAGTGACGCTTGAAACGCGCGTTTTCCGCGCGATTTGATAGCGCTTTTGGCTGCGCATTTTGATTGCTGTACTCTGACCTCAGCAATTAAAGTCGCCTCGTAAAGCCCAGACTCAATGTTCCACTCGTGACACGTGCGTATGGGCATGTGTGTGTGTGTGTGTGGTAGGTAATGGGTATGGGCATGCGTCTGGGTTTGATTTCAATTTAGTTGGGTTATTGCTTTGCTCGGCCGGCCACAAAAAATAATAAGCCAAATAGCCATAAAGTAGAACGAGTACACCCCCTCACTTGTCCCTTCGCCACACCAAATTACCCAACAAATTCACAATCCCACCCAAAGAAAAAAAAAAAACAACGCCACGTTTCGGCAAGCATTTTGCCTAGACTCGGTCTCGGTCACACATTGCATGCCAATTGCTGATGATGGGGTGTATGGGGGAGGGGGTGGGGGAGGGGGAGCTGGTGCAGTGGCATGTGAAAACGCGTTCAATTGAAACTGGGTTACAGCTTAGGGGTTACGGGTTATGGGCTGTATGAGCTTATAGGTTATATGGCTAATGGCGCTGATTGGGTGTGTGTGTGTGTGTGTGTTTTTTTTTGTTTTCTCTGATTATACGATCACATATTGGCAATGGCATTGGCCAAAAAGTGTGAGCCGCAAAGCAGCACAGACGTCGAGGTCGCCAGATTGAAAATATGTACATATGTATGTATGTACATAGATTTGATGATGCTGTTGATTTTTGATGTTGATGATTTGGGGCTGGGAGTGGGGCCCGTTCAGGAACTAATTGATTGCCTGCCTGACAAGGATTGTTGGCGTCGGCACATACACATACATAAATAGCTGCACCTCGGATTTGTTCGGTGACATTTTGATTGATTGTTGATTAATTTTAATTGCTTTGTCAGTCACTGAATGGCCTTGAGATTAATTGATCGATTGACAGCCTAATTGAGTGCATAATCGTATTAATAACGACCAAAACAAGCTTATAATGCACATATTGCATGTTAAATGCAATCAATTTAATAAGTTCGCATAGTTATTAATTGAAATACAATTTTGATTGATTCTTTATAGATTTGCAATTGCATTATTTTGCATTGAATTGATTGATTTCAATAATATTGCGTCAAGTACTCGCTTGAATTTGCTGCACATTATGCTCTATATTGAAGGGAAATTTTGATTTATACATTTCAATTGTAAATTAACAATTAATTATAATTAGAACGCTTCTTGGCGGCCAGCGTTGCCAGATTATTGCATTGCTGGCCTCAATTGCCACGCGGCCACCTGCAACGAGTTCTTATTGATATATGTATATTTATCGATATCGGCAATTTCTCTTAAATTGGCAATAGGCAAAAACATTTTTATTTACTAGGCTTTTGAGTTGTGTTTCGCCCTCTATTGTGCAAAACAGAGAACTCATTTAATGCAAAGCCATACACACAAAAAATACTTGCCAATAATATTTGCCGTCTGCTGTGTGTTGGCAACGTTGCAACTTTTACCGTTGAATTTTGCAGACCGACGCGTTCTTACTGCGCCATTTGTGCTCGCTCAAAACGAATAAAATTATTGTACTTAAATCAGATTGCAGCGTAGATAAATACTGAGAACTATTATACGCGTTCTATGAACATGCCCAAAGCAGTACGTCAAGACCTCAAAGAGGACGATTCGAATATGTTCTTGAAGCCCTATCCCTATGGCAATGGTGGCCAACAGCAGCAGCAGCAGCAGCAGCAGGGCAAGAAAAAAGCTAACGGCGAGGGACAGTCAAGCAGCAACGGGACTCAGAAGAAGAAGGCTTTTGATCCGATTAGTACAGAGAATGTGCTGAAGTGCTATATTAAATATCACAAGGCATCCATTGAGTCAGTCAAGAAGAAGTCCAATGAGATCGGCGAGAAGATGCTTAAAACCAACATGGCCATAGCGGAGAGGAACCAGGAGAATGCTTTACTAAGAAAACAGTAAAACTTTAACAACAATATCTTGTAGTTTAGGTATTTGGACACATCTGTTTTATTTTTATTAATCAGGTTGCAGAACATTGAGCTGAAAGTGGAGGAGCTGAATAAAATGTCGGACGCGCTGAGCCAGGAAAATGGTAACCTTAAGGAGAAGTGCGCTGCTGTCGAAGAGAAGTATGTCTCATTGGAGACTGCCTACGACAAGGAGTTTGCTCATCTTAAGGCCACCTTGGCCAAGCAGAAGGCCGAGCTAAAGCAAAACGATAAGCTCTTGGAGGAGGTGAGCAGGCGCCCAGTTGACCAACAAACAATCAAATATCCAATCCTATGTACTTAGCTTAAGGCACTGAAGCTGGAGAAACAGCAGATGGTGGCCAGACTGGAGACTATGGCACAGCAGAAGGCGGACGAGATGGCCGAATTGCAAATTAAAAATGCTCAGTTGCAGTTGCAGCTTAGTGAAGTGGAGGCCGCCTTTGAGCAGTACAAGCTGAAATCTGTTGAGCAGAACGAGGTGCGTACTTATGTGCATAATAATCAACAGTCAACACAATAATAACAAATTCATGCGTTTTTCAGGCTGTGCAAGCTAAGCTAACTGTCGAGCTGCAACAGCAGGCAGCTGAACTTTCTAAGCAGATTGAGAACAGCGAAAAGCGCGAGGCTGAGCTGCAGGCGACATTGACTACGCTGAAGGATGTTGAGAAACGTGGCTTGAAGCTACAACAACTCAACCAGCAATTAACGCTTGAGGTATCCGAGGTAGAGACATGCCTGAACGCAGAAATCGAGCAGCAAAAGCTGAAGATAGAAGATCTTAACAGCCAGATTCAGAAGTTAAAGTCTGATGAACAGCGTTATCAAGACGAAATCGAGTTGCTTGAGGAAGCCAAAGAACAGCTAGAGGCTTCTAAGGCGGAAGCAGCTGCCTTAGCTAAATCGGAGCTTGACAAGGTTGAAGGTCACGAACTCAAGCTAAAGAAGAACATGGAAGAGCTACAGGAAGAGCACTTGAAAATAACCAAGGCATTGTCGGCTGAAAATACCGGGCTGACCCAACAGCTGGAGGCTCTCAAGCAACTGTATGAGGTAAGTGAGAATCGGCATAGAATAAAAAATAAAAGGAATAAATTCACAACTATTTACAGACGAATATGAATTCACTCGAGGAGGAGCTTAATCAGAAATGTGCAGCCCATATTGATGACCAACAGCAATTTGCCGAGCTGGAGCGTCAGAAGAATGTGAGTTGTACCACTAAATTGCGAACTACAAAGCGCAGTCACATTTAAAGCTCTTTTTCGTGCAGGCCACCATAGCAGAGCTTACATACAAAATAAATCAAATTAGCAACGTCTTCGGGCAGCCAGTGGGCACTGTCGGTGCCATGAGCAACCAGCAGGTTGGACAGAAGAAGACAAATGAAGCAACCATATCGGTAAGCGTACACAAAACTGCAGCACCATTGCGACCAGCAGCTCCGGCTTATGATGCTGACACTTCTGGAGAGAGTATTGCAAAAATAGCAGCTGAAATATCTGCAATGACTGCAAATACTTCTGTGACCAAGAGACGCCGTACGGCATCTAAGCGTCCCTTAGGCATTCATTACACTTCTGATTTTAACACTGACACTGATGATAACGATAACGGGCCAGATTGGGAACCGCCAAAGTCCAAGTTGGTGTGTTTCGATACATTAAATAGGCTACCTTCAATATTCGTTTGTAATTATGTCTTTTTTTTTTGGCTTTTACAGATGAAGAAGAATCGGTTCGGTTATGGAAATGCCAACACTACACGTGTGCGCCCCTCGCCCCAGGAAACTGATGATTTCGATAAATTGAAGAAATCAGACAACTAATTGACAGTATTTCAAACAGATATATATATATATATATATATTCATAATTCATTTAATACTTGTTCAGTGCAAGTATCTTAAATTGAACAGTCGAAACTGTTTACAACTTTTTAATTTATATTTAAATGTTTATGCCAGGTGCTTAAGCATTCAAAAAGAATACCTGAAGTCATACATTGTATTCCTCTATGTTATTGGTCTTTGTTTTGCGCAAAGGAGTTTTAAACATTTGACTTTGGCTTTAAAGTGGCCATTTAACATCTTATCACATTCATTAAATAAACAATTACTCGTTCTTGACGTATGCTCGTTTAATTCATCTGTTGTGTACTTCCAGCCATTGGCATGCCGTTGATTGATGCAATGATTGAAGCGTGACTTGATTAAAATGATTAATCTCACTGCGGCTGACTGATGTATGTCAATTGGTTGTGCGCGCCGCTTATCAATTGATAAGAACGCTTCATAAAATGCTGATTCTCCGTCACTAATCCAATTTTAACTGTGATTAGCATTTTGCAGACCACACAGACAGACAGACAGACAGACACGGAGTGTATATGCTTGTTGGCCCAACCCTGCCGAATGATTGATTGGATTCTTCCCGGACAATCTACACGCCCTGGCTGCCCGCTTGTCCACTTATCCACTTAACCATCCATCACCATCACAGGCAGGCGCCCAGTCACAATTCAATAAAGCTAAAGCCACAACACAGCATGCCCAGCTCTCATGCCATGGCCCTGGCGCCGCCTGCTCCTCCTACTCCACTCGCTACTCCACATAGCAACCATTGCTAATTGTATTACGCAGGAACAAGCGCAGAGCAATCCTTTCAGTCGCCTCGAACCGCAGCCAACAGCGGCGACGGCGGCAACGGCAGCTGCAGCAGCAGCAGCAGCAGCAGAATAACTGTTACTGCTAAAGTTACAACAATTCATTGGGCAACAACGCGACATTGATACGTTTTGGTGACAAAAACCGCCTGGCACGCCCGCACCGCAAAAACTAAACAGGCTCCTGATGCTCGGTTTAATCACAAACAAATGCGTCCGGCCACTGACAGAGTTCCAGCAACAACAATAAAGCGGACCACCCCACACCGCCACCCAATCATCACCCAACAACAACAACAGCAACAACAACAGTAACAATTGCCACGCCTGCCACAATCCGGACAATGACAAACCGTTACACATTTTAGCCCGCTATTAATTTTCGAAAAATATTCAAAAACCAAACAGCGAAAGTTTTGGTTGCGTCTGTTTTCCCAGCAACAACAACAACAGCAGCAGCAACAACAACAACAACAGCAGCAGCAGCAGCAGCAGCAGCAGCATCATTTTGGCTATACAAATATTATTTGACTATTCTTTTGGGGATGACTGCGGTCGCTGTGGTGACTGTGGAACTATTGTAGGTACCGTATCTCTGCATTGAAAGCACACAAAAATAATTATCAGCGTTCTGATTTGCGTGCACAGCAGCAACAGCAGCGGCAGCGACAATAACAACAACAACAATGGTAAATCACTTACTTACGCTACGTTTATCAAAAAAAGAGAAAAACACTCGCCCAACAGCACCTCCCAAATCCTGCTCAATACTGAAGCGCTTACCCCCGCCCCGCCCGCCCCTCTGCCCGTGCCGCAGGCATTTGCTGATTTCTACGTCCGCCCGGTTGCAGTCAACAACAGAAGCACCAGCAGCAGCAGCGGCGACGGCAGCGACAGCCACGTTGATGATTTTTGTTGTCGACGTTACGAGTATTTGTTGCAAGGCGCATAAAAAGCATAAGCGCGTAAATAAAGTCAACCTCATTTATTTTGAATATAAACTACATTTTTTACGACTACCAACAGCCAGAAAGCAGCAGCAGCAGCAACAACCAGCAGCAACAACCAGCAGCAACAACCAGCAGCAGCCAAAGTTAAAGCACTTTGAAATAGTCACCGTCACCGTTGCCGTCATCGTCGCCGTCTCCGTCGCCGGCAGCAGCTCGCCTGATTTTGTTACAGAGGGCCCCATCAGGAGCCTGGAGAACCGGCCATGACAGCTGGGTAATGCAGTTGGGCGCACATTCACTGAAAACCACTCGAATCGCTTAAACATTAAGTCCACGTAGTTTGTCAACTTTCTGAACAAACTGTTCAACACTTATGCACCAAAGTGTGCAGCTTTTGTCCATTGACAGGCCGTAGCTAATTGCTTTATCAGTTTGACCCATCAGTTAATCAATTTACTTTTTTTTTTGCACTTCGCAGCAAATTTTGCTTGTGGCTAAATATTTTCACAAATAGTAATCCACTTAATTATAAAAAAAAAAGAATTATAGAGCATTTCGCTGTCGACCTGCTGACGAGTGCCCATAGCTATTGTTGTACACTCTGTAATTAAAGAGCAGACAGGTAAACACCGACTATGCGTGCTTCCCGTACAGTACGTTCAAAATTTAATTATAGTGTGCAAGTTCCCAATGAACTTGGAAACCAATCTAGATAGTGTTACAGTATAACAGTATCGAATTATTATATTTGAAATGTTTATGTTTACAAACATCATAAATGTCAAATAACATTTGAAGAATCAATTTGAGCCCAAGTCTTAAGTTTGAGCCATTTGGAGTGTTGGAAAGTGCCCGAAAGACTTGTTTCCTTGTGCTGTTCATCAGCTTCACTTATTTTGAGCATTAAAGTACTTCATTCGAAAATGTTTGACTTCTTACGGGCTTAATTAAAACTTTGATCAGCTTCGAGTGTTAAGCTTTTAGTAGTTATTGTACGGCTTACAGAGTATCGAATGGTTGTGCGTTCTCACTTTTGCTTGCTGTGTTTTTGCTTTTTTTTCGGCCTGCTTATTGTTTTTATTACATATTGTTGTTGTTTTTGCTGCTGTTTGTTTTATTTTATTTTTTTTTTGTTTTGGGCGTTGTTATCGTCTCGCCCTACCAAAGGTAAGCAATTTTTGTTGTGCTCTCGACATTAAACGCAAAAATGACATACAGCTTACAGTGTGTGGGTATGCTGGGGGAAGGGGCAGGGGGCAAGAAAGAAATGGTGGTGTTGTTGTTGTTGGTATTGGTGTTGGCGTTGGGGCTTGTGAATGGGCGGCACGGGGGCAACAGTTCATTGCCGCCAGTTGCTTGTTTGCTCCAAAATCCACACACACACACACACACACACGTCCATACACACACAAAAACCAGAATAAAGAGAAATGAATGCATTTGTCATGACCTCGAAACGGAAACAATTGAAAAAAGCTTTTCCCATCGCGTTGCGGCTGCTGCAAGCGGCGACATTGCCGGCAGCAGGCTGTTTGTGTGGAGGGGGTTGGGGGGGGGGGAGTTCAAGCAGCAGGAGCAGGCACAAGTCCCAACCAAATGGCAACCCCCCTCACACACACACACACACACAACATACACACACTCACACAGCACACACAAAAATGTAACTGAGGCGTAGCACAAAAATGCAGCTGACATAGAAAAACGGCTTTTTATATGGCCGCACACACACACACACACACATTTATATCTATATCTATATATACACATATATGTATATAAATGTGTGTGTTTTTATATGTAGCTACATATAGACCAAGTGAGCCCGAGCTGGTTTCAGCTCAATATAAAATCCCCGGCTCCGTTTTGCTTAGCTTTTTTGCACACAATGCAGCAGCAACAAAAACAACAATAGGCAGAATAAGAAGAGGAATACCAGTAAAAGTGCTTTAGTGGGGACTAGTGCCCGACTAGACGATACCCTGTGCCCGCACAAGTATTCGAACTAGCCCTATAAACAAATATACACATGCACACACACAAGCACAAATATATACGCATACATACATACACACGCTGTGTGTTCTTCACTTAGCTTTATACTTTAGACTTTATACTCCGATCTTTACAGTATTTACCGTTCTTTCTTATGAGACCAAAATTTGTGTACATACCAAAGTACAAGGCGCTGGACTTAAAAATGAGATTTTTGGCTTTTTGGGATGAAAGGATGGGGTCGCATAAAGAGAAAAAAAGATTGGCAGACGGGCACGGTTCAATCGCCTTGACCCTTGCCTCCTGCTGCCTGTTACATACATGCGCACAAAATCATTGTACTCCCTTTGCAATGACTGCAGGGTATACAAAAGACTGCCAAGAAAATTCTTTTTGCCATTTGAGCAAAGTAAAGTAAGTCAGTTGACTGGCCAAAGGCATCACATCATGGTCCTCTGAACGGGCCAGCCGTGCTGGCCAGTTGGAAGCCGCCAACAGCTGAGGGGGGGGGGGGGAGGGTAGCTGTGTGGCCTACGGAGTAGTTGCAGGCCGAGATTGAGCGCTTGTGCCTGGCAGCAGGTCGACGTTGACGTTGACGTTAACGTTTAAGTTGCTGTTGACTTGACTTGGGTTTGGGCATGGGTTCGGGCTCGGGCTCGGGCTCAGGCTCGTGCTCGGTTTGTTGGTTGCCTCAACTTCAAATTAATTGCGCTTCAACTTCATTATTTTGCATGCCTGAGCATACCGGCGTGGCTTTAGCCTTTAGCCGGCGTTGCCTACTTTTCGGCGCCTGCCTGACACCATTTTGCGCTTGGTCAATATTTCAAACAGATTAGAGAGCAACAAAATGCGCCTTAATTGAATGCCACACGCCGTCCAGGCCCAGGCCCAGGCCCAGGCCTAGGCCCAGGCCCAAGCAGCCGGCAGCTGCTCAGCACAAGACATACATATTTAATGAGCCTCGACACGTCTTGCGCGACAGGCAGCCACAGCTCGCCGTGTTGCTGCTGCTGCTGCTGCTCCGAGTGAAAGAAGTAGAAGAAGAAGCAGTCGTTGCGAACCGGAGGCAACTGGTCTCAGTTGCTTGGGCCGGCTCGGCTTGGCGCTGGCTTATGCGCTTCAGGCTGCGTGCGGCATCGTTAGCGATTGCCGCACTCGCAATTCCACCTTGGCAGCGGCACGCACTCACGCACACACACACACAAACAGGCACACGCACACACACACACACACAGGCACACACACATGCGAGCTTAAGCCGAAACATAAATTTCGTTAATCATTGAACTGTAAATTTAATAGCCAAGCCATATACACAAGCAGCATTAAGCGCCAGGCAGTCTACGCACCCATTTGCCGAAGCTTGGCCATTTTGCCGGGCTTCCTTAAACAGCCGTAACCCGTGTCCTGTGTGCGCCCAGCACTCGACAGCATTGCAGCTAAAGTTTCGATACGCGTCCAAAAGCCCGGCAAAGCGGCAAAAATTCCATTGCACAGAGCACGTAGCAAGTGGGTGGCACCTTGGCGCAAACCATGTATGTGTGTGTGTGTGTGTGTGTGTTACACTTAAAAACTACGGCAAATATTATAAGCATTTTAGCTTAAAAGACTGCGACACCCTGACCCCAGCTTGAGCTGGTTGCCACACGCCGCAGCTCGCATTGCATTGCGCTCCTGGCCAGGCACAAAATACATAATTATATGGCTGTTATAATAATGCGAGTTGGCGCAAAGTTCAAATAGCAAAATAAAATGGCCTAAAAAATAAAAAGCCAAAAAATGGCCCAAAGGTTCGTGGCCCCCAAGATGCTCATAGATCAGAGATAGCGACCCAAATGGCAAGCACTTTTCCATTTGATATTCCATCCTGCCCGCCGCTTGTTGCCTCTGGTATTTCGGAAATAGATTAAGCTTTAAATGCCACAATGTGTAACCGTAATAGGGTCAATAGCTGCCACACACAGCCTGCCACCTGGCACATTAGCATTCCTCCTCTTTGTTGTTAGCGCTCGTCTCACAATGTGCTAATATATTTAAATGGCTGAGCAGCGAGGGCAGGTTGAGAGCAATTGCCCCTAGCAGTTGGCGCCTCGAACGTGTGGCACACACACACACACACACACACACACACACACACACACACACACACACACACACACACACACACTTGCCTCAAGGCACACAATTGCTATGCAGCAAGACACATCCACAAGAAAGGAAAAAAAAAACAATTATTTTTATGAACTAAATACAGCAATTAAATTGCTTGAAGCAAACATTAATTAGACGCAACTCTTGCTTCCGAATGTGTATTGAATGTCTGTGCACTATAATTGAAATACAATATTTACGCTAGTTGTTCGGCAACTACATTAATTATAATTAATCAACCAAATAATATAAGATATGGCAAAAACGAGCATATCAAACTTTGAATGCTATCGATATGCCCTCCCGAATCCGGCCTCCAACTGAAGCCGAAATTCGTTTCCTATTTCATATTTAAATATATATTAGTCAATCCGAGTTACATTTCGTGTGCTCTGTAAATTGCGTGCAAATTAGCTGTTAATTCGGTTCGGCCATAGAAATTGTCGGTGGTTCGATTCACGGTTTGAACCAGCCAGGTTGAACAGAAACATTTTTCGATAAATTACACAGCGCGTTTCGGGTTTCAATGCGGTTATTGTTTTGGATAACTGTTTTTTTTTTCTAAGGTTCGGTTCATAATACAAGTATTGATTGAAAATCCGGCTGCGAACCGGTTCGGTTCAAAACCGATTTCCAACTTTCATATGGCACATTTGTAAAAATTGTAAAAAAATTCCCATTAAATGAAAAATGTTAAATTTAAAATATTTTTAAAAATATTTGCTTGATACAAATTTAAAATTAATTTAAAAAAAAAAATGTATTAATTTCTGGCAATTCTCAAAGAATGTAATAAAGCGATTTGCTCAGTGTTCACATAATCCTTTATATACAGAATATATCTGTTAATTTTTGCCGATTCTCTTTAAATGCAGAAAAGTAATTGCTGCATTTTCACATAATCCTCGAATTAAGTGTATTTCAAACTAGCTATATTTTCTCTGCCGTCTCTTTTTAAAACGCACAACATTTCCAGCTGATAACAGGGTAGCGCTTAGTATACCATTCATGACTATGCTAATATTCTATTTAGTATGCTAACTTGTTAACCTAATGAAAAGTATAATCAGCTTAGTTGACATTTTGAAAAGAATTTGCCATGAAAATTCCAACTGACGAGAATTGTGGGCTGCCGGAAAATGCCAGGCAGCTACATGGACACAAAAACGGGATGGAAAAATGATTTAAAAAAAAATAGGTATAATATATAATATGTATACATATCTTAAATATATATGTACATATATTAGAACAATTAGGTGGCGGGGCAATACTCTCTCTCTCTCTCTCTCTCTCTCTATCTTTCTTTTTCTTTCTCTCCCTCTCGCGCTCTCTCGCTCTCTCTCTCTCTCTCTCTTTCTCACTTTTACTCTCTCTCCCGCTCGCGCTCTCTCTCTCCCGAGATGGCAACGCTTAACACTTTCTTAAATATTTATACATTGGTCAATAAACAGATCGCTAAGCTTACAAAAGAAGGCAGCATTTGAATAGGCTCAGCTGCAAGAAAGGGTATGCTAAAGTTGTGCATAAGTAGACGTAGAGCAGAAGACAACAGCTGTAATCCCATAATAGGGCATATAAACTCTTGACCATTTCAAACAGAGTCTCAATAAGCTTATCGGGGGTTATTTAAGTGCTAGACAAATTAAATTTGCTGCGCAGAGCCCTGGAAATGAAACTTTGGCCCGAAAACAAACACAGTTTGTTTGACAATGCGAAATAAATAAATAAAACAAAAAAATATAAAAATGGCATGTAATATTTACGTATTACTGGCATTGGGTCTAAATGCACACACACACTGACAAAGTATAAAACAAACATAACATAGAAAATGTATTTTTCGTTTTATTTGAAACTGTGTCCAAGTATGAACCCAAAATCGAAATATTATTTTATTTGGTCTTTAATGTATGCAGGCGAAAACGGAATGCGAAAGAGGCCTTAAATAAATACTTGAGCATTGATATGTATATTTTATGTGGCGTCGTCTTCCGTTTGTACTTAGTAGCTGTAACAATGGACAAGGACACAAGTCCTTGAGCCCATATACGTGACTATATATATAAATATATATATGAGCGAGTGCTATGAATATATATATGTATATAAATATTATATATATATTTAATTCGTTTTTAAAAGAATTATTTTAATTATGAAAAGAGTGAAATGTATGCAAGTGCCAGAGAAACTGGAAATTGGGTAAATTGGGGATTGGGTAGTGGAAGGTGGGTGGTGGGATATCCGCTTCAACTTAAACACATCCGATTCGATCCTTTTTATCGCCGCCGTTGTCCTTGTCCCAGCGCAATCGTGTGCTGCTTCCACGACCGGTTCCGGAAACTGCAACCTGCGCCTGGGCAGCTGCCGGGCCATAAAGCGAACCGTGCTAAATCCGGCAACAATTGCAACCAGCCCAGCTTGCCGCAGTCAAAATGGTCAGAATGCGGACTGAAGAAGAGCCGAGCTGCCTTGGCTGCAGAAATGTTGCACAAAACTTTTGCAACGGCCAAAGCCCCATAAATGCCAAGCACCCATTGAGGAGCGCAGAGATGCAGTTGTACAGCAAGTGCATGGGATAAGGAGGGGAGCAACGCCCCAAGGGGAGCATGGCGGGGGGTGAGCGGTGTGGGTGGGTGGAGTTGGCGGCTAAGTGGGAATAACAGTTGACGGGCAACTGTGAATGCTTTTGATAAAAGCTGTTGTTGTTTGTTGCCGTCGTTGTTGCAGCAGTTATGTCTTATTAAGCTAACTCACCTAAGTGCCCCTAAGTGTGGCACTATCAAAGGCAATGGGCTTGGCTCTAGCTGAAGCTGAAGCTGAAGTTGAAGCTGTAGCTGAGGCTGAAGCTGTAACTGGAGCTGGCTGTGGCTCTGTGACACTGGGTCGATTCTAAGCTGGGCCAATGGCATCAATCAATTTTCACAATAGACAACAAATGCCAAAAAAATGTAAAGATTGACAATGTACACACACACACACACACACACAGACACGCACTCACAGAGACAAAAGCACACTCCCACATACACACACACACACACACACACACACACACATGCTAGTCAGCAAATAGTTTAAGTAAACAAGCAACAACAACAACAAAAACGAGTGCCACAACAAGAAACAAAGGCAACAAGAGTCAACGTTAGCTTCCATGTGTGCAGAGCACTTTATATACACACACACACACACACGCACAAATACAGCCGCACACACACATGCCCCATATACGTAAAGTTAGTTAGTTATATACAAATATGTGCACAAGTGGCTGACCAGAAATGCAACCCGCTTGGGTTCAAGTCGGAAGTCAAAGCAGAGGCATTGAAGAGCGAGAGAGAGAGGGAGGGGGAGGGGGAGAGAGTCCGAGTCCAGTCAGTCGGGCCGATTCGAGTGTTATGGGAATTGACAGATTGAATGCCATATTGTATACACAAATCCACTAATAGCAAGCCTGCTGCAAACAGATAATGCGCCAAAGTTTGCCAATTGTTAAGTTAGCTTTCAGAGTTATTGAACCAATTAAATAGTTCAACTTCCAATAGACAATGCTGGCTATTAGCCGAGCTAAGCATATTTTCCACAAATCTTAACTTATTCAACATATCAAGCACCACATGCAAATTGACTATGGTGACAATTAGTTGATACAAAAACCACTTGGGAATTATAGCTGTAAGTATCGATGCTGCGGTCGTTGGCTATTAAACGTGGTGTTTTGTGTTTTTTGTTGCTTAACAACACTGTTAATAGGCATTACAGTACATTATATAAACCACATGCGTATTATCGATAATTATCGAAGTAATCGGGTTAATATCTTGTTTTATTTTGCTTAAATCTAACCCAAAGAAAAGCTTAATTGCAAATGGCATTTCGCTGACTGCTAAAATGTTTTTGTAAGCAAAAGCTAAACCGCTGTGATAAACTGAATCATTAACTAAATCCCTGGTATCGATATTGACATCGATTTGGTTAGTTTCGCAACACTGCTTTTTGAAAACATAACTTAATTCAACAACCTTCCAACACATAAAGTATATTATTTAGTAGCTTGGGTCTGCTTTAATGATTTTTTGTCCTCCCCATCGAATGATAAATTTCGTATGCAGCATGTCATTTTTTTTTTTCGATTTATAATTGACTGGATAGCAGCGTTTGGTCTCAATTTGAATGATATTAAATATTATTTTTATCAAATTTCATTTATTTTATCTTGTTATGCATTTGTTTGTGAAATTGTAGGCTTATTGTGTACCTCACTTGTCCTGCTCGCTTGGCTTCCTGCTGTTTTTGACTTTATTAAAAATATTTTTGTTTTTGTTATTTTTTATTTTAGCTTTTCATTTTATAATACAGTTTTTTCGCTGGTCCACGCTGTTCCGTTTTGTTCTTAAATTTTTTTTTTCTTTTCTGTTCTGTGTTGCTTATTTTTATTTTATTTTTTTAATTTTATTTTATTATTGTTGCTCCACTTGACGGTTGCTATGCGATTTTCATTTTAAGCGCTGGTTTTACGGCTCCGCTCTTCTTTATAGGCCAAATGCATAGTACAATTTTTATAATAAAAAATAAAATAAAAAACCAAAACTGAAAAATAAAAACACAAAACAAGCACTAGCACACAGCGGAACTACGGCATAGACTGCCACAAAAACCCGACTCCTACACGGATAAAACAACAAGTGGAAATAGCTAACGTCACGCTACGATGACACCCAAATACCCTAACATATGTAGAGATAAGACTAGCTGCAGTTATGGAGAGCTCTGTCCTTGCTTTATTTTACACAATTTATTTCGGGTTTTAATGTAGCTTACATTGGAAAGTTCGATCAGAATCGAAATGCTTTTATATAAGAAATATTTTCTTTGATAAGATGTTGTCTTCTTCCGCTTCTTGAATGCTTTGTAGCGTAAAAGACATCGATTCGAATTTCATATTAAGCTGTCAAGTAGCATTTAGTAGGCGCCTTTGGACAATACCGAACTGCTTGAATACAATATATATCTATATACATATATATCTATACTGTTTATATGAAAAACCTGAAGGTCAAACCAAACGTGATACAAAGGCCTTTCTGGTTTGGTTTATGAGCGTCAGACAAGCAAGTGGCTGGTCGCTGGTTCAATTCCAGCGGCAATTGCCAATATTTAACTTTGTTTGCCCAAAGAATAAAGCAATAAAACAAAGTGAAAAAAAAAAGAAAAAATAATGAATATTAAAAGAAACTAAATTTAATTTAAATGTGAAATTTGAAAATGAACTCAAATTGATGTTATCAACACATATTAAAAAGTAAAATCTAATAAAAAGTTCTCAGTTCAAATCATGTCTGCTTCAAAATGTTACACATATGGTGACAAAATTAAAAAACTTTTTTGCAAGGGTATTAAAACAAAGCAATTGCAACAACAACAGCCACAACTACAAGAGCCAACAACAACAACAACCAATGCGAAACACAAATGTATTACGACATTTATTTGCATACTTTTGTGTGCGCACACAAAATGATTTAAAATGATAATTTCGTTGTACATACACATACAAAAAAAGAAAAAAAATAAAAATAAAAATAAAAACAAATATAATAATAAAAAACAAAAACCTTAAAATAAAACAACCAGCAACATGAAGAGGAAGCATAAAAAATGCAAGCCCCAAAACCGACACCAATTCACAGCGCCCGACTGGATATAATTTAGCTGCTCTTTTTTGCCTTCTTGTAATTTCAATTAAAATTATTCTAGTCGCATTACATGCGCATGGTTTGTAAGTACAGCGCGTAGAGTAGTAGGCGGTGCCACAACCACAAATCCGGCGCGGCCGTCAGGCGGAGGGGGCGGTGGGTGGTTCGAGCTGAGCTGCGAGACCAGCGAAAACTGTGAAAGCCAGCTATCGAGTGGCAAGTATACAGCTAAGTAATACGCACTCGTCGCCTAATGGTCCGGCACTGGCTGGACTGCAATCATGGCCAAGCTAGAAGAGGGGTGATGGTGGGGTTTAGGGGGCTAGATACTAACGCCCACCAGCAAGACGACAACGATGTTGACTCCGGGACAGTCCATCAGCGGCTAACAGCCGTCGCGCTGTCCCTGAACGCCATTGCCGCAAAACTTTAACGCCGAGCTGTTAGCAGCAGCAGCAGCATCGACGGCAAACGAACTTGGGAACACAAACACGCGCCACACACACACGCACACGCTTACACATATTATAATGTTCCCTTACCTACCCCAAAAAAGAGAAAGAGGGAAGAACAGTTATTGGCAGTACGTCGAAAAATGAATACCCTTGTAAGCAATATTGCAATACACCATATAAAGTAGAGAACAAGGAAGGATAATGATAATGATAATGATAATGATAATGATAATGATAATGATAATGATAATGATAATGATAATGATAATGATAATGATAATGATAATGATAATGATAATGATAATGATAATGATAATGATAATGATAATGATAATGATAATGATAATGATAATGATAATGATAATGATAATGATAATGATAATGATAATGATAATGATAATGATAATGATAATGATAATGATAATGATAATGATAATGATAATGATAATGATAATGATAATGATAATGATAATGATAATGATAATGATAATGATAATGATAATGATAATGATAATGCTAATGCTAATGATAATGATAATGATAATGATAATGATAATGATAATGTTAATACAATAATTAACAATAATTTTAAAAGTAAAAACAAATCATGTAATTGGTGATAAAATGTCTTGAAAAGTAAAAAATTTCTTCATAGAAGACCCCATATATATATTCATTAATTCTTTACACAGCTTATGACATTCAGATAATGCTCCGTTGGCAGGGCATACGCCAAAGTTTAGACAACCAATCCCTATACCTACATATACGTAAACCCACCGTTAGTCTCCTAGTCCAATCCCAATCGCAGTCAAGCCGTATCAAAACACTCGCAACGCGACGAAAGCGACCTCAAGTTGGCGCGTCAAAGCTGAAGCTCAAGTCGAAGCGATTTCCCCACCCGTTGCACGTTTCCCCCTACCAAGCATTTGAGTTGTTTGCCGCAGTCAGTCAAGCTGTCAGCTTTACGCTCTGAGAGCGAAACAGCGTGAGAGCGAGCTTAAACGCACTCAACGGGCGGCGTAAGCTTTCGCTGCAAAAAGTGTTGCCTACATTTGAGCGTTTTTTTTAGTTGAGTGCAATTCGCTGCCTGAGCCGCGGCTTAGAACCAATTGCGAAACTGGTCATTTGCTGCTGCTTGGTTTTGTGTGTGCCTGTGTGTGTGTGCTTGTCTGTGTGTGTTTGTGTGTGTGTCTGTGCGTGTGTTTTTTTAGCTGCTCTTCAGCGGCAACTCTTCCATTTGATTTCTTTGATTCTTTTTTTAGTAGCAGCAGCAGCGACTGCATTGGGCGCTTATGGCTCATGCCAAAGACCAAAAGTGGGTCAATTTACGTGCCGTCGTCGCCAGTGGAACGTTGAAAGGCAGTCTGAGTGTGCGTGTGCGTGTGCCCGTCTGTCTGTTGTTCTTGTTAAATAAACCATGCTCAGTATAGTATATGCCATGTACATTTATATATATACATATATATATATATATATGTTTGGCTAGAGACAGCGACAGCTTCGATACTCGTGGGAATTTCATTTGCAACTTAAGGAAGTACAAGTAATGATGGCAAACTTTAAATTTTGATTATGCCAACAGCAGCAGAAGCGGCAGCAAGAGCAGAAGCCAAATACAAAAGGTTAAATGCAGCTGCAACTCTTATCTAATACATGCATATATGTTAGATGTAAGATATATAAAGTGTGTGGCATGTATGTAGTATATGCATGCCCATCTATCTCTATCTATGCCATCTATCTAAGCAGTAGCAGCAGCAGTAGCAGCAGCAGCATCTGCCACTGTCACTGCCACTGCAACTGGCAGCAGCAGCAACTTCATCGCCTTTGCCTTTACCGTCGACTTTGCCTTCTTCAATTTTGCGTAGTTATTTTCGTAAGTGCAAACGAGCAATTTGAAGTGCTTAAATATTTGATATTGGTTTTGCTTTGCCTGTCGTCGCAGCAGCAGCAGCAGCAGCAACAGCAGCAGCAGCAAATGCAACATAAGCTCTGTGCAACATTTTAATGAAATTGTCTGTGTTCATCCGCATCAGCAGCAGTAGCAACAGCAGCTCGAAGTGCATCATAATTGTAATAAAACGTTTAAATAAATTTATTAATGCCACGTTTTATAATAACTATAATCAGTGAGGTATGCCAGCAGGTGTTTCTGTTGCTGCAACTGCAGCTGCAACATCCGATACTGGGCTTTAAACTGGCTGTCTGCTGCAACTGGCAGTGGTATTTGAATTGTTAATGTAAATATTATTATAAAATAAATATTATTTGAAATTGAATTTAATGTAAGGCGCTGGAGCTAATTCCATATCAATTAAGTAATTGCGTATGGACATATATTTAATTGGCAGGCGAGAGATTTTGGTAAATGCTTGGCTGAAATTTTGGTATCATTTTTTGGGATGCATAAGTTGTTCGGTTCGGGCTGGAATGCCTGCGCATGGATTAAACGGGGCAATAAATAGGCATTAAGTGGGCAAACACCAAAGGGGGTCGGTGCGGGGTTGGGGCAGGGCTGCAGCCAGAAGGCAACGAACAGACGACAGCTTGAAGAGGCACCACAAAGAAATGTAAGTAAGTCGCATGAAAATGTTTTTGCAATTTGTTGTGGTGCGGCTGATGTTGATGCCACGACTGAAGCTGAGACTGAGACGGAGACGGAGACGGAGACTGAGACAGGGGCTGAAAGGAAGATGGCTGCGGCTGTGGTTCTTGCTTGCGGCCAAGAATGAGAGCGAGCAAAAATTGTGGCTGGCTTCAAGTGGATTGCTGCTAGACAGGCTGAAATGAAGGCGAATAAAAGGCCATGAAGTGCAGAAGCAGAAGCAGAAGCAGCAGCAGCAGCCGAGGCAAAAGCAAACGCAAAAGAGGAAGACACCAGCAGCAACAGCAGCAGCAGCAGCAGCAGCAGGAACAGCAGTTGCTCCAGCACAATGTCAGGCAATGCTGGATAGTGCAGACAATGTTGGCAGCTCTTGTGGAGTAAAAACATAAAAAATTGAAGCTAGTTTGCAGGAAAAATCTGTTAAGACTTATAGGCAGACAAGTTCACAAAAAAGTTGATTGAAAAACAAGTAAGAAACGGAAATATTCCTTAAGCCGTAAATTAAATGCCCTTGTAAGCATAGCCAGGCGAAGTGCTTCCTTTTTATTGCTATATGAGCCAAATGATAAAGCAATTCGATTCTATACGGCCTTGCAGCTTTGTTAGGAGCTTAGTGAGTATCACAAATACAAAGTTTTGTTTACATATCTTGTGTTTGATGCAGAAAGTGATTTTTTGATTATGTAGTCTGCCGACATTTCCAGCATATAGCTCTTATGCATAAAAGGAGCTCAGTAAAAACCAAGTACATCTCATTTTGAAACTGAACAACTTTTGACCGATTACTTCTATATGATACAGTATTCCGAACCGGCTTACTCAGACGTATTTGGTGTCCGCCGTTGGGAAGAGTCGAAAAATTGATTGACATTATATTGACTGGGCTGTTGATCAAGCATATATATGCTATACAGGCACGTATCTCTGTGCCCCAATTTAACACTCCCTACAAGTGTATAAGATGCAGAAGCACATAGCTCCAATTAACTACTCCTCATAATTGGGAGCAAAGTTGCAAGCCTCTTTGCAAAGTTTCATTTGAAAGAGCAACAAAATACGAATTGCATTTTTATTACGATTATTATCGTTAGTGCAGTTTAACAAAGCACACCAAGGCTCAGACCGCCCCACGCCTTTATATATATATTTTAATTTTCCCAAAAAAAATAAGCTCAAAAGTAACTAAATAAAAAAAAATTACCAAAATGGGTAGCACTGGCTGTCAGTTCAATATAAATAAACCCTAATGGATGAAAAACCTCAAATAGATGAATAAAGATTACAAACTTTCAGCAAAATATATATATAGAAACATTGGCAATGCACAAAACTGTAAAATATAATCCGCTTTCATTTAAACAAGAGGAATGGATCTCTTTGCCGTTTTGGACATTAAAGTTCCAGCTAGAGCGGATGCGTTGTGCGTAAATAAAAATGCAGAGCTCTAAAAGCTATGCACGTAATGGAGTGAAGAGCAAACTTTTGGGAATAACTCATAGAGTTTACGTGTTTAAGATGATGAAAGGAATGGTCTAAAGGTAAAGTGAATAAATTAAATGTTAAAATGTTTACAAGTCTTATGCTTCCAGTTCAATTTAAAGTATATCGAATAATATATATATTGAGTACAAGTAAGGGTGCTAGCTCGACCAACAGATACCCTGTAGCCAGGTCTGCGTAGCCCCAAAACACATGGGTACACAGATAAGTACTCATATATTTATCTTATTATTAATAATATATTATTGTGGAAGGCTGTACTGTTATTCTACCGAATAGCAAATCAGACCCAGCGTGGTTATTTTTACTTCTTTATTGTTCGTCGTGCGATACAGAACTGAACTCTCTTGTGCACAATAATGTTACATAGCGTGATAATGTTAATGCTTATGTTAAAGTGTGTGAATGACAATGTTATATTGGACTGAGTGATGTATGTATGAATGTGTATATCTATGTTGATATTTGTGTTTATCGTGCTACATTATGTATATTTTATTATTTATAATTTTACTTTTTTATTTATTGTATTATTATAATAATAATTATTATTACGTTTTATTTTAAATGAGAATTTTTCACTTGAATTCGAGAAAAAAACTTTTATTTTTTAAGTTATTAAGTTAAGTTACCCGGAGCAGGCTACTTCTGCCTTTTACAGACCTTATTAACCACAATTTAGCCCGTAGCCCGGGCAAAAAAAAAAACAAAAACAAAAAGACCATTGTGTTTAACGCAACAATCTCGAAATAAAATCAATGAGCGCTGTACAACGATCCCGTGATGAATAAACACAAGTGGAACAAAGGCCGAAAGCCTCAACTGACTTGCATTGGAGAAAAGAATTTGCTCATTAGAAAAGTGGAAAACTTTGGCAAAAGTCTTGTGAATGCCGGCGTTGTGGAACGTACGGCTTAAAAATGCACTTCGAATCAGTAGCGCGGCATCTTTGAATGTGTGCGAGAGAGAGAGAGAGAGAGAGAGAGGGACTAAGAAGAGGCTCTTTTGTATGCTACTCACACAATTGCATGCTGAATGCTATAAAACTCGCTGCCACACATGCATGCCACGCACACATCATATTCACTCTATCTTACCCGCTGCCTTCAACTTCTCTCTCACTCTCTCTCTCACTCTCTCTCACTCATTCTGTCTCTCTCTCTCGCATACAGTGTCTCTCGCAACCAGCGATGTGGCCAGAAGTGTGCGCCAAGCATGTGGAACAAAACGCAAAAGTTGTACAAACTTTTGCGGCGATCTCTGGCTGCGAATGCTGGGGAATGTTGGGGCATGCCAGTATATGTCTACATATATGTACATGCCAGGAGGGGGGGCTTCGGCTATCCTACTGCCGGGGCAAATGAAGCGTAAGAAGGAATGCACACACACAGAGAGACAGACACACACGCGCGCGCACACACACATTGATACGCATACAACCCACATGCAGCACTCACATGCGTTCAGGGTAAAAAACAATACATTTAATTAAAGTTTAAGATGAGTTGGCACAACAGAGCGCGCCAGGCAACAACAACAACAACAACAGCAAGAACAACAACAAGGAGGGCATACACTTCACACTTTCAACGTTTTCTACAGTGTACAGAAAGGCCTTCACTAAAACTATGTTAAAAATTGTTAACGTTGTGCAATAGCATCCAGATTTAATTAAAATTATAGCCTCAACAATATCTGAACAGCAAAACTTTAAAGCGTAAATTCTGTCCGTCTGTCCGTCTGTCTGTCTGTCTGTCCCAGCCATTCTTTCTCTTTTTAAATTGTCTGTCTCTCAGGCAGCCGTGTGGGCCGTGTGGGCCGTTTGGGCCGCAGCTAGTTGCAATTTATATCAACGTGCCGCGCAGCGCGAAGCCAACTTTAGTTACAGAATTATACCCGACTACACTGTGAGAAAAACAGACACACGTATGTACTTAACTAATGAATTGACAGCTTGAGCTAATTGAAAACAAGTGCAAACAAAGTTCAATTAAAAATTAAAGCTATAAATAAAAGTTGCTTATTCATCTGCTATTTGGAACTGCTTCCATTGAAGACTTTGCCTTCTGGTATATGTGTGGTTTATTCAAAGGATATATCTAGTGAAAGGCGTCCCTTTGACTCTCGTTCTGCTCTTGGCAATTGGCAAGGTCCAGTTTTAACCTCAGTTAAGTTAATATACAAGTTTAGTGTTGCCAGATCGTTGAAGTAGCCAATACATTTACTTATCTAACAAGAAGCATGATACTAGTAGCTTAACTGAAAAGACTCTACATAGTATAATCACATATTGTTAAGCAAAATATCAAAACAAAAAACAATTCCATGAATCGACGGGCTTTACCCCAATCAGCTGTCCAATAAAAACAGCCCAACCTAAGGCCAAAACCAAAACCTATTTTTCTCAGTATAAAACACTTTTCAAAGGGCCCCAAAGTTTGAATTATAAATTAAAAATATAATTGCTTAGTTAAAAAATGAAAAAATATGTCAAGACAAGGGTTTGTACCCGAACCAGGGTGAAGGGTATGTGCAAGGTCTGGTTCACGTATTGAGACTAAAGACAAAGAATTTGGAGTCGAACCAAACCATCGTCAATTTAATTTGGGCTTAAGGCCAAATACTCACTTAATTAAATGCATTTGGAAATTTACAGATTAGCATCCCAGATTGAGCAAACGCTAGTCTGTGTTTACATAAATCCCATCGATCTACAAATTAAGATATACAACTGAGTTAAATGTATTGCGCAGATTGAACATCTACGGTTGGCCTTGCTCTTAAACCGCCCACTCTGTCTCTTTCTTACGCTCTAACGCCGTCTCTTTCGTTCTGTTTCTCGCTGTGTGCCATGCCCCCCCCCCCCCCCCTCCCCCGCCCATTCTATGTCGCTACTATTTTAGCTGGCTGTTGTCGTCCTGCTGTTAAACAACGCTCAACGCTATCTAGTTGATGACTAAAAACTTTTGCACAGTAGTCACGTCGAGCGAGGAGCCGTGCTCCTCCACGGCCTGCACTGCCAATGGCCACGCCCAGCGCCCATGCTGACGCCCATGCCGTAAGCCAAGCACTGCCAACCGGTGCGTGATTGTCAAGTCATGTTTTAAATGTTGCCCAACCAAATTGGACAAACATTTTCGAAGCGCATTCGCGTTCGCATTCCAAATTAGCACATTTTACACACACACACACACGCAGACACACACATACCCGCTACCGCAGCGCTTTACAAATGATGGGCGTGGCACTGGCCCAGCCTCGTTTGATATTGAGTGCGCACAGTTGCCAGACGGCTGTTGCCAGAGTTGCCAGACGACAGTTGCCAGTTGCCAGTTGCGGCGAATGGATTACAGGCGACATTTGTAATTCAAAGTGTGCATTGCGTTGATTTCTGCTGCGTCTTTTTATTGCAATTTTATATGCACTCTTTGCTCAAGTAGGGTACTGTTGGGTGGCCTCGCTGTCGGAGGGGTGGGTGAGGCTGATGGCGAGGGGTTAAGTGGGGTGTGTGGTCATGCGGCAGTTTCAATCGCAAAATGCCATTTCCGCAAGCTGCCACCGCGGCTGCCGGCGGTTCCTGCAGCCATTTCTTGAAAATGCCGTCGACGCTGTCGGAAGGCAGTCGAGGAGTGCCTGCAAAAATAATCGAGTTTCCTTGTATGGGCGTGTGTGTGTACGTGTGTGTGTGTGTGTGTGTGTGTGTGTGTGTGTGTGTGTGTGTGTGTGTGTGTGTGTGTGTGTGTGTGTGTGTGAGTGTGTGTGTGCTTGGCCCAACAATAAATGCTAATTTCCTTTTGGAGAACATAAAACATCCTTAATTGAAAAATACTGACAGAAATGGACGCAACTGGAGCGCGGTTGCCGCTCATTGGGCTTATGATCGACACGTTGTGTATACCTGTCTGGGGTTAGGGGCGTGCGAAAGGGCGGCCTATGTATGTATGTGTCTGCCTGTGTGTGTGCGTATGTGTGCATCAAAATTGACAGCTACTTAGAGTTGAGGCGAGATACTTTTGTTTCATTTTCGCGGGACGCCCATCGTCAAGCGCAAAACAAACAAAGCAAACAAAATAAGCAAACAAAGACAGAAAAGCGAGGAGACAGAAAAGGGGGGAGAGAGAGGGTAAAAGAGAGATGCAAACAAACGACACACAAACTGGCAAACAAAGTGAAGGGAAAAACAAATGGCCAAAGTTCGCACATGGAAGCGGAAGATGTTGACGAAGTTGCGGCCCAAAAACCAAGCCCGCAGCCGTTGGGTGAAAGGGGGGGGGGGGTGTAGGGGGAGGTGTAGGGGCAAGCGGGTGGCACATGATGGCACAATATGAATAAAATGAATAAATTGGCATATGTAATGCGTTTGCTGGGGCGTAACTTGCAATGGGCGGTGCTGGTGGTGCTGGTGGTGGTTTAAGCGGCTGCTCCTCGATGGCGCTTTAACACTCACAGGAACGCAGTGCCCAAGGGGGGGGTGGGGGTGGGCGGCGGTGCCACCTGGAGATTTGCTTGAATGCGGCACTGATTATATGCCATGAGATTTTCATAGCGCGTTATCATTGAATCTGCGCCACGTGTCCCTCGCGTCGGGTCTAAGGGAATGCGTTGCGGAATAAGTGTAGGAGGGGTGTGTGTGTCTGTGTGTGTGCGTTAAGTGGGTGTTGGATTTCGTTGGGGATTTTCTCTGAATAGTTCAACAGGAGAATTACCAAATGGCGGACTGCCAAATGCGGCTGCGGCTGCGTCTGCGGCCACGAATTGATGGCCAGACATTCGCTGAATGGCGAACTAAATGAGTGCGCATAAATCGATAACGTGCGTTGATAACAGCAATCGATAACAAAACGTTGGCCCATCAACAACTCTGTGCAAATATTACAAGCAGCTTGTAAATATTTACTTGCGTATCAAGCAGAAGGTGGAAAGACGTTTCATGTTGTTTGGTTTAGTCAAATTGAGTTTGAGCTAATATTCAGATGATTTTGAATTTGTTTAAAAATAATTATATTTTACGCATACGTAATACAAAATTACTGTTAATAGTCATCTGGGTTATAAGTAAAGTTGAACAAGAGAATCATAGTTATTTGATATACATTGATTGATTTAAAATTCTACTTCATTTTCATTCTTTTGAATAGAATTTTCTTTTCTTCTTGTTAATATCATAACAGCTAACCAATAGTCGATATTCTTTGCTTTGTTCCAATGACAATTATGAAAAGTTGCCATTCAAAAACAAAAACAAAACAAAAAATAAACAAAATTGAAAAACTCTGCCAACTGTAAAGGGGCACCTTTTGTTTTTATATCCTTTGTATGTAAGGGGCTGGCAAATTCCAAAGACATGTGCCCACACACTTTCCCTGTCATAAACACCATTTCCATCAAACGGAAAACATAAAAGCATTTTGCTTTCAACAACATCGACCCAAAACAGTTGCAGCATTTGCAATTTTGTTAAACTGTTTGAACAAAATTTATGCATATTGAAACATGTTAAGGATAAAGAGATTAAAATGGCAAAAATCAAATGAACGCAATTCTCCAAAATACGAAATTAAGCTATTGTGAAAATTACAATGTTATTCCACCTGGGGGAGAAAACCGTGCAAAACAGTTTGGCAACGATGCAATAATCTCGGCCTGGCCCAAACCGCCCAAAGCTGCCAACTATATTTTAGTTATTCTCTTCGGCACTTGCTTTGATCAAATACAAATTTCGCAACTGACGCTCTTTTGTCTAGCTTCATGTGTGTGTGTGCGCGTGTGTAATTACAAGCTGCCTTTTTGGCCAGAGCATCCTGCACTTTGGCTGCATGCTGAGGCAGCGATGCGAAACCCCTTTCGAGCACACACATAATGCTACAATATTAGCATAATGTGATTCTCTAAGCATCTGATTTACAGGCAGTCAGGGCATAGCCAGGTGTGGGGGGCGCCGGTCAACTTGTTGACTTCGAGAGTTACCAGGGCCGGGCAGCAGCAGCAGCAGCATCCTGCAGCATCTGGCTACGCGCTTCCTGCCTCTTTAGCCCCTAAACGTTGCAAATGAGCAAGAGTCGTCCCACGCCTGACAGAACTTATGTGTGTGAATGTGTGTGGCACGTTGCCACGCTGCCATTGATTTCAGCTCACATACACATACACATATACGCTGTTGCAATGGCTGCCGGCAGTTGCCACCAGGTTGACATCGTGTGGTGATGCAGTCATTCATTTTTATCAGCGAACAAAACGTAAATGCAATAAAAAGCGAAATCAACTTGCGATGCAATTTAGCTGCACAGTCGATCCACGTGAGTGGCAGCGGGGGCAGCGGGGGCAACAAGGGCAGCTGGGGTAAAGTAATAGAGAGTGTGGAGTCGTAAAATGTGAATGCTGTTCAGCTCTGGGCGAGGGACCGGTCTGGCGCCAAATACACAGCTTGCAACTGGCAATGCTGCCTTCTGCCAGCCAAAACGTCTGGCATCTCGCAACGTTTTGGCCATAAAACCTTGCCACACGTAGTATTTTGGTGGCATTTATTGTGGCTGCTCTTGTGGTTGTTGTTTTTGTTGCTGTTGCCACTTTTGTTGCTGAGATTCATTTGGCATTTCAATAGAGCGCTGCGCCATCATACAAAACTGATTTCCAATGCAAGCGCCGCTGTTGCTGCTGCTGCTGCTGCTGCTGCTGCTGTTAACAAAACTGGCAGCTGGAGCCAAAAGACGAGCAAATGTTTGCCCGCTGCTAAAGCCTGTTGCCGGCATTGGGGCTTGTGCATGCCCATGGAATATTTGGTTTCGGTTTCGGTTTCGATGTTTGGGGTTCCTTTAGGTTTTGGGGCAACACTTTTTTTTTTGATTTTTTTTTGCTTTCTTTGATTGCACTTCGCTGGCTGGCAGCAATCTATCTACATCTATTGCGATTGTCTATGGGATGCCACACACAACTTTGGATTTGTTTGCCCTTTCAACCGTTTGGCCGTCTCGTTCTTACATTTCATCTAGCTAGCTTTGTCTGCGTGTGGCATGCTGCATAATTTACCGTTCGAGTCAATACTGTTGTTCCAACTTTAATTAAATTTGCGCTCCTGAGCATTTGCCAATATTCGGTGGGTGTGTGTGGATGGGTGTGTGTGTGCGCCTTGGTTAGCGCTCGCAGCTGGTCACCAGTTTCGTGCACCGTGGTTCAAAATGTCCAACAAATTGCTGAAACTTTGTTGCACACAGCGCGCAACTGTTTTGGGGCAGCGACAAGCGGCACGTGTCAGAGCCAGCGCCTTAAGGCGTTTATAGGTTAATTGACATCCACACGCTCGAGAGGTGCGATGTCGGCGGCAGCAGCAGCAGCAGCAGGAGCAGCAGCAGAAGCAGCAGCATCCCCTGCTGCCCCAATTTTGTGTGCCCCAGCGCTCAGTTAATCGCTTGCAATTATCGAAATTGCTTATCGCTTTGGCAATTATGGTGTTATCTAAGCTAACGATGTAAGCTTAACGAATTTGAACTGTTTGTACGCGGAGCTTGGCGTTTGTAATATGGTTTTGGGCGCTTCTTTGGACAATAAAAAGACAATTATGCCTTAAATACAAAGCTTGACAGTTATCGATAGCTGAAAGTTTGGGTACATAAATAAATGTTATATACATGACTGAGTTGAACACGTATCGATTGATTATCGCTGAACTAAAAGTTTGCCGTGATTAATAAATTATGTACTCAAGTAAACAATTAACGCCACTTTTGACATTTATCGTTGTGTATCAATAGTTTATCGATAACAGGAGAGTTTGAATTGATAATAGATAGGTATTCATGAATTCAATTAAAACAACTGACAGTCATTTCGATAGCTATTAAAAAGAATCCATATGTTATCGATTAACACAAAGTTTGCATTCACTAATTCAAGCAACATTAAAATAGACAGTTATTGCTAAGAATCGATATATGTTATCGACATGCGTATGTGTGTTACCGATAACTTTCGATTTTATATGCTAAACAACTGTATTAAGCTTGAAGCTATGACAGGGCAATTTTTCTATTATTTGGTTCCAGTTATTTTTTCCGATCGCATTGTGTTGAGAGTTCCTTTGTTTGCCCAGCCAGTCAGTCTGTTGTTTAACCAATGCCACCAGCTGTGGCTCTGTCTATGTGCCCGTGTGTGTGTGTCTTTGTGTGTGTGCACAGCAATTCTATCAATCGCATCACATTCAATGCGCTCAAATTGCTTCTCAGCCCATGGCTTTGCTGTTGTTGTTGCTGTTGTTTTACCAGCACCCGCTGCTTCCTGTGCACAGCTTACGTCACGTTCAATTGCACATGCAGCGCTCATTTGGGGGCCTGTTGCCACATGCGGGCACTGCCAGCGCCACGGCCAGGACAACGGATGCAGCTACACATCGCTGTCACCATCATCATCATTATCATCGACATAAACATCGCCATTGCCATTATCGTCATGGACATCAGCATTAGGTGTAGGATTTTCACATGCCACTTGCAGTCGTGACTCCGCTTCTTATGCATTGTTTGTTTCTCTTGATTTGCTTGCACATTTAAGCGACATTTAATCAATGCTCCCATGCCATTGCATAAACCGCACGCTCGAGCCTCAAACTAGTTGCACACATACACACACACACACACACACACTCACGAGCACACATACATGGATGCATGCAGGGTAAATGTCTGGCTGAGCCAACTGTTGCACATCCTCGTCAGCAATATCGGCGGCAACAACAACAGCGCGCCTTAATGCGCTCTGCATTTTTGTGATTTAATTAAATGTCACTTTGATCGAAATAACCTTGTTTATGCCTCCATGTGTGCTAGTGTGTGTACGCGTGCTGCGGGCGTGTGTGTGTGCGCGCGAGAGTGTGGGCTCAGCATTTGATCCAATAATCACATCACGGAATGGGTCCCGGATCCGCAACTCGTCAACGTAACCCGCAGCTCAGGCTCAGGCAGGCGTAAGCAATGCAATTAATTATAAATAAAAAGTGAAAACAAAAGCAATGCGCCAAATTGAATAATATAAACAGCCACAAACATAACCCCACACACGCACACACACACCCACACAAATGCACCATGGAAAAAAGTAAATTATTTTTGGTACAAATTAATACAGATCAGAACCAGTGTTGCCTACTGCCGCTTTAAAAATGTAGCTAAAAAAGAGCTATTTTAGCTTTCTCAACACACATTGGCCATAGTCAGGTTTGTTAGTATTTGTCATTGAGCTGCCAAAAAATAGCTAAATCAGTGTTACCAGCTAACTATGTAACTATGAAAAAGGCCGAATTTAGCGAGAAAATAACTGCATTGGCCACACTGAAGGCAACTAAAACTCTTTTCACAAGCTCTTGATTTAAAGCTAAGTGCTCCTCAAAATGCAACTCGCATATAATGACTTTACAGCTACGCCAATCAAACTGTTAAAGATATTGAGATCAGATTTTGAAAGGAGTAGCCAGCTCCTGGTATATATGGTGGCTATATGCTGGTGGAATGCGATCAGGTTTCTGTCTGTGTCATTTAGCCCTACTCTATCAATATATATATATGACTCAGCTTTAATAAACTCAAATCTTTAGATATATGTTCCTACATTTGATGTGATATAAATATATATATATATGTGTAATTGCGTCATATTTGCGGGCGATATATAGATCATCAGTCAATATTATCAATATTATATATGACGCGAGTATCGACGAGAATATGAAGATATATCCAAAGATTCGAGTCTCTCAAAGCGGACGCACATTGCATAAAACTTTTAAAATATCAAACAATCTGTATAGATATCTTTTAAGATCCTCGAAATTTGGTTTAAAGCTGTATCAGTAAGAAAATGCTTATCATTACAATATGGAAGTCCGACTTGGTAGTGTATTGTAGATATATAGGGCAAGCTCCTGATTTAGGAATTGGTCAAATTATCTGGAAAATCAAAAAACTAACTTTTGCATCGATTTCTTACATGGAGCTATGATAAGATTTTGCTCGTATGAGAATTGGTTAAGGTATTTAAAAGAACTTAACTCGTTCATAGGCAAATTTATGATATAGATGTCTAATTCCGAACGACTCCCACGACTGTACGTTCGCTTTAAGACTGAGTGAAGAGTTTGATAGGATAGAGAAAGATGGACATGACTGAATTGACCCAGCTGTTGACATTATATATAATATATATACTATATGGGAACGAGAGAGAAGTCGAGATGTCTGCGTGAAATTATAAAAACCTCTACAGGGATATAAAAGCCAAATAATATAATTAATAAATTCATAAAAAAAGGTTTATGAGGACTGCATTGATTTAAGAAGAAGAAGATAAATTCACTGGCCAAAATCACATATGTTTTCAGTCGATAAGCACATTAAAGCAATCAAAAATTGATTTTCGGCCCACATTTTATTGGCCACAATGCAAATAAATTCTCAAAGCGAAAGTGTGAATAAAATGAACAATGAAAATGAAAAATATAAATGTGCTCGAATACAAACTGACCTCCACATGAAGCGTAGATTTTACTTAGCACGTTTTTATTAATTAAATCAAATTTGTAATTTGTGGCGAAAGACATGGCTTAAAGCTATTAACATCAAATATAAATATAAAATCCCAGCAGCTGTTCGCTATACAATTTGCTGGCCAATGTTTGCATTTCAATTACAAAACATAACATTGGATGCATTTTTAATCAATTTTCTTTATTTTGTTGCAACAAAGAAACAAAAACGAACAACTTTGATTTTTAAAGCAACAACTATGAAAGTTCATGGGACTTCTAATAAATAATTAAGTTAGATTTTCTCTGAAACTTGAGCTTAATTAAAACACCATAAAATATACAAAGTTTTTAGCAGCTTGTGTTAAAATCACGGTTGCAAGCCCGGCTAACTTATTCGTCGGTTCGGTTCACGGCCTAACCCAAAGCCGCGAATTAGGCTTCGGTTTTGTTTAATTATCAAGAGAACTTATTTATCAGAAAATGGATTGATTACTTTCACACTAACACTTACTGCACGCCAAGTCAAAAGCTTAGAAATTATGCTAAAATGTAATCAGAAAGTAAAATATCTAACCAGAGAGTACGGATATCATTATCACGCCGAAGATTTGATACCCCTGTAGACAGTTGCCATACGGTTTTGCAATTTTGTGAGAAGAGTGAAACTTGTAAATGCCGAGCTTGGCGAAAATATCTTGAAAAACAGAACATTTTGCCGATTCTTGCTTTGAAGCTATATAACATGGGAGCGCTATCTGAAAAGGATATCTAAGCAGGATAGTTAAACTTATAAATTCCCAGTTTGATCAAGGTATTCTGATAAACTGAAAAGTTGTTCATACAAGAAGCTACTTTTCGACCGAACTTTCCTAAGGCAGCTATTTGATATTTTGGTCCGATTCGGCCAGTTTCGACATATGTACTGCCTGCAATAGAAATAGTGACCTATGCAAAGTTTCAAGACGATACAACTGAGAGACTAGTTTTTTGAGAAACAGACAGACGGGCATGACTATATAAACTCGGCTGTTGATGCTGATCAAGAATCTATATACTTTATGGGGTCGGACAACATTTTTATACCCTCTACAAGCTTGTGTTCAGGTTCAGATTCGGCAATTTCTGATTCCAGCCTTGAATTGCGGGTTATGGTAAATAGAAATGTCAAATGGCACACTTGTCCAATTAGTTTTAAGTATGCTTTAGCCAAATTTAGCTGCAACATCTGACTTTTTGCTGCATGATGCGCCAATTTGGCCCACTGTGGCATGCGAGCACGACCTCAGCGAATGTAAAATGTTGCAAGCTTTTAGGCAGCGCTTGTTCATAAATTGACGCACCCGCTCCCAAACCGAGCACGTGACAGAGCGAGTGACAGACTGACTGACAGGCTGACTGACTGACTGACTGGCTGCTGTACGGCCTTTCAGTTTACGGTCGGCGGCGTTTTGTGTGCTTTGGCTTGCACTTACCCGTACACACGTTAATATAGACGCAAGACCCTGTCATAATTACAGGCGGTTTATGTTTATTTAATGAGCTGCCGCCAATTTGTTGATGGCTGGGCAGGGTTGTTGCGACTGTGTATGGCCCTTAACTGTTGCCTTTCGACTGGCGGCTGGCGCTGCGAATTGACAAGGTCATGTGCATGTGGGTTTGTAGTAGGGTTTACCTTTTATTAGCCACATGGGGCATATTATATTTGGACTTATTTGAAATTTTGTTGGCTTTAACAGAAAGTGGAGTCGGGTCGGGTCCAAACACGTGCACGACTGCAATCGGCGCCCAGGCTGCGTTGTAACAAGCTATCCAGCTGGCGGCAGAATGCCCTCTTCGAGATGCCATTCTCCAATATTGGCCCACCATCAGCCTGGGTGCCGACATCAGCGCTGGTCTCATTGCCAGCCGCCATACGTTCCTTGATAATTGTATGTGATGCCGTTTGGGATCTTGGCTCTGGAACTATTTCAGCCTTTGTCTTGACAATGATTGCCTTTTTGGCAGACGATATTAGGGCAGGACTTGCATCCTGCATGTCATACGCCAACGTATTATTATGGAGATCATCGAGCTCTATTTCATCCGGAATGGTGCCACAGCTCTTATGGCATTTCTTAACACATTTCTTGTTATCGCGTAGTTTTTTGGCAATGGGGCGCTGCTTGAGGCGTCGATAAAAACGGGCCAGTTTGGCCAGAAACCGTTTAGCTAGCGGCATAATATTGAATATTCTAGAAATTTGGTCGTTTGGCGTATATAGGATTTTCTATAAACGAATCGAGATAACGGTGGTCCAAAACGATTGCTCAAAACATGCAATTAACTATAACAGAATTTTTTAGGAACAAAATATATAAAAAATTTAAATACTAAATCAAAGAAAAAGTGCACGACTTTTGTGAAAGCTACCGAATGAAACTATAATATAAACAGACCAAAGGGCTGACAGTTGAGGCCAGGCACAGTTGAAGGAAATTTTGGCCCGGTCCAAGTCGGTCAGGTCATTAAAGTTAGTTAACTGCGTTAACCCGCTCCAAAATGGTGGCCATCTCGACGTGTTGGCGCATCCAGTCAAGTGGCCCATTCTGTTGTCATAAAAGTTTTTATTGCCTACTTTTCGGGGCGCGCTTTCAATAAGGCGCTTTTGTCGGCCTGCCAGCATCAATTATTAAGCGTCATTAAATTATAAGTGGTGCTCGGCAAGTCTAAGCAGCGCACCACAACATTTTTGGCTCGACTGCCCAGGCAGTTTAATTAAATTTGAACAAAATTCTCACGCCAATGCCGACCAACTGGCACTCGGTCTGGACGGTTATTAACAATGCATTGCCAGCACTCACCGGACACTGGGACATCGGGACGCCGGGACACTGGTACAGACCAGGCAGACCTCAGCAGGATGCTCAGCTTGCTCAGCTTGCCCGCTCTCTGAGAGCAGAGGACACTTCACAGCTCATTCGAGTGGCCTCTTAAATACAGCCACGCGCTTCAGCTCTACGAAATATCTTCTGATACACTCATTGTGGGTACTATGATTTTATTGCAAAATATGTAACGCATATATATTCGTGATCGAGTCAATATATGTCATTGCAAAATTGTCCTTCAGTTTTGAAGCTCGCTTCGCAAAACTTTTGATAGATTCGTGCACCGGATCGGAACACTATGGTATACCATATAGTTGCCATAGAATGGACCAAACATTTACTTCCTGTGTATATTATAAATATATCTTATTCACCTCAAGATCATATTACTTTATTCTGTTGACATCATTTCAATTCGGACAACTATAATATATGACTTCTATAGGAACAATCGCTCGGAAAGGGTATTTAATCTGTGGCGTGTTGAAAATAAATTTTCTTTTTCTTATTGGCTGTCTGTCCGTATACAAATTACGCTCTCAGTTGTAAATCTATCGTCTTGAAACTTAGCATAGATAATTATTTCTATTGCATTCTTTGACCTTGACCAAACTCGAAAAATGAGTTTTATATAAAAACAAATGCTGTTTTTCAAAATATTCATAATATGTCTTAAAGGGTATTAAATGTTTGGCGTGCCGTTAGTCCGCACATTCTCCTTTTTATTTATTTATTTTTTTTAACTTGATCTTTTGCCCTAATTGTATAAAGTATCGTGTTACACAAAAATATATATTTGAGCCAAACTTATTCTATACACGCGCAGTCACTTTAAGTTTCTATACTTCAAGTTTGTTGTCGCCCACAGCACAAGTTGCTCTGAACTCTTGTTAACTTTAATAAACACATTCAGTAATGGACTTTTCCTGGATTTAGAACTTGTTTTTTATCGAACTTACAGTTGCTTTATCGGCAACACAGCTTGAACTCTTTTCTAGCTGGGAGTTTTTATAGTATTCTGCCAATATTTTACATTGCCAGAAAGAAAGTCGGGCCTTAAGCTAGGCACCTAGTAGGTTCATATACATAATCGTGTAAAGAGGCATTGATATCTGCCTTTGAACTTCTAAAGCGAAAACAGTTCGAAATGCTTTGATGCTTTATCATGATTCTAACAATAAAATTTTTTGTTTCTATCGTAAATGTAGCTCCGCGGCGATACGGCCATATGGTACGGCAAGATAAAAAAAGACACGAGATACTGCGCTATAAATAAAATTAAATGCTGGAAACCAAAGTTCGTGTACAACGAATAGCTTTAATTTGACCTAAAATCCGTCCGCCCAATAATTCCAGCGAATTCTCATGCAGCGCAAGAGTTCATTTGAACATAATTTTCCATAAATTTCGGCACGTATCAAGAAATATTTCATGGTGGTAAGTTCTAGTTGAATTGGATTTTAGAGGCGCCAGCACAAAATAAAAATTACTCGCACATACACACCAGCACACACACACAAGCACACACACACAAGCACACACACACGAGCACACTTAGTTAAGGACCCTGTAAATGTAATCCCATTTATAATCGAAATCTTTCATTAAATTAAGAACATTGCTTGTAACCGCGTGCCGCTGCCGTCGATATGGCATACATACATATAATGCTGCACACACACACACACACACACAACCACACAAACATTCACACACACACACACACACACACACATAAACACATACACACATTAACATATATAATTACAATTTAATTAGCGGACATGAATTGCAGCGTCGCAACATCCTCGAACTGACCAACTGACCGACCACATTGGTCGGCGCCCAACCCAAGTTCTGCTTACCCTGCCACATAGCTGCCAGTTTGACTGTCCGGCAGCTCTTCCGACGCCTATCTCTCCCACTCTTGCTCTCTCTCAGTCTCTGTGTGCCACGCCCTCCCTGGCTACCCCTCCCGGTTGGCTGTTGCTGGCTGCTGCTTGCGAGTGTCGGCGCGGCTGTCGCTTCCTGCCGCCCATAAACTTTTTGCTCATCCGCTCATTACATTTGCACATACAAGACACACACTCACACACACACACTCACACACATACACACACACTCAAATACACACATGCATACGCACAGCTGCTGTATACACGCCATGCAGATAATGTGAAAAAAAAAATACAACAAAATTATATACATTATATCGGACTATAAAAAAAAAAAAAAGTTGATGTTATTCAAGTGAAATATGACACTCTCATATATTCGCAATTATTTGCGCTATTCATTAAGGGCCGCATTCAGCCAGCTCGAATCTCCAGATGCGCTGCACAACACTGTGCGCGTGTCCCCAGCAAATTGCCCAACACCCAGCTCGCCCTCGCCACGGCCATAAAGTATTGAAGGAGCAAAACTCCAGAAAGAAAATGCAAAAAAAAAAAACAGATGAATATAAATTGAAAAGAAAAACAGCAAATTGAATAAAATGTAATGTAAAGTTTGTGCGATCTGATGCAAATGTGACATTCAGACTTGGGCTAAGGCAACAGGAAATTGCATGAATTGAGACACGAGGTCTCCCAGGGTTCCCTGGGTATGGGGGCTGCTAGCTTCAAGTAGCTTCATTTAAATTCCCATAGACATTGATACTTGAACAATCAAATTGACCCGCCCACCACGCGACCCCCCTCCCCCATGCCAGAGCAAATGCATATTGTGTGTTTGCGTAATAAGCCGGAAAAAATATTCTCAGTATTGTGAACAAAAGAAACAGAAATTAAAATATACAACAACATCGCAAGCCGCAACATTCTGCGGTTATCGGCAATTTCTCTCTTTGTTTACTTTGTTAATTGTGATTGTTTTATTTTATATACATTTTTTTTTATAATATGTTTTACTTGTGCCTTTTTTATTATTGTGTTCATCAAGCATCGCATATTTGTAATATTTGACATTTTTGTTTCAAATTTGATTAACTTCAAAAGTCGAATTTAATATTTCATTTTAATTACTGTGGTATGCAGCATGATTTAATTTACAGAAACACCATCAAAGAACTGCCGGGCAGCTGAAACTTTATTGTTATTAACGAAAAAATGCAACAAAGCTCAGCTTTGGAGACAATTTATGATATTTTACAATATCAAAAAGCAATCAATATGACATTTTAATCAAGTGTTTTCTTTGAAAATACTTCAACACTTAATTAACAAATTCGTTTTTTCCGGTAATAATCATAAAAAAAAATAGTGTTTTTATCAAAAATAAGTGTTGTGTAGTGATAAAAAAATTACATTTGATATTTTTGCAAGCTTTACCACACTGAACTTAACTGTTCAAAAGCTTAAGCCCTTTCAAGCTAAATTAAAAATAACTTAGCTCATTTAAAAATTGGTATTATGTAGACAATAAAGGTTTTCATGGAGAATAAGTGTTGTGTAGGGATGAAAACTTGAAATTTTATGTTTTTGCATGTTTCACAACACTGAACTTAACTGCGTGCTAGCTTAAGCTTCTTCAAATTCAAATGAAAATTATGAGCTTATTTCAAGTTGAGTATTGAAAATATGTATAATAAAAAAAAATTTTATCAAAAACTAGTGTTGTATAGGGGTAAAGAAAATTGTATTTGATTTTTTCGCAAGCTTTGCCACACTAAACTTAACTGCGTGCAAGCTTACGCTTTTTAAAATAAATAAAAATTAATAAGCTCATTTAGAACGGAAAGCTCATCGAAATGTATTCAATTCGCTGCTCCCGCTTTCCCTCTCCCTTTTTCTCTCAGTCTCCTTTCCCTTTGACACCTTCAGCCAGTGTTATTGCCGCTTAATTGAATATTGTAAAATGTGTGGATTAATGCGAATACGATTTCGAATGCACTTCTTGCGTACTCCATTTGGCGTTTACCAATTGTGGCATTAAATTTAATGAGCCGGTTTTGGCACTTTGCCAGTGGGCGTGAACAAATATTAATATATATTTTCATTTTCCGGCCATTATTTTTATATACCATTCGTTTGGTATTATTTTCATTTCGTATTGGTTTTGCTTGGCTCGCATTTCAATTTCGGTTTGTCAGCTCTGCTTAATGCTACTTTATTAAAGCATACACACGCTCACTCTCACACACACGCACACGCTCACAGACACACTCGCTTTAAATAAGGCCACAAAAAGACGAGCATGCAGTCAGATAGATAGCTGGTTAGGGTCGTCTGAGGGGCGGGTAGGTGGGTGGGGTACGTGGCGAACAAAAAATACGCTTTAACAGCAATTTTGATAACTGTATGTGCATGCGCTCGTGTATGCGCGTGTGTGTGTGTGTGTGTGTGTGGGAAAGCGTGAGTGCGTATCTGTGTGAATGTGCGTTTGACACAGTGTCAAAAAGTACCGTAATATTTGTCATAAAACTTTATGATGCACAAAATTAGTTTTACAGCACTGGAAAATAAAAACGCCCCTCCCCACTCGAACGGTGGTCTGTCAAAGGGGCGCGTGTGCGCCTCGTGAATGGGCGCCAATCGATTTGGCGGCAAACACTTCTGGTCTGGCATTGAATGCGGCTTTAGCCTTGTTGGGATCAGAGAAGCTCATACAAACCACACCCCCTTAGCCCCTCTCCACACCATGATTCACAGCGAGCAGCGTACTTATTTATTTATGCAATACTCGTGCCAATGCAAGCAACTTATTTATTTAGAAATTTTCTGCCATTTAAGCGCGTAATTGTTTTAGCATGAATGGCCAATTGAGAATTTTCATTTACATTTAACACGCACACACACAATCGCACAGCAAGAGTGTACAATAATAATAATAGAGCAGACAATGCGCAACGATTGATGGTCAACTGGCATTTAAATTATGAAAAATAAACAATTTTTATTTAAGCAAATAAATTGGTATTATTGATATGTTTTTTTCTTCCGCTTTTTTTTTTATAAATCCATTTATTCGCACACCCTGTGCACAATTAAATGTGTCAAAAGAGGGCTTGGCCAGAAGATAGCTGCCGGCAGCCTTGACCCTATAGGGAGATCAATTAGAAGATTTTTCAACACATACATATGTTCGATTTCTCTGCTTGTCTAAATAGCTGCTCGGCAGTCTTTTAAATTTTAGTTTGAAAATAATTATAATTGAAAATATATATTATTTATTTACAGAAAACTGTATTTTATGATTTTTATTACTTTCGTTTTTTAATCAATTTTATTTATGACACAATTTCATCCCCAACAAAGGCAAGGGAAACATATCTCATAGGAGTTGTCATAAATGTCCTTGGAAATGGGTTTTAGCTGGTAACCTCGCCCACCTAAGCTTTGACCAACATTTTCCACCTTGGAGTGGGAATTTTGCGAAAGGAGTGAAACACATCTCAAACGAATTTACATATTGATCTATGAGAAATGAGTTGGAGGCCAATCGGATGCCAGTTTCATATGACCATGAATTTATTGCCGTAAATTTTTTCACACTTGCGGGTGAAATTAACAAAAGCCCTGCATTAGCTATAGATAACACCCAGCAGTTATGGTTTGATCAATCAGCCAATCAGTCAATTGAAATTTAAATTTTTTTGAAGACAAAGATTTGATAACAGGCTAAAATGAATCTCTTGAAATATATTCAAAAAGTAAGCATTATAATTTGAGGGCAGGGACAGACAAGCACTCTTGTGCAATTGCCAACGTAAATCAAGCAATATCCATACATCATGATGTATGCATGTTCATTTAAATAAAATCCTACAGTGTACAAGTGTTTTGATATAGCAAAAGAATGTACTTATCGTAAATATAGCTGGTATGTTCTTACGCACTTCAAGTGTAGCCTGTAGTTTGTAGGGTATCTGCTGGTCAAGCATTTTCGAGTAGAGCTTCCGCATTTGCTTTAGCTATGCATTTTTCTGCCGCACCCTCGCTACTTGTTAGTTTTGATTTGTGTGCGAGCCGCGCTCTGCTGTTGAAGGCTTCATTTTGTTTGGATTTCACGGCCTGAAAACTATGAAAAATGATTTCAATGGATTTAATTCGCAATTGGTTTAAATTCGGCTTTTTCACTTTGTGTACTTAAGCATGTTAAGTGAATATGAAATATATACACGCGATTTATACTATAAAAAAAATAAATGTATGCGTATATATATATATATAATTTGAATAGGTTTTGCACGCGTGCATTAATTTTATGGCCTGACTCTTTAAAATGTAGCGCATCCGCCGCGTTGTCCCAGCCAAGCGCAGAGACCCCTAAATGAAATCACAATATTTGTGAAGCATCTTAGTATGCTGTTCTACTTGCCTCTTAGTTTGCCTAACCATAATGATGCGGCAGCTGGCAACGTTTGTATTACATTGGTGCGGGCTCCATGCAGCAGATACAACGTGGTGTATGCGTTATGCGAATACTGACATTAGAGCAGCAGCAAAGGCAACAGCAGCAGCAGTTGCACGCATTGTTTGCTCGGCAAATTTTTGCACGCAGAGCAAATACTACACGATACACACGCTATTCAGTTCACCTAACCAAAAGGTCGAGCTAAGCTGCAGAGTAATCATTAGCACACGTATGGTATCACTTTATGGGTTCGTAAGTCTTTTAACCAATTAGATACGCATACGCATGCAGACACATGCACATGTGCATCGCATCTAGCTTGACATGCCCAAAGTACAAGATAAATATCGAAATGGCTTTAAGAAAATGCAAAGATTGAACCTTTATTGCAAAACAATTTTAATATGGCAAATCACAGGCATTAAATATGAAAACCGACTTGGAGATACCCTGAGCACAGGCCAAGCTGCCGTAGCAAAAATTCCAGTTTTCTTCGGCCCTTTGACTAGAACTATGAAAAATGACTTCTAGCGGAGTTTTCGATTCTAATGAAATGTTCGATTGTAAAACAAATTACAAGGCCTTTGCTTAGAAATCAAGATTTTTGCAATTTTGGCACGAACAGGGAAGAGTATCAAACAGTTTATTATTTTCAAATGGATGCAGATGGGCATGACTATGTACATCGACTTAGCTGATCGTCCTGATCGAGAATATATATACTTTATGGTATTAAAGATGCTTGCCTTCGCCTGTTACATGCATTTGCACAAAACTCTTATACCCTTTTTACCCTTTTAAGCATAAAACTGCATTTGCTATACTGTCAAACTGTCATGGATAAAATATCAAAAGTGTTTCTTGCTAAATATAATTAAACAATTTCTTTTTTTTTTAACATATATTTTTTTTACGAAATTATTTGATTTATTGGTAAGATAAATTGTTGAATTTAAGAACGGAAAAATTGCATTTTGGAATCTTAAATTCTTGCCAACTGCACTGCCTGAACTGTCAACATTTTTGTGGCAAACCTTTTATGTTAGGGCTATTCCCCTAAAAGAAAACTAAGAAATAAGCGCTTTGAAATTTTTGTTAAAAAAAACAACTTATTTTGTTTTATTTTGCCTTACATAAAGGCATGCCAGTGAACATATTCAAGTGAATCTGCCAAATGGCATTATTTTTATTATATCTTGGCAAACATATACATATGTGTGTACATGTATCTATATATATATATATGTATATGGTAGTCCGTCATATAGAATTCAAGCAAAAACTCAATCAAGCGACTAAAATTGCCGCTCAGGCGTGTGATTTGGCCTGGTTTGCGCGCAGTGAAGAAAATTGTTTAAGTAGACGCTCCATCACCTGCCCTCGCCAGGTGGCAGATACTGTCGAGTTTGTGGCATACCTACGCATATTTAACCGTTGGTTTGCCCAGCCCACTTTTGACGCCCATTTCACATGCCGCATGACGACAAATCATTGCTAGAAACGACAAAAAGGCTGCGACTGGGATTGGGCTTGAGTTTGGGTTTTGGGGGCTTGAATTGGGGATTAGGACTGGGTTTGAGTTTGAGTTTTGGGCATTGGTATTGAAAGTAAGGCATTTGGGCTGGCGCTGGCTCTGCCGCTGGCTTACACGTGGCCCATTGAGATTGAAGTCGCCTTCGACAGCTACAGTTACTCGCATATTTGACAAAGACATCAGGCAAGCGGAATGACGAATGCGATTTGTGAAAGCGAATGTGGTGAATGGAACTAAGCAGTTATTCCATTCCATAGTCTCTCAATATACAAATTTATGCAAGCTGTTGGCGCTGCGCTGCCCCTGCCCCAGCAGGCCAATTTTCCCGCACCGCTCACTCTCACAATCTACCCGCTACTCTGACACCTCCCGCCATTCCACAACACAACGTCCCTTCACTCACGCTGTGATGTGCTACTCAAACATATGCGGGTTTCACAGAGCTCTCAGTTGGTTTTTCTTCTTTCCTGTTTCATTTCTTGTCTGCTTTATACCCTATCAGCGGGCAGTCCAATTCCTTAATCACGAAATGCGTTAGGACTTGATGAAGATATATGGGATTATTCTTTACTCCTTTCGTTTGCTTAGAACATATCCGTTTGTCTATCTATCTATCTGTTTCTATGTTATCCAAGACTTAATTCCAATATTTTGATGTAACATTAGCCCAAACTTTAAACTGAATCTAAGACCGAATCTCTGGGCCTGAACCGACCCATTTAAAATAAGTAAAATAAGTTTATTTTGTAATTTTTGAAATTAAGCTTAGGTCAGTTTTAGGAGTATGAAAAATAAACTGATGTCGCTAAAGAAATATTTTAATGAATACTTCAAAAAACATGCGAACCTAGGTTCAAACTTAAGCCACTAATAAAATATGTGAAAAGCTGTACAAAACGAACCTTGAACCCGAAATGTATTTTTGGGTTTGCAGTCTTGAGTTTTTCAACTCATTTCTCTTTCAAAGTTTTCAATAGAATCGCATCACATAATTATATTATAGCTTTATAATAATTTTGGTAAACAAATTTATTATATTTTAAAAAACTATTATACTAAGCCACAATTCTCTGCTAGAATTTATTGCAATTTGGCAACTGTCGGCAAGTGTGTTAAATCTTCGGTTATCCTAAGATAACTCTTTGTTTGGTTTTCTGCTTTGTGCTGTTGTGTTTAAGCAACAAAGGCGCGTATAAGTAATATAATGTGCATGCAATACACACACACACACACACACACGCACACACACATTGAAACTAGAGCCATTCATTGTTGGCCATAATGTACACATAACTGATATATACACACATACATATATACACATACACTTTTGTGCAAATAGTGTAGATATATATTTATATATATGTATATGTATCTGGGAATTGTGTTATTGTGCTCAAATGTAGTTACATAATTTGCTGCTCGACTGCTGCTGTTGCTGTTCCTGACACACAAATTAGAGCCATGGCCATAACATTCATGTGCCTGCTCCTCGAAATATGCAATAAAATAAAAACTACACTTAAATGCCAGCTGGCCAAAACGAGTGTCATTGAAAAGTGCGTAGGTTTGGGGGTAGGGGGTTAAGCTGGGCGGGGCGGAGCAGCTCGTGGCTGAGCCGGGTCGAAGACATGAATAATCAGCGCGTTTCCAACAAAAAATAAAATAAATAAATAAAAAAACAAATATATATATATATATATATGCAAGCCAATCAACAAGCAAATCCAATACAACCCAAGGGACTGGCGTGTCAGCTCCCGAACTTGGACCCCAAAAAAAAAAAAAAAACAGAACTTGGGGCTGTACATGGCGCGCGCCCAGGCTCTCAACACGAGGACACACTAACTAACAGCTAGCCCACACCGCTCCCGCTGCCACGCCCAGACGCCCAATCGTCCACATAAAGAATTCAAATCGTATTGCCACTTAAACTCAAAATGGCTGGCTACACATGTCGCTTTGTTTGTAGGTGTGTGCGTGTGTGTGCGTGTGTGGGTGTGGGTGTGGGTCTATTGGATTCCCGGTCCTGCTGAGCGCGCGCTGTGCTTTCAATTATGGCTGCCATCAAGCCCGAAACTGAAATGTTTGAATACATTGCCATTTAGTCCACGACAGGGGCAGCTGCAAAGGAATGATGAGGGGCTTGGGGCTCTTTAGGAGCGGGGGCGTGCCAACGCATATATCACAAGTGCGACACAAAGCGTAAATCAAATGATATGCGAGTGCAAGTATGACAAGTATGTATTATGTTAGTAACTACGAGTATGTATTATCAGCATCGCCATATTGTGTCCCACAAACCAACCCCCCCCCTCCCTACCCCCATTCCTCTATCGCTCCAGTCGTGGTAGGGCAACCGAAGTGCGCGCTGTGGTCCTGTGGCTGGTACCAGGTTTTGGTCCTGTTCTAGTCTGATTTCTACTGATCCTGTTGCCAGTTTCAGCTCCCAGTTCCCAGTCCCCAATCCCCATTCTGTTTCTGTTGCTAGTCCCATGACTGAGCAACAACAACAAGCAGCCAGAACAAGTCAGAAGTAACGGCAAACGAGTGACATGTTTATCGCCATATTTTCCGAGCCATGACTAAAGAGCAAAACGCATAAATACTGTGAAAAGCAGGCGACAAAAGTTCAAGGGGAATGATGAACGGTTACGGCATCTGGAATGGGGTATATGCGTATATGTAGTTGTGCGTGTATGCGTAGGGGCTTTCCTCACGATGGGCGAGACCAGAAGTCTGCTAACCACAATTGAATAATATGATCCCATCTAATGCCAAAAGATTAAACTGCAATTTATTGCCCTCATGATTGATTGGTTTATAAAATTGACTGCCCTTAATATGTCTACATAAATTGTAAAATAATACTTATATTAAAACTATTGATGCATTCCTATAAATAACTCTCCAATGTTATCGATATATATCGGTCAATTATACCAAAATTAGAAAGATTCAACTGCTCTTCGTCGCCTTCATGATTAACTGATTTCTATACTATATCTCTTTCCATTTTAGTATTGCCGCTTTTATTTATCGATATAAGAACACAATTAACAAATCGCTTATCTAAGCACACCACAAAGCAGTAGGAAAATCTTTTGAGCCACATCTATCGATAACAGTTTGTTGACACATTTCTCAATAGGTTTATTTGAGCCGGATATCGACATATCAAATTGACTTATCGATATATTATCATGATAAGCCCATCAATTATCCAAGGCTCAGGCAAGCACATTCCATCATCATGGAGCAGCATCCAATAGCCGTAATAATTGAATTTATTCCAGCTTTCTTTTCCTTTTTTGGACACATTTATCGATAACTTGATTTAAGCTGACTGCCAATACAGATTGGTCCGCGCATCAAGCGAATGACAAACTGCACTATACTATGTGACAGCTGCCTGGGCATACGCACATACATATGTATGTACAAAGTTACGTAAGTATGTAAGTATATATGCATGTCTGTACATATGTCGCAGCCGGTCTAGTGGTGCTAGGTCTGCCATTAGTGGTGCTAGCTGGTGGGTGTTGGCCATCAATCTACATGCTTGGCATTCATCATCCAAAAAACAGAGTCAGATACAAATATGGCGACACAGAACCCATTTGCAAATACCTACTCGTATGCTACATACACAAACACACATACATGCGTGTGTACGCTCGACTATGTACATATGTGTATATAAACAAAAAAAACAACAATAAAAAAAAAAGAAATCGGTGGCTTTTGTCAATTGGTATTCCCATCGTGCGAATACTGGTGCTGTCTAGTGAGACCATGTAGCAGGAGACTGGGCCGAATTGGATACAACGGAAGGGGGCACTGTGGACTGTGGACTGGAACTGGGACTGGGACTGTGGCTGCTGATGCTGTTGTCAAGCGTAAAAAAGCGTCATTGAGATGTCAACTGTGAAAAGTGCGACCGGGTCCCGGTCCCGGCAACATCCATGTGGTGAGCCAATAAATATCGTGTTTAAGCCAACACCCAAACAAAGTGATGCGAAAATAACACAGCGACACAGCGTCGGGCCAATCGGTTCGGCATGGGCGTTGCGGCCCCGGACAGTGGGCCAGGGTAACAGGGGGTGCGGCTTTTGGCCATTGTGTACGCACATGGCAAACAGTGTGAAGGCGTTGGAGCATAAACAGTTTTTGACATTGTCAGGGCCCAAGACACATGCTAATGCTTGACTGCCTGACTGCCTCGGCCACGCACACCCACTCCATGCTGTGTGTGCGCATGTGTGTGTACGTGTGTGTGTCAGCTTTGTTTGCCGCTCACGGCTTGTCCAGCCAGCCATAAACGTTATCTGCTCATTGCGACAAATGCATGAATAGTTGCGCCTCATGCTTACGTTACGAGTCTCGGAATACCCTGTATTCCGCAACAAATGGGCAAAAGGCTGTCAACTTTGACCTCAGTGATAAGCAAAAGCTAATTTATTGTATGTGTTTGTATGTTGTCTGTGGGCTCAAGTCGAGTGGATTTTGCACAGTTTAGACAATACAAATCAAATTAAATTATCTGATATTAATTTCAAGAACTGAACTGGTTCGAGGCATACATTTCAGTTTGTTACCTCCTCTGAACAACATCTTTTAAACAAACCGAAACCAGAACCAAATCATAATTCAGCCAAACTCTTTTCATGGATGTGGCAAACCAGGCTCAAGCGCCGAACCGATAGATAGGGCGTTGGTACAAACCGTGTTTTTGGTTAAGCAATATAAACATAAATATCTTGTAGCTTGAATCATTCACCAGAAGTTCTCACACTCACGACCTCTAGCACCCACCCACAAAAATTGACTGTTCTACAGGGTATTTACAGATCAAGCAATTTCACTTGTTTTTCCAAAACTTATGCTAAAGTGGACAAAGGCGTAACCATGGACACTTTTCAGTTAAACAAATGTTTGTCACTTGGCAATTTCTATACACACAATAGCCAACTATATACACCTAATTTCCTTATATATGTATATAATAAATAAATACAAGAACATATATATATATAAATAAAGATATATATGTATACATATATATAGTATATGATAAGACCCAATAAATCTGTTGATTTTATAGCCTCGCCGGGATTCACGTTTGTGGCTGCGCCTTTGACTTTATGGAGTCCATTCCGTGCCAGAACGTGACATGAAAGCTACGGCCAACTACATAGCACCCGGACACTGGCATGCCGTTGTAGCCGTGTGAACCGATTTGTCATTATTATTGGAGACACACGGTAAAGCGGCCATAAAAGCGATGCATGCAACACGCTGCCAACAACAACAAATGATAAGCCACACGCGCTCTTATGGGGCACAAAAGTCGAAACGTTTACAAACAGCTTAAAAATTGAACGTAACGTCGCGACGCTTGTGGCCAACATGTGTACACATACATGCGCATTTACAGCACATACTATTCCTGTATATAGTGGAGCTTACGAGCTTAGCACTCACGACAACACCGAGTTTTAATACCCTATAACACTAAAATGGCTTTTAAATGGTAAAAAAAAATTGTTTTAATGTATGCTAAAAGCAGATAGTAGATTACCCAATCGATAAAGAGAGGGAATGAGAGTGAGAGAGAGAGAGAGAGAGAGATGGAGAGGGAGTAAGGGGTAAGCAGATTACGAGGGAGAGTATTAAAGGATCTGAGACTCAAAAATATTTATAGAAATAGCTGACTGAGAACGAATTACAAAGTAAAAAAAGTGTAAAATGCAAAAAATAGAGCGAGAGAGAAACAGAGAGCAAGAGTGAGGAAGAGTTGTTAAGAAAGAAGCAGGTAGAGTGATTTCTCCATAAAGAGCTTTCTCTATGATATAAAGGTCGGGCACACGCAGTAAAACATTTATTTAAATTTATCAATAAGACCACAAGTCAGCACAAGTTAGAGCTCTACAACTTTTCAGAGTATCTCTCAGTGGACGTTCGCTTTAGTGGCATAGTTTAAGTCACAACTAGTAAAAGTTGTCCAGTTGGGAGTGCCTGGCGAGATACCCTAAGCCTTGCGCCAGGCTATCATTACCAAAGTTCTAGCATCCTTCTATACATACACAAACACACAAAAACTCACAGACAGATGCACAAGCACGCACGCCTCAATCTGTACATATGACAGGTACCTTTAAAAATGAACTTGTTTTTTTTTGAGGGAATGGGGGAGTTCTATATTTACCATACGAAACTCGACCATTAATAAAAAATGAAATACTAAATTCGGTATAAATAGCTCTTAAAGTTTTCGAGTTATGCTAAAAAGCCCATATCTCAATATCGATATTAATCAATAATATGGAAATTTGGAAATATATTGAGAAAATTGTAAACTTGTTCTGCAGATGCTGTAAATAGCTTTTATAGTTTGCGGGTAACGTATATTTAAAAATCGATATTTATCGATAATATGTCAATTCTTTAGCTCTTTAAATATAAGAGACAGACACGGCTAGATTGATTCAGCTCGACATACTGGGAAGACTCTGCCTTCTGCCCGTTACATACATGTGCCCAACCCTATTATACCCTTGTCTACCCATTGCCAATGGGTATCAAAACCTTTTTAATTGACCGCTTAACATTGACAGTCACAGCTGGCCTGCTGGATGCTGTACAAGGTTTTATGGAAATCATCAGAAATCAATAAAAATTGTGGATTGTGGCATTGGTATTATTGGCATTGAAATCGGTTTATTGTGGCGAAACCTTGAAAACAAACTATTTTTGAAAAAAATAACAGCTGTTCAACTGATTGGGAAATAAATAATAATAATCATAATAGTTGAAATATAAGTTCGCGAAACTTTGTTTTTCTGAGAACCTTCGTAAATGTACTTTATGTTTATTTCTTATTAATAAATATTTAACCTATTCAAATTTATCAAAACTACAAAAAAATTAATAAAACGAAAAAACATTTCATTAAACAAGTAAATCCACACCTGGGTTATAAATAAATACAAAATCCCTTTCACGCAAAAAAAAAAGAAGGCCCATTGCCAAATCTCGAGTTGATGCGTTGAGGGCTGAAAGTTGGACTTGGAAGTTGACGTTGCGGGCTATTGGATGTTGATTGCTGTCAGTTTTTGCAATTGAGGCACTGTGCGAGGCACCTGCATTTGCGTATGTATGTGTACATATGGCCGAGTCTAAGCTGGATTGGACATTCGGCGTGCATTGGATATGAGTGTGTTGCCGGCTCGGTGAATAGTCGTCAACAGACTATGTGCAGGGCATTAATTGCAGGCAACACAAGACGGGCCCCAAAATGTATGCAACGCTTTGTGGCAGCTTGTTATACACGCACTCGCGTTGCGTGCCACATGCCTTTGGGGGTTACCAACTTGAGCGGCATGCACGGCAACTGCAATTGCAAACTGAGTCGAAGCTTAGTTTGTAACCAAATCAAATCATATAATGTGTGCTAGAGTTTGCTGCCACATGCCACACGCCACACGCTCTCTCTCTCTCTCTCTCTCTCTGCGTGCTGCCCCTTGCTGTCCCTGGCCATCTGTTTAATTAGTTGCAAGCGAATTTGTATTCAATTGCGCTGGCAACCGTTGGCAGCATTTTCCATTTCATAACATGTCATGGTCAGGCCATAAATTATGCTGCCAGGCGAGCAACGTGCTCGCCCGGACTCTTGGCTGACAGCCGGGGAGGGAGGGGGAGGGGGGGGGGGGTGGGGCGGCCACTGGACATCATCATCATCATCTACTCGACAGAAGCGTGCCGTAAAAGGCCGAGGCTACTGATACTGGGTTATGGAGGGGTAACAGCCGCTTGCCACATCAAATTTACACCTAACAAACTTCATAACAAAGTCATAAAAACCCTTCAGACCCCACACACACACACACACACACACACACACACACACATACACAGCCTCCACTACAATATCCACATAGGCCATAAAAATGTACATAAGCTTCACAGGCGGCAAACGAAACCGGAAAATGGCAGCAAAGTGCCTGGCTAAAAGCAAAAATGGAAAGCCAAGTAACTAGGTGATAGGTAGATGGAATTGCCGTCTCTTTAAACAAGTGTATCCTCTGCATATTGCCGCGCACGTTGCACGTCCGACCGCCTACATTTGTTGACCATATTCCACATCCGGCGATTGCTCACTCGTTCATATGCTGCTGCCCAAATATGCATATGAATATAAAACTATTCGGGCATTTGGCAGAGCAGAGAAAAACTTTCCCAAAACACATAGATAGTGGGCCGGACAGGGTCGAACACCGGACTGACTGCAGCAGCAGGTTTAGTGGCCAATCTTTTAGCAGCACCCGACCAGCAGGTCATGTGCCAAGGGCAGGGCACGCCAGTTTTAGTTTCAGTTACCATGTTGGGGTTTCTATTTACGGACTAGGTTGCGGGACTGAGCCTGTGCCTGGGCCTGGGCCTGGGCCTGGGCCTGGGCCTGGGCCTGGGTTCCCATGTCACCGAGCCTGTAATGTATTCTAATTGAATGTTGAACTTGACCAGCACGGAACATATGCAATTGCTGCTCACACTAACACAAACACACACGCCCATACACAAACGCACACACACACACACACTCATACTCAAGCACAGCAGTTGGGAGCTAGCTGTGAGCACGTGTCGTTTATTTTTTTACAACATTACCTCAACACAAAATTTAGTTTCGTGCGTGACCCTTATAAAAATAACAATTCCAAGCAAAAAAAAAGAGGAAGAAGAAGAAAAAAAAACAAAAGACCTTTCAACAATTTTATCACATTTTTACCGATATATGTGCTCAGTATTTTGTAGTAACAAGATTATATGTTGCCTTTTAAAGCTTACCGAGTTGAGACCTCCTTAAATCCTTATTTTAGTATTTTGGTATAATAATATTCACCTTGAGCTGGCCACGCGCAGGACCTTGTGTACATTTGTATCGAATATTGCGACCCACTAAAAAAGTAAACAAGTCGAAAGTTCCCGACTAGGAGATACCCTGGAGCAAGCGGACTTTACAAGAATTTCGTCTTTCTTTCGATTTCTTCTCTTTGAGCCACGCTTTGAAAATGCACTCCCAAACTTTCAAAGCAACCTCCAAAATTTTCATTAGACCCTTCTTACCCCTTTTCAAAGGGTTTAGTGTATTAAAAATTGTGTTGCCCCGCGAACATACCTATTTAGAACTAGGTAAATAAACTATTGGCGTAGAGTTTTTCTGCAGTTTCGGTTACGTTTTAATGAAACTATTCCGCATAAAATGTGAAATTCTGATGGGTCATTTTGCCCAAAAACCAACATACAGCATTTTGCAATGCGGTGCGCAAATGTTTGAGCTACGTTTTTCAGATGGATTGTAATTTTATTGAAACCCATTGCCCAGCCACCGGACATGCCGCTGCAGTTCCCTGCTCCCATCTACGCTTGTGCACATTGATTGCATTGTGCAATGCGCGCGAATTCCAAATATACATACAAACATACGAGCTCGAAACCCCAAAGAAACAAAAAAAAAAAACAATTCGGCAAAAATGGCATCGCAGCAAATGCAATTACCATAACAAATCAAATATTTTATTGCTTTAGCCAAATGGTCAAAAAGCGAAAAATCCGAAAACAGCAAGCGTCAAATTTCAATTTTAAAGAATGCAAACAAAACGTATCCGCATTGAAAATTTGTATGGCCAGACTGCCGCTGTGAGGGCTAATGCCACATGCTACATGCTACACGCCGCATGCCACATGCTAGATGCCACATGGCGTTTGGCGTTTGGCAGCGTTTGGCGTTTGGCACATGCACAAGAATAACAAAATCCCAGCATTTCACATGTCGATTTAAGATCCTAAATTCGACAATATGTTAGAACATTTAAATTTTGATTGAAATAAATTGCGAATATTTTTATCAATACGCAGAACGATACATCACTCGGAAGGTAACAAAAAAATAAATAAAAATACAATTGCGTTTGATGACGTCAACACTGACATTGAAAACGTTTGTTCTACAGTTTTTATGTATACCCTTGCCAAGGGTATTACCATCTGAACATACACCACACAAGGGCTGTCAAAAGCTTGATACCATAATCGAACAAATGGAATCAGGCAATAATAATAATACTACTACAATTAATATACACAAAACTTGCACATAAAAGTCATGAAGCACAAGTGGGAGTTCTCTAGTCGAAAGTGCTCGACGAAAAGATACCTTAACCCTTAGAAACATTCCAGCTATTTTCTACAAGAACGCAGGCCATAATTTGGCAGCAGAAGTGTCTACCAAAAGCACATAGGGTCTATTTTTCGGAATGAGATTTTTAAATTTTTGCAAGCGTATCTAAAAAGCGAAATATTCATAGAATGTATATACTATATATCTACCCACATGCCAAATGTGGGGCACATAGCACTTATAGTTTTCGAGATATGCTTAAAAAACCATGCCTCAAAATCTATTTTTATCGATTTACCAAAAAGGGGTAAGGATATGGAAGAAAACGATAGACTTTTTGAGCAAGGAGTCTGCGCTTATAGTTTCCAAGAGACAGGCAAAAGGACATCAGGAGAACTAGATCGATTCAACTCAAGAAGAAGATGGCAAACTAATCAGCCGCGTGTTAACTTCGATGCACTTGTTTTTAAGATTAAAATCTAAAAATTGATAGGAAGCCGGCTAGAAAATACCACAAAACGGCAGCCTTATTGCCCAATGGCGAAATGGCGCAAAGTTGTTTTTAAGCCTATGAGCTGTGGCTGCTGACGCCCACGCCAGGCCACAGGATTTAGCCAAGCCCCGTGCCTCATTCCTAATGCCGCATGCCCCATGCCGTGGCCAGCTGCTTGTTGTGGTAACTGGCTAAGCATCGCTGAGCTGTGCCCAGTTCCTACGGAACCCTGCCGGACTCTGTGCAGCTGCAGCTGCAATTGCAACAAAAACAAAACGTTGAAACCACCAAACACCAAATGCTGTCAGCCAAAATGGAAGGACTGCAGCGGGCGCCCGAGGCTGGCTGTGGAGTCATCGGATGTGTGGGAGGTATCAGCAACATTGTTGGTAACGCTGGAGCAGAGCGCAACTGCTGCCAGCTGTTAAAGTTCACACACACAGCTTTTTAGCCATCCCCTCCACTGCATGCATGTGTCTATCAGTGTGGCTGTGCTTGTGTATGTGTGTGTGTGTTTGTGTTTGTGTGAATGCTGCTGTTCATTTGCGCATCTAATGAAGCTGAGCGCTGCAAATGTGCGTGGGCGGTTAACGACTGTGGCTGTTTCTGTGGCTGTGGCTGCCGTCGCGTCGCAAAAGTTAGCCAAGCAGAGCGACGCCGACGTCGAATCCAGCGCTAAAACATAACGTTCCATTAGAGATGAGCTGATAAACATGCATCCAGCAGAAGGAGTGGCTAGGACAACAGCCGGCCAAACACAGCAGACAGGCGACAAAAATAAATCAAATTCATTTGTGAGTTACTCAACACTAAATGGTAATAAATTAAAAAAAAAACTCATCCCAATTTCTGAATATTGCACATATACATATAATATGGACACTCCCTGCATTGTATATAATTTGTATTAAATATTTTCTAACTATTGTTATTTACTCATTGGTGAGTTACACAACTCTAAACGGTATAACATTTCAAAATTGCACTAACAAAGCTCATTTACCACATTTAATTGAATTTTAAAATAGAGTAAAATTAAAAAAAAAAGATTTTTAACTTATTTGTGAGTTACACAACACTAGTACAACATTTAAAAAAAAGCGCAGAAAAAAACAATAAAGCCAAGTTTGATTTAGTTTTCATTATAGATTAAATTCTATAAAATGATTATTTACACATTTGTAAGTTACTCAACACTGAACGTTAATAGATTTGAGAAGAGCTCAACACACTTTTTTTTTTTTTATATTGCGCTGACACAACACGGGTACTCCCACATTTAATTTAATTTTTATTATAGATAAGCACGTCACTAGCTAAGTTGAAAATAAGCTAAAAGCATGTGTTGATTTGATTTTAATATCATTTTGATACGATTTTGATAACAGTCGTTTAGCTAGGAAGATGGCGCGAATAGCTGTTCTTAATCAATCTTACTGCAGCATGGAATTCTAATGTATTTATTGCTATCCGATTCGAAACTTTAACATGACTTTTTTCAAAAATGGTTTGGCTTTAAAAAGAAAATAGCTTTGATAGAGACTCAGCCTCAAAGTTTTAACATCTTGATATCTTTTTCTAACCATATTCGAATGAAGCCAACTTTGGCGAAAGATCAAATGTAGCCCCCGAATAAGATATAAAAATATATAGCGCTTTCAATATTTTCAGTAGATCGGGTAATTCAAAATATATATATAGTATTCAGCTCAAAACAAGATTAAAGCCCAAAATTGGGTTTCTTGGGCCTGGAAAACTAACTAACTTGCCATAATTTTGGGCTTGCAGCACTGTTGTAATTTATTGCATAAAACATGAAAATCTAGTCTTAACGAAAAACATATCGTATGCTGCATTTGAAATTTATCCATGAATATAAACATTTATTCATTTTTTTATAATTAAAACATGACCAAAGAGAATATGCACAAAACAAGCATATTAAGTACAAAAAAAGGAAACGGTAACACTGCAAATGACATCTGCCTTGGAGCTGAATTGATGCATTGTTACACCTTATACACAAACACACACAAATATATATATATATCTATATATATACATAGAGCAGGGGACAGAGCTGATTGTAATTATCATGAGTGTGTGCCTCGGCTTAAAGTAAAATTCATGATTGCAGCAGCCTTTGTACATTTCGTTGGTATCTTTTTTTTTCTTTTTCGTTTTATTTTTGTTGTTTCTTTTTTGAATCGCCAAAAGGGAGCTGCCGTCGCTTGTCGCCTGCCCAGAGCTGTCCTGTACACACACACACACACACACACAAAACCATTTAAATGCGTGCGTGTTTGTGTGCGTATGTGCATGCATTTGTGCTTACATGTGTAAATGTAAATGTTGCGTGTGGTGTGTGCGCGCGAGCTCGCGCGTGAGAGTGTCTGTGTGTGTGTGTGTGTGTGTTAGCAATTGCTGTTTTGTTGTTGGCAGTTTGCGTGGTTTTTGTTTTTGTTTTTGTTTGTTGTTTTGTTATTGTTCGCACTGTTCTTGTTGTTGCATTTTGTGTTTTGCAGCCCCCTAAAAAATTTCACAGTTTCTTGTTTTGGATGGGTGACCAGCGCAGCGTCGCGTGTGGTTGGCCGTACGACAACAACAGCATTCAAATTTGAGTGTGCTGCACACACAGACACACACACACACACACACAGACACATACATACAGAAAGCTCTGGCACTCAAATACAATAACAAATTAGAGGCACAAAGGATTTAGCATGTGCCATGGCTTAGCTCTGCGGTTGTGCCTGCAGGCAACGCTCCAACCCAGCCCCTACCCCAACTCCATTTAACCCCCCCCCTTAACTGCCCCCCCCCCCTCCTTCACGGTGCTCATCATTCGCTCGCTGGACGCGTTGTTGCTGTTGTTTATGCGTGCAAATTGCGTTCCAGGCCCGGAACTGCGTGCAACACAGCGAAGCATAGCCTCTCCCAAGTATTCAACTTAAAGCGGGCATTACCCGCTATTACCCCGTTAGTTGCTGAGCAAAAACGAGCACTAGCCGGAAGAGTTACAATGGAGCGGTATATGGGTCTGGGTCAGGCTTTGGGTTTGAATCTGGGCATGTGCCTCTAGGTCGTTGGGAATACGTATGTGTACATATATATGTGTGTGGGAGTCCGAAACGCTTTCGCATCCCAGGCGCGCGCAAATTTCCTAAGCTTCTTTAAGCGGAAAGTTACGAGCAGAGCGGCAATAACAAAAGCAACAGCGATGACAGCGTACACACTGTGAAAATTAAACGAAAGTCCAAGGTGGCAATGGACTGAACGAGCTGGGTTGCCACTCCCAAGGATAATACCTACATATATAGCAAGTACGAGTAGAGCAGTCGGGGTGTGCTCGATAATAAGGTACCCTGTATTCAGCGCCGAGCTGGCGTCACCAAACATGCAAGTTTTTGAACTCTATTATATTAAGAATGGGTTTTTTTTTTGGAGAAAGAGGGAATTTCCAAAACAATTGAAATGCTCATAAGCTTCTAATTCTCTAGCTGTGCCTAAAAAGCCAAATCTGAAAATCGATATTTATCGATATTATTGAAATGCGAGAAGACATCGAAAAGAGAAATAATTAACGCATTCTGCATATAAGATATGATAAATTTGAGGTCTAGAATTTGCAGTTTCGAGAGAGACTCGATTAAACAGACAGGACATGTTGATAGACGGACATGCAGACGGGCAGGCGGACGGATAGACAGACGGATAGACAGACGGATAGACAGGCGGATGGACAGACGGATAGAAAGACGTATAGAGAGACGGATAGACAGACGGATAGACAAGCAGTCGTACAATCGGACGGACACGCCTAGATAAACTCATCTCGTCGTCCTGTTCAAGAATACGCTGTCAAGGTGTCATACCCTTTTTTTATGAATACAGGGTATACGCACATACATGCACACACCTAGAGTGACTGAAAGTTTAGGTGGAGAAGCAACTCATTTGTCAAACTTTAAGGCAGTGTAATTACTCAACTATAAGGCCAGTTTACTCGTGCTCCGGTCAAAGTTCATGTTAGTTGACCAGAAGTTAAATTGTAAACCGGGTTTGCTCAAATCCCTGCCAACGAAATTGTGTTTCGTAATTCTTAACAAAATGCAAAAATTGTTTCCCCCACAGCCGGCCACCACCATGTTAAAATGTTGATTTCATCTTTGTGACGTGTCGGCGGGAGGGGGATCGATAAATTAAATTCAAGAATTTTAAGTTATTTAAATGCATTCAATGAAATCGTTGTGCAGCACTTACTCTCAAATTGTGCGCATTTTCGAATTTTCCAAATGCCATCGTTCATCTCAGCTGCCAGCCAACGTAAGGACATGTGGCGATGGCCAACTATTTGTCCTTAAAGATTGAGCGTCTGTATTGAAGCTCAGCGAGCGGTCACATATTGAAAAGATGCTTTAAATAAACGCTGAAATTGATGACATTTTTGTAAGCTCTGCTCGATTCATAAATTCGAATCGCAAATACATATATTTATGAAAAGCCCTGTACATAAATTTTATAAAAGCTGGCGCTATGTGCTAATGCAACAGGCTTAAGATTTCTAGAGATTTAAACAATATTTAAATGACAACAAATATTCAGCTTGCACACATTGACGCATTACTGCAGCTGTCCATTGTTATCGATAGCAATTATTATCGATAATAATGTGTAATTAATTGAATTTCGAGTCAATATATTATTGCTACACATAATTCAGCATCACGTAGCAACAGCTGCCACCACACTGATGCATTAAGCGGCATAATAAATGGCTTGATGGACTGCCTTGATTGACTGCCTACCTGACTGGCTGACTGCCTGGCTGACTGACCGATTGATTGATTGACTAACTGAGATGCATGCGGGCAACAATTTAATGCCCATTTACAGCTCGATCACGTTTTAGTGCGTTAAGTTGAGTTTGCAACAGCCAGCCCTTGACTAGAAATCTTAACTAATAAGCAAAAGCGGCAACCCGCGCTCAAATGTGTGTGACAGACGTCTGTTTTTGTCGTTTTTTTTTTTTTTTTTTTTGCCCAGACCCGCTGAGCAGCTAAGTGCAATAAATGGCGTTTAACTTGACGGCTTCCGTGTGCCGCCTCGTTTCGAGTCATCAATACTCTGCCCACGGCACAGCCCAATGCATAAATCAACCTTAAACATCAATGAGGGGCCATTGCTGGCCGTTGACGGCTGACCCAGCTGCCCAGCTGCCTGCACTCCCATCATTCCATGCTCCATGCTGCACCTGATTGTGTCCTGCATTGACTTCCGTTCCAGCTCCATTTGGTGGCCGCATTGTGGTGGCACTTTGGCTGTTGGCATTAGTTTGACATTTACTTTGGCACGTCGTTAGCCGAGTGGCATGTGCGAGTCACCAGCCCACCATTTCACCATTTCACCATTTCACCCCACCCACTGTCATTGTGTGCGTGTGTGTGTGCGTTTGTGGCACATTAGAGTGCCTGCTCGGCAATTCAAATAGTTGAAATTGTTTAAGCTTGATTTAGGCGAGCAACACATACTTTGCTAGACACACACACGCACGCACATACACAGTCACGCACACATATACCTCAAGCATATTTAGCTAGCCGTGGTGGCGACAAGTTATTTGAAGCACTTTTGCCTGGTTTGCATCTTAAGATGGCACAAACCTGCTTCCACGCTTGGCTTAGGTGCGTGCAGTCTCGAGTGGTTGGTTTGGGTTTTAGCCTCTTTCATAATGTTTGCGCTGCGTGGGGCCCGTAGCACAACAAATTAAGCCTTTTAGCAAACACAAACAAAAGTCCAATTTGTTGCCAAGTTGCGATGCTGTCCAAAATGCCAAAGCCGTTAACTGGCCAACGCCTTCAGAAATGCTCGCGCATTCCACGCCTTTTAGTGCTAACCCCTCGCCCCTCGTCTCCGTCCACAACTTGACACTTTTCGGCTTGCCAAAAGTTTCCAAGAAGCAACGCCACGACTGTCTATGTATCCCTATATAACTACTATATATGTATATCTATATATATTGCTTTTAGCCACTGTCTCTACCTCTGCAGTTGCTCGTTATACCCTTCCAAAGGGTATAATACATTTCTCATGAAACGTGTAACGCGTAGAAGGAAACGTCTCCATAAGGTATATACATACATATATTCCTGATCAGCAACTAAGTCTCTAAAGATATGTCCGTATGGCAACTAGTCCTTCAGCTTGGTCTCTTTGTTGCAGTCAGCACATATGCCCGATTTTCCTAGATCGAACTACTATAAGGCTTTTAAATAGCTCCGTCTATTTGTCGCAGTTGGGACATATGGCCGAGCCGGCTGTATTAAACAATATCATATGGCTGGCATAGAAAATATATATATTTAGAAATATTAAAATTATGTTCTTGTATGAAAAACTTGTTTGTTTTTCAAGATATCTTGATATAAGCTGGCATTTATGAGTTTTTCAATCCGGTTAGATATCAGCAGGATTTAAACGACTCGGATTATCATATCATATAGCTCCATAGACAGAACGCTCGTATAATGAGATTTTATAAGGTTTTTCAAAATTGCAGTTGTTGTTTTTCAAGAAATTTGGACCAAAGAAGAGCATTTAATTGTCGGTGCGCCAAAGTTAGCCATTCATTCGTGCTCTGTTTAACTTTGATAACGGAAGGCGCTAGATTTTTGCTGATGCTGATGAAATTTTACAAATTTGAAGCGTGGAAAAATTTCATTTAAGATTTAGCTACGTCATATATTTTATGGCTGGCTTTTGGCCAGACCAAACAACAAAAACTAGTTAAGACGCATTTTAGATGAGAAGCACAAAGAAAATAAAAAAAAATAAAAATGTATATACATATGTATATGTATATAGAGCAACTACTAACTCAGTACATTAAGCAAATAAAACCGTCGTTAGCTATCAATTAACTAAATAAATGTTGTTTTGTCTATTTGTTATTCGAGTATAAATGTTTGTGTGCTCCACTGATAAAAAAAATCGAATATGACTTTTTATATAACCTGTAGCCATGGAGATTGGCTAAAAGGGCATTTATCGAGGATAAAGAGAAATACTTCAATTTAGATGCCCGTCTAGTGTACAAATATATCGCTCTTTGAGAACATAAACACATTCCCAAAACACAAATTTCTTTTTTGGGCTCAATTTTTAGTAGATGTACTCATTTAATTGTCATATATGTATATACCCTCTAATTTGTACTAACGCTCAGGCAATGAAATCAGACTTTATATAACTTTGAATTTATATAATATGGCGACAATTTGAAGCTGGGTATTTGCTACTCGTTCAAACCCGATTAAAGCTTTCCTCTTTTTTATAATATGCATTTAATTGGTGGCTTGTCAACAAAATAAATAAAATTCTAACGCATATGCAACAACATTTTGTCGAGTGTTTGGAATTTTGATTGCAACACATCGGTATTCAAGCCAAAATATTGAAAGCCATTTTATATTCAAACTAACCCATTGAATGATACAATTTTAAGCCATATTAAATGACGTAAATGTAGTTGCCCCTCGGTTGCCAGGCTGCCACAGTGCGGCGAGCACAAAGCTGTGGCGCATGCAGCAGCAGGCGAATTATGCGGCTCCATCACTAATCCCAGCCACTTTTGGGCAGATTAGGAATAAAAGCGCTTGAAAATATAACAATTACCAGCCCACTAGATAACAGCAATCCTGTGACAAAATACACACACAGGATTGGGCATTGTGTGCCTGTGTCCGTCCGCTTTTAAGCCCATTTGATAGGAGCGGCAGCCTTTAATAGAACTCTGTCTGATTTGCATTAAATTATTCGCGACTCTTTGGCACCGAACCGACTCTCTGTGAAGTTGCAAGGCGAAAAGTGTAGCAATCAAATCAAATTTCTAGACACCTGCAGAAATATAATCAACTCAAAAGCAGAAAAGATAGCAAATTCTGGCGACAGGAATCCCATTTTTTGTTCTTTCCATTTTTATTCTGCTCGTTTCTCGCTTCGCCTCTCACATGGAAAACATTTGCAGCACTTTTTGCGCTTCCCTCAACGCTTCTCACTTTGGACACATGTCAGGCAGTTGCATAAGAAAGCGTTTGAGAAAATGTTTAGCATTTTTTTTGTTCTCACTCTCAGCATTTTTCGCTCTGGACACGCGTCGAGAATTACTTTTTTTTTTTTCAATTTTTAGCTTCTCATATGGCTTTCGAGAACTTTTCCAATTTTTAGCAATCACTTCTGTCATCGCTTCTCACATTTTGTAGTATATTTTAGATGCAGTTTTAGCTGCTCCCTCTTCAGCATTTCACTTATTAGGGCCAGTATTTGGCGCATTTGGCCCACTGTAAAGCAGCTAATCGAAACAAACACGAGCACACGCCACACACAGGTGCCGCTCGATTCAGTAATGCCATGTCCATGACTAATCCCAAATGGTTTCAATTGCCCTGGGAACCGGCATGTAATCATGGCAAATTAGTCCGCTTAGCGTTTATTTGCGCAGAGAATTCGTCAGCTCTTTGTTGGGTTGCCAGGCGCGTTGCCAATTGTGGACACTCGCCTCAATCAAAATGTGGCGCCAAAGCAACCGTGTCGTCATCGGATTTATGATGGCCGTACAATCAGTGCCGTGATCGTGCCAGACCCGGCCGTGTGAACAGGCGTGATCTTAGCTTTGCTTAGCTTACCCGTCCATCAAGATGGTCGCTGAAGCAGGGAGAGGTGTTGGTGGCCACGAGCACTGGTTAAACAAAAGTAGGCGCTATGTAAACTTTCGCACTTGGACAGATTTAAGATGAACGCATCTACAAGATACGGCGTAACTGCGACGTAGACGTTTAGTAGGCCAACGACTGCGAGAGCACACGGTATAAGCCAAACTGGAGGACAGCTTGGAGGCCTGCCAGTGGCAACAACAATCTCAACAACAACAATCTCAACAACAACAAAATCAAAACAACAGCATACAAAATGACCAAGCCAGAGGAAGAGCAGGAAAGTGTTAAATCATCCGCAGACACACCCCCCACAAAAGTACCAGATCAACCAGCAGACTTTGAGACAGCCATCGATGCGGCCGGCTTTGGCATGTTCAATATATTGCTGATCCTGGTGGCCGTGCCGGCTGCAATGGGGACAGTTTATGAAACATCGACCATGTCGTATATACTGCCCAGTGCCGAATGTGATCTGCATTTGAGTCTCATCGATAAGGGTGTACTGAATGCGATCACATATGCGGGCATGATATCATCGGCCATCTTTTGGGGTTATGTGGCCGATACGAAGGGACGCAAAAAGCTGCTCGTCTATGGCTATTTGGCGGATACGATTTGTGTGCTGGGCGGTGCCATCAGCCAGAATGTGGTGCAGTTAATGATCTTCAAGTATTTGGGCGGCTTCATGTAAGTGCCAATTAACTAAATACGCCCCAAATACGATGTACTTTGATGTACATCCTCCTAGTATGAGCGGACCCTTTGCGGTGCTGATGACCTATTTAACGGAGCTGCATGGACGACAATATCGTCAGCGGATTATGATGGCAGTTGGCATTATGTTTTCGATAGCAACGCTCAGCTTGCCCGGCCTGGCTATGGGCATATTGCCCCAAACCTGGGATATTCACATTTTGGGCCTGTCATGTAAGTAAATTTAACCCCCCCCCCCCCCCCATGTGCTGCGCTGCCTGCCCTTGACGAATATCCGTTGAGGGCATTTCACGTTGTTTTGTCAGCTAAGCTAGTTGCACACAGTATATACTTACATACTATCTGATAATGCTGCTGATAGCAGCCACTTTTATCTGATATAACTGGACGTACATAACCCAAACAGCTGATACAGCTACAGCTGCTTGTTTTGGTTGGGTTAGCAAGTGGTTTGTTTACACACTTTACAAGTCCCATAAAGCGGTAGCATAATAAACATTCATAACAAATTTATAACCTATTTGAAAAGAAGTTATCTCAAGATTGAATAAAAGCTAGAATTTCTAGCTTAAATTGACTTAGCAGCTAAAATTGCAAAGTGTTTCAGCTATTTTTAGGCATCTCAATGACATGCTTATTGCCAAATTGTGTCCATATAGCTTATTCAGCCATTTTTAGCTACTTTTAACATCGAATCTCATATATGCCTAAAAGGCAGTCGAACCAAAGACGAACCCAACAATTCTATACCAAATGTTTTGCTTAACGCTTTCAAAGTAAAATCTTGAAAAAAAAATATTCTCAGCCCCAATCATTGCATTTATTTAAGCATATTTGGTAAATGCCAATTTTGGGTAGAGATCAAATATATCCAACATATTATTATCTACTTGTTAACAAAATGTCTGTAGATTTGCAAAAACTAAATCAACTTAGTGACATATTAAGGTTATATTTGTTAGTCATTAATATAAACGTTCATGTTAGGCGGCAGAGCACGCATGTTAAATAAATAACAGGTTCACATGAAAAAAAAAACAAGATTTTATCTTATATACTAAATGATAAGAAAATTATTTAAAGTTACAATTGAGTTGCTTTCTCAATGAAAATCTCTCTATGTCAAATATAATTAAATATTTAACAAGAACTTAAATTTTGCGCTTGCAGTGCATGCTTGGCAGGTATTTGTGGCTGTCAGTGCATTGCCCAGCATCTTGAGCTGTGCACTGTTCCCCTTCTTTCCCGAGAGTCCCAAGTTTTTGATGTCACGTGGACGAAACAAGGAGGCACTGGAAGCCTTCAAGTTCATCTATGCCTTGAACACACGTCAGCCGCGCGACGCGTTTCCCGTGAGTGAATCGAATGGAAAACCTCAAATATAATAAAAACTAAGCAACTGTTCGCAGATCAAACAGCTGGCCAATGAAGTGCCCGCTAAATCAGAACCGAAGCTAGACGTTGTCGACAAATCGCAGCCCAAGGAAGTCGCTGCCGAAGCGGACGTGGAGCTGGCCAGCCGGCCAAGGAGTTCGCTGCATTCGGGTCTACTGCAGCTGCGACCGCTATTTGTCAAACCCTATTTGGGTCTCTCCCTTTGGGTGTATCTGTTGAACTTTTGCGTTCTCCTGGGGTAAGCGTCAGACAATTTCACATGAACTTGGCTAATCCCAACCAATTGGCAGGCAGAACACGATGCGCTTGTGGCTCCCACAGCTGTTTGCCTCCATCAACGAGTACGAGCAGCTGGCCAGCAGCCAGCAGCCGGAGTCCGGTAGCACAAGCATCTGCAACATTGTTGAGTACAGCGTGAATCGCACACAGCGACAACTGGCGGCAGCTGCCCTTGATGATGATCCACTGGCCGTGTGCACGGTCAATGTAAGCGCCGCAAGTTACACCAACAACTTAATTGTGGCCGCCGCTGGTTTGGTTTCCTATACCCTGGCCGGTGTCCTGGTCAATCTGGTGGGCTTTAAGCGGATCATGTGTGCGTAGCAAAATCATCTCATCTCGATTTTTCTCTAGCTATTTATTTTGCTTTTATTTGTAGCCATGTGTCTCTTTGCCGCCGGCTCCTGTGCCCTGGGCATGTACTGGTCGAGCTCATCTCTGACCACCGTGGCGCTTGCCTCCGTGTTCGTTAGCATGGGCAGCATTTCGAGCACATCACTTATAAGCGCCTCCCTCAGCATGTTTCCCACCTCATTGCGGTAGGTGTAAGATCGCCATTCTCTCACTCTCTCGCTGTCCCTCATTCTCGCTGTCCCTGTCTCCCTTCTGCTCTCTTACGCACTCTATCTCTATCTCATTCTATCGATCTTATTCTCTCTCATCCTATATCCCTCTCTCATTCTCATTCTATCTCGTTCATTCTCTCCTTCTCAAGTTCTTTCATTCTCACTTTAATTTGTTCTTTCCCATTCTATGTCTCTCATTCTCTCGTTCTCGTTCTATCTCTATCTTAATCTATCCGTCTCTCTTATTCTATTTTTCTCTCAATAAAAAGAGAGACTCTCTCATTCATCCTACCTCTCTCATTCTCTTTCTCATTTTCTTTCTCATTCTCTTTCATGCTAACTTTCCCATTCTTCTTCTCATTTTCTCACATGCTGTCTCCCCCTCCTCTCTCTGCTTCGTTCTAGCACTGTGTCATTCTCTCTTTTATTCTGTCTCTCATTCAGTTTTTCTCTCTCTCATACCTTATCATTCTCTCTCGCTAACTCTCTCCCTCTCCCTCTCTCTCTCTCTCTCATTCCTTCTCAGTTTCTCCCTCTTCCTCATTCTACCTCTTTCCCATTTTCTCCCATCTCTCTCTCACTCTCTCTCTCGCATTCTCTCTCTCATTCCCTCCCATACTATATTTTCCTCTCGTTTTCTGACCTAGAAATTTATCTTCCGACAGCACAATGATCGTATCGCTGAGCATGATGGTTGGTCGCATGGGCTCCTTGGCGGGCAACATATTTTTTCCGGCATTGATGTCGATGGGCTGCTTGCCGCCATTCCTTATGGTCAGCGCCTTTATGTTCTGTAAGTTGTTAATTGATGTTGTTTCAATTCCATCAATTGTCACACTTGTCTCTACCTTTTAGGTGCCTGCCTCTTGGCCTCATTTCTGCCCGTGAAAAACAAAGCCGTACTGAAGTAACCCGATATCCATATTCATTAACACAATTTCCCACAATCAATTTACTAACGGATTGCTCTATATACATATATAGTTAGTTTTTAGTTTTATTTCTGAGTTTTTCTCCTATATTTTTTTTTTGTTTTTTATTTCGCTGCTATTAAAACTTAATTTATTACAAAATGAATCTTGCAACTGCTTGTCAATTTCCATAAACTTTGTGCCTGACACTCCTTAATTGCAGTCACTTATTAATTCCTGTTCTGCTACGCATACATTAGTGTGAACAGGCGGCAAGCCAGGAGACTGGTGAAAGGAAAACAAACAGGAAAAAGAAAGTTTTCCAACGTTGTTCAAGAAATGGCAAAAAACGACGATAGCCGTGTAATTGAGTTGATAACTGCGACTAGCAAAGAATTTTAATCAGCTTTTTTGAAAACATTTTCGACTCGTATCTGTTAGATCCCTCTCTGGCTTAAGTGCTTTTTTGAATAGAAGGTAATACACAATTGCAATTTATACAACGAATGACAGGGCATTAATCTGAGCAAATTACAAACAAGGCCATGAACCGGTTTCGCACAGAATTCATTCGTGAATTGGCAACACAACTTCTTAATGAAACACTAATAATAAAAGCATGAACAGCTATAAATCTTACTATATGTCATGAGAATCGCATAGTAGGTCAGTATTAAATAATAATTTTTTATTGGCAGCGCAGTGGACAGTAAACTAGGTTTGCGTTTGGTAAAGGGGAACATACATACACAATACGTATGTGCATACACATCCATAAATACATGCCTATATACATACATACATTCGTACATACATACATACATATGTACATTCATGCATGCAGACATACATTCATACATACGTTCATGCATGCAGACATGCAGACTTGCATACATACATACATACATACATACATACATACATACATACATACATGCATACATACATATATACGTACATACACACATACATACATACATATATACATACATACATGCATGTAGACATAGATTTACACATAGAAACAAAAATACAGTTTCTCTGATTGCCAACATAGCATATTATTTTAACAATTGTAATCAAAGCATGAAAATCTGTAAATATTTAGTTTATGAGAATCGCATAGAAGAGCTCTATTCAAAATGAATTTGTCAAACAAGTTGATTAAATTTGGTCTGCGCAGACCAAGCTTTCATCTGTAAATTCTAAACAGTTTTTCCCCTACTTTCCCCTACAATTTGCCAGCCAGGTAGCTGAATTTTCCGTTAATATTAAATGCAAGAAATTTTTATGCAGACCTTAGAATAGAATAAAACGATATATTTTCATAAAGTTATTGCTCACTAGGGCATTCCAAGAATCTTTAAAAAATGTCTTTAATCATTTTTTATGTGGAGCTCTAAGGTTTTGAGTATGAAAACCTTGGAAAATGCATTTGAAGTCGGTGATGAAATATTTCACAATCAAGCAGTCAGTCAGTCAAACAAAATACACTTCTGTTACATTCGAGTAGAATTTGAACCCGCAATTCCCATTGCTCGGTAGCCTTAATGACTCCGTAACTTTTGCAGAAAATTTATGAGTTGCTCAAAACAACTGTTGCAATTTATAATGGTCTCGGTCAGATAAGTAGTTGCCTAGTTAACGAATGGAATATTTTTAGTAAATCCAACAGATTCCAACCGCTTGCTCTACATTCCACATAATAAGTGCTACGATAATTTGCAACTATTGTTATCGTCATCAGCTATCTCACTCTCTCTCCCTTTCTGTCTGTCTCTGTCTCTCTCTCTCTCTCTCTCGCTCTCTCGCTCTCTCTCTCCTTGCTCATATATCTTGAGCACGCTCTCTTGGCTGCTTTGGGTGATATATGAGCCGATTCGTGAACGTCAGCCCGCCAGCTCGCCAGCCCAACGCTAGCTAAATGGAAATGTTAATTATCTGACAACGGAAACGCTTTAAGTTAATGTGAGCTGGCAGCAGGCCGCTGGCATTTAGAAGGCCCCTGTCTGGCGGCGAGCTCCTAGCCAAAGATTCCAGCTGCATGAAACGGGAGGAGCTTCTAGATGTGCGACGGATACGACGTCAGCTTGGAGCGTGATTTCACAAATGTTTGAATTCAGAGAAGCCGCAAAAAACTTTTAATTAAAAACTTGTCGCTTGACTTGCGAAAAATAGAAGGGGAATTTTGAGTGGTCCGGAGGGGGGCGGGACAGGTTGAAGCAATAGACAGTTCACCAATAGAACTGTCAATCCGTGTGCATCAGCTCAACCCGGGACATGCATTACCGCAACAGGCTGCACTCGAGCACAAAATGCAGCGATTTGCGTCACGTTCGCCGCCGTCGTCAGTTTAATCTTATCAGCGAGCATGAGGAATGGGAGCGCTCAGCTGGGCTACCTGAGTGAGTGGTTGAGCCATAAATGAGCGGAGGGCAGCGCACGACGGGCACAGTCGAGAAGATGAGCCTCAGCGACAAGGTGGTGATTGTGACGGGCGCCAGCAGTGGCATTGGTGCGGCCATTGCACAGGTGATGGCCCGTGAGAGAGCGCATCTGTCGCTGGTTGGACGCAACGTGACCAATTTGGAGGCAACGCGCGCCACACTGCAGCAGCAGCACAAGGGCATCCAGGCACTGACTGTCGTCGCTGATGTTACCAAGGATACGGATGCGATTATACAGCAGACACTGAAGCAATTCGGACGCATCGATGTCCTGGTCAATAATGCTGGCATCCTGAGCACCGGTTCGCTCATCGATCTGGACATTAATGAATTCGATACGGTTCTCAACACGAATCTGCGCGCCATTGTGCTGCTAACCAAGGCGGCAGTGCCGCATCTGCTGAAGACGAAGGGCTGTGTGGTCAATGTGAGCAGCTGTGCCGGCATTTGTCACTTCGCTGACTCACTTACCTATGGCATATCGAAGGCGGCACTGGATCAATTTACAAAAATTGTCTCATTGGAGCTGGCGCCGCAGGGTGTGCGTGTGAATTCGGTGAATCCCGGTTTTGTGGTCACCAATATACACAATCGCATTGGCATTGTGGATGAGGAATATAAAAAGGTGCACGAACGTGCCGTCAATTCCCATCCATTGGGCCGTGTCGGCGATGTCTTTGAAGTGGCCGAGGCCGTTGCGTTTCTGGCCAGCTCGAAGGCCAGCTTCACCACCGGCGCCCTGCTGCCCGTCGACGGTGGCAAGCATAATTTTACGCCACGTTAAATGACACCAAGTATTCCCAGTTGCCCCGAGGTCACACTTTCAATATTATTATTATAATTTTGTTTATTCTTTTTTTTTTGCCTTTCCTATTTTTAAGCGAAAATACATGCAAAATGCGAATTCTATTCGAAATTTAAAACGTGTGGCTTCAATTTGTGGGTCGTCGTGTCCGCAGACCAGACGACCCCAAAATGACCGTCATGGTTTGCCCTCCACTCGAACTCGCCTCGAGCTCATCAGCTTATCACGAGCAGCCGCACACAAGCATTTCAGTTAACCTAACCGCCGACTAGACCATGTCCATCATATACATATGTAATGCCTCCAGACACAGCTGACACATTGGTAATCTCAAACCTCATGCGTTTGGGTTTTCCTTATCTTAAGTCTGCACTTATCAGCCACTCACAAATAATGGGTTCTTTTTCGTTGAAGGAGAAACACGCAATGTGTAGGTCATTATTTCCCTCGCGAAATGGGTACACAATGTCGGGAATTTGACTTTGGGACAACTTTGGGATACACTTACGCCAAGCTATGGTGGATTTAAGAGTGCGGAAAGCTCGCGTAAAGCTTTAGCCGTGCACTTAACCAAGCTTGAAAGCTTTTAGTTTATTCACAGGCACAAATAAAGTTTTAACATAAAATCGGTTGCGTTTTTCTTAATTGTATTCAAACTTATTCGATCAATATTTAAGAATAGCGGTTACTTCACGCCTTAGTCAATGTTTTTTCCATCAATTTACTTTTCCACCCATTTTTCATCCATGAGAATGTTTCAATTCACACGTACTATCCTTTAAACACCTTTTCACCCAGCCGCGTGAATTGTTCGCGTTCGCTAAGTCATTATTTTAAATAGGTATTTGAAAAATATGGTGAAAGAATATTCTAATCAGCAGTTTCTAAGCTTTTCAACCATCCAAAGCAAAAGAAAAACCATCGGCAATATTCTCAGGATATCCGCGGACTATAAAGCCTTCAGCCTCTTGAGCTGCCACTCAGACCAGCTTAAAGTTAGTTTCCTTTTTTCCTTTTAAGTATCTCTCCAAAATAATGGGAATTTAACCTCAGCCCTTGGCAAATACACACACCATAAGCACATTCCATCTTCTTGTCGTGCACTTCCGACGTAAACAATCTAACTGGTTTGTAAGTAGGCTAATGCTACAGAAATTCTATGCAAAATGCTGAAACGCAAAGCAATCTTTTAAATTGCTGACACAACTTTCTAAACTTTTAGAAAAATGTTCACTTCACGTGTCTAAATTACAAATCAGAGTAAGAAAAGAAATTCAATTTGCCTTTTAAAAGATATTAGAGCTGCTCCAACAGTGCTTCTGAATGCTCAAATACTAAGCATTGTTCAACAAGATTTCGAAGCGGCGCAACCTGTACGGGGCACCATATTGAAGTGAGCTCAGGGAGCTCAATAAATGTATGGTTCCTTTTTGAGTAGAAAAAATGATACAGGTAAATAGCTATAACTATTGAGTGTTATGACAATTATGACACTTGCCTTAACTGATCTAAGCCCAATAATAGACTGGTTATTGTATATATATAATAAACATAGCTAATTTAAGAACCTTCCGGATCAACAGCTGAATTTTTTGTGAAACATTTTGTCACTCTTTCGAAGCTTGAACTTGTTGCGAATTTTAACGCCTCACAGCTGTAAAACGTGTATATCAGAGAGATTGTTTAGCCAGAAAGGACTAGAAACCAGATACATACCACGTTCTAAAGCCAGATTACTAGCAAGCAGTTAACTGAGGAGCTTCTCTTAAGATGAAGCTAAGTTTTTATGGCCACCTCCACAAGTTACAATAAATAAAATAAAACCCACATAAATAAATGCATTTAAACACTTACAATTTACAATCTGAATAGAGTATTGCACAGTCGGTTACACCTTACTGCATTATTTTAAAATTTTTTTTAAGAAGTTAAACGAAATTTGAATTATATATGTATGTAGTTAATTTTTTTTCACAACTTTCGCAATTTGAAATACTTGTGTATAATTTAATGTTTTTTTTTTTTATTGTGGCATTTGATTCAATTTTTAATTTCAAAGATTTTTTCAAAATGTACCACAATATTTATTATAATTTGATGTTTGTTTTTTCAAATTTGCTGCAATTTATTATTTGTTATTTGTTGCACAATTCTCGAATTGAAGTTGATTTTTGATTGTTTGATTTTTGAACGATTTGCTTACAACCTTTCCTTAGTTTCAACAACTTAACTGATGCTGAAAGTCCAGTACAAAGAAGCACTGTTGGAGCAGCACTGATATCTTGAGCAAGAAGAGTACACATAGCCAGCTTTGGCTAAGCTTCGACAATTTGCAAGTTCGGATTCTAGTAATTGTCAAACTTTCGGCAGGGTAAGTTCAGTTAACACTTAAAGCTAGCGTCTATTTTCAACCAACTAGCCCAGCTGATGGTAGACAATCAATCTCAAGCTTGATAGCCAGAAGGTAGCGAAATGTGGCGAGCTTTCGACATGACGTGCACCTTGCAACCCCTAAAAGTGTCGAGCTTAAAGCTGAAAGCAACCCCATTGATAAAAGCTCTGCCATGGAAAATGTTGGCAATTGTCAGTGCGTCAAAAACAGCCGCAGCGTGCGCAACGTGACTGCAATACCCAACAGTCTAATTCGCCTGGTTATATTGTGGCCATAACTGAGCACTCGAGAGTAACCCACCCACACCCGCCCACATACATATATGCGTGAGGATTGCACAGCTGTTGGAATTGAAGTAGCGACCGATTGATTTTTCGCTTTGAATTGAATCTTGAGGCGAACGTTGCAGTTGGGTGGTGAAAGTGTGGCAAGTGAGCTGGCCAGGCTGGCACATATGGAAATGAATGACACGCTGGCCGAAGGTCAGCAGCCAGCGAGCACCACCAGCAGCAGCAGCAGCAGCAGCAGCAGTGGCAACAGCTGTGACAATGTGCAACAAACAACAACAACTACAACAGCAGCAGCATCAACAATTGTCGCTGTCAATGTGGAGGAAGCAATCGTTGAGAGTCAAGCATATCCAGAAACAGATCCAGAGGCGGACGAGGCCGAGGATGAGGCGCAGCCATTGAGCGAACGCTGGTCACCATTGGGCGCCAACTATGATGATGCCAACAGCGCCAGCTCAGAGCTGATGACGAGCGGCGGCGGCGACTGTGCCGAGCTGGATGAGCCACAGTTGCTTGGATGCCTGACACTGGACAAGCCGCCGCCGCCGATGCCGATGCCGATGCCGACAGTGGTCACAGCTGGCGCGGATAATGCCAGCGAATTGGCACGTTTGCGCAGCATTGAGGAGGAGCAGGAGCTGCTAACCAGCTCACTGTTGGCATTGACTTCACAATTTGCGCACGTCCAGCTGCGCGTGCGACAAATTGTGGAGGCGCCCACAGATGAGCGAGATCAATTGTTGCGTGATCTAGAGGATTTCGCCTTTCAGGGCATACCGGAGGTGGCGCAGCCCAATAACGACAATGGCACTGATGAAATGCAGGGAACGACGGCACCACCCGATGGCCAGCTGATCGAGCAGCTAAAGTCACAGCTAACGGAGCTGGAGCAATTGGCGTATGATTCTGGTGCGCCGGGCGTATTGCCGCAGCATGTGCTGCTCGAGAAGCAAAAGTTCATACTGGACGAGCTGCGCACCAAGCTCAATTTGCAGGTGGAGCAGCATCAGCTGCCCGGACTAAGCACCGAACAGCTGCGCCATCAGGTGGACAATGCCATTGGCGAGTTTGTGGGCCCGCTCAAAATGAAGGAACAGCTGGTGGCACAGCTCAAAACGCAAATCACCGATCTGGAGCGTTTCATTGCCTTTCTGCAGTGCGACACAGCCGGCGGCAGCGGCACCACCAGCGCCAGCGACAAGCTAAAGCTACTTAGTGGTGCCTACAATAGCTATGCGGCCAAGCAGACAGCCCGCCAGATCCCCCCCGCCCAGCTGCCCGTGATGGCGACCACATCCGCAGCAACAGCAGCGGCAGCCAACAGCAGCGGCAGCCACATGACTGCAGCAGCCGGAGCATCCGGCACGGAGCATGCACCTCGACGCGAAAGCCTGCACAGCAAGGCGCACGGACTGCTTGACAAGGCATCGCTGCTGATGCAAATGTTTGCCACAACCCATTTCGCCAAGCGACAAGCGGACTTTCAGCAGAACTCGCTGAAGAAAACGCACAAGGGCAACCACTGGGGGTGAGTACCTACCCAATAATGGGCAATTATATTGTAATACATATATAATGGGGGAATTGGAAAAGTTGCGAGAACATTCGAAAATGCGTTACTGTTGCATGCCACGGTGGCAACGTCGGCGAAAATGCCTAATCGATTAATTGTAATATACTGGAATTTATCGTTCGACTGTGGCAACGCCATGTTGCCAGCAAAAGCTGGCAATATCGCTCAACGACAAGCTGGCAGCACAGATCGATCGATAAGCTATTGAAATCAAATTTAACTGACAATATTCAATGAAAAAAAAAAAAAAAACAGAGAAACAAATCAAATCAATGAACTTTCTAATAGATATTTGTTTTTTAGGGATCTGCGCGCACAGCTGGAGGTGGACATCCAGGAGGTAGCCGCATTGGCCGCCACACTAAGCTGCGATCGCCAGAAGTTGGCCAATATCAAGCGTGCGCTGCGACAGCAACAGCAGCTGGCGGCGACCAATAATGCCAACAATGCAAGCGGCTCGATTAATGCACAAAATGGAGCATTAATCACTTTGCCGCCGCGATGCAGGCGTGCAGTTGCCAACGCCGCCGCCGCCGGCCACGAGCTGACGCCTTATGCGGCAAGCGCAGCGGCTGCCGCCTCATCTGACTCGGATGAGGATATTTACGATCGGTATGACTGGGACAAGGACAAGTCTATGGGCCGACGCATTGTGCATATGCGCGGCGATTCCATAGCCACCATCGGACGCGAACTGACCAGCGTGGTGCGCAAGAACTTTGCGCGCACACTGCAGCAGCTCATCCAGCACGGACTGCGCATACCGGCCGAATCGGCGGCCACCAGCCTGATGGTGCCCTTCATGCGCTGCCTGCAGCCGGGCGCACAGCGTGTGGCGGCGGGCGCGGCGCCAGAGATGCAATTTCTTGGCATAGGTCGTGCCATGCACGCCTGGGAGCTCATACTCGAGTACTATAATCTGAAGCATGGCGAGGAGTATAACAATACTCCGGCCCGGAAGCTATCCCAAAGCTTCCAATTGGATATTGTGGATGCACAAGTGGTAACGGCCAAGCAGAGCCTGCTGAGCGCCATTGGCATGATCCTGGCCATGCATCGGCCCTACAAACGCAGCTACAACGCCCATTTTAAGGCATTAATCTGTGCCGGACTTAAGTGAGTGCGCAATCTTACATTTAAATACCCTCTACACTTTGCAATCGGTGCATATTGCAGTTGTGCAGACAGTTGCAGACAGAATGCAGCACCTTCCGCTCCATGAAGCTTATATTCCCGATTAGATTCTAGTCAGGTGCGCCTGTCAATGTCAAATGCATGGGCTCCCGCATGCCATATGATAAACAAATTATTCCAAATCGATAAAAATCGATCGAGAGCGAACGCTTTTGAAGCTTATAGTATAGAATAGATATATATTGATATATGGTAGAAAGATCAAGTGTGTTTCAATAGATAGAAAATAAACCAAATTTTGAGGAGATCGATAAGTATCATATATAACCTTGGTAGCAAAAATAAACCAAAAATCTGGTCGCTAAGGCAATTTGGAACAGATGGACAGGACACTCCCGCCTAGAACCCCTCTTGCTTAAGCATTTAACTAATTTTTTTTGTAACTTATATCAAAATATATTCACATCTGTGTTTCTTGTTCGCAGCGCACATCTTCTGGTGGAGTGGCTCAATCTGATACTCAGCTGCAACGAGCTTATTGATACATTCTATACGTCGAATAGCTATGTGGCATGCACGGGATTCCGCGACTCGCTGCGCTCTATTGATGCGCTGTCCAAGTTTGATTTCGATTTGCCCGTGGATCTGGCCATACGGCATTTTCGCAATATCTAAACTGATTGGATCGATCGATCGATCGATCGTTCGACTATGGCAACTCGTAATTTTTGTTCTCCCTTCAAAGCTAGTCCAAGTCATAAATCTTAATGTATAAATATGTGTATATAACTTTAGATATGTCCAATTAACTAATACCTACTAAATACAATTACTAAACCTAATGCCTAAAATTCGCTCATATAAAACTGATGGATACACTGGCTCACCTTTTCACCCAATGGACGCTGTAGCGGACCACAGCACAGACCGGCCAGCAGTAGACGTGCCTCGGCCTCGTTTTGGCACTTCCCGTAGGCATCCAGCAGCTGGCGCGGCGTAGCATAGCGCTCCACAATTGCTAAGGCACGATCGAGGGAGAGAGAGTGCAGCTGGAGCAGCTGCTGCACAAACACCTCGCGCACCGTTAGCTGCGCATTGCGCGCAGAATCCTCATAGAGGGCACGAAACTTGAGCAAACCCACATGACTGCTGCTCCTGGAGCTGTCGGCAGACTGTGCCTCCAGCTGCGTCTTGTCGACGCTGTGCAGCGACTTGATTGCGTGCACATAGAGCTGCTCCAAGGCGCTACTCACACCTCTCAGATAGCACATGGAGCGATAGTGATTGTCAGAACGTACAACTTGGATGTTTACGGACTGGACGCGCGCGTTGGTCAGCGCCTGCTGCAAGGACTCTAGCGGCAGACCGAGCTGCTCATTGTCGCCATAGTCCTCGATCAGGTAGATAATGTGCGGCAGACCGCACTGGCCCAAGCGATGCTTCTGCTCGTGAAATCGGCCATCGCGTATGCTGCTGGCCAAATCGTCCATGCGCTTGCGCTCCACGATATAAGGCAGCACCAACTCATTGCCGGCGGCATCGCGTGCTATCCACAGGAAGTCGCCGACGGTTAGGCGGCGCACTTCGTGCTCCACGTTCAGAGTCTGCAGATAGCTGCGCGTTTGGTCTAATATGCGCTTGTTCTTGCCGCTTGTCTCTTGCGTGTCGACGAGCAGCACAATGCGATAGCTGCCCGCGCTCATGTGGACGATGCGCTCCCGTTCTTCAGCCGCTGCCAGCTCCTGTTGTGCTTTTTTTGTCAATTTCTTGGGCTGCTTCAGCAGTTGCTGCTGTTTTTGTTGTTGTTTCTTTTGCACCACTTTAACCACCTGTTGAACCTGATCCTGATACTGTGTTGCAGTGGCAGCCATTGGCAGCGTTCCTTTGCCTGCCAGCATCTGGTGCTGCCGCAGCTCATCATCGATAAGCTGACAGAGCGTTGAGCCAAATCCACGCAGAACGGCGCACTCGCGCCCGCTGTAGAGTGGCAGCGGGTAGTTGCGCAATGCCTCCAGCGCCTGCCGCAGCTTGTGCTGGGACTTGCGATTACGACGCTCGGCCTCGTGGAGCCAGCGTTCCAGCCAGCGCGTAAACAGTGGATTTGGTTCCAGCAGCTTTATTTCTAAACGTGCTTCCATAGCCCCGCCAAAATGATGCAAATAGAGGATGCCACCTAGTTGAACAAAATTAGCGTCTAAGTGTGAATGGCAAAGGCAACTTGATGATTATTGCAGTAACAGCTGATGTCATATTTTTTTTTCTGCATGCATATTTTAGCTGGCTAGGTTTGTGTGCTGCCATCTATCGTCGATACATTGAAAAAGATTGGGAAGTATTGCGCGCATGCGCATGTCATGTTTTTGTCAGATGCCCACACTGCAATCAATTTGTGCAATAAGGCCGGTGTTTTGCACATATGTATTATTCTTTCAGCGTACACATTTATTGTTTTAAAAACTGACTATGCTTTTGTGCTTCCATCTGTTGACATGACTTGCATAATGCGCGTGTCCATGACCACGTAATGGTCCGCCATCTATTGCCATTTGGTTGCTCTGAGCTACTACATCGCTGCAAACGGTACATGGCAGAGTGGCCAGCCTTTACCAATGCGAATATTCTTAAACGTGCAATTTTGCTAAGAATGACTACGGATCCCTACCCAGTAGCAGCAATTGCGGTATCAGTCGTGGGGATGCTAATCCTGGCATTAATGCCATATAAAATTGATGGATGCACTGGCTTACCTTTTGGCCAAGTGAACGCAGCAGCACTTGAACAAACCTACATGCCTGGTGCCTGTGCTTCCAGCTGCGCCTTGTCGACGCTGTGCAGTGACTTGGCCACTTGCATATAATGCGCTTCTTAGTGTTTCTTTTGCACCACTTTGACTACCTGTGGAACCTGCTCCTGTGTTACAGTAGCAGCCATTGGCAACGTTCCTTGACTTTCCAGCACCCGGTGCTGCTACAGCTCATGATCGGCACACTCGGGACCGCTGGGGAGTGGCAGCGAATAGTTGCAAAATGCCTGTAGCGCCTGCCACAACCTGTGCTGCGACTTGCGATTGCGCTGCTCGGGTTCATGGAGCCAGCGCGTGAAAATTTGATTTTTTTTCTGCAGCTTAATTGCGAAACGTGCTTCTATAATCGCGGAAAAAAGCAAAGAGAGGCTGCCACCTAGTTGAAACAATGGACGTCTTAGTGTGAATGGCAAAAGCAACTAACTAATTTCTGTAGTAACAGCTGATCTTAAAATTAATATTATTTATCTAAATAAATTAAATTTAAATTCTCGCGCAAGCTGACTTTTCCTGAAAAAGCTGTGCGCCGCCATCTATAGTCTATATTTACGTTTAAAGTGCCAGACATTTAGAAAATATTGATGAGTATAGAGCGCATGCGCTTGCCAAGCATTGTGCCGCCATCTATTGTCCGTTGGCAACACTGCAACTAATTTGTGCAGTAAAGCCGATGTTATAAAACATATTATATTTTTGGTGTAGAGACTTTTAATGCTCACTTTTGTTTTTAAAATAGACCTGGTTTGTGTGCCGCCATCTGTTGTCATTACTTGAATTTTAAATGCCAGATATCTTAAAAAAGTTCATGTGAGATTTGTGCGTATGTGCAGAATGTGTCACCATCTATTGACAGGTAGCTACTCTGTTATATTAGATATTATTTTTTCGGTGAGCACACTTTTAATGAAGCGTTTCGTGTTAAAAAGCGCATGTGCATCAGCACCTAATGGTCCGTCATCTATTGTCAACTGTTTGCTGTGAGCCACCACATCGACGAAAATAATACGTGACAGTGCTGCCAGCCTTTGCAAAATTACGTCGCAGTGTGAATGTTTACAAATTCTTAAACGTGCAACTTTGTTTTGCCGCAAGCTGCAGTAAGAATGACTACGAAACCATCCAGCAGCAGTAGCAATAGCAGCACCAGTCGTGGCAATGCTAATCCTGGCATTGATGACATCAATCTGGAGGCGCTGACACTCAGCGAGGGCATACGGGACTCGCCCGTTTGCATTATTGTGCTTGGCATGGCCGGTTCCGGCAAGACAACGTTTACGCGCAGTCTCATCCAGCACGCCCAGGCGCAGTTTAATCCGTATGTGGTCAACCTCGATCCCGCATGCCGTGAAGTTCCTTATGCGGCGCATATTGACATACGCGACACGGTGAACTACAGAGAGGTGATGAAACAATATCAGCTGGGCCCCAATGGCGGCATTGTGACTGCGCTGAACATGTTCACCACCAAGATGCCAAAATTTGCGGAGCTAGTGCGTCGCGCCGGCGAGCGTGGCCACAAATGGTGCATCATCGATACGCCCGGTCAAATTGAGGTGTTCACCTGGTCGGCATCGGGCAGCATTATCACTGAGGGCCTGGCCACCATGTTTCCCACAATAGTTATCTATGTTATGGATGTTGTGCGCTCCAGTTGCCCCACCACATTCATGTCGAATATGCTGTACGCCTGTTCCATATTGTACAAGACGCGGCTGCCCTTTCTGATAGCGCTCAACAAGGTGAGTGCAATAGAAATGAGTGAAACAGATTCTTAAAAGGCTAATATTATTGTCGTTGAAACAGATTGACCTGAAGGACTGCAGCTTTGTGCAGGAATGGATGACCGACTTCGAGGTGTTCCAGGATGCACTGGAACAGGAGCACAGCTACGTCAACAATCTGACGCGCACTATGTCGCTTACACTTGACACATTTTACGAGAATCTAATCTCATGCGGTGTCTCAGCCAAAACGGGCATTGGCTTTGCCACCTTGATAAAGCACATCCTCGACTGTGTTAACGAATACGAGCGCGATTACAAGCCGGTGTATGAGAAGATGCGTCTACAGCGCCTGGCCGACCAACAGGCCATTGCATTCCCAGCGACAGTCGTCGATGGGGCGGGCACAGCAGTGCCCATGGGCCTAAATCTGAGCGTTAGTTATAAATAATAGAAGAAAAACCTACCTAATTACTTGTATATACCTATTTGCAGGATCCTACAACCAATGCGGACAACAGTGTATTCCTCATGGCGCCCAGTCTGGTGCCGGTACAAATGGATGCAGATACAGAGGAGTCAGAAGCCGATGCCAAGAATACAACAGAGGAGCAAAATTTTCAGAGTTTCGTTCAAGATCATTTGACGGCGCAGCAAAACAAACGCGACAAACAGCAGAGGGCGCAGCAGGAACAGAAATCTTAAGCGATAGATTAAGCTCGTCAGTGATTCTAGTTTTTAAGCTGAAAGAAAAACAAAGTTTGTAGCTATATTTATATATATACATATATATAGATATACACACGCATGTAACTCTTTGAAATTCGTAATGAAATCTTCATACTTTATGCAGTTAGTTTGTTCTTTATTATTTTATTCACTTTAACAAGCAAAAACATTCAATATAGTGTTTGTGTTTCTTTTTTTTTTTGTTTAATATATTTTTTGTATATGTATGTGTGTATATTTATAATTGTGTGTGTATGTATATAATGTTTGCGTAGTTCTCTGGTATATATGGACTTAATTGTTTAGCTTTGCAAATTATTGATAACAATTACAGTGATATATGAAGGATATATTATCCATTTTGGAATCTTTGATTTGATTTATTGGATAATGCACATATGCATCTATGCATGCGTGCTTGTGTATATATGTAAATGCAAGCCGTCGTGGAATTGTCCTATATTATAGCAAATACTCTTTATATGTACCACACAAATATATATATGTATATGTATATAGTACATAGTATAATGAGCAAATCAATTTTGAGTGCGCCATGCCACGCCCAGCTCGCCTTCTAGCACACAGGTTTTTCTTTTGTTTTTGTTAAATATTATGCTTACAAAAATACAGATCATCTCAAATTACAGCTCTCAATGATTTTTACATAGTTATACACAGTTATATAGATCGACATATAAGTTATACAGTTATACATACATATTCATAAATATATATAGTGTATACAGTGTACATAGTATTACTTTTCTTATCAATCGAACTATGATCTAGAAGCTAACCCATTTCTAATTTTCCCACATCTAATTTCCGCTCCGATCCGAAGAAGAAAACTTAATACTTATGTTTCAAAAACATTTGCTGCAATATATTTGTGCTCAAGAGTTATGTAGACTGCGACTTAATGATTACAGAATTACGTCCATCTCATACCCCTCCCCCTGCCCCTCCCTCTAGCAAACACCCCCCCTTTCCGAAATGTGCGTGATAAAGGTTTTTGATAAGTTTGTTTTTTTTTTCAACACTCAAAATTTGCCATCTTAAATGCATTTTAAGCTTAAAGATCGTTTAATATTTGTGCTAAAAATTATGTGTACATATAAATATTTGTATAAGTTAATAGGTGTATGCAAATTGTTTATGTAAACAGGCATACATGAAAAAATATTATTTCAAAACGGAGAGTTCAGTGCAAAAAATAAAAAATAATAATATGATATATGGTAACAGCTTATTTAAAGAATCCTTAATATGTGTTTTCAAGAAACAGTCTTCTAGGTTTTTTTTGGATTTTTTTTCGGTTTTTTGTTTACTTTGGAAACATAACAATGAAAATTGCTTGAGTGCCAATAAATTGTGTCAACTTTGCATTACATTATGCGAGCTGCGTTTCTTATGCATAGCTTAGCTTGGACAGCAGTTTTTTTTTTTTGAAAAGTTTTTTAGATACTTAGACTAAATATGCTCTTAGGTATAGCCCAAATACAAATAGACAACTATGTGCGCCCATTTCAAACAGTTTATATCTATATATGTGTGTATATATTTCAAGGAAATTCTTTATGTTGTTTAAGAATTTAAGCTGCATAAATGGCGCACATACTTGTATATTTGTAGAAGGTATATTTGATTAAAATACGCTTTATATAATTTTACTTTTGTGTTGGTATCAAGCTTTCCTTTGTTTGTTTTTTTTTTAATAATTAAATTTTTGTTTTGATCAAAAATTTGTTATCTTAATATGCCTGTATGTTCTTGTATATATATCATAAAAAATATGTAGATACAAATATTAAATAAAAATAAGAAAAACAAAAAGACATCAATAAGCGACCGAAATAAAGGGGCACACGTACGGATGAAGTTTTGGTTTTTACTTTCTGCTTTTGTTTTTGAATATACATTTAAATTAATCATCGTCGGACAGATTTGTTGTTGTTAGCAGTGTGGCATTATCTTCGGCGCCTTGCTCTTCAATATCCTGCATGAGAAACGAGAGAGAAGCGTTCTTAAGTAAATCTTAGTATTTTATTTAATAGAAGCCGAGTTTCATTGTTTCGAGTAATAAAACTCAAGTCTTTTGTCAACCCCTATCCCCAAGCCTGGATAAAAAAGTTGTAGTCTTTGTTATTTTTCTTATACAAAATATATTTAGCAATTTGTTTTTGTTTTCTTTTTTTCGTTACATTCATTAGGACGTATAAAACCACACGATCAAAATGATAAACTAACATTAAAAGTATTTGATATATGTACACACAAACATATGCATATACATACATACATACATATAAGCAATGCGCACATACATATGCATACATATATGTTACATTGCTTTTGTAATTTTCATTTACATCTACACACACACACACACACAGAGAGAGAGAGAGAGAGAGACGGAAAACACATTTGTTCATATAATTTTGATTTCTTTTTCGCATTCATGTACATATAAAAATAAAAAATTTGTTTATTTCAAATAAAAAATATTTGTAATTTGTAATAATAATGTTTAAAAAAAAAAAATAAACTTAAATTGAAACAAAACATTTAGGTTTACAAATAGCTTCCGCTCTGAGAGAATATTGTAAATGCAGCGCGACAATATAAAAATGTTTCATGTGTTGTGTTGTCTAGTGTAGCAAATGCTGGAGTTCGCTGAAAGTCCGTTCTGTTCGTCTGTGTTTGTTGTTGTTGTTTGTTGCTTGAGCGTCTGGAAGTGTGCGGAAGATTTTGTTGTTGCACAGCTGCAGCTGCAGCTGTGCATAGCTGGATTCACTTGAGCTTCTGCTTGACGGGACTGGGCGACGCCTGGTCGGCCTCGGGCAGATCGCTCTCCTTCTTGCGCTTCACCTTGTCCTTGTTGGGGGCCTTCGCCTTCTTGGTCTGCGCCGCCAGCAGCTTAGCCTCACGCTTCGCCTCCCGCTTGGCGCGCAGCTGTTCGGTGATAAACGAGTACACCAGATAGCCCTGCAGGGCGATCAGGCCAATCATGGCAATTACCGCACGCGCCTTATAGCTGCCGCCAGATCTGCCAATGCCATAGTAGAGCGTCAGCACACCAATCACCGAGGTGGCAAAGCGCACCAGGACAAAGCATACATTGTTCACAATGTTGGCACGTGCCAGACGCTCCTCGCGATCAAAGACGCCAATCAGCTGGAATATGTGGGCGAGCAGCTCGCTGAAGTAGTGCAGCGTGAGCAGCACAAGCGCCAGACGCTGGAAGCTGAGCGTATAGGCCAATACGATGAGCGTGAATCCGCTTATGGAATGTATGATCTTGGGCTGTTGCTCCTCCTTGGCGCGCACCTTTTGGAAATAGAGTTCGGGCAGCATGTGCAGATAGTATGCCAGCTGGATGATAAAGTAGAATTTGTGCAGGAAACTCATCGGATGCGCCGGATAGCCCTCCCACAGTTGGGCCACTTGGCCCAGGTAGCCCTCGCGCAGGGCCACCTGTGTGCCCCAAACGAATGAGAGCAGATAGAAGGCGACCAGCTGGCCGGATTCGTTGAAACGTGCCAGCTTGAATTTCGACAAGTGCAGCTTCTTGCTAATCTTGTCCAGCACAAACTCCTGTATGATGGCGTGCATAATGATGCAGGTGAGCGTATAAAAGAATATCGCACAATAGTCCTTAATGCCGGCCATATACGTGTACGGCTTGCCATACGGCTGCTCCCGGCTGGCCTCCTCGCCACTCACATTGTGATGCAGCGATATGAAGGCGCTGGCAAACGATGCCGTCGATTCGTTCATCAGTCCGACAACAAATACCATTGCCACACAGGAGATGATGTCCGCATGGTTTTGTATGACAAACTCATGGCTCAATATAGGTGGATTTTTGTTGCTCGTCTTGCGGCCGATTCCCGGTTTGATGGCCATAGTTATTCTTGTTGTTGTTGTTGTTGTTGTTTCTTCTGGCTAGTTGCTGCAATGTTGCAAGTTGAATTAGTGTGTTCGGTGAATGCAGTCAACTGACTGCCTCTCGCTTGTTCACTCGCCCTGTCTCTCTCGCACACACGCTATTGGTGCGGGTGTGTGCGCGTGGCTGTTGCAACGTCAGCAGCAGCTGACATCGGCAGCGGAATTATGGCCATGTGCATGCAAATGCCAATTGTGTAGCCTGTGCAGCCCATGCAACAGCAGCACACACACACGCACACACACACACACACACATGCACACACACTCACACAAAACACACAATACAAATTTGCCTTGTTGGCACACACATACACAAGAGAGAGGCAGCGCTGCCAGCGCCACACGCAAGCAAATTTCTTTTTGCTTTTCACTAGACAAGCGAGTTTGTTGTTGTTATTTTTGTTGCTTACAGGATTGGAATTTGTGCTGCGATTTGCTGACGTTGGCGTCTTCCAGTTGTGTATTTCTAGTGATTGTCTTTCTTATTTTTGTTATTCTTGTTAAACACTTTTATTTTTTAATTTAAATTTATTTATTTTTTTTATTCCAGTGCGCCTGTGGTCCAGCCGCCTCTGCTGCCTGCCTGCCTCTGGCTTTTAGTTTAGCTGCTGCTGCTGCTGCTGCTGCTGCTCACCTGTAAGTGAGTGACTGACTAACTGACTGACTGACTGACTGAATGAATGTGTGGCTACGTTTCACCGAAAACGCTGTGTGTGTGAATGCCAAGGCGGCCTACTGGCAAACAGAGCCAAGCAGCAACAACAACGGCGCTGCCACCAGCCGCAGCAGTACAACAAAACATACAGCCAGCGGTAGCAACAACAGCAACACAGAAAAAAAAACTGCCACGCAAACGACTCTCGGCTCCAACGGGCAATAGTGTATCCGTCGTATTGTTGTTGTTGTTTCTTCTCACTACCACTTGTTCACGTTGTTATTTATTGCCTGCTCACTTGCGCACACAGAGCGTAGCGCTTACGTATTGCCGGCTAATGCTATGCTCTCTCGCTTCCACACGCCCAGAGCGCAACAATATTATGTTGGGGCACCCAATCGTCGATGTCACGATGTTTGGCCACGATGTCCGTTTTTGATTTTTGTTTGCTTCGTGTGCGAGCCGACAGTGACGTGGAATTCGTTGTCTGTTTGGCTTATCGATAGACACAATAGGCGTCATCACCGATTTTGCAACTCTGCCAATAGGCACGAAAAAGATAGGTCGTCCACGGCGACGTTACACGCGTGATGTCACATACTCGGATATACGGTAAGGCTTATGTTAGATACGTTATCTATGAAAATTGAAATATACATTTTTGTTAGCACAACCTATTCGCGCTTTCATGTTGACGTCATGCGCAGAGAAGACAAATAAATGTCTAACCGAATGCTCTCTTTCATTTTTGCCATTCACATTAATACGCGCTCATTGCACTACTCGAACATAACGGTTGAAATTTAAATTTATTTTAAATGAAATAAACGCGCACGAAGGGTTGATTAACTAATGATATATTTAACAGGGAAATTGATACTAAAATTGTATCTATACCCTCATAGCCAATTATGAGTTAATTACTATTACTTAACACTGCAGTTGGGCGTATTTTTTATTCAATATTTAACCTTTGAGGAAATTTATTTCGTTGTGTAAATGTTAAAGTTATTGCTTATTGGTTAAGCTTGTTTTAGTTGTGGGAATACTAACGTTAATAATAATGATAATAATAATTAAAATGGATGTTTATGATTGTCCAAAATATATTCTTAATTTTCCATGTCCACAACGTGACCAAATCGAGCATTTTTTTAAGATCATGTCATTTTTAACGCAATTTAATAATTTTTTTTTTAAGGACTATATGGTTCAAGATGGAATTTTGACTATTTGACGAATGTCGACAAAGTCAAACCTGGAGATGTAACAAATTTATATTATGATAAATTATTCTCAGCTCGGCCAGGCTCGCGGACCAAACTTTCAAGGAGAGACAGAGACAAGAAATTGTCTATCAAATTGAAAAACTACTTATATCCTGCGAACAGGTAGCCTGGGATTTAAACCTGTATCCTCCTTAATAATATGGTAAATTAGAGCTTCCCTTAACAAAGTGTGTAGTCTGAGGGATGGATTAACCCGTTTTTTTTTTTTAGTATTTGGGATAGAATTACAAATATTGGTCAATTGTGTCGAATTTCAAAAGCATTTCAAGGGAGTCATGCGAAATGGTAATTAAATGCATTTGTACTCACGTTACGATTCCGCTTGCGCACAGAGGACACAATGGTGCGCTTGTTGCGTGCCACCAGGCAGACCGTTATAATTAAAATCATGCCAATAAGTGCAAATCCAAGTAATGCGGGCAGCAGCACGCTATCCTCAGCCTTGTAGCCCTGCGAATGAAAGTGAGTGAGGAGAGGAGAGGAGTGGAGTGGATGTCAGGCCGAGGCTGGATACTTACCGACCACTGGACGTATGTGGATGGATCTATGTAGGCCCAGCGTGTGTTCATCCAAGCGCTGTTGCTTCTGTTCTGTTGTTGTTCTTCCTCTTGAGATTGTTGTTGTTGTTGTTGTTGTTGTGTCTGCTGCTGCTGCAGCTGTGTGCTCTGCGTCTTGGCCAGCACGGGCGGCATGATGGGCTTCTTGGCTGCCGACTTGAGCAGCGGTACTTGTATAATGCGCGTGGTTATGGTTGCGGCCAGGCGATTATTGCTAAGCGGTGGGACGGCGGCGGCGGCGGTGCTGGTGGCAACTGTTGCCAGTGTTGGATATGTTGCTGGCAAGGCTGAGCGTACGGTGCTGGCCGGAAGCTGTTGTTCAGTTGTCTGCATGCTAGTTGCTAGAGTTGTTGTTGTTGCTGCGGTTGTTGTGGTTGTTGTTGTTGTTGTTGTTGCTGTTGTTGCTGCTGGCTCAGTTTTGTCAAGCTTCAATACGAACTGCTCAATGCCATTGTGATTGACAATCTGCACAGTTTTGCCCACATTCTGGCCCAGCATGGCAGCCACTGGCGGAGCTGGAGCCGCAGCTGTAGCTGCTGCTGCTTTTCCGGCAGCAATATGTGGCAGCTGCCTCTCGCCGCCGCTGGCGCTGTGCGTGAACGCCGCCTTCGTCTTGAGGAACCATTCCGCGGGACTGGGCAAGCACTCGGCGGACACCAGAAACGGTATTAGCACGGCGCCAATGATCACCGTACAGACAAAGATCAGGCCCAGATATGCAAAGAATGTGCGACGTCTGCGCGGCGCCGCCGCCGACGAGCTGCGCTTGGCGCCCGACCCGGACGTGCAGGACGTGGCGGTGGACGTATTCGACGTGGATGCGGAAGTAGTTGTAGCTGCCAAGCAGCTGGCGTTTGTCAGTTTGCCCTCAATCCGAAAATCGTCGTTTTGCGGCAAAATTGTATATTGCAAACTGTTCTCGCCGTGCCGTATTGTTTTGTACATTTTAATTTCGTTCTTTTGCTTTTATAACTTACTTTCAGATAACTTTATTTGCTGCTGTTGTTGTTGTTGTTGTTGTTGTTGTTTTTGGTTTTCCGTTTTCTTCCTTTGCCCTTTGCTCTCGTTTTTTGTGTGTAACTGTAAATGTTGCGAATGTGTAACGGGAAGCAAGGACACTACGGGACACTTTAGCTGCTGAGCTCCGCGTTTCCTGCTGCTAAATTGTGCTTCCGTTCACGCCAAACGCTGTTGTGCCAATTATTGTTGTTGTTGTTGCCGTTGCTGTTGCTGTTGCATGCCCCTTACGCACTAATTTTATGTTTTTATTGATTTAGCTTTGTTGTTTTGCCAGTCGAAGAGAGACGAGCGCAGGCAACAGCAGCTCGAAAAACTGCAAAAGTTTTGGCGCAGTCGCAAATCGCATTCGGCTTTGCTGTTGGCAACACTCTTAACGGTTAACAATAATTATTGGCAGTGCTGGAAAACGCAATCCATACACATCTATTCTATCTATCTATTCATGTGTATACTTCAAGGAGTAGTGCATAAATGCGAAACAAGTCTTTCGAATTTTTGATTTAATATTAGAAATTAATTTCAATTAATTCGAATACAATCATACAATATGCAGATGTATAGAGCGTAAAGTTTTAATTTCCTTAAAGTTCCTTGTGCTTTTGCAAATTTGTTTGGATCGATCTTTAAAGCACCATATCAGTAGGCTGCGCTCTAAATTTAGTCACTGCACGTCTGAAGCTCCCTATTAGACGGAACCATATAATCTGGACATTATCTGACACGAGTATACACTACTATATACTCCAAATTTTAAGTCTCTAACGTTAATTGCGTCGCAGAAACGCGCTGAACCAGACAGACGGGCAGAACGAATATACTCATTTCATATTGTGAACGAGTATAAGCTAGGATATTGTTGCTGCCCATGACAAAAGCTCGTTGATATACAACAACGATATGTATGTATACAAGAATAGCATAACTGTGCCTAGGTTTCTGGCTGCGCTGACAAAAGATAATTGCTACGCACATGCCTTAAATGGGAAGCGAGAAAAGAATTCAGTGTTTATCGTTGACGACGGACGGACGGTTGGGTTTACGATACACACATAAATTAAGCAAACAAATTGTTAACTGATTTATGGCCAAAAGCAAATGCAGCATTAATTGAGCAATCGATCGGTTTCAATGGCCAACAGTTTTGCTGGCATAGTAAGGGAAAGGCTGCCTGAATGTGGCCGACTGATAAGGCCCATTTTGATAAGAGCCCTGACCAAGTGGCTTGATTGCGTGCACAGGCTGAAGGGAGTTGTGGGGGGAAGTTGACTGCTTATCGGCGACAATTTTTGAATGCATTGGCCTGCCGTCGCCTGGAACAGCTCAGTCACGTAAACGCTAGTCGAGTGCGAGCAACATGCTCCTGATAATCTGTCTTGGCCTTGGCTTGATGGCGGCGCTGCTTAGCCTTGGCTTAATGGTGGTGCTGCCCCTGCTTGGCTTATTGGTGGTGCTGCTTGGCCTGTCGCTGCTGCTGCTCAGCCGCAAGTCGGCGCTAATCTTTGGCAAATATCCGTGCAAGGGCATCTTCTACAGGATCAAGTATGGCATTGCGTTGCTTGTGCTGCGCCAGCTGCGCTATCGCATCTACAAACGCAACGAGGAGCAGCTCAGCTCGGCGGCGCATCTGGCCACGCTGGATCGTCCGCAGCCGCTGACCAATGATCCGAAAAGCTATGATGTGGTTAGCTTTATGGCTGCCAATGCAGCTGGCCAGAAGCTGATGGTGTCGCTGGAGCGACGCAGACGCGGCGTGCTAAAGGCGGCCCTATATCTATGGCTGCCCGATGGTCATTTGTACTCGCTGCCCAAGCTGCCGGACATGGTGCACTTTACCGATGGCGATGGCAACGAGGAGAGCACCGAATTTCGTGGTGCCGGCTTCCATCTCTATCCGGAGGAATCGATGCGCGTCTGGCGACTCGAATATGTGGGCCAGCTGCGACGCTCCATGATCAACGAGCCGGAGACGAATGATGAGCAGCTGGTGGATGTGCAGCTGGATATGAAATTCACAAGCACGGCCGAACATTTCAACTACAATCGGGATCTTAGCTCATCGCTGATTGCCGACTCTATAGCGCGCGAGGCCTGGAACGATAGCTTCTACGGCATGCTCAAGAGCGTCGGTCACATTGTGGAGAAGCGTACGCACTATGAGCAGCATGGCCAGCTTGCCGGCAGCATTGTGCTCGGCCAGAGCCGGCTGCAGCTGGAGCTGCGCGGCTTTCGGGATCACAGCTTTGGCACTGAACGCTGCCTAAGCTCCATCAATCGCTATGTCTACTTTGCCCTGCTGCTAGACGATGGCAGCAGCATGGTCGTTGGCAATCTTAGCCAGCCCTCCTTCTTTCTATCCTCGCTCAAGGTGGGCTATGTGTGCACGCCCCAAGGTGTCTATCAGCCGATCACCGACAGCAATTTTGAGCTCTACTCCTACGGGGAGAAGGGCACGCCGCCCCAACATCAGAATTTCATAGTGCATACCGCGGAGCGCGCCTATCTGGTCCAAATACGTGTGGAGCACAGCGCTGTACGCTATGTGGGCGGCGACTGGGAGTCCAAGGTGTACAATCAGTTTGTGGCCTGTACCGTTAATGGCATCAGCGGCCAGGGACATGCCGAATTTCTCTACAGGCACAACATGGGGCGGCCCGAGTCGATCAACGCCCAGGATCCGCAGTGGTATCAGCGCATTAAGTGCTTCGAGCGCAGTCTGAGCAATATGGAGCTTGTCTGCGATGAGGATTTTATATTCTAGCACATCCGAAATTGGATACATATATGTAGATATATACAACTTGATGCATACCTATGTGATAAATAATGTTATTCTTTGACAGTAGTGAGTAAATAAAAGTATATAGTTATCAAAACCCAAAGGATTTTTTAGGCCAGCAATTGTGTCTTGCCCGATGACATACTCAAGGACATGTCCTCGGGTATGTCGTGCTTTATGATATAAGTATAACACATGTTAAAACAGATTAATGCTTATGTCTAAAATAAGACAACGCTGAAAGAAAAAAACTAAAATAAGACGCTCTAAAACTTAATTTAAGACGTCTTCAACGACTTTCTATTAACAGCTCTTAGCCCTAGCAATGAGCTAGTATTCTTGGGTTTTTGGAAAACCCCTTATTTAGAGCCATAAAACGAAAGTTTTATTACCCACCTATTATTTTTAGGACAGATATATGACATAGTATACTATAATATAGCTGCTATATAATACAATGAAGTTCTTAATTGATCAGTTTGGTCAAAATATTCTGAAACTGAATCCTTCTATAGAGCTTTATATATATATAGAGTACTCCGAAATGGATAAGATTGTTCATATGTAGAGTCATATTGAAGTCCTTTAATCTCAAGTTTGGTCAAGATATCGATAGAAACAAAGAAAGATATCAAGATATCAGAGAAACTTATTTTGAATGGAAATAGACAAACGAAGAGCCGGGCATGGCTATATCTACTCGCCTGTTGATGCTGATCAAGAATATATGCATATGGTATATATATAATGCATATGGTATAACATATATAACAAAAATATAAAAACTTGGCGTGTTCAAGGGATATCCGAAATTAAAAAACATTTGCTTGACTTTAGCGAGCAGAAGCTTCGTCTTCTTCTACCCATTAAATGGCATCGAATTATAGCAAATGACATATTTTTAAATTTGGATCAGCGACAAGTACTTTAAATATTTAAAAATACAACAACTAACCGAGCCACAGCCGTAAGCAATCTGGGATAAGATAAGAAAATATTTGGGATTTTCTATCAATAAATAAAACAAGGAAGGCGGTTACGTATTTTATATACCCCTGATTTATGAAGGCAAAGACAATGACTTGTGTTATCGAACGCGCTCTTATGCCTGGGATTAGTAACGATCCAGTGCAGCTGCGTAGAACCGTGTTCCAGCGATAAGGTAAAACTCAAGAACTATCAAGACCTTTGTAAATAGGTTATGCGGGGCAAGAGACGGGGGAAGGTAATCAGTATTCATGCTGTTTTATGATTGACTGACCTACGACAAATATCGGTTAACGACCACGATTACCCAACCATGGAAGCATTAAATTGGATAACATTCTAGAATGTTATGGCTATATTCTATGGCTATATCAATGATAATAACGAAGTTCAAAGTCCAAACCGAATGTCCCTCTAAATCAATCAATTAGAGATTGCTAAGCCCACATTTAGGGTTTGGTTTTTGTTTAAGCATTGACAGAACTGTCATCATTGCAGTATTTATCATTGCCGAGCATATCGCTTGAAGTGCTTATTCGTAGAATTCCTAAAAGCTCTATCTTGGCGGCGTTGTATACCCTAGGGTATATAATTAACACCCTCGTAGAGCGTATTATGATTATATCAAGAAGTGTGTAACGCTTAAAGGGATCCCATAAGGATCAGTATCAACAGACGTGTAGATATAGCCACGTTCGCATTTCTGTTTATATGCAATAGTTAGAAGACGATGATAAAGCTAACGGATATTATAGTGAAGAACATATGTATATATTCTTGACCAAAAAAACGAACAGTCAATGCGCTCTAGTATTAAATTCTTAATTGCAAAGAGCTTGATAAAACAAACTCGACATGTATAGAATATTTCACAATCTTAAGTTGTTTTCGGACTACAATCGGAAATAGAGTTATGCAAAAAACGTTTGCCATAAGGCCTATAAGGGTATCTAATTATCGGTCGCATTGTCTTGTTCTTAGATAATTCCTTATTTGTATTTTCTTATAGATTATAATGTGCTTTAAGCCCTACTGCAGTTTGTTGCTTGACATGATTTTGATTTGCGAGTTGACGACTTGAATTTTTGTGACATTTTTTTTGCTGTTTATAGAAACAGTTTTCATTTTGCTTTCAAAATATATAGAAGTAAAAAAAAGAAATATAAAAGAATTTTGTCAGGCTTCCATTCAAAATTCAATATCAAAATTCATAGGTTTTAAGATGTTCAACATTGGCACCAGCTCGGAAGTCAGCTCAACGGCGACCATTGTAAATGTGAAGGATGCGATGAGTACGCCAACTGCCCCAATTCGTAATTGCCATCGTAGTAGGAGTCGTAGTCGTAGTCGCAGTCGCAGTCGGAGTCCCGGTGCCATCTCCGACAGCTTTAAGTTGAGCCCGGCGGAGATGCCGTCGAACAGTCGCAGAGCCTTTCTACAGCACATGGTTGATAATTTGCCAAAGACGGTGCGCAATCGTGTGTTGGCGCTGAAGCACAATCAATTGCAGCAGATTAAGATATCGGAGCAGTTCTTTCGTGAGGTCTATGATCTGGAGAAGCGTTTCTATTTGCAGAGCTGTACGCTCTTTGATGTCCGGCGTGATATTGTCGCCGGTGATGTGGAGCCGCCGGTGATAGAGCGCTATTGGCGCGAGGAGCCCGATGAATTGCTCGAGGAGATTAAGACCACGGAGGAATTTAAGCAACTGACCGAACAGCTGCATCACTTGCCATCCAATGCGATGGGCGTGCCTAGTTTTTGGTTAACGGTCTTCCGCAATGTGGCCCTTATCTCAGATCTGGTGCAGGACCACGATGAGCCATTGCTCGAGTGCCTGGTCGATGTGCGCATTAGTTACGAGCCAGATAGTTATACAGTTCATTTTCAGTTTCGGCCCAATGGGTATTTGCACACATCCTCTCTGCAGCTAACCAAAAAATATATACTGCGCCACGAGGCGGACAAGGACTATCCATTTATGTTCGAGGGTCCGGAAATTGTGCGCTGCGAGGGCTGTCACATCCACTGGCGGGATGGCTCTAATTTGACATTACAGACGGTCAAACAGAAACGTCCCCGGAAAGGTGCACGCAATATACCAAAGGTGATGCCACGTGAGTCATTCTTTCGATTCTTCTCACCGCCGCAGGCGATGGATCTATCTTTGGCCGATGAGAAGACAAAAATGGTACTTGGCGCCGACTTTGAGGTGGGCTATTTGCTGCGCACCCAAATTGTGCCCAAGGCGATACTCTTCTATACCGGCGACATTGTGGATAACGTCAACGATGAGCTCTGCACAGCGGACAATACATCGGCATCGTTGTCCTCTCTGTCGCATGGTGATCAAGATAATCAAAGGAACTCAAAGGAACGCCCCAGCATTAGCAGTGTTAATCCTAAATAGAAGTTTTAAGATTTTCATTAATCATGCATGCATTTTCATTCTTTCATAATCTCTACATACATATACACAAGGTGTACACATATACATACATGTATAATATATATACATATATATATATATATACATAAAAATGTGTAGCTAACTATATTCTAATTAAGAGCTATTTAAATATGCTAGTGTAGTACTCCTCCTCCAGATCGTACAAGTCCATGGCCATCTCGTCGCGCAGCTTCATCAACTTTTTGTCGCACTCAATTTGCGTGGCCCGAAACAGCTGTGAGTTGTTTGTGATTGCCTCATTCACCGAATGAAAGTCATTGAGTATAAGATATTGCTTGAGATCTGCAACTAGCTTCATCAGCGATTCACCAGCTCGTACTGCAAGACAGAGAAAGGGCTGTTAACATACTCTCTTCGAGGGTATTTTAAATGGGTTAAATGGGTATTTGTCGTCGATATATATATATATATATATCGGCACTATCAGTAGTCATAGAGTTATTCAAAGAAAACATTCTTAGTTTGTAAAGATGAAGAAATATTTGCTTTAGGATTCAATTTATCTTGTATGATTTTTTAAATATCCCAAATAGTTCTAGATAAAACTTATCAACATAGCATTACAATATAATTAAGCTGCCATGGGAACTATCCGTTGATATCGATATCCTGTATAATACTTGTGTATTTGTTGTTTGTCATATAAACAAAGATGTTGTATGGCTAAGATCAGGATAGTATATCGTACAACTGTCATGGTATGTTTGGCAGGGTATTTAATGTTCGCCACCACAAAAAGCTAACTGATATCTGTGGCCTCTATATGTATTTAGTTGTCCGCTTACCCATATTGGCGGCTCTCACTTGCATCTCTAGTGCATCCTGCTCGCACTGTGTTGTCTTTGAAATTTGACTGTGACTTTCGCGCCGCGCCAGTTTTAGTATTTCTGTAAACAAATGCATAAACAACGGAGTCAGTTATTGTTTGAGAGCGGAGTGCAAAAGAGAGAAAACACACAGAACACACACTCTGCTCGTATCGGGTGGCATAAACAAATGCCTCTGGGCCTAAAGAGAGGCTATGCTTGCCTTGTGGCAGCCAGGCAGCGCAACAGTTGGAGCCAGATCGCGTGTGGATCTTGTCATTTACATACAGTTACATGCAAAAATATTTGCTCAGTTCTCATTTATAAAATACAACAAAATTCGCATACGCATACGCAATGGGCACATCATTTTCATTTTTCTTCGATCGGTTTGCTGCCAAGGAGGATGTGCGTGTGTTGATGATTGGACTGGACGCAGCCGGCAAGACCACAACTCTGTATCAACTTAAGCTGGGCGCCACTCTAACCAACATACCGACCATTGGATTCAATGTGGAATTATTGGAATACAAGCGCCTCCGTCTGACCGTTTGGGATATTGGCGGCCAGAAGCGTGTGCGCTCCATGTGGCGCTATTACTACAATAATGCGGCTGGCGTTATATTTGTGGTGGATGCCGCCGATGTTGAACGTTTTCCCGAGGCCATGACCGAGCTGCATTCGGTTCTGCGAGTGAACGAGCTAAAGGACAGTGTCGTACTGGTTTTCGCCAACAAGCAGGATCTGCCGCATGCCATTGCACCGGCTGATCTAGCCTTGCGATTGCGCTTGGATGAGCTACACCAGCGCTGGAAGGTGCACGGCGTCAGCGCCGCCAACGGGCATGGCGTTCTTGAGGGCATGGAACTACTCTATCGCATGATACGACAGCGTCGTCAACGTGTCCGTACCGAGCGTCGTTTCAAATCATTTTTCTAGCCCCATTGGCAGATCCAGCTTCAGCGTTCGCGCCATTTCCAGCTCCCAGATTATATACATATATATGTAGCATAAATGTATATGTTATTACCTTCAAAGTTTTCCAACATGCTGCGCACATCATCTTTGAGGCGCGCATTGTAGGACTTCAGCAGCGCCTCTTTCGATTGCGGCAGTATTGTGGTCCGTGAGCTGCTTGCCATTTGGTGAGAGCAGCAATCAACCACACGGCTGCTGCAGTGCTATAGATTTTCTTTAATTAACAGTTTGTTATTAAATTTATTTCGCTTTATTTATAATTTATTTGTGGTCTTTGCCGCGGTTTTGGCTACCAAGCAGGGTTGCCCATACGCGTGCATGGTGCCAAAAATTATGGCAAGTACAAGATAACGCCGCGGTTTTTGATTTATTATTTCATTTGGTATGTTTGACGTCATGATTGCTAATGAAGTCCAAGTCCATTAGAATGACTAATTCGGTAATTGCATTTATCATTTGACCCCATATAGATTTTTATAGATGCTACGCATTCAAAATATTGAGACCCACATTCGCATTGCTTAGTCAAGAATACAGTAAGCGTGACGTCACCATATATGAAAACAATCGTTTGCTATTTATGGCGTAATCTCTTGTAACGCACTATTCCTGGGATGGTTCATGCATGTTTTACCGATATAAGCTATCGATTGATTCGTTTTAAATATCGATACAGGGAAATTCTTTGCTTGTCCATCGCTAGTTCTTGACCTGCAGGGGTTGTGAAAAGTGATCTCGAAAATAGCGTCAGAGTTGAGCAAGGCATTGGCCCTGCAGCGTAATTTCCATCAAGATAAGCCAACGAAGGAGATTCTACACCTGTAATGCTTTAATGCTAAAGTCCATACTTGGCGCGGACACGAATGGTTCTGCGGAAGATATACCAAGCGGAGGCGTTGGCGTGGCCAACGGCAGCAGTGGCGGGAGTGGCAGTGGTAGCAGCACCAGCGGTGGAGCACTAAGCCGAGCCAGTTACGGCCTTGGCTCCAGCTCAATATCCAGTGGCCTAAGTGCTGTCTGTGGCCTGGTCGCAAGTGGGAGTGGAAGTGGGAGTGCGAGTGCGAGTAGGAGTACAAGCGGTGGCAGCACACCAGCCTCCGTGTTTTGCCCCGCATGCGTAGCAAACAGCTCACAGCAGCAGCAGTTGGCATTTGCCTCTGGGACTGAGGCGATCCAGTTGCGAGAATCAAAATCGGGCAAACGGATTAAGGCGCGTAAAAGTGCATCAACGGCTGGCTGCTTAGACGCACAGCATATACGCAACAACCTGAAGATGTCCACATCGAGCTCAATGCGGAGCACACGCGGCAACGGCGCTGGCAGCAGCAGCAGTAGCAGCACGGCGTCCGCTGTGGTGCCATACGATGGCAGCAGCAATGGCAGCTGCAGCAGCAGCGTCAATGGCAAAGCCAACTCGCCGGGCAGCTACAGCTGCAATGCGCTCAATGTGGACTTCACCTCCTATACCGCTACGCATCAATGGACACGCATGCTGGAGTGTGCCGAGTTTGTGGGCGCCAAGTAAGTACAGCCTGGTACGCAAAGCAGCAGCATGTTTAAACGTGGTTCTTGTTGTTGTTCTTACAGGCGCAGCAAGCACACGGTGGTTGCCTACAAGGATGCCATGTTTGTGTTCGGCGGGGACAATGGCAAGAACATGCTCAACGATCTGATAAGGTTTGGGGTCAAGGACAAGTCATGGGGACGGGCATGCGCGACGGGCACACCACCAGCACCGCGCTATCATCATTCGGCTGTTGTCGCGGGCAGCTCAATGTTCATCTTTGGCGGCTATACGGGCGACATACATTCCAACTCGAATCTGACCAATAAGAATGATTTGTTTGAGTACAAATTTCTCAGCGCCATGTGGGTGGAGTGGAAATTCTCGGGCAGGTAATAATAATCACCAGTCGTGAGGCCGGAATCACAACTAAAAACTGCTCCTCTCTCTCTCTGTAAATTTCACAGGCAACCCGTGCCACGCTCGGCGCATGGTGCTGCAGTTTATGATAACAAAATGTGGATTTATGCTGGCTACGATGGCAATGCACGACTTAATGATATGTGGACGCTGAATTTGACCGGCGAGAATCATCAATGGGAGGAGGTGGAACAGCAGGGTGATCGTCCGCCCACTTGCTGCAATTTTCCCGTTGCCGTTGCACGCGATGCCATGTATGTCTTCTCTGGCCAGAGTGGTTTGCAGATAACAAATTCTCTGTTTGAGTTTCACTTTAAGACGCGCACCTGGCGTCGCATCTCCAATGAGCCGGTGCTGCGTGGCGCTACGTCGGCGCCACCATCACGCCGCTATGGTCACACCATGGTGCATCATGATCGTTTCCTGTATGTATTTGGCGGTTCGGCAGATTCCACGCTGCCGAATGATTTGCACTGTTACGATCTGGACTCGCAGGTGTGGTCTGTAATACATCCGGAACAGAACTCAGATGTGCCATCCGGTCGTGTGTTCCATGCATCGGCCGTAATTAGCGATGCAATGTATATCTTTGGCGGCACCGTTGACAACAGCGTCCGACGTGGCGATACGTATCGCTTTCAGTTCTCCAGCTATCCCAAGTGTACGCTGCGCGACGACTTTGGCAATTTCTTTCACGAGAAGCAATTCTGTGACATTCAGTTTGTGGTGGGCGCTGAAGAGATACGCATTCTGGCGCACATTGCCTTTGTAGCGGCACGCTCCAAGTATTTGCGCAACAAGATCTTGTCGGCGCGTGAGGCGCGCCAACAGCAAATGGAGAAGGTCTACGGTGTTGGTCAGGTCGATGCATTGGTATTAAATACGGGCGTCGGTGCGGATCGTGTGCCCATGCTGGAGGTGCGACTGTCGCATGCCTCACCCGAAGCGTTCGAGATCATACTTAACTACATCTATACGGATCGCATTGATTTGAAGGACTCCTACAGCAAGAACATCATCATACTCATCACGGATATCTATCAGCTGGCTGGTCTGTTCACCATGCCGCGCCTGGCGCACGGCTGCATACAGTATCTGGACTATAAGATCAACAAGATAAATGTGCTCGAAGCCCTCTACAATGCGGACAAAAACAAGTGAGTTTCTGGCCGTCTACAATCCAATTCAATTCAATTCAATTTCGTTGATTTACGTCTCAGCATTAAAATCATTAAGGATCACTGCATGCAATTCATTATCAAAGAGGAGAACTTCACCGAAGTGGTCATGTCCAGTGAGTTCAGCGATCTTGACAAGCCGTTGCTTGTCGAGATTATACGCAAACGTTTGCATCCCAGCAAATTGGTCTTGGACATCAGCTTTGAGTCCAATATTGGTGAGTACTTATTTAAAATATTATATTTGTATGTTTAAGCAAAAAGCCCACCCACACGCATGGAATGTTGTTTCTTCTGTTTTCAACCTTTTTTTAAGCCTTAACTTAATTAAATACCCTTGTAACGCATTGAAGAAGACGTCTCCGAACCAGTGCAAGCTATTCGCTCAGTGTATAGCAGGCAGTACATGTGTCCAAATATGCCATAGGAATAAGTCCAATTTTTAGTTCTTGTATGAAAAACTTTTTGGTTTTCAAGATTTCTTGACCAAGCTATGCAGTATTTTACTATATAGCTCTACGGGAAGAATTGGTCGTAAACTGGGTTTTTGTAGGGAAAAGTTTTCCGTTTTTCAACCAATCTTTACCAAACTCAGCAGTCACAAGCCTCTGCAAAGCCGTACCAAAGAAGGCGTTCATATTAGGTATTCCTTTTTATTAAGAAAACGTGGAAATTAATTTGCCCCTCGTTTGATAAATAAAAGGCCAATTGTCGAATGTTAGTTTCCGTCTGTCTGGATTTAAGCTCACTAAGCTCCGCATAAAACATAAAATCGATGCTCGTTTTCCTAAATTTGGATAATCAGCGCGACGGAACTAAAGTACTCGGCACGGTCATAGCCGGCTGACGCCAATACAGATATATCTATATATATTAACAAATCCATATCCATGCATGCATTTAGGCACCACGTTGGAGCTAGATTTGTCCATGTTCTTGGAGACAACGGGCAAGGACTTTTGCGATATAAGCCTCATACTGGAGGATCATGTGATACCGGCCCATAAATCTGTGTTATCAGCACGTTGTACCTATTTCCAGGGCATGTTTCGCTCGTTCATGCCACCGGATAATACCGTCAATGTAAATGTCATCGAGATTGTTATCAATTATCTATCAGTCTGTTAATCTATTAATCCATCAGATACAAATTGGCGAAATTTCACCCTCGCTGGAGGCTTTCCACTCGCTGTTACGCTATATATATTATGGGGAGACCAAGATGCCGCCACAGGATGCACTCTACTTGTTCCAGGCACCCTGTTTTTATGGCCTGTCCAACAATCGTTTGCATGCCTTCTGCAAATACTCATTGGAGCATAATATAACATCAGAGAATGTGCTGCAGACATTGGAGGCGTCCGATATAACAAAAATCTATGACATAAAGGATTATGCATTGAAATTAATTGTCAAAGATTTTGCCAAAGTGGCCAGGCTGCCCAAACTTGGAGGTTTGTCGCGCGAACTGTTGCTGGAGATAATACGCGCTGTGGCCGATTCGCAAGGCGAGTTTCTGACCCGCATCAATATCAATACCGATATCTGAAAAATAGTGCTGCTACAGCCGGCTTTGCAGTTGTTGCTCGCCTGGTTGCAAATCGGACGTAGCACGTAGAGCAGCAGTAGCGGTTGGTAGCGCAATGAATCCACCCAAGCCACACCTTGCTTCCCTTCTGTTCCTAAACCCTAACCTAATCTCTAACTGACATAATAATCTCAAACTATAATGCTTTTGCATAATTTAAAACAAAAACAAAACACAAACACGCCCATATACTCACGATAATCAACAATCCAAAGAAATGAATATGAGAGACAGCGATGTAAGCACAATATAGATAGAGACAGAGAGATACAGAAAGAGAGAGAGAGAGAGAGTCAGAAATCTTGATATCTTAGATCGTCTTTTGTGTAGGTTGTAAGCGGTAGCTGTAAGTTAAAATTGCTATGATAAGGATGGATTTATAGGTCTGCATATAATCTATATGTTTAGTGCTCCTGGAACTGAAGGTACTTTAGTGTTTTGCTCCGATATTATTGTGGTAAACTGAAATAAAGGCAATTTCAATATCAATATCTTCCAATACAAAGAATTCTAATTACCACAGTATCTCTATCATAGCACAATAGTATCTATACAGTATGTTGAACAGTTGTTTAATCTCTATTTATATATATCTCAAAATATCCATATTTATCTTATCTATATGTAAAAACATATTCGCTGTTTCTATGTGTTGATATGTATATTGAATACTAATCGTTGTTGGTCAACGGTTGACACCTTCAGAAGTTAGATTAAATAGGGTCGTTGGGATGTCAGTTCCAGAATAAAGTTAGTCGCAAGGGGTTCGATAGTTGATAGCCAAGAGCTCATAAGTTCTATGTTGTGTTGATTGCTCCAAAAATCGGTATATATGCATTTGTCTTGTCATCAATTTTGTCTGGAATAAACTCAAGAACTTCCAAAGCTTGTTCTCAGCAAGCAATTGCTGAATCGAAATTGTCGATTCAGAATATAAATGCTTGGCAAGACAATGAATTGTCCAGATTATTGTTAAATTCGAATGAAACTATTGCAATATTTAAACCTGATAACGGAACTCCAAGTCTATTGATAACATGGTACCTTTTCATATTTCAAATTCAACTTATAAGGATGCTATAGCATCATATAAAAACTGTGCGCCTTCCTCAGTCTTTCAAAGAACGGGAAGGTTAAGTTTTTGATGTACTTTTCGGATGTGACAAACCCAATCGGGGGAATATACAAAAAATAAACAATCAATTGTTAATGGATGAGCCAAAATATGTTAGTAGGATTCTGTAAGGAACATAGATGAATTGATAAGGTAGCATTATTTTCAAAATAATTCTACCACGGTATCTGAGATTTCTTTATTCTACAAAATAGATATCAATTGCTGATCAGTTTGTTTTAAAGTCATCACAGTCCGAGCTTAAAACAAAGTTATAATTGACACGGCCAAGATTTATTTATAAAGAACAGACGCATATATATTGGATTCTTGGAAAAATCAATATATGAACCATGGAAATCTTAGAATTGAAGGCTATAAATTGCAATTTTGGTAGTTTGAATTGTGCTTAAGGATACAGTAAATAGTCGTATTATGTATGTGCTGAATGAGTATACAAATATAAATATTGTTTGATATAATTTATAATGTATCTATATATATACACACACTCTATGCTATAGCCACTATAAATATGTATATCTATATATGTATATGGATACACACAATATGTACCTAGAAGTTAAAGGTCCTCATGCATGTTTAATGGGTATATGGTTTATCGTTTACTTACTATACTTACTTGACGCTGCAATTCGATTTAACAATATCTTAACTAGTTTTAACTTAATGTCCAAGCTCAAAGCTAACACAAACAAACAAATATAAATACATACTAAGATATATATATATATACAACAACAACACAAATACAAAGCATTTGTAAACTGCGTGCGTAATTGTTTACAAATGCCGTTTAACACTAACCAACAAAGTTATGTTCGCATTGAATTCCAGCCTCTCGTCTATATAGCATCTAACCTATTTCAATTGGGTCTATAAACAAACAATTTTCAATGCACTCAAGTCAACATAAGCAATAGATGAGAAAGAACAAAATAACAAACAGTTAACGTTTTACAAATATTTATAAAGAAATTGAAAATCAAATTTTAAATGTCAATTGCAACGTTATACTTAATTCTTTTTTTTTTTATAAAGTTTTTATGTTATTGTTAATTGTAAGAAATTTGATTTGCTTCAGTCTTGCCAGAAAAGTATATTAGGACAGAGTTGTGATAGCTGTTTCTGTTTAAATGTTTAGTTTGTAATGTTTATGGAGTATTAGTAATTTGTAATTATGCTTCAGTTTTATGTATTCTTAAATAAGCAATATTTTATTTCTTATTTTTCTTATAACTTTGTCTATTTAATGTGTATCGTGCTATTATTTATATGATTTAATCTTGAAAATAAATTTTTTTGTTCATTTTGGACAAATATGTATTAAGGATATAACATAACTAGATGTTATTAATGGGTATACTGTTGTTAGTTAGACTTAAGATTACCAGTGTTGACTAACATTATACAATACTTGTCTGCATTATAACGTGCAATTTGTTGACCAGTGTTTTTTGATCTGCAGTGGTTGTATTTCATTCAATGCAAACAACATTCACTCATCAAACAATTGAAGCTCTTGTTTAACTAATGCATTCTAAATTTATTCAATTAAAGCTCTTGTTTACCAAATGCATTCATCATTTACTCAAATGAAGCTCTTGTTCAACAAATACATTCATTATTTTTGCTTTTACTTTTTGACAGCATTATCTTCGTATAAGTTAGACTTGCAGCAAGTATCGTTAGTTACAATATAAATGACACCTGTGTGAACAAACAACTGTCCCATATATTTGAACTATAAAATATTTGCTAAGACAGTCCTGTCTTATACATTATCTCATCCTGTCCTTAATCACTATTTCTCAGGAATCGACATCATTCTCTTATCATACTCTACTTATTGCTTTTTTATTGATATAACCCCTTTATGATTATTTTTCGATTTTCTATTTTGGCTCACAGATAAATGTGTTCTCTTCTGAGTATTAAAAATAAAACTCCCAAATATTGATTATGGCCCGAATTTAATAATTTATTTCGAAATTCATTATGATCATTGATTTACATATATATCACCACAAAAGAACAAGCTCACTGTTATAATTTTTTTTGTTTTAAACTATATTTTAAATATGCTTTAAAATATATTTTAATGACGATTTATATCATCAAACAATTTATTCATTATTTACACTCTTCAATTTTTTATACTTTCTTAGCTTCAGAATTTGTATCTTTGTTGAGGGAATTTCGCATTTTGCTATTTTCAAGTATATTTCAATAATTTGAGGGAATTTCCCTTCTTATTTTTCTATCACATAATTACCATTTCATGCCTTTACATATATTAAATTACTCAATATCTCGCTAAGCTCATTCATTTTCATTCTTGTCTAAAATTGCAACTTAAATGGAATAGGAAAAATCAGGAAAACTCTCAAAATTAAAGTATTAACACAAATAAATATTATTGAGTAAGAGTAGTTTATATACAATAAACAAGTCAAATATACAATTGGTATTCAAAATAAAAGCCAAAACAAAATCAAATGATGTTTTTCAATAAATTGGAATTTTTGGGCAACTAGCGGCTCGGAACGTGCCCGCAGGGAATCCCTGGGCATAATATGGATACAATTGTCAAACGACGCCCCTGGGTATTTTTAATTTTTGTCAGTTCAAAAGCTGCACAATTTGCCAAAGGAAACTTTAACACCCATCTACACACACACACACACACACACACTCGGCAGAGAGAATGTGCTAATGTAAGTTGGCATTGGCTCGGGGCAAAGCTGAAGTGACAACAAAAATGAGAACGAGAATGGAAATACAAATACCTAATAAAATTGTAGATAAACAAACTGGCGGCAGCACATTGAGCTAGAGATGATGGCAGCTTCTCAGATGGATAATGTTAGATAGCATAGCTCAATGGAATTAAAACAAAACAAAAGGCTGCCAAGGACAAAGCCAAATCGTGCTGAGCTACGCCTCGACTCGACTCGACTCGCCTTGGCTCGGTTAGCTGCTTGCTTATCAAATGCAAATTACAAAATCAAATATGCCAGGACCAGAGAGTCGGAGCTGCCTTCAGGCCTGGAGCTGACTGAACCAAGCAGGCAGACATTTTTTGGCAACAGTTCGAATATCGCAGAGCTGGCTGCGTGTCGTGACAAAAGCTTGACAAATAAACTAACACGATCTATTATGTAAGCCCGGCAAATATTGTCAATAGGAAGATATTTAAAATTAAGCTAATGTACATCACGTTAAAGAAGCCTGCAACGTGGGCTTGACCTGATGCGGTTCATGCTCTGAATTTCAATTGATTTTCAGCATGAACCGCTTTTTATGCCAAACCAAAAATCAGCCGAATCGAAACCTGAACCGAAATCAAAATCTAGAAAACTTTTAGGGAAGACTCACCCTTAACTTGAGTTTCATATTTGATAGTTGAAAATTTTGGCTTAAGATCAAATTCGGGCCGCATTTTGAATATGAAAATGTGAAGGCTTGCAATATTAACAGTACTACGGATAGTATTTAAAAAAATATATATTTGATTGTTTAACTAAAACTTGAAATTTGGAAAATATATAACAAGCCTAGATGGGAGCAAAACCCTGGTTGCATGGATGCGGAAAGCCAGCTTTACAAACCGAAATCAAAGTCAGGTCGTCAATTCGAGCCGTGCACCGAATCTGGCAGGAAGTGGATTTGAGCCGTCAACCGAACCATCTACATTTATCTGTGCATTTCTAGGAGCAAGACAAATTTTATTTAATAGGGCCAATAGAAAGGCAGGTAGCGGATTTGAACTGTGAACCAAACCTGGCAGGAAGTGGATTCGAGCCGTCGACCGAGCCATCTACAGTTATTTATGCGGCCCAGAAGAAAACACAAGTTATTCTTGTAAACAGTTTGTTTTGATATTAAACTAAAAAGTAAAAATATATTATTTTATATTTTATATTTTATATTTTATATATTATGCTTTGATTATATGCATTAAATGTTTGTACCTAACGTGAATTTGTCCCCTAGGCGATACATATTCCATTCAAACCCGCATTCAGGCAACACTCGTTCTGTCAAAAATGTCTCTTAAATGAAATTCCGAAAGCGATAAATCGGGTTAAGAAACTCGACACGCGCTCATCTCCATCGAGCAGAAGAATGAATATGTGTTGGCCTTGTGCATGTCAAACTTTCAGATACAGATACAGCTATGCAGATAGAGAGAGAGATACAAATACAGCTACAACTACAGCTACAGATGGAGTTATACAATCGCATGCACTTCAATTCAATTTGCTGGCATGGAAACATGCTAAATTATTTGAAAACTATCATCTGAATTGAGGGACTCTAGGGTAGGTGCGACAACGATACGATTGCAACGGCTTATGGGCAAATTTATATATTTAAATCTCTGAGCTGTGTTTTCACAATTTTGTGGAAGTTTTCCCCGTAAATATTTATGGGTGTCGCCTTGTTTTACTGCGGTTGTTTACTTGATCGGAAGGAATTGGTTGCGTGGCCAATTTACAACTCGAGTTACATTCATGCATTTCCCGCATTTGTGCGTGAATTTTTGAAAGACGTTGTAATTTGTGGCGATTACATTAGTTTGTTTCATTTTTAAAAAGAGTTTGAAGCTGAGAAAGCAATCAAACTAGCATTCAACAGTTTTCCACACATGTTTCACCCCTGAGGGTGGAAAAATTCCGACTTAAGTTTTTATTTAATAAATTACAAATATTGCAAGTGAGAAATAAAAAAGAAACTTAACAGCTCTTCAAATGCTTGCTGTAAGATTACAATTAATATACCAACAAAATCAGCACAAGTGCAGCCTTAACTCCTGTCCTTGAAACTCACAACGTGTACATCCATTTAGTTCCAGCCAATCTCATATCATCTATCTAATACTTGAACACTTGAACACTTTTCCCTTGGCGAACGCAGGAAAGAAAAATGAAAAGAAATTCCGTTTGCCGCCTGTCAATTTCTATGTTCATAATTCAAAGGCAACAAAGCCAATGCGATCGAAGTCAATCAGCTATATAATATGTCTATATGCAGGCATTTTGGTAATAGGCCCGAAACGGATGAGGTTTTTGGGTTTGGGTTTGGGCTTGGGGTTTGCTTTGGCTTTCGTTTCATGATGCTTTTTAATATCCGTTTCATGTGGATTTATGCGGTTCAAGTTCATGCTGAGCGCCAACACATAAATTTCATGGCAATTGAAGCACGCCAAAAAGAAACTACAGCAACAGCAGCCCCCCGACCTCCGACGTCCGAATACCCAATCTCTTGTCCCCAATCCCCATAGCTGACAAAGGGTTAACTTGTAATGGCTGCCGGCGGCGAGGCTGCGGGAACTTAACTTAAATTGACTTGTGGCATTTTTCAAAGTTTTTCTCTTTTTGCTCCCCCCCTCCACATTATTCCGCTGACCAACTTCGATTAATTTATTGGGATAAGGATTTGCGCCGTCGCATCCCCCCCCCATGGCATGGGTCTCATAAAGTGTCATTAAAGCGGCTGCCTGATTAAAGGCATCAATTTTGGGCCATTCCGGCACAACTCAATTCTACCATTTGCCATTGCATCGTATTCCCAGAGAGAAGTTTAATTAAAAAACTGCGCCCCAGGCATGCCCCCAACCCCCCATCCGCCACTGTATGTGCACATGAGAGCATCTATAAAATACCCTACACGAGGTTTCAAAAGAGTAATTCGTGGCGTACATCTCGCTGCTTAATAACATAATTACTTAATAGCTGTATATTCTACTCGAAGAAATTACTCGGCGTCGCCCGGGTCAAATGAATAATACTTAACATGCAAGTGGTACCAGAACTCAATCGTCTCTATTAGAAAATATATAAGGTGTTCGATACCTGCTCTGTGTGCTGTCGCATTACGAAAGCGTTTTGTTGGGTACTTGTTGAGAATGTATCTAGATTTGTTCTACTTCTATTTGAATCGAATCTTTTCATTTGATGCCAAATTTCTGCATTTATTATATATATGGGTAAATAAAAAACACCTTTGCAGCTTTTCAGTGAGAGATTTTGGCTTGAAAGATTCTGTTGATGCGATTTCTTGTATCGAATAAAATAGGAAAGTAATAGAATAAGCTGCGAAATAGATTTTTAATCTGCTTGATTTAATTAACATATAAATATTCAACATTTTAACAATTTTATGTTATGTATGTCAGTTATATGCTAATTATTTAACAGCTCTTAAGCATGTCAGGGTGCAACAGACTGGGCAATACTCTGTAGATTTTGTAACTGCAATCAGATATTCAATAATTAATTGACGACTGAAAACTTTAACTTATAGAAATATCGATTATTTTGGGGGCGTGACAACATCTGTATTCCGCAGCTCTGAAATTGTGAGTGATAAAGATATTCTTGGTTTACCCATCAAATAAAAAAGGGGCTAAATCTTGTCTGAGTTCATGTTTAAGTTTGAGGTCATTAACTTGAAAGGTGGCAAGCAAAATTAACTTAAGCCAATATGCCCCGTTTCGCTTTGTGAGAAGAGTATTATATATGTATTTCAAAGAAATTAAACAAACATTTAGCAGCCGTGCTTGGACATGTTACAAACTGTTGCTGCCAACTAAGATACCCCAGCAAAGGCTGCGTAGGTGCATTAAAACAACACCTGGGCAATTGAAGTTTAATTGGGCAGACACAGAGAGAAATGCAATATAAAGTAATTACGTTTTGCATGCAGCCACGGCAAGGCCTCAACCGTTATCCAATGCCCGATAACAGGGTACAGTCGCGCCCGTGACAGCGTGACCGCGGAGCTGGGTACAGTCAGGCGCAAAGCATTGAACGGCCCATTTGCAGGTTAAGTAAATGCTGTGACATTCGCTGAAGGATATTTGGCATCTATCGCGGCAGGCTGCTCGGGTTTGGGATTGTGCGAACCGCTCCTATCAGCTTTATGGCCAGCGATAGTTTTCATTTAGTTTATGGCACACAAAACAAGAGTGTTGAATGTGTGTGTGTGTGTGTCAAAAGGTTAAGGTTCTGCTATTACGCACACATAAGTACGATTACCGCAGCCAGGCCAGGCTTGAGGCAGAGTGCTCCTGAATTTGTGCCTATGCCTCAACTGATTTCCGGACGCGACGTCAACGCTTCCTTTTCTGCCGTTTAACTTTTATATGAGACCTAGCCACCTTTCGTCCACCCCCAAGTACACCCCCCCCCCCCCTTCGGCTCCCACGTGTTGTAACATGTAATCCGTTTGGCACATGACATTTGGGCGCATCGTGTGCTTTATGGACCAAATGATTGCCTGCTCAGGGGCTCAGTGGATTCGGCATGACGATGACAGCTAACGGTAAAAACACGAGCTCTCTATCCATCTAAATAGATATACGTGCATGTGTGTGTGTGTGTGTGTGTGAGTGTGTGTGTATGTGACTCATATATGAGATACTCTTACTAATAAGTAGGGCTCTCGGGTAGGCTTTCGGCTGGCTGGCACGTATAGTATATATGTATATACATATATACGATGTGCGCTTGTAACATGCTTTTATCAACTCGGCTTCCAACTTTATACATAATGTTAGGTTAGGTGCGACTAATTGAGCCTCTTGAGCACCCAAGTTGGTCCTTACCATTGCCGTTGAGAGAAAATTAACTAAAGACTTTTTGTTCTATGCGAAAAACGATTTATTTTCCTCTCAATTTGTGGGTTTTTGTTAAAATAATATATAATAAAATATAATAATATGTTCTATATGAAAAGAACTTTGTTTACCTTTTAATTTCTGTTTTTTTTTGTTGTTGTTAAAATAAAATATAATTAAAAATATAAAATTATAATATATATTAAGCTTGACTGGCTCTAGTAGGTGGTCTGTGTAGCTAGAGTTAGGGTTCTAGCTTATTAACCACCTTTCCATCTAGTCGCCGTTATAACTTTTTGAGAATTATAAGAAAAACAACAAAGCGAACAAAACAAAAGTTCAAATGTGAGATATACAGAAAACCTGCGCACTTTGGGGATACAATTTGAACAATTGTAAAGAAAACATGTACAAATTCAGAAAAAATCGAAAGATTTTGGAAGAAGTCGAAAGAATTGAAAGTTAACGAGAAATACAGTTTAGCAGATTTGACGACCAAGCCTCGAGTCTTACGTGTTATGTTTTGTTATTATGGTTACCTTAACCAAACGATTTCTCGGCTTTAAAAAGTGTGTAAGTCCTCCAATGGAGCACATAAGATACGAGCATTAATCATGTGTAAAATGCACAGTTGATTCGGAGAAAGCAATAAATTAAATTCAATTAAATGTTTCGGCAAATGTAAAACATTCCTGTCTATCGGATTAACAGAATGCATTAAGTGTTGAGTCTGTTCGTGTGTGTGCATATGTGTGCGTGTGTGTGTGCATGTTATGGCATGTCAATTGTGAGCAGCATAAATATTTACTTAAGCACATACGAAATTTGATGTGTGTCCTGTTTGTCAATTGATTCTAAATTAATAATGTTAAGCTATCAAATAAAACTGTCTGTGGCCGCAGGTGTGGGTGTGTGTGTGTGGGTGAGGCAAATGTGCGCCTTTGGTTATGCAATAGTTTCTTTTGCCCCAACTCAATTGCAAATACATGCATGATGTGCACAAAGCACAAAATTAAACCGTAATTTTCATGCATGTAATTATCGCACATACACACACACACACACTCAACCAGTTGTGTGAGGTGCGTAGCTTCGAGCAAACTCTTCGAGTGACTGTCAGTAATATTTGATAGACATTCCCTCTATGTGTGTGTGCGCGCGCCTAATAAGATTACAAATTATTTTGGCTAATTGCCTCTGACATAACTAATAACAACTGCAACAGCAGGAGCAAAGCTCACAAAGCCACTCAGAGCCGGGCTGTACCGAGAACGGCGGGACAAGCGGTAAAGCTGGCTGTTAGCTCGGCTCACGTAGCTCGCACCGTGCCGTGCCACGTGGCTGGCAGCATTTCCGCCCGGCGACTAATTGTATGCCATAAAATAATAATTACATGCCATGCATATGCACAGGATGTCGGCCGGATTGGATGTGGGGCGTTGGGAGTCGAGAATAGTCGCTCGAGTGCCGCAAGATTTCCGTTTCACTAAACTGCGAGTGCGTTGCAGGCACTTTCCAAATTGCAACCATAATGCACATACTATGGCATGGCATAAGGCCAACACACAAAATATAGAAAAGCCTCCATCTATGCCGCACCCACCAGCCACCTCCTGGTATTAGCGGCAAAGCAGCTTAAGGGCTTCGACGGGATTTGCCTGTTCAAAGCAATAAACAACAGCATACGAATATCAACTGCATTTGCGACCGATGCGGTGGGCATGGTCTAAGAATCGATTTTGGGAACATAATAAGGGGTATACTTAAATTTAATAAAATGCCAGTCAGTCAAGAATAAACTCATTTTTTGTATAAGGAAGTACAAAGATGCCTGTTGATCATCAATCAGTCAAGGCAAACAGTTTGATTTATGAATGTATAAAAATGCGTGCTGATTATTAATCAATAATTCAGTCAATCAGTCAGTTATTAATCAGTCACTGAATCAGTCGAGATCAGAAGTTTTGAATGTGTATTTATATATACATGATATCCAATCAGTTATTGGGTCAGTCAGTCAATCAGTCAAGGGAAACAGTTCTATATATGTATGAATACAGATGCGTGTTGATCATCAATCTCTCATTAAGTCAGTCAGTCAATCATTCAGCTATTCTTTCACTCAGTCAATTAGTCAATCAATCAGTCAGGACCTGCAGGTTTAAATATATATGTCAATCAATCAGTCAGGACAAGCATATATATCTATATATATATTTTATGTATTTCGTATATGTATATAACAAAATGAGAGTTGATCATCAATCAGTCAATCAGTCAGGACAGGGTGGTTTATATATGTATATATCGTCAGTCAGATAATCAGTCAAGACAATCAGTGTTATATATATGTGTATGTATGTATATGTCAGTCACTCAGTCAGGCAGTCTGTTAGTCAATCAGTAATTCTGTAATTCAATCATTCAGTCAGTCAATCAGCGAGCAATAACTGTTTTCTTTAGGTATATACATACAGGCGGTTGTCGGCTTATTCATGATGAACTCACATGCCGCGATAGACGCACTCTGATTGCCATGGAAATGTCACTCGAGCCTGCCTCCTGCCCCACTTGGGCCTGGGCTCACGTCGAACGGTAAATGTTTATGACGTACTCAAAATTGTCTATCAAGTTCAGCTGACGATGTCGCGACGTCGCTGTCGGAACAGGCCATAAAATGTCACTTGAAGCAAGTGGAGCAGCTGGATGGGGCGAATATTAGATGGTGGTTGGGGGTATGAGTGGATTTGATGGAGGGGAGGGGGGGGGGGGCGGGGTGGGGCGGATTTCCAGCTGCGTAGCAACTTTTGCCTTTTGTTCTTATGATTGAATATTTAATTCAATATGCCGCCCGAGCATTTGGTTGAGCTCGTTTTTTTATGACTTGGCACCGACTCGAAGGAAAGTTTTCGCTTCTAATTAGGCGCATCATAAACATTTTATGCCAGTCCCAAGCACACAATGACGACAAACTTAACAAAGTTGCCAAAAGTTGACTCAAAAATAATTGCTGCTTCTTCTTCTTCTGCTTTGACTATATATTATATTTTTCATATACATTCTAGTATAACATAATTTTGGTAAGGTATTAAATTCGTTTGCTTTATAGAGCGCAAAAAAAAATTAACAAATATTTCCATTGCATAGTTATAGGGCTAAAAACACGTATAAAATGTGCGGCTAGAGTTCCCTTATTTTGTATGGATTATAAGTATTACTCTTCCCATTCAAAATAATAGCAAACAAATAAAGATAGAAGTTTAAAGTTTAAAATGAATACATATATGTAGCATATAGATATGATGTTCTATTAAAAATCCGGAAAGAAACGATTGAAGTTAATACATATATTACAAATTAAAGTGAAGAGGATAAAGCCTAGATCTAATAATTCAGGCAAATTTAACTGCAGGCAAATGTGAAGGTCTGTAACTAATATGAACTTGGACATATACTCCTAACATTCAGACTATGCGTTAGATAACCAAGTTACGGTATAAGGGCATCGGTTTGCCATAAATTATTAGGTTTAGGTTGTTACTTCAGCTTCAGCCTAAGCTTTAGTTAACTAAGTTAGTTAGGGTATTAAAACATGGGCTAGCCATAAATTGTTATTCGATTCATGTTGTTACTTCAGCTTCAGTGGCGGCACCAGCTGCACTCATAAAACGCTGGACCCGCTGCCAAAACGAAGTTCATTGGGAAAAGCGTGAACAGAAGGTAGGGAGTTTGTAATTTATGGACCAACAAACAACATTGTTGACATTATTGACAAGCAGCAGAAGCAGCAGCCTTCGGCACTGGACAATGGGCGTGAACGTCGAGAGGGCGAATGGACGTCACTTTTGGATCCCAGAACAATATGTTTTTTATGATGCTCTCTTTCTCTCTCTCTATCTGAACGCCACTCTGTATCTCCTCTTGGTCATAATTTGACAGCTGCCGTCCTGAGGGTCGCCCTCCGCCGTCCCACTCTCACTCGTAGCCAACTTTTCCACTCGTTTTGTTGCACATTAAATATATTTTGGCAATTTTAATGAAACATTCATAAGTTAAGTTGGTCTCAGAAGGGGGAAAGTTGGTCTCGGGACGAGGGCTGCTTGAACTTAAAATGAAAGGTCACACATACGACTGACAAGGTATAGCTCCTGCTTATCAGAGAGTTGCCAATAAATAAATAAATAAAAATAAATTACTAACTTTTGGTATTCAATCGATTTAAATTTTGTAAGCTACATGTATTCTATATAGGTGAACAATATCCTCAATACTTGTTTAATCGATAAATAAAGTTACTTGTGTTATTTACAACTCGAATCGATGGGCTCAAGTACTCACTCAGCTTCGTATTCAATTGTTGCCACAACAAATGAAAAGGGATAAATCGCATGCTTTACTATTCAAACTGCTTCCTGTATTGAATTCATAATTGAGATTATTTGTTCGATAATTATATATACCTCATATACTTGAATATCCTTCTCATGCAAGATGCTTTGTCCTGTCAGGCGATGGACAATTGTGCAACAAAGACCCAATTCAAACAAGCTTAGTTTGTTTCCTTACTCTCCCCCCTTCTCTCTCTCTCTCTCTCTCTCCTTGCCTTGGTAATTTGTGCGCGTCTCGCTAGTAAATTGCCAAATATGCATTCAGCTGCAGCAGCCACTCTTCAGATGCCGAATAACGCTTTGCACTATTTCTAAGCCAATAAAAATCATATTACGTATACGCCACCGTAAGCGCCAGTGGAGGCACTCACACACACATCCCCATCCCCCCATACACACGCACACACACACTCATAGAAAGCAGCCAGCAGAGTTGCACAGACAGATATCAAAACGCATCAAAATGTTGCGCTAAACTTTATTCACAGGCTGCCACAGCCGCAGGCATTGAAATAAAAAAAAAAAGGAAATAAAATATAGAAAATGCATTTCAAGTAGCGCAAAACTCCAAGGAATTGCCGGATGGTAAGAGTTTGCGGCCAGGGTATGCGGGTTGTGTGGAATGCAGAAGCGTAGCAAGATATATGATAATCAAAGCTCACCCAGAAAGCAAATAACAAGAGTAGCATGTCAATTGGGCGTCACACCGAAGCTTAAATACACTCTAAACAGCTAAACTAGAGAATCTGAATCGCATTATTTTGATCCGGAATGTCAAACTTAGCTATTATCAAAGCTATAGATTTTTGTTCAAATTGATTTCACTGTTGTTTCACCCTTTTCGTAAAATTCACCCCTTCTTGGTGTAACTGGGTGAATGTATATCCAATGATCTTTATAAAGATCTATTTGAGATATGTTTCATACTTTTCGAAATATCCTCCTTCGTAGGGACATTTTTTAATAAAACTCTACATAAGCGGTTAATGATTACGTATTTCAGCGATTTTGGAAATTCCATACGCAACTGTGAAAATATGGTGGGATTCGGTTGTAAATTTGTTTTGAGAGATTTTTGAAAAAGTTCATTTGAGACGGTTTCACGCTTTTTGCTAAATCCACGCCTTCTGGGTGGAAAATAAGTGGAAAAGGTTGTATGAGCGAAAGTTTGTTTTCCGGATTATGTTGATTCTAACATTCGCCAGTAAGTCCGATGGATTAATCTCGGCTTTATCTTGCAATTCAAGATAGTTTATGGAAGATTTAAGTTATTCACGTGGGGTGAAAAACTGAAGTCTAAAATTTGAAGCAAATATATTAGTTAATCATATCAAATAACAAGTTTAGTATAATGGGAGTTTAGTTAAGTGCACAGTGTGCACAAAGAGCTAGACAAAGCAAACAAGGCCGGCCAGTGTTGGTAAGCGCATAACAGGCGATGAGCGCAAAATGTTTATCCTTTCAGCTTTGGCGTCGACATTGCTGTGTAGGAAATGTTATTGTTAAATGTTAGTTTTGTTATGCAAACACGTACACAGACAGACTTAACCAGGCAATAACACACACACACACGCGCACACACACACGCGCACACACACACGCGCACACACACACGCGCACACACACACGCTCGCAGACACTCAGCGATAGTTGTGAAAATATGAATAGTCAAAGTCGAAGTTTGCCATATGTTCGCCTCAACTTTATCCCACAAAGTAGTCGACGGCGCTGCCATGGTTGCATGCTGTGTGCATGTATTAGTGTGTGTGTGTGTGTGTGTGTATGTGCAGAGGGGTGGGGCAGGGTGGTTGCAGTTGGTAAGGGTGCTTAAGGTAACTGCGGCAGTCAAATGGCAAAGCGCTAATGGGAATTTGCGTTGTCTGCTTTTTGGGGCTTGCACGTCTTGCGCTTTAGCTGCAATAAGCGTGACTGGCAGCAGCAGCAGTAGAGGCAACAATAATGCTGCAACTGCAACATTCAAATGCAGCTTTCGGTTGCGTAGGCGTCAACAACAACAACAACAACAACAAAAGTAGCAACAGCCAACACTGAAGTTGCCAAATGGCCACTAGAAAATTGCAATTCACGAAAACTGTGAAGTTTGCAAGGCGCAAAACCGTCTCTAAGCTTGCCACATGTTGTGGCTGCACAAGTTTTGTGGCACCAGCGGGCCGGGTGGCACAATAGCAAAATAAAAATGAAAAATAAATAAATAACAAAAGCAAAAAAAATATTACGCATACGCCCAGTTAAATCCGCAGCAAAATTCCATTGCTGCTTGTCGGCCGAATGCGGCATTTGTTTATTTATTTATATATACATATATTGTATATATACATACATATGTGTGTGTGTGTTTGTGTGTGTGTGTGTGCTGCAGAAATATGAATGCGACGCGTACGGCACACAAATGCTGCATACTTTTTAGCGCACATGAATATGCAACAAACAGCAACAACAATGCGAACAATGTGCACAAAGCCAGTTTATTTATTTATTTGTTTGTTTGCGCCGTGTGTGTGTGTGTGTGTGTGTGTGTATTGGTTGATACGCTGCAGCCCAGCGGCCATTATGCCTAACTCCTCTTGCAAAAATCCAATTGTGCCTGCTTAAAGGCAACAACCAGCTCAGAAAGTGAGCTTTAAATGCAGCTAACACAAATGGCCATTAATAATATGAGCTCGCCGCTTGCCCATTCCATTCGTTCTGCGCTGACAAATGGTAAAAGGGAACAAAAGTGATTTCAATGTGTATTTTTTTGGCAGGGCAAAAAGTCCATTGCCGAGTTTGTTGGGCGCGTTAACGTTGCAATCCATAGTTGCCGCTTGATGGCCAGCAAATTGAAAATGTCAAGTGCATACATACACACACACACAGACACGCACACGCATACGCACACAGCATTTTGTGTTGCATTTGGTTGAAGAATAGCTTTTGCAGGCGTGGCCAGGCCTTGTGTCCATGCAAATTTTAAATAAATCTAGTTTATATGATGCTTCAAGTCTAGCAAAACCAGAGAGAATAGCTATTAAATTATAGTGAAAATTAAATACCCTTGTATACATGATGCTTGGAAGTACTTTTAAACATAAGCTTTAGTTCCAACATATTGTGCTTTAGGTGATAAATTATATAGTAAGTCCGGGTCGACACGGCTTAGCAGCTATGTTAAGAGCTCGTAAAAGCTGAGCTTGTTGTTGCGCTATATCATATCTTGGATAACAAACAGAGAAGAGACGAACTTAACCTAAGGAAACAGACAGGCGAACAGATTCAAAAAGCTGCATTCACTCGGCTGTTGATACTGAGCAAGAATATATATAAAAGTGACGCTTGCAATTCTCAACAAGTTAAAGATTTGAACTGTGTACTAGGCGTATGCCCCGACTGATTGGACTGCCTGTTAGGATAATTGATTGTCGGCTAACTCAAAATGAATGTATGTATAGCTCGTTGGGTGGAAAATTGTGAAATAGGGGCGTGTGGTTGAAATTTTAAATTTCAGTCGATTGGCTTGAATTATATGTTATCTTCAGGAATTATAAACGAGTTTGGCAAGTTGCTTCTTTAAGTGCTCATTCGATAAATGTTTAGCAAATTTATTTCTATCTATGTCATATGAGACGTATGTATGTCTTAATATAAATTTCCCTGCAAAAGGTAAGTCTAAAATTAGAAAATAAAAAACCGGGACCCGGCTACAAACGCTGGTATATAAAATACACGCATATGAATGTGTGATAAAAAGACAATAAAAGCAAAGAGTATTAAAAAGCATATTTCTCAATCATTAAAAGAAATTTTTGCTGAAGAAGTCTGTTTTTTGGGCAGAGATCACAAGGATCATAAATTCGCATAGTTCTCAATATATTGTGCTTGATGTAAGTTGGAATTAATTTTCATCAATTTTGATTGTTACTTAAAAACAGCAAACTAAGGAATGTATAGCCGCCGCCACAGGAGGGAGCCAATGGCAGCTGTGCTGGTGGCAAGTCGGGCTGCTAGGGGCAAGATGGGTTGTCCGGGGTGGGGAGGGGCATTTTGGACTCCGCACTCAGTGTACAGTGGATGCTAAAACAAACTTTTCAATCACCGCCAGAACCGGCGAGTCAACGTCATTGCCAAGGCATCAAATGAGAAATGTAGCAAAGTAAACATGCAGCAAATGCAGGATGCTGGCTGCTAGGTTTGCAGGATGTGGGCATGTGGCATGGCGTTTGGTTGCCGCGACTGCTGCTGGCTTCTGCACTGGCAGTCAATCAGCGAGCAGTCAGCGCAACAGCGCGAAGGAAAAAAGACGGAAGGGGGCGGCAAAAAAAAAAGAAAGTAACACGAAAATAAGTCAAGAAAAATAAATAAAATGCTACAGCGTTTAAAAACAGACGAAGCGTGCAGCAGGAGCTGGAGCTAGAGTTGGAGTCGGCGTCGGAGTCGGAGTCGGGAGCTGGAGTTGGGTGCTGGCAATGTTGCAGACATGTTGGCAACACTTGCCGGTCGTCGCTCGCCTGATGCTGATGCTGCCGAGGGGCATGCAACGCGAATGACGAGCAGCAGTTGAAAACTGTGTGTGACAAATACAAATCACTTTAGATTTATTTGATGAAATTGTTTGATGATGTAGAAAAGGATTAACGCCAATGATATTTGTGTAACGGCACAGCCGTGCAGCTGTAACGGTACAATGGCACGGTGTGCAGCAGCTACAGCAGTGGCAACCCTGGCCGCAGCGCAGCACAAAATTGATTTAAGATGAAGACGTCGACGACGCCAACGAAGATGAAGCACGACAGTAATCAATGATGAATCACCCATGGGGTAAGCGCTGGCAACTGCCAGCCATTGACTTTATGGAAAGGTCGTTCCAAAGTTAACTAAACAAATGAATAGCACCCGTTTAGGGTTGCCATATGACTACATATACTTAAGCTTCTTTAAGGTTTCGTGATATAAACATAACTAAGTTTTCTGAAATGAAACTGAAAATCGGTTGGGTTTTGACTGAGTTATGGGAGTCGGAAATTTTGACCTATGCCTATATAGGATGTTTGAGGGTACCATTATTACATGAATTTCGAAAATAAAAATTTTTTTGTCAGATTAAGATGCCAAATTGATTTAGAGGCTAAACCATGACCAAAGAGCCAAACCTCGTGAAATCGGATGAGATTTGACCAAGTTATGGGGGTGCGAAATTTTGACCTTTGTCTACATAGGTAATTTTGGGTATCATTTTCACATAAATTTGGACCCAAAATATTGCTGGCCGATTAAGATACCAAATTGATTAAGAGGCCAAACCATGTAAAAAAAGATAAACCATATGAAAATCGGTTGAGTTTTGACCGAGTTATGGGGGTATCAAATTTTGACCTATGCCTCTATAGAATATTTGAGGGTACCATTTTTACATGAATTTCGACCAAATATGATGTTGTCAGAATAATATGCCAAATTGATTAAGGGGCCAAACCATGAAGAAAGAACCAAACCTCGTGAAAATCGGATGAGGTTTGACCGAGTTATGGTTATGGGAAGTTTCGACCTATGTATGTCCACATAGGATATTTGAAGGTACCATTTTTATAATTTTTATAATAAAAATAATGTTGTCAGATTTACATGTCAAATTGATTTAGAGGCCAAGCCATGATAAAAGAGCCAAGCCTCGTGAAAATCGGATGAGATTTAACCAAGTTATGGGGGTGGGAACTTTTGACCTATGTTTATACTTATAGGATAATAGCAGGTATACCCCGCTCAAAGATCTTTGAAAATGAGTTTTAAACCGATCGGACGGTAAACAAATAACTTCCACACTATCGTTTTCCGCGCATTTACCACTGCTTCTGGTGAAATTTCCCAAATCGCTAAACAACGTACTCATTAAGTTCTTATGTAGAAACACGTCTCAAATGATTTTTCATGTAGACCCTTGGAAATGAATTTGAGCTCGCAACGTCACCCACCAAATCTGAGCCCCATTTCCACCGAGGAGGAATCAATTATTCGAAAAGTGTGAAACACCCCTCAAATGAATTTGAACAAAGATCTTTGCAAATGAGTTTGAGGCCGATCGGATGGTAAACAAAAAGGTTACATACAAACGTTTTTCTTGATTTTTCCACATATGCGGGTGGAATTTGGGTTAGCTTTGACAGTATAACAAGTATAACACTTTGACTTTAAAACACTACTCCCAAATGTTCTGATTGCAAATGTAATCAAGGAGCACTGTTTAACAGCAAAAGAGTAAACCAAATTTTATATTTGTTCGTATAACAGTAAAAGAGTAGAACAAATTTATTTGCAGTATAACATTTTTTTTTGCAGATGTGTACAGATCCAGTAAGTTGTGAGTTTCCTTAAATATTAATTCTTCCGGACCTCAGGTGGTTAAGTATGATAATATAACAGCATAGCAATCTAACAGTTCGACTGTTGTTGCTTATATTAGCTGTTTGAAGAATATGCGAGCATTTTAATTCGGTATAACACTTTGGCTGTATGACAACTCTCTAGGAGCTTGATCATAAGTGATTATAATGTCATACATATAACACTTTGCTTCTTGAAAACGTTTTGTACCTGCAACTGTGTGACCTGCTTTAATTATAATTTCACAAAAGCCGCCCTGACATTTGCTTGAGCTGAGCTACGCCTTCTTAACCCTAACTAAATTGGGTCACATCTTTCGCTCCAGCTGCGGCGGCGACAACCCTAAACTCACACCTCTCGGCTTGACCCAGCTCAACTTCTTTTCTGCCGTCTGGCAGCTCTTGTGTTATGCAACGACTTTTGAATTATGTGAGAAATCGCTGCTGAACGATAAGACAGTGTGGTGGTGGGGCTGAGAGGGGGGGGTGTTGCGCTCCTTTTGATATAATCGGCGAGGCATAAATCTCAAGACCTGCCCGGCGGCTGCAATTTACGGCACGGCCGTAAATTTTTATAAATGTCCTTGTAAATAAACTCGCAAATATGCTGATTTAGCATATTTGTGATATATGAATGCGCATGGCCTTGTGGGCGTGGCACCGCGTCTGTGGTTTATGCCAGCTCGGCATGTGTCTGTGTGCGTGTGGCATGTGTGTGGCGTTTTATTGTGTCCTTGTATATCATATACATCTATATATATATTTATTTTTTTATTGTATTTCCCTTTATTTTGGTCTATTTTTTCGTTTTAGTCTGCGCTCCCCTGGGAAAGCGTATCCAAAAAAATAGAACAACAAGAACAAGTGATAAATAAAAAACGAAAATTTTATGTTGCATTAACTTTTTGCTGTTGCGTCGCATAAACAAAAGCACATGTGTAATAAAATTTATGCGCATAAACAGACAAAACAACAAACAGCGGAAACACAACGGACATTGAGACAATGAAAAGCACGTTAAATATTTTATAAAGCAGCCGTAAAGAACGCAATGCTTTTCCCCCTTTATATATTCCATTTTTTATTTGATTTTCCTGTTTGTTTTTTGTTTTTTTTAACAAAACAATAATATCGTCATGTGACCTCCGTGCAGGCAGCATATAAAATGCTCATTAATACTTGGACCAGCAAAAGTAAAGTTATAAATGCTTTTGTACACGAGCATGCCCCGAACTTATTATTAACTTATTATCTGGGCATTGTGTAATTGTGAATTTGGAGAACCGGTTCGAGCTTGGAATTCAAAATCGATTATTTACCATATTTACCGCATCTTAAGCCAAAGACATGTGAATCGTTACACGATGCGACCCTTAGCTTTTTTTTGGTTGAAAATAAGAAGCTTATGAGGAAGACCCAGACTCAACGCTCAAATAACTTGGCCATTTTTGGTAAAAAACAGTAATAACATAATTACTAGGGTGGAAGTTCCAAAATCGCCAAAAGACGTGTCGCATGCATACACGCATGCATACATGCACGCCTGCATACATGCACACATGCGTACACACATGTATACATGCACGCATGCATACATATATGCATACACACACAAATACATACGTACATACACACAGACACAAAAATACATATAGCGGTTAATACGATTTACATTTCGAATTATGCGTATTTGAACAATATCAAATTTTCTGATTCCAGCTGAAGCTAACTAAAAAACTAATTGCCAATTCCTGTTATTCAGATTATATATGTATTATTCACAGCGAAATTGGGAATTGCATTGGGTGGCTGGCAGCTGCGTGCTTTAACCGATTGCAACCATCAATTTGATTGTAAATAGTCGTTCATGGAGCGCATTTGGCCACAATTGGCATGCCAAATGCCAGAGAGTGAACAAATCGTTAGAAAAGCGGCACCAAAAGCGATTTGCGATCGGGCTAAATGCATTGGGATGCCACAAAGTGACCACAAAATGCCAAATGCATTCACTCCAACAAATTTCAAAAAGGGATACACAAATCCCATGGCCAGCACTCGCAGCAGTTGGCCCAAAACAAAGTGTTTATGCGTGTTTATTTTGGCTAAATCCATGCCGAACGGCTATTTATGCCACACCTGGCAGAACCCATTAACGGCATCAGCTTTGTTCAAATGTTGGCCCTTGGATATGCGATAATTATTACAAAAACAAGTAAGAAATATCCGAACATTAATTACCCTATCAGAGCGAATATTCACATAGGTGTCATATAAAATAGTAGTCCAATCTGATACGGACTTGCAGATGTGTTGGCGAATTCGTAATAGATAAGTCTGGTTAAGATATTGTGACTCATTTTTTCGACCGATTTTTCCCTTAGAGCTATATGAGAAAGTAGCCCCATGTGGGGTTACTTTGATTTTTGTTTTTTGATATTGATCAAGAATATATGTATTCTTTAAGGCGTAGTTAATAGCTCCGTTGCAATTCCTACTTGGTGACACTTTTAAAATACGCTCTACAAAATTATAATACCCTAGATAAATTCAACTCAGGAATCGTTAGTCTAGTAGCTAGTGTTCTTTATAAAAATATTTTAAAATATTTTGAGAAATCGTTATTTTGTGGTATCTTGAAGCTAACGAAACCCCTTAGTTGTATGTTACACAATGAATAATTTATAAAAACAATCGATAATATAAACGGTCTACATAATGGATAATTGATAACAATTAAAGAGTTTTTAGTTATCGATTTATCCGAATCATATACAACAATTAAAGGAAATCAATTTAAAAAGCTTTCCAAATGAAGCCTTTCCCCTATTATCGATAACATTTAATAACCTTCTTCCGTTATCGATAGCTGTGCAGATGCATTTCCGCTGCTAACTGTCGTCACTAACCAAAAAACATATAGACTGGACATGCAGAAGAAAAAAGGTGGTCTCCAAAAATCGGATTGCATCTGGTCCAACGAGCGAGTAAGATATACATATGACATCTTTTGATCGCTCACACTACAGGAAACTCCTTTGGCTTACTCTCTTCCATATGATTTGTGCGATAGAACGGCATCGCTGTTTATTTTTATCTCGCTCGCACTTACTCTCAGTGCTCTCAATGCTCTCTTCATGTCTAGGTACCGTTTAAATGTTTGTGTGTGCATGTGGCCGCACAAGCAAAAATGCCCACAAATTCAATTTTTCTCAAAAGTCGGTGGCATATCTTCCCTTTTGAGGGGACGAGTAATATGAAATCATGAAAGGGTTTGCCAAGTCGATGCGAAATTCTTTCATTTTAGCTCGGTATTGCTGGAAAGGGTACCTAAGCGTTGGCATGTGTGCATTTTAAAGTTTTTGGACTTGCTATTCACGCATACTTGCGTATTTTGTATATGAATAGAAGCATTTATGCGCATGTGTGCCTGTTGGTCCCTGCCTGCCTTTCCGATGCAAATTTGACAATATTTTTGGACTTCTGAATTTCGAGCTCTGCGCACACACACACACAGACACAAATGTGTGTGAATGGGCAGATCATGGGCGCAAAAGAAAATATCATTTTTGGCCAGCGGTTGTCGCGCACCCTTCTTTTTATGATTTTGGGTTTGATGAAATATACATGAACGTTGACCCCTCATTACCTGCAGATCCAATTCGTATATTAAAAAGCTAAATATTTAAAGACAATAAAATTATGAATACTATAAATATATAATTGCTCCTATTTTGTATTTGGTATATTTGAATATTTTAAAGATTTTATTTTTTACACAATTTTCCTTAAACTAGTTAAGTGATCAGTCACTTGACTTAAATATACAGGTACAGGTGCTTGGCAAAATTTTACGGGCTGCTGCAGGGGTCAACGTTCATGTATATTTCATCAAACCCAAAATCATAAAAAGAAGGGTGCGCGACAACCGCTGGCCAAAAATGATATTTTCTTTTGCGCCCATGATCTGCCCATTCACACACATTTGTGTCTGTGTGTGTGTGTGCGCAGAGCTCGAAATTCAGAAGTCCAAAAATATTGTCAAATTTGCATCGGAAAGGCAGGCAGGGACCAACAGGCACACATGCGCATAAATGCTTCTATTCATATACAAAATACGCAAGTATGCGTGAATAGCAAGTCCAAAAACTTTAAAATGCACACATGCCAACGCTTAGGTACCCTTTCCAGCAATACCGAGCTAAAATGAAAGAATTTCGCATCGACTTGGCAAACCCTTTCATGATTTCATATTACTCGTCCCCTCAAAAGGGAAGATATGCCACCGACTTTTGAGAAAAATTGAATTTGTGGGCATTTTTGCTTGTGCGGCCACATGCACACACAAACATTTAAACGGTACCTAGACATGAAGAGAGCATTGAGAGCACTGAGAGTAAGTGCGAGCGAGATAAAAATAAACAGCGATGCCGTTCTATCGCACAAATCATATGGAAGAGAGTAAGCCAAAGGAGTTTCCTGTAGTGTGAGCGATCAAAAGATGTCATATGTATATCTTACTCGCTCGTTGGACCAGATGCAATCCGATTTTTGGAGACCACCTTTTTTCTTCTGCATGTCCAGTCTATATGTTTTTTGGTTAGTGCTGTCGTCTAGACATATTAAAGAGCCAAGAAATTGAATTCTCACTGCAATTTTAAAATGAACTTTTCTCAGTTATGCAATTATTTCTGCTATCGATATCTGCGCACATGCATGCTTGCCCCTGTCTATCGTCTTTGGAGAGCCAACTAAAGTAATTTTCAAGCAGCTTTCATATATTTGTCACCAGCTTAACGCTTAAATTCTCCAAAATTTATGGACATTCAATACACAGCGGTCGACTCCTTCTTTTACTTTGGACCAGCTCGCTTGCTCTTGCTGTTGCTGACTTTCCTTTTTTGTCTGTGTCCCCCACATTGTGCTCGACCCCGTGCAGCACAATTGTAATTTTTGTTCACTTACAACAGTAATTCGTGTTAACTTTTCGTGTAATGTGCAAATTTATGGCACAAATTTCACACAGTCACTTGCAACGCATCTGAGTGTGTGTGTGCGCGTGTGTGTGTGCCGTACAAAATGAAAGTGAGTGCAGACAGCGAAACAGGGTGACAATTCTGGCAAGTACAGTTGGTACTGTCTTATATCGATACATCTCGATCGATACATTTTGACTTATCGATATCATTTATAAATTGCCAAATTAACAAACACTTTTGATGCCTATGATAAAATCTTCTAAAGTGGACTAGAATGACAGCCCTGATTAAAAAGTTGTGCCCTCTTTATCGATCGAATTTAATTAAATTTCTTCATCTGCATGTTAAATAGCTGACTAGCTAGCAACTCGATCACAGCCCTGGCAAGCACAGCTGCTGTCATTTAATGATAGATATGAAAATCTATCGAAATAGATAGGATTTGCATTTTGACAAACTAATTTGGCTGAATGAGCTTAAGATCGGGCTGTAACAACCAGGGCTGCACACCCAAAACTATCGGTGGGCGACTTCTGGATCTGGTTTCATGACAACATCCATAAACCCTAGAGTTTGCTACAAATTGCTGGTTGACCACATTTTTTATATAATACACATATTTTTTAAAAAATTGCTAAATTAGAAAAGCTGAGGCTCAGTTATTTACGGATTGGATCTCTCTTAAATGTTATTTATTTCGAACCAAATTAATGTTGGAAATAATTATGTTCCGAGCTCGAACCTGATCAGGTCAGAATTTATTTAAAATTTCGAGAGCTAACTTCGAACATGCACCGGTAACAGTAAATTGTCATTTCGAGTTCGAAACGTAAAATATTGATTGGAGATCCGAGTTCAAACGTGAACCGGTAAAAATTACTTTGAATTCCTGAGTTCGAATCTGAGCCGTTCTGCAGCCTTAATGACAACTCTGGCAATTTCGCAAGTGCTTTAAACATTGTCAACCTATCCCTTTTAGCTTCTTGATGGCTTTAGGAGGGACAATCGCGTCGTTGCAATCGCTAAGCAACCCATTCGGTTGGATTCGCATGCGGAATCCAAAGTTCAAATACATATTGCAGCAAAATGCGCACATGGCAAATATCTTAAAGCCACAAGTGATTGTCCCCCAATGGCTGGCCAAAAATGTCGCTGGCAATATTCTGGCGTCCGCCACTCCCGCCAGCCAACTGAATTCCGAATCCCGCGTTGTCGCTTGCCGACTGTGGCCATAATTTACAAGTGGCTGGCGCGTACCAATTGGCTGCAGTGCAGCCCTAACTGCCCCCGCCAACCGCGCCCCTCCAGCTGCCGCAATATTCGCACAGTCATATGTGTGCGCTTTGTGCTTTGCAATGGCGGGCTGAATTTATGGGGCCCTGGCAATGCAGACAGCGTAAGAGGTTAATAAAGTTTAATAATTTTGTCAAGTGTTAACTGTGGATGACTTTAATCTTGTCGAGCGCCTAAGCGTATGCAACGCTTTCCACACATTCGCTGCGATTGCCAGCTGGTGGCCATTAAGCTGTAGCATACCTTTCGGCGGCCCAAACGAAAATATGTGTACGTATCGTAAATAACCAAGTGAACCTCCCAAAGAAATCCCCCCTCATGGCCCATGGCTAACGTCTGGGCTGCCTTACCTGGCACCGAAGTCGTAAACTGAAAGCGTAGCAGCTGGCCGAGCGCAAACGCATCTATCAAAAATTTATTTTTACTACACACAAAAATTAAATTATATAGTCAGTCGCTCAACTTGATGAATAAGTAGCCGTAAAAATGTGAAGTCCGCGACGAGTGGGGAGCCCTGTTTCTGGTTGAAACCGGCAATCGCCGGACGTCAGCATAAAAATCAATCTAATTTCATTAAAGTCAGTCAACATAAAAAAGAAAAGAGAGAAAAAAAACGCCACATCTTTTTGGGGCTGGCCAAGACAATCGCCCCTTGTTCGCAGCCGCGGGAAATTTAATTTTGAATACGCCTAAAAGCGGACTGCGGGAAAAAAATAATGATAAAATGCCTTGATATTTTGATGTGAGCTGCTTATTTAAAAGCGAACTCACTCTTAGGGTACATCTAAGAGGGGCGAACGTAAATTATAAAATTGAAACAAGAAGATGAATTTCTCTTAAAGCGAATGCCAAAAATAACAGCAGCTTTTATGCTATGTTCCATATGGTAATTTTAACATGAGCTTTAACTTTTTGGACTTGACAAATAGTTTAACTATCTACTATCTACTATTTCAAATCAGAAAGGGCACTATAGTTAGGTATGCCCGACTAGAATATACCTTGTATTCTTCTTTCTTTTCGTTTTAGAAGAGGTTCCCATAAAGCGAATGCCATAATTTAATAAAGTTTTTATATCCGGTTCCATATGGTAATTTTAACATAAGCTTTAACTTTTTTGGGAAAAAAAGGGAGCTATAGTTAGGTATGTCCGACTAAAATATACCTTGTATCCAGCCTCTACCCATTCGTTCTTGAATAGATTGTCTTAAAGCGCATGTCAGAATTAACATAAGCTTACCCTGTTCCATTTTTTGGACACTTGGGAATGCACGACTAGAATATACGTTTGCTGCATATGGTGTTCATTGTCCGATCTCTATAATATCTTGAGCGCATAGAGATGAAATCGAAATGTGCATAAATACCATAGCCGAAGGCTATGCGTATAAATGTGAGTTTTCTTTTTAAAATGCGATTTATGGACAGGAGGGGCTGCCAGCGGTTGCGGGCCAAGGGATTGAGAGTTTGGCGCTTATTTCTCAAGCAAGACGTTCGCATAATGTAAATTTCGTGTTGTAGCCCACACATAACTCACGGCAAACACACGCTATAAAACATTTCACGTTGCTTATTTTCCTTGGTCCTCTTCAATGCGGCTAATGACACGCCCATGCGACGCACACCTACGCACACACACACACACACACACACACACACACACACGGGCGGGCATATGCTCTTGGCAGCCATAAATTCAATTCAATTCAACCAGCAGCTGCTAAGCTGAGTTTCGAGTGATTTTCTTAATGTAGTTCTAAAGCCAAGCAACTGCCAAACGAAATTGGAAAGGGAAAGGGTTTCCTTTTGCTTTTCTTTTCTTTTTTAAGACTTCACATTTCTTAAGTGCTCTGCTCGAGCAGGGGATGCTGGGTGCTGCCAGAAGGGAGTGGGGGGGGGGGGGGGGGGGGTTCGCCGGGGGGAAGTAATGCACCAGTTGCCCTTTCTAATGCCCGGTCTAATAAATTTTCACAATGCGGGGCGTAACTGATTTTTGAATAATATTTTACTTGCAGGTGAAATGTATCATGTGTGTGAGTGTGTGTGCGCGTGTGTGCGTGCATGTGTGTAGGTGTGTGCGTGTGTGTAACTTAGGGGTGGGATGCCTGCCTCTCTGCCCGCCCTTCTGGTGTAATTGCCTGAAAAATTACCGTGTCTACATGACACGCACACATGCAAGCTTTGGCATTAAATCAAATTTCCAACCCGTGTTATTCGATTCTACAGAGTCGAAAAAGTCAAGAACTGAATGATTGCCGCAAGCAGAAAAATCGGACTGACAAGATTTGAGGATCTGCTTTTCTGGCATCACAGCAGCTATCGTAGTAGAGGGGCCAAAATATTATAAGTACTATGTGCTCTCGGCATTTCGGAGCTTACAATTTATAATTTATTTTAAATATCTTAAAATGTTCTATAATCTTTTTAAACTGTTCCAAATGCAACGGTTTCTTTGTTGCAGGTGCATATCCCACTCTTCCATATGTCACTGTTTCATATGCCACAGTTCCAGTTCACTGTCCCAAATGCTTCTGTTCCATTGCAACTGCAATATATGCATTTGCTTTCCATATTCCACATTCCCCTCTATCATTGAATTCTGATTCATTTGCCACAGTTCCAAATACCGCATATGGAACTGTTCCATATGCTACTGTTTCATTAATCACTGTTCCATTTGACACTATCTTGTTCCATTTGACACTATCTTACGTTTCATACTGTTCCATTTGCTACTGTTCGAGAGTCTACTATTTCATATGTTGACGTTACAATTGCTATTGTTTCATTCACCATTGTTCCATATACCACTGTTCCCAATGTCATTTCAACTAGCGCTAATGCATATGCTCCAGTTCCATTTGCCATGGTTTCACACGCCATTTTTCCAGAGGCCACTGTTCCATATGCCACTGTTTTATATGGCATTGTTCCATATGGCATGGTTTCGTTTTCGTTATACGTTCGATGTTCTATTATTAATTTTTCGTTTTTCTGCATTGCACTTTTCTTTTTGAGTAGCTTTCTGTGTTTCTGTTCCGCTTCCTCATGTTATCCATTTCATTTTTCACAGCTGCATACCGCTGCTTTACCTTTCACTGTTCGAAGTTCCATCGTTTCAGCTTTAGATTTTTACTAAAATTAACCAGAAATTCAGTCAGATTCGTTTTCATTTACAAGCTGCTCATACGCTGAACTTGATGCAGGGTTTTAATTTGAAGAGGCAGATTCATTGCAATTTTATGAATCAGCGAATTGAAAAAACAATAAATTGTTCTCGATGCAATGGAGGGTGAATATTTTGTTGGCAGACAGTATTAAATATATACTACACACACACACACATATGACAGCTGTCAAACGTATGTCATGTGGCACTTAACACATTTTTGTTGCCGTGTGCCCAGTGCACGGGCCTGTCATATCAAATCTCAGCGTTTATTTTATGTTTGATTGAAACTCTGATTAATTTTGGCTGGCACGGAGGTAAGGTCCGCACCGGTTCCGGTTGTCTGCCCCACTCACGCAACGCTCAGCGGTATCTCACGTTCCATTGCCCAATTCGCGCTGGTGTTTATGTGTGCCCACGAACAGTGGGGCAAATTGCAGGTTTACGTATCAAAAAATATAATTCTCCATAAAGAAATTGACAAAGTATTGAACCAATTTTAAAAATAAAATTTAAATGATAATCAAAAATGCAACTAAATTAATTTAAAAAAAAAGGCGGAAAAAGATATCGATATGTTAAAAAAAATATTTTTTTTTTCGCGCACTATAAATTTTACATATGCTTTTCTTTTTAATGATTGCTTGCGTGTTTTATGTTCCATATACTAAACATGGCCTTTGCTTTTCTGCTTTTTGAAAAAAACTAGTTCATTTTGCTTTCTTTTTAAAGACTTGTGAGCACTGACCTCGAAAATGCCTTCAAAATAAATTTTAAAAATCCTAATATATTTAAATTATAAACATAATATTATATTTTTATAGATAAGTTCCACATTTAAGCAGCAAATTTGACTACAGCTGGAACCAAATTTTTAAATTCTTTCTTTCTTTCTGTTTGTATTTTGTTTTTCTCTATTATGTGGCTGTGGTCCCACTGTGCGTCGCCTGACTGCCAAAGTTACTCTAATGGCGCAACAATACATCGTTTGCCCTCCAGTTCCATCTTGAATGGCTGATGCTGTTCTTCGACTTGTAGCAGTTGTTGTTGCTGTTGTTGTTGTTGTCATCGCCTTGGCACAGGTGTTTCATTCGCCCGGCTTTCATTTGTAATGAGTACAGAGGCATGTAGTACACGTAGCGCGCATTGCGAACACGAGTGTATGTGCACAACATTCGCACCCAAGTCCCGCCCACGCACACACACTCAGGTCACAGGACACCGGGACACCGGAATATGGGAGACCGTTGCCCCGTCCTACATATGCAAGAAATAATCTGTCATATGTTCTCTACATGCCCTCCTTCTGTTTGTGCTGTGTACATGGCTTGAGAGCTCAGGGAACAATCGGAACTCGGTATTATTTATGTCGGTATATATTTATATTGAGAACGTTTTATCTTGAATTTTTAATCATACATGTCTTAATATAACTGGGGTCAACAAATTGAACTAGTTCATATGTGTAGTAGGCAACCAGAGGCACATTCTTTTCATATTTTTGATTTTGAAAGGATTCTTAGATTATTAGAAAAGATAATTAGAGCATTTAAGTGGCTCACGGTGAACTAGTTCATTAAGATGACAATGTGGCAGCGAAGTATATTCCTTAAGTTAACCTAAAGACATCGAAGTTACTCTTTTCATTCGCTCATAGTGAACTAGTTCACTAATTTGACAATATGGCAGAGGTTCACATTGTTGGCATTGGTTGACAAAGTTCATTATGGGATCGAACGCACGCACATCGAAATAATCTAAATGAACTAGTTCATTAAGATGACAATATGGCTTGTTTTAGATTGTTTTAGTTAACTGAAAGATTTCTCAAACTGAGTTCATAGTACCAGCTCTTTTAACCAGCTCACTGTGAACTAGTTCATGTAGATAATGATATGGCAGCAAAGTATATTGTTTCAGTTACCTAAATGATATGTCAATCTCAGCTCAAGCCGGTTTTAAAAAGTTCATTGGAGCATTTAAATAGCCAACGGTGAACTAGTTTATTTAGATGTCCATATGGCAGGGCATCAATTTGTTTCACTTGGCCGATTCTTTTGCCTATTTGATGTTTATCACTTCGCACGTCTTATTCTTATGGTTTATAGTTCAGTTGCGCCACTGCGGCAGCAGCTACTTCCCAGTGCCACGCCCACGTCAACTGCATGCCCATCTAAACGACGCACTTTGTTGTTGTCGTCGTTGTTGTTGTTGGTTTTATAACTTTTACGCGGCAGTCGTTGTTTATGCGCACTGCGTGATCACATTTGGCATCAAGGTTCTGCTTGCCACTCGGCCTCTTGTTGTCCTGAATGTCCTGAAATCTCTGTGGGTTAAGACGCCCCAATCATTTAAGCCCAAGGCATTTGATTGTTTCCATTGTTACTCGCCAGAACTTGATGCTTTTTGAAATTTTGTTGTTCCTTGAAACGCGTTTGAAATAATTCACGGAACTCTGCGTCGATAACCTAGGCCTTTAGTTTCTAAGCACTATGATCGAGAGATTTTTAATTATCTCCTTTATGGTTTGGTGTTTTATAGAAAGCAAATGGAGAAAGTGGCTTGATATTGTAGGACAATGCGTAGCTAATAGATTCTTTAGCTGAGAAGTGTGCTCCTAGAAATTGAGGCAGCAAATCGGGTTTAAGCCGAACCGGTTCGACGCGGATATCAAATGTGTTCATGCTTTTGTTGAACCGAACCGTTGTTTAATAAGTAGCAGAACCGAATGTGGCTATCAAGGCTAGCAAGCACTTCAATTATTTAAAAAAATGTATTATGCATATCCCAGCTGGGCACAGGGTATCTGCTAGTCGAGCCCACTCGTCTAGATCACAACCCAACATTATTTTGTCTGGTCTCGATTTGTCTAACAAATACCAAAAATGTCCTTTATAAGAAATTCAATAAGTAGCATCTGGATTAAGATATTTAACCGGAGGATAGATTTGCAGCGAACAATTGGGCTGGTGGGTAAATTTAGATAAATTAATCGAGCCGCACTGCTCACTTGTTGATGCTTGGCCTTTCCAGCTATGGCCAAGGCGTTGCCACATTATCTGACAGTTTTAACAGACATCTTCAAATATCATGTCAAATGTAACTGATTGTTAGCATTAACATGAACTTTAACACAAGCCTGACAAAATGGGCCTCAGTTGAGATGCTTGGTAACTACATTTGATTTTGACATGGCGAATGGAGTGCCATTGACTGATGAATTTGAAGTGAATCTATTTCACACACACACACACACACACACATACACACAGGCACACATACACTCAGGCACACACACACACCGCACTTGGCTGCACACACCTGAGTGAAGCAGCTGCATAGCAGTCGCTCGCATAGCTTCCATGATTTAACACTGAAGCACTTGATGCATCAGCATCCATCAGAGCACACTCGGATCATCAACGAGGACACTTCAAGCGGAGCAACAACAACAACAACAACAACCAAGTTAAAATCAAGCACTGTGTATTGCAATTACAATAATGCATGGAGCACAACATAGTCATCCAGCTTGAAGTGGCCAAGTGTCGGTGACACAGGGCCAACATCCAACAGGGCCAGTGCGGCAATAAATGAAGCGAGCGTCCTCGTTGACTGGCCGGATGGCAACGGTTTGCTAGGGGCAACTGACTGCCACGGCCAAGGGGCAGTGTTGCCACCCTCCAGTCAGGTGCAGTCGGGCAGCGCTCGGCAATGAAGTGGTTCCATGGAGCATGGAGCCGTTTGGCCAGTGATTACACGTGCTCATAAACAACAACATAAATGCCAGCAAACGGGCCAAGTTGTAAATGCCAACAGCACAGCTAAGATACATGTATGCAACAACATGCAAGAGTCGGGTGTGTTCGACAAGGCGATACCCTGTACTCACTGACTCAGAGCTGACGTTACAAACACTCGAATTACCTTCCTATTATACATCTTTATAGCGGCGCCTTTTATAGCGGCTGTGCTTCTTCTTCTCCTTGCCTCACCCTATATACATATAGGGAAAAGCATTCTTACTTAACTTCGTTGTTTATAGTCCAATCTTTATGCAATTTTCAGGACTTAAAAGTTGCAAACAACTATATACATGGCCCAGAGCACAAGATTCTAGCTCTCATTATTTGGTTTTTGGTTTTTGCAGGTTTTTGCAATATTTATTGGAGAACGGGGTGAGGTATCTAAAACCTGAAAGATTTGTTTTTTATATATACCTATACATCAAATAAAGTGTAACTAGCTTTCATACTCTCCGAGCTATGATGAAAAAACCTTGTCAATAGCTTTCATGCATTCCGATTTATGATGATATAACCCTTTTAACGATCGATATTTTGCATTGAAATGCAAAGAAAGGGCAATGTCGAAGAAGAAGAAAAGACGAAATGAGAATATATATGTTATTAGACGGCTGGACAAACGGAAGAAAAGGAAGAGGGACTTGCCTAGATCGACACAAGCTGTCAAGCTGAGACTATATGGGATCGTTAGGTGCATGCACAAAATCATGTTACCCGTTTTACGCGCTGTCAATGGTTACAGGGTATCATGAACATCACGAGCAGCCAAATAGCCCGGCTAAAGTAGATGCTCATCATGCGGCTGGCCCCGACGATTTATGTGGCCGGACTTTAGTTTTAATTTAGCAAGATGCCAAATTATTAAGACAGGCTCGTAAGCGGCAGCCTGCCACAGCCTGTCAAGCACTCTAGTCGAGAGACGGACATACAGAGACACAACTGTACACGGAGAGAGGGACAGGGACACGGACGTGGACAACGACAGCGACATCCAACGTGTAGGACATCCAAGGACGTTGAGGACGACAGAGTCAATAAATTTTGTGGCACTGGATTGGCCAACGAGCTGAACTGAGCTGCACTTATTTAGCCCGACTATCCACTCTCAGAGCCACTCCAGAGTCTCGCTGCAGCCGCCTACCTGTTCCAGCCGCTTCCGTGCCCGCCCCCACACACACTCACACACACTCTTTTTGGCCATGTCCCAGGTGTCTATTTTAGTTGCTTTTAACTTTGTTATGGCCACAGCGTCTTACAAGCTTTTAAGGATAATGTGCCTTGTGCTGCCAAGGATTGCAAGGATAAGTTGCTCAAGTCGTGGTCAGCCCGGGCGTAGTCTGCACCAGACATTATTCCAATAGCTGCCGAGATTTGGCGACCTACTCGGGCCACTGAAAGATGCTTCTTTAGCAGTTGGCGAACAAACTAGTTTTCGAATTTTCAGTGGGTACGACATCCTTATGCATATTAAAAAGTTTTCTTTTAAACCAAAAAATCATGTTTAAGTGAATATTCTCTTTGAAGACAATCCATTTTTTAATCAGTATTCAGTTTCTACTTCGATTGTTTATTTTTATTTCATTTAAAATATCTTAAACTTGAATTTTTAGCAGCGTATTTTTTTAATACCAAATTACAATCCGCTTAAAATTAAGAACTTTAGTGTACATTTATGGTTTTAGTTTCTTAACTCAGTTCATTAAGTTCGTTAGTTCTTAATTTAAGAAATATTCAAACATAAATATTTAATGGACTATTTTTTAATATAAAAATATTCAAGCTCTTATTTTTAATGAAATTCTTTTTACTTATTTATACTGAAATTCTTATGTTTGCTTTCCCAATTATATTTTGTTTGTTTCAATATATTGCTGTCAGGTATTTAGTTCTTACTTCACATATTAAAGTAGTTAAGTTAAGCAAAACTATCTTTTGTTTAAAGCTTGAACATTTGGTAAATACTTAGTTCTTAGTTGACAATTTATAGTAGTTTAGTTAAGAAAAACTATCTTAAATCAAGAGCTTGAACATTTTGCTGTAAATTATTTAGTTCTTACTTCATTTAAGTTCCTAATTGAACAAAAATCTTAAATCAATCAACAAAAATAATTTTTTTCCCCCATTCTCCAGTACTCTAAATATGAACATTAAATTATTGGAAATAAATAGAATAACTTATAATAAGTGAAATTTATTTAAAGAAAATTGAAAGAAAGGTATAGAAGCAAGTGTCGAAACAAAACCTCGCTAAGCAATTGTGTAAAATCGGCTTCACGAATCGCACCTTGAGTTGGACAATTCAAGGACAATGAATAGATTGCAAGGATTGCTTTCAAGGTCTCGATATGTTAGTTGAATGCCATTTAATATTTACGACTGGGTCTTCAGGGGGCTTCAGGGGGTTAGGCGAAGGGCCCATAAACCCCACCTGACGGTGGTTGACAATTTATTGCAGCAGATATAAAGCAATTAAGTTGATTGCATAGGACCAAAGGATATTTAATTGATGTAATCAAAAACTTGATAGCTTGACAAGGCTCCAATGCAGCTGGAGAGAGGACGAGCCTGCCAATTGCGAGTAGTTACAGCTGCCGAGCAGACAAGTTGCCCGGAAGGAGTTCAGGTGGGCAGCACACACCTGCCTGTACCGGTCGGGCATCGGCACGGCTCGCCCAAAAGGACAAAAGGACATGCGAATACGTAGAGCGCATCTAGTATATGTGTGAATGGGCGCATTCTTGTGAATTTTTGTGAATTGAAATTTTTGAAATTTCCCGTCAGTCTGCAAGCGGCCAGACACATTGGAATGCCGTTAATTGTTGTCATCCAGACGACACACAGTCCAGGACACACAGTCCTGTTGGCTGCAAAGTCCTTCAAAGCACCCAGACCTGACCATTTGTGCGAGGCCAAGGCTAAAGTTGAGTGAGTGAGAGCGAACGCTGTCGCCTTCTCTCTTTTATAGGAACTTACAGATGCTTTAATCTAAATCTGGCTTTAATCTAGCTTTCTTTTTGATTTCAACTCTGTCACTCTTTCTCGTTAAATATTTATCAGATTTTTAAGGTACTCTCTCTCTCTCTCTCTCTCTCTCTCTTTTTCAATCCCTCGTTTTATTCTCTATCTCTTTCTCTAGCTCTATTTTTTTTCTCTGTCTTTCTCTTTCTCACTTATGATTTATTAAGCTTTTAGGATATTCTCTTTGTCTCTGCCCCTTTCTTACTCCCTCTCTCTTTCTCTTTCCCTACTATCTCTTTCTATCAGACTTTTATGATGTAGTCCCCGTCTCTCGATCTTTGTCTGTCTCTCTCTCTCCCTCTCTCCCTCTCTCTCTGTCTCTCTCTCTCATTCTTTCTATATTTTTCGATCAAATTTAACCAGTCTTTTAGGATACAGTCTCCGTCTCTTCCACTTCCACTTTCTCTCTCTCTCTCTATCTCCTCCTCTCTTAATATCAATCTCTTTCTTGCTAAAAACCTATCATATTCTTAGGATATAGCCTTTGTTCCACCTTTTCTCTCTCTCTCTCTCTCTCTCTCTCTCGCTAAAAGCCTATCACACTTTTGGGATGTAGTCTCTGTCTTTCTCTCTGTGTTTCTCTCTCCCTCTCTTTATCTCTTGCACGCAAAAAATCTATAAGCGACTTCTACTTTTTTGACATCACCCCTTTCTCTCTCTCTCTCTTCCTCTCTTCTCCTCTCTCTTCCTCTCTCTTCCTCTCTCTTTCGCTCTCTTCCTTTCTCGCTCCTGGTGATAACCAATAAGACCTCATCATATAGACTCTTTTCCCCCCACTCTCTGTGTTTTTTCTCCCTCTCTCTCCGTTTATATGAAATACATTTGTATTTTTCAATCCTATAGACTTTTTTGATATCATGATCAATATTCTTTTTCGTTATCTTTATCTCCCTTATTTACTCCGAAATAACCAAATAGGCTTTTAAATACAGCTTCTCTCTTTTTCTCTATCTCGCTCTATCTCATTCTGTCTCTTTCCTTATGGCTCAAAACGTCATGCCCAGAATCCAAGTAGGCTTTTTTTTCTGGTCTAGATTCTGCCCATGTTTCGTACAGAAGTTGAGTTCAATTTTAACACTTGTCGAGAACAGTTCTAAAAATTTATATTACATTTCTTTCAGAAAAATTTCAGCCTCGAGAAAGGAATTTTTTCGCTTTTAAACTTAAAATGTCTAAGTGGAATCAATTCAGCACATTGGTGCAGTCCGTACGTGTTCTGGCCCTCCGGGATATCGTGAAGTTGGCTGTGAACAATATGACCAGATATACCGGTTCTGTTGGTGGGGTTATAGTCAAGGATTCGGAAAATGTGCAAGCCATAGCAAACGAGAAGCTATCTCCAGATGCGGGACTTAAGGCCGAGCTTCAAGAGAATCGCAACATATATGTACTGTGCTCAAATGATAAAAGCGCCGGTAGAGGCGGTTCCTGATGCGAGATCGGTAAGTAAACTTGTCATTTAAAATCCATTGAAAATGTCTAGAAAGGTTATGATGGTTTCGAGCAAATCTATATAACAGAAAGGAGGCCGTGCCCGGATCCGTCCAAATATAGTTTCTACTCTTATACGCGCAGACCAAGTATACTTTAGATCATGGATAACTTGCCCCGCTTCTATGAAAGCAATAAGAATCGATAAAGAAATTCTGGCTTTCGTTCATATCTGGAAGACTATAAAAGCTGAAGGCACCAAATTTGGTATACACCTTTTGGGTACCTCGCCCCGTTAGCTTCAAAACGGTTATCAGCAAGATAGTATTTGGCTTTAAAACAAATTTTTAAAGGTAGAGCCTTTTGCTTTCGTCTAAGCTCGTATTCCGAACCCATATTTCTGACTTGAAAACGTCGTAAAGATCGGACTGCAAACACCCGAGTTATTCAAGGAGACATTTCCGATAGTATACGACTAAGGGAAGAAGCGTGCGTGGTTGTTTGTTTGTGAATGTAAGAGGAAGATAGAATGTCTGTAACAGCAAATCGACACTGGGTTCAGGGTGTTTTCTAGTCGGGCATTCCCGACTAGAACACTCTCTAATTGTTTTAAAATCAAAGATAATGTTTTTTCTTTTGCTTTTAGCTGTGTGCACGGGAGCCGCATATTGTAACGTTCAATTTGATTTAATTTGTTTCACTGCCTACTATAAAAGCAAAAAAATTATTTTGACGGGAAGGAGGTTTTATAACCCATTACGAGGCTTACCTAATATACATATGCATATCTGTGGGCATATATTGACGTGCTTAACGTATTCTAAATTATATTGTTATTATGAATTCGTGCAGAGCAAAATGTAACGCCACGGAATAACAGTAAATCGTTCTTACATTTAAATCAATTTGTGTTATGTTAATAGCCATGCCCAAGCTCTGTTGCTTAACAGCGCGCTGTTAATACAAACAACTGTTGAGCAAGTTTGAGAGCAGCGGCGCTCTCGCTCTCTGGCACACGCACACACACAGTTTGTGTTGTGCAAAAAAAGTTGTACAACGACGGCAAAAGCATAGAACGCAACTAACAATAACAACAACAACAACCAACGAGCAGCGCGCGTGACAGCTGCGACGTCGACGTTGCTGCCGCTGCCTCGACGGGTTGTACTCTCTTTCTTATTGGGAAAGAGCAGTTTTTCACCAGCCGTCAAGTTGGGTCCGTGTCGCGGTCGCGTCGCTCAGTGTTTGTTGTTGTCTTCGTCGTTTTGACTATTTGTTAAAATTATTGTTAATACTAAATACCATATGTAACGGCTTTTTATAAAACGCGTTTTGTTTGTTTTTGTTTTTGTGATGCCTTGTGAAATTAGGCGAACGAAATTAACAGCGCGCGTCTCCAGCAACAGCAGCAGCAGCAGCAACAACAACAAGTGCAGTACAGCTGCAGCAGCAGCAACAACAACAGTTACATGAACCGACAGCTGTTTGCCAGTTGACAAGTGTCGCATTGGCAAATCTAAAATTTATTTAAAAGCAGTCAAAACAAATTTACAGTAAAACGCCCATTGTGCAAATCAAACTAACACTAAATAGAAATTTACCGTTTTTTGTGCGCTGCGGAGAGACGCCTGGCCAACAACGACTGCCGCAATAATAACAAAAACAACATCAGCAGGCAAGTTTTTTTTTGTGTTTTTCTTGTTTTTTTTTTTTGCCTGCGCAGTTTGGCGCTCTCACGTGTTTGCGCCGACTGCGACGTCGGCCGCGGCCCGTTTGATAAATGCAAAGAAATTCCCATGCGGCCGTTTAGTACATTTTCTACAGTTTATTTTGTGTGCCGCCTACTGTTACATTTCCTTGGCTACCGCTGCTGCTGCCACTGTTACTCCTACTGCTGCAGCGGCCATGTAGCAGCTACAGTGGACCATCCATTTACTTGGACTCTGCCGTCGCCGTCGACATCTCCTTGTCGGCGACGTTTGCTGTGATAAGCTCAGCTGCAGAATTGGACGCTGCCAACAGAGAAAGAGGTGAGTAAATTTGTAGCTCTGCTTAGATGCTGTAACGGTTCCTGATCGCTGTGAGTGAGGAGATATGCAAATATACATATGTGCATGTGTAAGGTATATATTGGGATGTTTTTATATTTTATTAAGCCAATTATAAATTATCGTAAGCATACCTTTATATATTAAAGATATTCAATCAATTTTAAGAAAACAAAGAAAAACGTAAGCATTTATGTTTCGATGGGTTTCCCATTAGAATAGATGGAAACTCTTAAGGGAAGGGTTTTAATATTTGTATGTTTTATTGAGGTTCTTAGAAGTTATCAATCAAATAGTGGCAAAATATAAATAAACAAAAACAAACTGTATACAAATATAAAGTCTGCCCGAGTTTTCGAATGTAATCAATTTTGATTAGGTTAACAGAACCTTTATTCGAATAATGGGATATAGAGTCTTTACATTTATAACATCTTTTTTCCAATAACATCTTTTATTTTTATCCAAGTCAGTTATTCCTTCAAATTAATCCTTTGCAGTTTATTCTTACCAGATTTGGGATTTTAGAATGTAAAACTGCAATTTGTAAAAGGGAATTTTTCATAAAATGCTATTTAAGACTTAACAGCCGAATAAAATTTTTTTAGGAATATATATATTTTATTTGAAGCTAAGCTGGCAAAATGTTAAAATAAAACTATTTCAGTAAGATTTCCTTAAAATCGGTTTTTTTTTTAAAGCTTTGCTGGAAGTTTCCATATGCAGTTATTATAACCTTGTAGAGTATTATGCAGTTATTAGGGTATTATTTTGTTTCTTATTTATATATATATTCACTTCCTTCAAATCCTATGTATGAAAATAGCGCAATACCATTTCATAGTTGATTTTTTCTCAATGTTGTTTCAGTAATTGTTTTTGGACTTGTAAAATTATAAAAAGCTTTGTAAATACTCTTCCCAATCTTTGACTTGCCAGACTTTGGGTAAAACCTAACTGATTTTTGTTTTTAATATCAACGGTCAAGTTTTTTTCTTAATTACTTGTGGATTGGTGGATTGACAAGAGAACCTAAATCTTGGGTTCCGTGCATAAACTAGATTTTACAATTTGTAAATTTCCAGTCAGCCAGCTTTTGTTCCAAGCAATCGGGTCATTATTTCGAATTTTAAATGAAGTTTTATATATACAATAAGCTATTGTATTTTATTTTTATAAGTTATCTAATTCTGCTAATTTTTATATATTTATAAAACTAAAGACATGAAGAAGCGCCTTGTCAGAAATTTAGAAACAAACCTTCTCTTTTTCTTTGGAAATGTTTGCGTTGGTTCTGTTTTGAGTTTGTCTATTTCTTATGCCCATATTCGATCCATAATAATATAGAACTTGGTCTTCCTGGTTTCGCAGCTTTAACTCTTTTCTCAGAGTTCCTTAGGGTCTGACGAGGCGCGGTTAGTATTGGGAATTTGTTGGATTTGATGGGTCACATCGTATTATTTACAGTGCCTGCAGTTGAACAGCTGCCATTTGTCCTCGTTGCATTTTGCAATATCCTCTCATCGCTCTCAGCACACCCGCGCCGCACCTCCCGGCCACCCTGCCACACAGCACACGCCCACGTGGCTGTGCTGCATGCACCACAGTGCCATCAATAAGTATGTCAACTGAGTCAACAGCATTTGCACAGCAGATGGACGCTGAATGGTTGCGGTGGAGGGGTTTGGAGGGGGATGGGGCAAATGCTGGAACTACGGACTTGAAGCATTTGTCGCCAATGTCGTCGCTCATTTGGCCAAAAAAAAAAAAAGAAGCAGAAAAGCCGAAACCGAGTGCAAAAAGGAGCAGGAAAAACTCACTATAGCGAAAAGACAAATCAAGAGAAAAGGCATTCTGCCAGACACCGCCCACGCAGCCCGCACACCCTCGCAACCCCCATTTACCCATAGACCCAGCAATACACCAAACAATTCCATTGATTTTTCTTGTGGGAATAGGAAAATATAAGTGCGGCACACGGCCAACAGGCGCAGGCCATAGACATAGACAAGGACATGGACATGGACATGGACGTGGTAGACATGGATATAGACACAACAGCAACCTCCTCCTGCCCCTTGTCGCAACCCCTGCCCTGCCGAACACTGCGCCGCCTGACGCAGTGCTCCGAGTACTGCGCGCACCCCTTTGCGGCGGCGGGGGCGGCGGCGGAAGCGGGGCTGCTTCTTCGTTCGCGTCGTTGAACTTTTTGCAACATGCTTCGTTCTGCCATACCCTAGACCTTTACATAACCCACAAAACGGGTCTACTCGAAGTACTGCGAACTCATGCAACCGGCCACAGAAGACTCATAAAATCTATATATCAGTATATCAGTTGATCAGTAGAGTAAACTTAGTCTATATAGACATGTTCCGCTTGCACCACAAAAGCTGGAGACAGTGTTCGCTCATAGGCTAGTAAACTTTAGTTCCGTAGGTTCCAGTGCAGAACCGAGACTGGGGCAAATTTGTAAAAAGAAAGTCCTTATTGTTACTATTCACTTGATATTTTTTCGTTAAAAAGTTGCTAGAAATAACATAAATGATCGACTATTCACTTGATATTTTTTCGTTAAAAAGTTGCTAGAAATAACATAAAAGATCGATCCAGTGTTGGAAATCACTAAATGAGTGCATTTTTCAACACTAACTTTCCAAGTCTTTCGTTAAAAATAAGCCTGGCGTCAGATTAGTTTTACTTGTTCACTTGGTATTTTTTCGTGAACAAATGCACAGCTAATAATACAAAAGATCCAGTGATAGAAATCACTAATTGATTTCCCAAGTCTATTTTGCCAGCTCCACTAAAATATTTCCAGTTCCAACAGCGTCTGATTCATATTCTAAGACCTTTTTCCTCTTCCAATCTTGACATAATTGGATGCATTTTTTGTGCTGCACTTTATAATACGTTTACAGGGTAGCGCCCAAGCGAGCAGTCGCTAACAAGATATTTTAACTTGTTTACTGTTGCGTTTTCTTCTGCTTTTCTTTTCTTTTTTTTTTACCTTTAACTTCCTTTGAGTCTCAGCGCACTGTCGCTCCCCCCTCGTCGCTTGATTCCGGCTTGGAAAGCGGAATTTATGTTAATTTGGTGCTACATTCCAGGAACCATGTCCTTTGTCTTATTTGCTTAGCTATAACTTTGTTTTGGTTTTGGTTTCCTTGAATTTTGTTTTGTTTGGTTTGCTTTTGTCTGGTTGCCACCGGTTGGCTCCACTTTTATTTTTCTTATTTATTTTTATTTTTATTTTGGGGTAGGTTGTGTCTTAGGGTTAACCCGTACGCATTAGCCTCTCTTAGCCCCTCAGTTTGTTTTGATTGTTCCAAGTTTTCCATTGAGATATTTACGTTGCAATCGAATTGTTTGCATATCTTGACGAATTCCCAGGAATGCGTCAGGGGAGGGGCTGGGGCTGAGCTGGGGCTAGGCTGCTGCATATTTGTGGTATCATATGGAAATCGTTAAAAGATCATTTTCTTTGGCGTCTCATTTTGCTGGGCTTGTGTAAACAACTCCTCCAGTTGCTACCCATCTTTATTGTTTTTTATTTATCTGCTCATTGGTTAATTAACTGTGGTCAAGGCTCAGGTGCCGTGATTTCTTTCATTTTATTTCTAATTATTTATTTTACCCTGTACCCAATTGCCTATTGGGTATATATTAATTTTGTGCATTGGTCTGAATTTCCTTTGTATGCTTGGATATAGCTCGTTTTCGCCATGCCCACCTCCTAGCTTTCGCAAATTTAGGGCTGAAGCACAGTAGTCCCTCGAAATGATAGACAGCTAGACATGGCAACTTCTTAGAAAATACAATTGGTGTATGCCATGCAAGAAATGTATTGAAATGAAAATTTATATTTTAAGAATTTGATCAATTTCTGATATTTTCAGGAGAATTTCTTAAAACAGATCTTCAGAAGTCAATTTTAAAAATAATTTACTTATTAATTATATAAAATAAATTAATATAAATCATAATCATTTTCATGTCAATTTTTTTCAGATATTCAATTAGATAGAGTATCTGGTAGTCGTTAGTTTTCAAACACAGCAACATTATTTGTATGTGTGCATGTCCAACATTCTGCAAGTGCATTATCCGTGCTGCACCTTAGCTGACCTTTGACATTTTTGCCTCTATTAGCTCCCCCTGCAAAATCGTTTTTGTTGTCATTTACATTTTCTATTTTCCGCTTAGTTTTCCTTTCTTTTCTCTCGACACTGACGCCATGTCAATACTTTTCAGCGCGTTTTCCTGCAATCGGAAATTTGTTTCGTTTAATTGATTTTCATTTCGTTTTTGCCACGTTCGATTAGTTTTTGCGTTTTTCTTGTTTCCCACATTTATTTGGGTCAAGTTGGGTTGGGCATAAAATTAACCTCTTAGGTGGGCTGATCTTGAACTTTTGTTGAGCAGCTGCTGGGACTTAGTTGTTGCAGAGCTCAGAATCTAAGCTTAGAATCGTAGAGGTAGTTGAGCAGGTTCTTTATGGACCACTTTCGAAGTAAACTTCGTATATACATATGTAGTAAAGTTTTAAGGCTACGCAAAGATTTGATTTGGCTCTGAGCGAAAGTAACTCTTTATCCAAACTAAGGCTACTAGCCGGGTTTGAACCGAACCGGTTCGGATTGCAATCGATTCGTTCGAACCTAAAACCAAACTTTCTTCAAAAGGTTAAGGTTTGAAGAAAATGTAGAGTATTGATGTGTTTAATCTCTGAAATTTTGGGAAAACATTCTTTAAGTGCGGGCTTACGAATCGCGAATGTAAATGCTGGTCGCTGGTTCGAACCGTGAGCTGTGAGCTGTGAGCTGTGAATTGGAACCATGAAAACGGAACCAGCAAAAAATGAATTCGCTTTATGATGTACCTTATGAGAATAAAGATACAGAATTTCAGTATTTGATAGGGCTCTGAACCGTAAGATCCGTGAGCTGTGAACTGGAACCTTTAAAACGGAACCAGCAACCAAGAAAAAAGGATTCGCTTTATCTAATCAGTCCAATGGTAGAAAAAGAACTGCTTAAAACATAAATAATTTGCAATCTGTCGAATAATCTAGCTGTGGACTGCAGATTGCATCGGTTAGTTCTGCAAATGATTCGAGTGCTTCAGCTGCTTTTGTGGCATCAGCTGGCGGTGCAAAATGCAAGCCTCAAATAGCAATTCCATGAACTGTGCACGCACACAACATAAACATAACTTTGCCACAAAATATACCCCCTTCCTTCCCCCCTCCCCTACACACCCTACACACACACACACATACACACACACACACATAGAAACACACGCAGCTAGACAATTTTATTTTCGTTTCTGGTGCGTTTTTGGCCCGAACCGTCGACATATGGCCAAACTAGCTGGCCAAGAAAAACAGCAGCCAACAAAACAAGAGCTCACAAATAGAAAAAAAACCAAGCGTGCTCTAGTGGAGAGTGCGCGACTGGGAAATACCCTGTCAAGTGTTGTCAATGTACAAATGTTTGCATTTTGAAATAATTTTTGTGGTATAAAGTACATATAGAGCAGCTACTTGTAGGAAGAATTTGATGTTAACTTTCGTTTCCCAAAGTCGAGATCGATATTTATCGATTTTCACCAAATTTGGTTAGCAAAATGTTTTCTAAATTTTTTATTTTGGGGCAATTTCGTTTAAATATAACAAGTTTTTTTGTTTAACAAGAAAATGTTCTACAATTTCGAAATTCTTTTATTTGATGGTGTTGGATTGTGCTTGAGTCTCGGCACATGCATTTTCTCTAAGATTTGGGAAATTTGCAGTCTTTATATGATAATTGGGAACAAAAGCTAGAGTTCTTGTGGAGTTAAAGAATATGATAATCTTAGCAGATAATATTGAATTCTGATTGTCAATTTGTTTCTATGGAATAAATATGATTTAGTCGTATTCTGATATTGTTAAAATATTGCTCATACGCGGCAGCTAATTGTTGTTGCCTTTAAAAACTCAATATCCGTGGCTCGATCCAGTTTAAAGAACGGATTGAAAGACAATCTATGCAAAGTTGCAGACTTGAAGCTAACTTAAAAGTGAGACAAATATAAGTACAGCTTTTATATACATAAATATTTACTCGGTTGTTGAAACCGATGAGACTTATATGTTATAATATATAGATAATATAAATATATATATATTTATGCATATATTTTTACCACGTGGCTGCGGAGCTGCCAATATTTGTTAGTACAGGGTACAAAAAAATGAGGAGGAAACTTTAATAAAAACATGTCAAGAGCACTTTTCGTTGAAGCAACTGCAGCAGAGGAAAAACTGGAGACGCCCACGCAACCACGCCAGGTTGCAGCCATCCAACCCGCCCCCAGCCCTCCCCGCTCGCCCAGTCTTGGACTCTGTGGCAGCCGCAAACGGCGTCGTCGAGTTTTTTTTTTTTTTGGCCACCCGCTGCATTTGTTGCTGTTGTTTTTTGGACTTGACCAAGTTTATTGCCTGCCATATGCAATTGCCGTAGATTATTTTTGCTGTGGCGATGGCGACGCTTTGACATGGCAAAGGCGTCAACGCTGCCGTCCGCCCTGCTAAAATGAATCTTGTGCACAGATTTGACACCCACTGCAGTCGAAGTAAAAATAGCAACAGCAAATAAAATGACTCGACCTAAGCGGGGCCCCCGCTCAGACCTAGCCCAGCCGAGCTCCTCTCCCATTGAGCCGCTGGCTCTGGGCTACGTGATGTTGTCCAACTTGCCCAATTTTGGACACGAGGCCCGCTTTAAGAGCGCTACTTGAAGACGGCATCATGCAGCTGCGATGCGTTGCAAGTGGCCCCTTTGGCGCAAGTGGGGCAAGTGGTGCAAGTGCTTGCCGCACACACAATAAAACCACGCAATGGCCCATGTATGCAAATTCTCTAGTTGCATTTTAGTGTCAAGTGCGGCCGTACACAAAGCCAACTGGCTGAAGGTAAGCGGTGGGTAAGCAAGCGGGGGTAGGTAAAGGGCGGGAAGGGTAATGGGCCCCGACTAAATGCAAAACGATTTCGATTTCGAGCACTCTAAAGTTGTCTCTTAGTTTTTGGCACTAGCGCAGTTTGTTTACGAACCACTTTAAGGCGAACCACCCAAAGACAATATAAGTGAACTACTTCGGTTCATTTGAGCAACAATGTGCGACAGGGCTTGTCAAAAAAATCAAAAATTGCTGCTGAAACAAAAAGAATTCGAATATCTTTGGTGAAAAGCACGTTGTTCATACGTTAAAATCACAAAGAACTAGTTTAGTTCACTTTATGAACCAGTTTGAATAAGCGTTTTTATTTTATTTTTATTCAATTTGTTATCAATTAAGCCTACAAATTTTTAAACTTCTTTTAACATAACCCACAATTATAGCTTTACGACTGGTTCACCAGTTCATTGAACCAGTTTATTTTGGTCATATTATTGCGCTCTAGATGAACCTATGTCGAAACATTTTCGTTCACACTCTAAACTCGAAGAGTTACCAGGTATTAATAAGGTTTTAGTTTGCATTTGACTCAGTTGTATTATGAACTAGTTCCCAAATGGGAATCTTAAGAGCTAGTTAGTGATGCTTGTTGGCATGAAGTGCTTGAATTCAAAATATAAATACATAGATAAGAACATAGAAATCTTCTTTACATAGTATTCAATCAATACAAATATAAATTCTGATTCATCGTAAATCAGTCGAAGTGCAACTAGTTCTACCGCAAACCAATTCATGCGTTCCTTATCGTGATGAATCAATTTTTTTATTTTATTTCAATTTGCTTGCCACTTGGCACCTACGATTGAGTGTGCGATTGAGTGAATGAATGAACGAGTGATTCGATATTCATTTCCATTCACATTCATTCGGGCATTTCAGGCATTCATGCAATGCCATTCAGCTAAACGAAGTGGTTGCCTAACTGCCCAATGAGCTGCCGAGAGCGTCCAACTGCGATTGCCCGGCCCCCCTTCTGTCTACCCCCTCCCCTTCCCCTTGGCCATCCTTACACACAATTCACCGTGGTAAGCGCCTAGTCAAGCAAGCCCTGGCTTGACTGCAATGTGGGGGCCAAAACTGTTGTACATTCAATTAATTATTTATACCGGAAAAGGTAAACGTGCCCGAAAAACACGCAAGAAGCAACCAAAGCCAAAGCTAGTCAAGGGGTATGTTATAGACGGAGGTTTAGGCGCGGGGCTGGCGACTACGGCGGAAGAAATGCCCGTAACTGTAGCCGTGGCAAACATTTTACGGTTACATCGCCGCTGACATCGTCGACGTCGTTTTTTTGCATAATTGATTAAATGACTGGCCATATAACGAGCAAACAGCGTTCAAATTGTTTGCCTTTGCTGCCTGCCACGCCTACAATGCCCCACTGTGGGCACAACCAGCCCCAGAGCCAGACCCAGAGCCAGGGCCAAGCCGCACGCGACTCCCCGTGCAGCAGCCGTGAAAAATGCGAATGTGAATTTACGACGTTAAGAATTTGTAGCAGCCACTTGAAACCAGATGGAACCTACGGAACCACTTGCCAGCCCCTTTACCTGTGTGTCGTGTGTGTGTGTGCTGTGTGTGTGTGTGTGTGTTGTGTGTGTGTGGTGCACGTTGGTTATGGCATTAGGCAAGTGCTGTGATTATTGGCTTAATCTAAAATGCAAAGTGCCAAAATAAAGAACAAAATTTTGCAAAGCTCTGAAGCGTGGAGCTTGTTCAAAACGTCGCTCATCGAACTAGTTCTCGGCCAAGCCATATATACATATATATTTTGAAAAATATATAAAAATCGTATACCCTTGCAAAGGGTTCTATTATATGAAAGTAAAGGAGACAGTTCTGTTTCCATAAAATATATATATTCTTGATCAGTATCAGCTGCCGAGCCGATATATCCGTGAACCTAACAGATTCTCGGCCTTAAAACTATTGTCTTGAAACCTTTCAGCAGTCCGTACTTTGATTGTAGGCAGTACATATGATGGAATCAGCCGGATCGGAGCACTATCATATCGAAATACTTTCACATAGCCTCCCTAGGAGGAAGTTTTTGTCTGTAAAAGTAGAAGAGCAGACTTCAAGACTGAACGTGGCTCATAATCGAATAATATAATATAATATATGCCCATTAATCTGTAAGGTTAGTTAATCTTCGGCCTGCCAATAAAATGTGTTCTCGCTTGTGTCAATGGCTTTGGGAGGTCGTTACACATTTCATGACAAAACTATAATACCCTCAACAAGTGTATAAACAAAAGAGAGAAGAAAAGTAGAAGTAAATAAAAGCGAGAAGTAGTTACATTAATTATATAATATAATATATATAAAATACGTATAGCTGTTTTTAGTTTTTAATTAAGTCTCCACTTGTTTTTCATTTAAATATCAGAAACTACAATTTTACACTAATTAAAATCATCTGGAGTCTCTCTATTTTTGTCTAAAAGAGAAGTTTTGTTTTTACTTATTTGCATTTTTTTTGCTTTTTTTCTTTTGGTTTTTATGGTGCTTTGTGTGTGTGCGTGTTGTTGGCCTTGTTTGTTGCTTGAACTTTGAACTTTCTGCCGTGCATTGGGCCAAGTCCCTTTGGCTCCACTTTGCCTATGCGGCCCCTAAACCAACACCCATTCACTCACATCCTGTTTGCTTGTTCTGTTCTTGTAGGGCACGAACCGAGCACTTTGAGGCCGTTTGCCCTCCCACCCCCCCCGCTACACATCCCAAAAAACACACACATGTCATATGCTAATGTCTGTTATAAATACGTGTGTGTGTGTGCATGTGTGTGTGTGTGTGTGTCAAGTGTATATCCTTTCGGCGAAGCGAGTGCATTTTCTTGTCAACGCTGACATTTCCTGCACTTCGGCCTTGTTTTTCCTTTATATTTTTTTTCGCCCACCCAATGTCTTGCCATCTTCTTGTTGTTCCCTATACCCATTGAAAATGGCTAGAAAAGGGCATAATACTCTCGTATATAATACGCAAAACGTGTTTAATATTTGCTTTCGATATCTCTCGTTGTTTCCATAATACCGATAATTATCGGTCTTGAAAGAAAATGATAAACTCGTTCTGCATATTCAATACGAGAATATATATATTTTAGATTGGAAATAGGTATTCGCGCGCTTGATACACAAAACGAGTTTAACATAATCTCTTGAGATATCGCACCGTTTCCATAAGAATAATAAATATCGATTGTGAACCATGGTTTCTAATAGGTCGGAAACTATAAGAGCTTGATACACCAAACCTTGGATATAGATTCTCGTATACTATATATCAGACCTTATATATATATTTTTTTTAGACACATCCACCCATTCCAGGGTATGTCCTAGTCGAGCACACCCCCACTAAAACACTGCTACTTGTTGTTTTTTCAGTAGATGTTGTCATTCCTCCAGTTTAATAAGCATTTCCCTTTTGTACCTTTTGTTTGGTTTTGTTGTTTTATTTGGTAAAAGCCAAGAATTATGATTGTTCCACATTTTATGTTAGTCGCAGTTGAATGATAGATGAAGGAATTACTTTAGAACGTCACGATATATCCAGAAATTTCAACATATATTTAATAATTAGAAAATGCTAGATATAATTTTTTTAATCTATATTATCTGCAAGCAAATCTTGAACAAATGCTTGAGCAAATATTTGAAATATGTAACCTTTTTATCTTATTTTTGGTATTTTACTGGAATTTGTTTTAAATTTGCTTCTGTTTTATGCCAAGTACCTTTGACCAACTATTTATTTGCCAAAGTCAATTTGCCACGCGCCTGGCACTCACGCTCGTATCAAGGTCAGGGTCGTCTTCGTCGTCATCTATATATGTCCGTAAGTATTCATCTTCCCAGTCCCCCCTTTTGCCGCTCCTAGCGCTTTTGGTGATTCGTTTTTGGCTGGCAATTATGAGTTCTTCCAAAAGAATCTTTTTAGTGGCGCCGTCGTAAAGTGTTTACCCATTTTTTTGTTGTTTAATCGATGGCGTCAATTGCACTCCACTTAAGCTTACAGTTTTTGGATTTTTTCTGCCGCCTAGCCTGCTTCTCATATATATATATATATATACATATATATACATGTATGCATGTAGATATATAGAGGTGATTTGTCTGATGTGTTGTTAAGTTTTGGGGGCGAGCGCCGCATAGATACAGTCGTGTTTTTCTATAAACATGGTAGACATGTATGAGTACTAGCACACAACCTGTGCCAGGTCTGCAATGTCTCAACTTATTTTTATATTTATATATATAAATATATACGATTGTGTACTTACCCAAAAATTGAATTAATCATCATTAATCATTATTGCCATCTTTTGGTAGAAAGGAGACCGACTTTTGTATATTCACAGGAGCAGGGGAAGAAAGAAGGAAAAGTGAGCTGGGGAAAGACAGAGAGAGCGCCAGAGGTAGCTATCTACCTTTTGCACTAATGCAAGAGAGTAAATTAAGTGAGGGTATGAGCAGAGATGAAGTTTATTAGATAGTCAACACAACTTGTTTATGTTACACATATTGTCAATGTTTCAAAATCTGTGACGCTTACTTGAATTCATGAGAATCGCATAGTAGGGCAATATTTAAAAATGCGTTTTATTTAAATTGCAGCACAGTGGAAAGTAAAAGTGTCCATTATTTGGCTTAGACGAACATATATTCATACATACACATATGCATGCATACATATATATCCCTATGTGTGCAAATCCATACACACACAGAGTTGCATGTATACATATGCATGCAAATATTATATGCATACACAAATGCACTGTAAACATACGTAGAAAAAATCACATAGAAAAAAGTCCATGAATGTGCATATGAGAATTTGTTTAGAATATTCTATTTTCTATTCACAGATTTAAATTTCTTTTACCATTGCTTTATGCCTGAATCCTTGTCGTTTACCAAGAACTGATATACATTTCTGCTGAAAATGTAAATCTATAGCATAGAATATGTTTCTTAAGAAGAAGAAATAGGAAACTTACGCCCGATTTTCAGATAGACAAGATAAGAAAAGTTTTTCCTACAAAGCACATATTGCGGAAAGAAATCTTATATATGTATATACAATATACATATATGCACATTTATATTTATGATTAAAACCCTTAGCAAGTGTATTTTTAATGAAAAACTTTATGACACCTTATTTGTGTTCAGTAGATGTTATAACTAAACTAAATAAACAAAAGTACATCTTGGTTAAACGACAGACACTTTTCTCCCCTTGAAATCAAGAACTCTTGACCCATTCCAGCTAATTAATTCATTTCACGCACAAACAACAAAACCCTATTAAAGATACTTTTACTGAGTAATTTTAAGAAAACAGAAATAGAGAAAACAACTAAATATGTAGCGGACGGGTGTAACGAACTTATGCTGGCCGATAAAGTTATCGATCTTCTGATAACAGAACTTGATAGATTTGTATATTATTATAAAGATTTACACGAATTTCACGCCTTAATAGGCCTGCCCTTACTTTATTAGCTTTTGATAGTCTTAAGTCTCCAACTTCAATAGCATCGGAAAAAATTGACTTCAGCACAAACTTGGCACAAAACCAATATACTCCTCTTCTTTTTGTAATAACATTAGCTTACAGTTCTCTCTCCACTTAATGTAAACAAAACAAACTTGGCCTTTTATTTTTGCGCACCTACAGCTCTTGGCTGTATTAAGGGAGCGTGCGGCTTTTGCTGCCACAGCAACAGCGGCTACCCTATCTACCTTTTCTACCTGTCGGCACACGCCCATTCAGTTCGCATTATGCAAAAACAAGCAAACAACAACAAGAGCAGCAACAACAACAACAATAGAAAAGAAGCAACAATAGTTTGCAATGCCGCTTGCATTGTTTGCTGTAAGACAACAGCAGTCTGTTAAGTGCTAACAGCGGCGCAACAGCGCATTTCAATGTGAGTGAACTACTACGTTCGCTGCTTGTAACACAGCAGCGCAGAGAGCAGCTATGCTTGAGAGCGTGAGAGTGCCAATTGAGCAAGTGGGGGCGCAGCGCATTCGTTGCTTGTAATGTGCGGCTGTTGTTATTGTTGCTTTTGTTTTATTTTTTTTGTAAGTGAGCATTTGACGTTGACGTTTTGACTGTTGCTGCCTCTGCCTCTGCCTCAGCCGCAGTCGATGCGACTGCAACTGCAGCCAGTTGGTATGATTGTTGTTGTTATTGCAGTCCATTGACTTTTTCAGTTTGCTCAGTAACTGTTGTTGCTGTCGCTGGCGCTATGCGCAGTTGTCACAGTTGCTGGCCCTGCCGCTGCTGCGACGGCTGCTGCTACGGCTGCTGCTGCTGCGGCTGCTGATGTTGTTGTTATAGCTATTGCCATTATTGTATAGATTTTTTCTCACTTTTGCATGTTTGCTTGTACTTTATTCATACGCATGCATAAGCCCGTTTTGTTTATTAACGATAAAAACTGCAATCTGTGAGCTGAGCGTGGCTCAGGCTGCCTACCAAACACAACACACAGACACACCTACAAACGCACACACATACATTTATATATATATATATATACATATATATGAATATGTAGCCTCTGTCTGGCTGCTGTGGGAGTTTTGTTCGAATACCCCTTGCCAAAAACTCGCATAGCATGGGTAGCATCAGCTTGTGCGGGATATAATTGCTGAAAAATTTTTGTTTCTCGAAACTAATGCTATCCAGAATTGAGAATCAGAAAGAGGAGCATTCTACAAATTTCTTTTTAGTTTGATTACAACCACTGCAATTACAACAAAAGGTATTTCAAATGTGTAAGTAATAAACACAAACAGTTTCAAATAACGTAGACGTATTATAGAAAGAGTATGCCATAGTCCACCCTTATTGCTGTAATCTATAATGATTTATTAGACATACATTCTGGATGTTTTCGTACAATTTTGTAATGCACTCTGTACTTATATTGTTTTATACTATGTCTTAGATTTGAGCTGAGTACAGGGTATTTCTTGTTCTATCGTTCTTGCATAGACAACTCTACATATTTATATTGTTGTTGCATTTTAATTAAGATAACTTCAGTTTATGACAGCACACTCATAAACACACACACACATGGATATACATATTTATGTATGCATATCAGTTGTTGTCCAAAGTTCATTCTGGGCTGTTTATAAATGAATTGAAGTTAAGGAGTGGGCGTGGATTGTGCGCAAAGTCAGTGATCAGCTAATGGGCGATTACTTCAATATTATTATCCTTATTATAGCTATTGTTTAAACTATGGAAAATGCAGTTTTAAATATATAATTATATATATATATATATGTATATGTATATTCCATATCTACATGCCAAGTTCGGTGTATCCAGCTCTTATGATCTTCCAGTTATGCCTAAGAAAACATTTCTAAAAATCGATATTTATCGATATTACGAAAATGTTAGAATATATATCTCGAGATTGACGAAGTCTAATGGACAGATAGACGAGCAGACATATATATATATATATATGTATATATTAATTAACACTGGTCGTCATTCTGTTCATGAATATATATATACTAAAATATATATACCCTAATACAATTTTTTCCATTTTAAATAGAGCCTGAGCCTATAATGAAGCCTACAAATATTATTACAGATAAAGAAGAAATATACGAATGTATTTTTTTTTATAGAGTACTGTGCCGGAAATAGCTAAAGCATAATAAGTTTTGAGAATTTGGCTTTAGGCGTGAAAGCTTACCTAAGTGGGACTTGAATCCAAATACCTCTCTCTCTCTATCTCTCTCTCCCTCGCAGTCTGTCTCTGTCTTTAACTTCAATTGACTTTAATTAAATGCAAGTCGTAAAGTCAAATATGTGGCATAGGCACACAATCGCATTCTCAAGGCGCGGGCGCGGGCGCGGTTGCGGGTCTTATCGTTACAATTTAATTAAAGCGAATGCGAATCATAAATATTATAATGCCAGCGCAGCAACTGTAAGACCCAATTGTCGTATAACGTGCCAGGCTAACGATGTCTGCTCGCAGCTTTAATTCGGTCCCATAGACATGGCCAACAGCTTTCAGTTCCTGTTCCGCATTATGTTTTACTGATTACCATCAGACTTATTCATAAGTGCTGCAAAACAGGCATAGCTTTATACTTTTCTCAAATATCAACTTTTCCAATTTGTGAACAATTTTTAGCTTCCGGAAGCTCTATTTGAAAAAATTCAAAAGTATATGATATATGTTGGTTTCTGCATGCGTATATCTTTAGGTTTTTCAAATTTGTATATTTCCAGTGTTGCAAAACTGCCAAAGCTATATTTTTTTTGTCCGAAATAAACTCTTTGAAAAGGAAAATTCGAATTTCTCGATGCAATTTAAATTTGATAGTTCTAATTTTTGAGCAGCCCCTTAATTTTTTATTTTTTTATATTATAGAGCATAATTTTATTTAATTTAATTTGATTATTCTGTTTAATTTCCTCCAAGTTTTAACCCCATTGGAAGAGTACCATATTAATTAGCTCCTATATGACCGTTTGTTTGTGATGCATTAATGTAGGGTATTTGGTAGGGTCGTGAATCGTCGTCTACGACTGTTCTTGCTTTTTTTGAATTTTGTATACACTTTGTGTGCTCTGAGGCCTTACCAACTTGTCTCGACTTTAAGCCGCAAACTGTAAACTGGTCCGCAGCGAAGGTCGTTGCTTGTTTGTTTCGCTGGGTTGGGCTCACTTTGGATTTGGCTCGTCTGGTGGTGGGTCTGGCCAACGACATGCCTCTTAATTAGCTGCTTATATATCTTTCATTATGTTGTTGTTTTTGTTGTTGTTCTTGTCTCATTAGAGGCGACGCTTTTGCCGGCTGTGCTTGGAGCGGGTGGCCGAATTGTTGGCAACTAAAACAACAACAAACCGGTTTTTTTTTTCATGGAGCTACACTTCAGCTGATAATGCGTTTGGGAAAAATCGGATTGCTATAACGTATAGCTCTATGGTAGGAATTGCTCTTAAAATAAGTTTGTTGTGGTTAAAACTTTTCTGTTTTTCCTCTCAGCATATCTGCAAGTCCGCATCAAATCGGACTATTCTATTATATGGCGCCCATAGGAATAATCGGCCGGATAAAGCACCTCTGAGTCATCTGTTTGAAGAGGTATTCAAATGCGGCTTTATTTCGACTAGTCATCAATACCTATTATGCTCTCCATTCGCAGTCCATTGGCGAATTTACTTTGATCTTCGATTGTCGCCGCAGCTTTTACAACACTGGCTGGCTACATTGTTGGGCTGCATTTCGATGAGCTCAGCGTTTGCATTTGTCATGCATTATGCAGTGGCTATTAAAAACCATTAAGCACCCACAATACACACACACACACTCACACACACACAAACGCACACTAAGTTGCATATACACATAATTTACTTGATCTGGCGACCAAGTTGCAGTCTGTAGAGTTGCCAACTTCGGTTTGGCTTGTCACGTAGGTCATAGAGCAGCACCTCCCTCCCCCCCCTGCGCATGGCCACCACCTTGTTCTGTTCTGGCCCAGAAGTACTTACCAACTAGCATAAACAACAACAACAATAACAACAACGACAATCGTTTTTACAGCTAAACCGCAGCGCAGACAATAAGTTCCCCTGCCCTCCCCCGCCCTGCTGCGACTAGGCCAGCCTAGCCTTTGCCATTGCTGCGGGTGCCAGTCTCTCTCTCTGTTGCGTGTGTCGTCAGAGGGGAGGGGGGGGGGGGGGTTACCAATTAAAATGCGCGACATCACATGTGCACGAGCATTTATTATAAATTTTTCGTTGGAATTGACTGAAAAATAGTTGGTAAAAAACCAAAAGCAAAAAAAAACTTAAAAGCGAGAGAAAATAAATAAAAGCGCATAAAGAACAAGCAGAAGCAGAGCAAGGGGGTTGACTGTAAGAGTGCTGAGGGGGGCGGCAGGGGGTAGTTATGCGGGTCGGGCTGGTACAGTTGCCACCGTTGCATGCGCGCCAATCCGCCCCGCTGCCCCCGCTATGTTCTGTGCATGTTACAATGTTGTTAATATGACGCTTAGTAGTTGTCTCACACACGTACACCATACATGCAAACAAACACACGCATACATTCGACCAAATATGCATTGACAATGTTTTTCAAATTGACGACGCACAACAAGAGTGAGAGAGATAGAAAGATAAGCTGGTGGGGCTGTTGGGGGTGGGTGGGTGTTCTATGAGGTGTGTGGCATGGTGCATGCTGCTAGGGGCGGGCATGTTGGGGCTCGTGGCAAGCTGTAAAATTATTGGCATGCGAACGATGCTGCAACGTTTATTAAATTTTTGAAGTGCCCCAACAGGGTGAAGCATTGCCAGGGGGAAACGGGGCTGTGGAAATATACATATATGTGTACATATAGACACATACATATACATATGTGGTGTGCGTGTGTGTGCCATTTTATGTAGTATTAATTTTACAACTTGCATTTTGTAACTTGCAACATGAGCATCATATATCATTATTTGCAGCCAAATACACTTGATTTTCAGGCTATTGGGGTGTGTGTGTGTGTGTGTGAGTGTGCGTGTGTGCGCTGTCTATCTGCTACTTTTTTGATTGCTTTATAAAACGAGAACTGCTCTATTAATTTGCTATCAGCTTGATTTTATTTTTGTGTAATTAAGGCTTAATTTTATTAACCTTTATTTATCGCGTTAATTAAACGTTAATCAATTGGCTTTTAAATAAGTTAAACAATTTAATCGACAGCGATTTGCGTTTAACCCAGCGTTAAATGAGTTAACATATGCGTTTTTCTTGTGTGTGTGTCAAACTTAACAATCACTTTAACATGTTGTTAAAGTAGACTAACTGCAGCGTTGCCAACTTCCAAAATTAAACGTTAAATGTAAATAAAATATTTGCTAATCAACACTGCCAAATCTTTAGTTTAGCGTTGCCAACTTATTGACAGAGCGGTGCCAATGCTTCTTTTTAAAATGATCTAAACGCAATTTTATTGCTGAAAAACTAACATAAATGCCCTTTAGATAAGCGTTTATTTATCTAAATTTTTCTAAATTCGAATAGTAACCCAATGTTGATAAACCAGCTAATAAACAACTATTATTTAGCTGTGTTGGTAAACTATCTTAGAAACTTTTTCTGCCAAATCATATGCCAAATATTGAATTAAAAGTAAACAAGTCGAGCTATTAAAACAATTTTATTTTCTTCGCTCTATGCTGTTATATTGATCGAAAACTTTATAAATCGTTGCCTTTAGCACAATTTACCGACCCCTTTTTAAAGGGTTTGTCAAGGCCAAAGAATCTGCAGTGTCTTGTGTCTATTGAGTGCGCCCCACCGTAGCAAGTAAGTTGCTGCAGCAGACACACATGTATTTGACAATACATAAATACATTGTCTAATATTTGTGGATGTACGGGCGGAGCGTTGCGGAGCGTTTGCAGCTTAACTGTCGTCTGGGGGTCTCAAATTTGCTTTCTGCTTCCAGCTACACTACTTGCAACATGCCGCACTTCATTGCAACTAAACAAGTTTACTAACTATTTGAGTCAGTTTTCATGCGTCGTTGCCGCCGCCGACGCTGCCATTCTTATACTTATTTGGTTGTCTGTCTATAAACATGTGTGTGTGTGTTAGTGTGTGTGTGTATTTTATATCTGTGTGTGCATTAGCGTGTTGTTACAAAAACGTAAGGCTAAGCAAACCAAAGAGTAAACACAAGACAATGAAGTCTGAAATAGGAACTGCACATATCCACTCTACTGTCTGTGTGTGTGCAAGTGTGTGTGTGTGTGTGTAACTCCATATTAAGCCGAGTCACAAACATAGATGGTAACTGCAAAATACTTAGTATCTGTATCTGTAAGTTACATATTGCTAAGCAGCTTAAGATTTGAAAGCTTCAAAGTGCTGTCAGGGCTAATGAGTTCGTTCAACTTGTTAACAAATAATAAACAATCATCTATTTAGCATAAAGCTTTTTAACACTGTTGCCAAACTGCATGCTGCGCTGTTGCCAAACTTCATTGTATTGCTGAGCAATTCTCAAACCTCAACAGATTTAGTTTTCGAAAGTGTCAAGCTTTAATTTTTAAACATAGACATCATGCTCTTAAGACTCTCAAATACACTACATTTCTACGTGGCCAAGCTTTTATGCAAGCGTTTTCTCAGTCTTGTGAATGAATTTGCCAGCAATTTGTTTATAATCAAAAAAAAAATACTTTTCAGTATACTTTAAAGTATTGCCAATTTTCAGAGCATGTTTTCAAGCTTCGAAGCGTCGTTGCCAGTTTTCAATCTTCAGAGCATTCCCTGTATTGTTGCCAAACTTTGTTTGAAAACTATATACTTAGAACTCGCTAGCAAAGCGTTAGTAAATTAGTAATACGCAGAAGGCAAACTTTAGTGCCTTCTTATCAATTTTTAAAGGCATTTTTGCTTTGCATTGTTGCCACATTTCAAAGTGCTGTTTTAAAGCCTTTCCAAACCTTTTGCCTTGTTGCCAAACTTTAATTGGAAACTACAGCAATATTCAATACGCTGTAGGCAACCTTCATTGCCTTGTTGCCACTTTTCAAAAGAAATTTTCCAAAGCATTGCTACCACATTTCAAAGCGGCAACATTGCCAACATTGTCAAAGGCAATCCCATTGAAAATGCGTGAAGCTTCAGGCTGTCTAGTTGGGCATGTCCGGCTCTCTAATTGCTGAACAGTTGCACTCAAAGAACCATTTGCGACGTTGCCTTACTTCAATTAGCAAACAATTTTGTTGTAAAGTGCAGTTGGCCAAAGCAACAGAACTCCAAACTGTGCCCTCAAGTGCACATTTTGTCAAATCAAAAACGGAATTTGAATTTCAATCAACTTAAATTAAATCAAAATTTGTAAAATGAAGTGCAGACGCATACACACACACACACACACACACACACACACGCACGCACAACCATTCGAGAGTCACTCGATGACTTCAACTAAAACCATCAACTTCAATTCCAATTTCATGGGCAGCTGCCAGTTGTCGTCCTTGTCGTTCTCGTCTTCCTAATCAGCACAAAATTTGAATATAATTCTCATGAATGCCCCGAGAGCTGTGCTCCGGTCTGGTCTTGGATACCAAGGGTCTTGGCCTTGGCGCAACCTACGACCACAGCAGCAACAGCAGCATCAGCAGCTGCAAATGGGAAGCTAGCTGTAGGAGTTCAGAGCTGGAGTTCGGGTTGAAGTTGGAAGTTGGAGAGCCTTTATGGCCACAAAAATGCACAGCAAAGAAAAGTCGACAAATGTTGTTGTTGTTATTGTAACCTGCATGTGCTTCAAAAGCCATCATCTGACTGGAGACTTTGTAACTACGGTCTATAGCCTTAGTGGTCTGTTGTTTTCGGTTTTGGTTTTGGCTCAGACGCAAAACCGCACAAAAGATGAAAGGCCAAACTCTTACACTTTGATGATTGAAGTGGTGTTCTTCTTCCTCAGCTCCAGCTGAAAACTAACATGCTCAGCTGTGCTTTTTTTTTTTTTGACTGTCTGTAACAAATGTTGTGTGGCACATTCAATTTGCCAATGCTGGCCATAATTGCTGGGACTTTTGCACAAAAACTGAGTACAAATGCGGGTAACTGCCCGGCTTGATTAAAAATTGCGCACACGTAATCGCAATTGACGCCCCAGATTCGCGCACCTGTTGTTGCCCCCATTCTGGCAGATGAGTTCCACCCAGTTAACTGACAAGTTCGCCTTGTAGTTGTAGTTCTCCGCTTTGCTCAGTTCTCGAATTCCCCCAATTCCCATATTACTGGGCTCTTGCTCAATAGACAGCAGCTGCCCGTTAGTTTTCAGTTTTTTTTCTTCCTTTTTGTCTCTGTTGCATTGTGCGCACGTTTGCTTTGCCATGGCGTTAATTAATGCTATATTTCAATCTTACCTATATGATGGATCCAATATTAAAAACATATAGAAAAAATAAATATCTGCCTATATATTTTAAGATATTATAAACAATGTTTATACAAGTTTGGTGCATTTAGCTGCAAAAAGCTTCGAGTTATGCGTTAAAACCCGTGTCTCGAAATCGATATTTATCGATAACATAAAAATGATAGCAGATATCGATAAGAAATGATAAGCTCGCTCTGCGGATGGTAGACGGGCATATATAGGACTATATATTTGGATGTTTCCAATATTGGAACACACAAACGTGGCCAGATCGATTCATCCTCCTGATCATGGATATATATCGTTTTCAGGTACAGCTAATTCGTTTTAAGATTCGATTTAGGTTCGATACGGTTCGGCTCAAAAACGTTTTGCAGCCTTGTTTTAATGCTCTGCTGTAGTGCATTGAGGTTGGCATTTGGAAAAGGATTCCACTATTTCTTGTCCAGCTAATTGGGCTTAAGATTCGGTTTGTGGTTCAATGCTCTGCTGTTGTGTGCACTTAGGTCGGGACAGTATGAAAAAGTTTTTATTTGACAACTGAACCTGTTTTGTGGCCTTTTTGCTGGTTCGAAGTGCGATTTGCTAGTTAGTGCAGTTTTTTTTTTCAGCTTTTTAAAACCCAAAATGACGCGCTTTTAACTAAGTTTTTTCTAATTGTTTATCCTTGCAGCTGCCGTCGCTCGCCTAAATGTCTGACGAAGTGCCTTTGGGACGTTTATCGCAAATTTTTGATACACTTACCAACTTACAACAACAACAACAACTCCAACAACAACAACAACAGCATCAGCATCAGCTGCAGCTGCAGCATCAGGCGGCGGCAGCGGAGCAGCGTCGACGTTCGGCCTCCTCATCGCCGTCACCGTCAGCGAGTGCCTCGGCGTCGACATCGGGCCGTGCCACGCCCGCCGCAGCGCTGGGCGTGGCCGCCACACAGACGCTCTACTACACGCACACACACAACTACTTTCTGCGACCACAAGATGGCGCCAGCTACCTGCACACGTTCCCGGCCTCGGCCGCCGCGCAACATTCCTCACACTACTATCAGCAGCAGCAGCAGCAGCAGCAGCATCAACATCAGCTGCAACAGCCACCTTCATTGCCAACCCATCTGCCCGGGCGGCTGTCGGGCTCCGGGTCTGGTTCGGCGCCCGGTTCCGGCTCCGGCTCTGGCTCACAGTCGCTGCACGGCTCACCGCTGCTGGCCAAGCGCGCCACCTCATTTAGCGGACAGATGCCGTTGACGCGCGCTGCCCAGCTGCATGAGGCACGCCTGGTGGCCGCCTCGACACCCAACAGTCCGCGTCTGATGCCCCGCCGAGTGCCACGCCCGCCGCCCATACCGGCCAAGCCGGCCAAGGAGCTGCAGCCGAACACAGCAGCAGCCCCGGTGAATCCCGTGCTTGCCGCCCTCGATGCACCCGACGCGCCCTGGCCGCATTTCTCCACGCTAACCGAGCATCTGAACGTGCATCAGCTGAACAACTATGGACAGGCATTGCCCGAGGTGCGTCCCAGAGTAATCGGCTCAAGAATATTCCGCTGACCCCTCTCTTTCCCTTGCAGATCAACTGGCAGGAGCGCTGCTTGGAGCTGCAGTTGGAGCTGCATCGCTCCAAGAATCAAGCGGGTCGCATTCGTGATATGCTGCGCGAAAAGGTGAGTCCAAATACGTTTTCTATTAAACTCTTACTGAAACCAAATTGAACTGGTTTGGTTCAGCGCTCCACAGCACTAAATCCTTTCATTTTCTCTCTCCTTTATTGAGAAAATGTGAGAGCCCATTTCATAATCTATCGGAATCGGTATGCCTAAGTAAAATAAATAAGCAAACGCGAACTAGTTCAGCTCACAGTTTTGGCTCTTAAAAGTTTTTTATTATATCATGCATACCAAACAAAATGTCAATCCGCAAACTAAGTAGCGAATTGGCACCGGAACCGGAATAAAGCTTGTTAAATAGAACTATTTTGCACTTAATGCAGATTTCTCTTACCGCAGATACAATTAAACTATGAAAAAATGCGGTTCTTGAATGTTTAGTGTCTGAATTATGTATACTTTGATAAAACTGAACAGGTTCAATGACCAAAATAAAGTGGAACTGGTTCAGTTCATTGTTTCGTTACTTTCTCTTGTGAGCTTATGAGGAGCTTAATTTAAGAATTCATTGGAGCATCTTAATCCGCATAAAGTGAATAAAAATGTGGTGAACTGGTTCCGTTGACAGTTTGTTTTGGAACAAGTTCATAATGGATAAGCGCATGCGGCGGGCATGGGGACGCTTGGGGACTTGTTGATTAGCGTAAATGAGTTAATAAGTGAGCATCAAGAAGAAGATGAGCAGAAAAAAAATAATATAACAAGCACAAAGTGACGCACAGACACATTAATTACACACACACACAAACACACGCACAGACTTGTGCTTAATTATGATTTATGTGGCCCATGGTTAAAACATTTTTATGACGGCCCTATACAACTATTAGGCCAAAAGCTAATCTACTTGCCAGTAACAGAGCCCTCCCCCCGTAACTCCCCTACTTGCCCCTTGGCTAATTTGTAGCGGAAATAGTGCAGCTGTCTGTTGACAATTTCTACACACGTGTGTGTGTGTGTGTGTGTGTGTATGCGCGAGTGTTTGAGTCCTTTTATGATTAGACTAATTAAGTCATTAGGCATTTGGCGAAAATGAAAGCAGCGGCAGCAGCCCCCGATTCGCGCCTGCTCACCTCCAGGGAGCTCGCAGCGACATACGACGGCATTGTCATTAGGCTTATTGGCAGCGCCATCTAGCGGCGCAGCAATGCAAAAACTATATGAATTATTAAAATGTGTCTGTGTGTGTGAGGATTACTTTCATCTCTGCACACATGGCACACGTAGTATACACTTCACACGGTTACATGGTCATGAGTCGTGACATAAATTAATTACACTTCAATGATTTTTGCTGCATGAATTATGCATTATGCTGGGCGCGCCCATACTTAATGCCCATTTCGTGTACATGTATTTTGTGTAAGGATCTTTTTCAATCACAATAAAATGTATGAAATCTCCAGCTCAAAGTTAAACAAATGAATCAATGCATAAATTTGTGCAACATTTGCTCGTATTTTCATATTTGTACGCGTTTTTTTTCAGTTGAAATGTTACGTTCTACGTGTCACATATAGATAACCCAGCCTTGCCAAAGTTTATTTCTGGAAAATTTCAACATTACTCTTCCGCGCATTAAATGACATTTAAGAAACACGTTTGAACTGAGAACTTAACTGAGATCCCCATTTTCCACACAGGATTGGCCGGCTTATCCGATTTCTTTGTAGATTATATATAATGAATTTTCACAAAGATCTTTAAAAATGGGTTTGAATCCGAATGAATGGCAGCATTTTCCACAATCGCCGAGACTCTCTTAAGAGGAGAATCCCGTTTTCTACATTCACGAAGACTCATCACGAAGACGAGATTCCCATTTTCCAAAATCACGGACACTCGCTTCAGAGAAGATTCCCATTTTCCACAATCACGAGAATCTTTTCGTGATTCACGAAAAGATTCTCTCTCAAGAGAAGATTCTCGTATCAGTTAAAGACAAAATGTCTTTCAGATGACTGTAACTGTTGGGATTACGATTCGAAATAGGATACTCTGTTGTCGAGAGTTTGCCTTTAATAGGAGGCATACGTTTTTTGGGCGAGGGTTGGAAAAAATCGAGATTGAAATCTTTTGGCTTGAGGATTGGAACTTAACTATAGATATATTCACACATACCAGTCTCTCAGCCCGAACCAATATGCTCTTGATAGACTTATGAACAGAGCATAAAGGGAAACACAATCACACGTTTGCAGAATTCTATTTGCAAACTTTTGGCATCTATAATAAATGTGCCGGGCCAAATAGAGTCTTGACACATTTGCAGCAAGCTGCCAGCTTGGCTAGCAGCAGGTATGCCGCACGCCTTTAGCACATCTCCCCCCTCCACCAACTGCACCCCTATCTCAAATTCTCTTTGTGCCGCTCGAGAAGTTAACAAATAACCCGAAATGACCTCTTCAAAAGTTGCTCACTTCCAGCGGCTGCATTGTTGTTTTCAAACACGTTGGTGTCAAGGTGTGTGCGCGCGCGTGTGTTTGTGTGTGTGTGTGTGTGTGTGTGTGTTCATAGGCATGCATGTGCATATGTGCAGCGCCTATTGCTATGCAATGGAAACTTTGCAGGCCATTGTTGATATTTGCCAGGCCAGTGCGTGTGGCAGGTATGTTGTGAATGAAGTGAGTATTGCGAATGCATTCGTTTGCTTTGTGCATTGTCGCATGTCGCTTTTAATGAAAGAAATTAAAACGAGTATGAATCGTGTGCAGCCAACTGAGCCAGGTCCGTTCACAGTACCACGAACAGCTTAAAACAAATATCGATTATTTCGATAAATATTTAACTATCGATCTCAAGCGCAGTTCATCAGAAGTCTTTGTTGCGAGTGGAATGAATGGTCTCTTTAGCACAATATATATATTTGCCACGCCTCTTGTGGGCGTAGCCATAGCCATACACGATTGTATCTGACAGACAACGAGTATAATATACCCCCTTCACTTTGCGAGCGAGCATCAAAAATTGAATGTGAACACTAAAACTCGTTTATGGCAAAAAGCAAAAACTCCAAGAACCTGAACACCTGAAATGCTGCTGCTGCACTTTTCAATATTTAATTGGCAGCACATTTCGCAAAGCAGTCGACAAAAAAATATATATATATTTATGAATTTATATCAAAGCAAAGCAGCCCCGGATATGAACACAAACAACTAGAAGTATGAACGCATTTGCGTTGCTCGACTTGAAGATGCTCTTGCATTTAAGCTTAAAGTTTTCACAAAAAATAAATATATATAAAAAAAATTAGGAAAATTTAAAAAAATACAAATATTTAAAAAGTTAACTTTGAAAATAATTACAAAAATGTTTAATAGTTTTTGGTATTAAGTAGTTTATTTTGTAGAGTAAATTCAATCGAACTTGGTTTTCTTTTATTTATTTATTTTATTTTATTTTTAAATTTTTAAATAAATAATTTTCAAATTTTCTTTAAAAGCTTTGTATTTAAAGGTATTATTTTGTAAAGAAAATTGAATTTAACTTAATTTATACATTTTTTTGTCTAAGAACTGTTAAAAAGTTCGTTTAGCAGATACTTTAAATATGATGTATAACAGGTGATATATGCTCCTTGATGCATGGCAAGAAATGGGAATATTTTATTTTAAATTTTAATAATATAAAAAAATGCTGCAAGTTTTTGTTTCTTCAGTCTTTAAGGGGGCTCGATCCCTCAACTTCGCGCAGAAGCGTCGCGATTGTAGGCTGATTCTATATAGATCTACTAGCTATTTGGGATTAAATGAAATGGAAATTTAGTTTAAATATCAACTAACTACTGTAAAGTGTTTTGATAATGCAGGAACACCTTTTCAAAGGTGTTAAGCGGAAAAGAAAACTGGTTCTAAATCCCATTCGCATCAAGAATTGGAGCTAGCTTATGATAGAATTTGGCTATGCCGCTGTGTGGTCTTGTTACAGGGTATTCAAAAATATCAGAGCAGAGCCAAATTGGATATCAACGCAAAATGAGAAATATAACAACTCGAACGACTAAAAGTATGCAATGAATATTTTATTTGTGTTTTATGCATTTGCCATTTGCCATTTTTGCTGTTTGCTGCTTGCCTTTCGCCTTTCGGCGTTTTTGTCGCCCATTTTTATGAGCTCTTCTAATTTCGGTTGTTTTTGCCGCCTGCCACACAACTTGCAACTTTGCAGCTGCAGCTGGAGCTGCAGCAGCTCTCAAGTGCAGCACATTTTTGTCATCATAAATTTTAAATTAGTTGCAGCAAACTTGCTGCTTCGCCACGCCCCAGCCGCCTTTTGCAAACATTATTTTTATTTATAATTTATTTTGTATTTTCGTTTCATTTTATTTTACCCATGGCAAAGCCCATTTATAAAAACTAAGCAAATCTGCCGAGAAAAACCTTTTATTATTTATATTTTTGAGTGCTCATAAAATGCAAATTTTCCAGTCAAGCACAATTTTCGGCTGTCGCTCACTTTTCATAATGTCACAAGTTAAAGGATGGGGCCAGGCTATGGGAATGGCAGGGGGGGGTGGGCGCTTTTGGGGCGCACCGAAAGAGCAATCAAAAGAGGCGTTAAGCTAAAAACCACAACATCGACTGGGCTAGCAAATGTTTTTTGGCAACAATGTGCAAGACGTGAAATTATGGCCAAGCATATTGCAACATTCTTGTACGACAATAAAATTCAAGTTTATTGCCAAGCCAGCCCCAGTCCCAGTCCCGGCCCCGGCCGCAGCTCAGCCCAATCCAAGTCGAAGTTCACAGTCGTCCGAGCCAAACAACTGGCCCAACCAGGCGAAGAACTGTGCCGAAAAGAATACCGAATGAATAAAGTTTTACGTAGCTCGGCACACAATATCCCATATCGTTGTGTTTACAGCTGCGATGTTGCCAAATTTCGCGTTTTTAACACTAAGTGTAAATGTTGTTTTCACTAAAATCCTTTCATGAATTAAATATTCAGATATTAATGGGCCAACGTTGCCGTGCTTCAGTTTACTTTGAGCCAAAATTGACAGTTTTGGAGCTTTAATGCTGCCCAAACTTTACTGCATGTAGGTTCAAACATGTTTGACAACGTTGCCAATTTTAATATTTTTCTTGCACACTTTATTTAAACTAGCTAATGGAGCTAGCGATGTTGCCAAACTTCATAGCGTTTACGAAAATCACTTGCAGCGAAACATTGTGTTGTAGTATTAAAAGTTAAGTGTTAAGATTGCTGCAACCTTGACAAACTTCGCTCAGTGTAGATTTTAAACATGTTGTTGAACTTCATATTATTTCTACTATGTAAACACGATAGCATTTCAGCAAACAATTACCAACAGCGGACAACTTCACTGATATATTATAAATGAAATATTAAGATTGCTGCATCATTGCCAAGCTTCATTGCCAAACTTCATATTATTTATATGATTTAATCAAAACTTACTGTTCAAAATACTAAATTATAAATGAAGTATTAAAATTGCTGCAACGTTGCCAAATTTCACTGATCACTGCAACGTTGTCAAACTTCATATATGCTCATTTGCACTGAATTTCTTTTCGGCTTATTTAAAATTTTATGAAATCTTTATTCATGTGACCAAGTAACTGGACTCCATTCAAGTGGTCGCTTATTGTGCACAAATCCCTATTTTATTGTTTCGCAAAGTTCAGCTGTAGCTTCTTAGAGAGTTGCAGGGTTGAAGTGTACTTTGCCGTGCCGTGCTACTTTATAGACAGCGGCTTTCTAGTGTTAAGGCAAGTTTTTAAGATATTGCCTTGGCATGGCGGCCACAGCGACTTTTTACCACTCAAGTGGCATTTGCTCGTCCTTCAATTGGAGCGCGCGCATTGTTATGAAATTTTGTTTGTCAATTGCCTAGGTCCCCCCTCTCTCTCTCTCTTTCTCTTGCTTTCTCTAGCTGCCTCGCTCTGTTTGTATTGTTTTTTATGTGACCGTCATGAACGTAAATGGGCCTCAATAAATCTGCAATGCCAGCGGCCCAGTTGCTAGTGATTGCACATTGGACACACACACACGCACACACACACACACTGGCAAACGGGCTGGCACCAAAAGTGGCCACATTAGTGCCATAAGCTATAAGCCATGAGATGTGTGAGCGTGTCTGTGTGTGTGAGTGTGTGTGTGTGTGTTGTGTGTGTTCAGCGCGTTAGCGCGTTGAAAGCTGCGCTTAGAGGCATTGCCCGCCATTTCAATTTCCCCATTGGTCCCAAAAAATGAAGGAACGGTGACAAAAGTTTGTGTCCAGCCGTCCATTAAAATCGGATGCAGCTGGAAATCCGTGACATAAACAAGTAGACGAGCGGCAAACGAAGAGTGCTCGACTCCCCGATACCCTGTATGAGAACCAAAGAGCAGTAGAGCTGGAATTGAAAATAAATAGATAAAAGAGCCTATGTCAGTAGAAGTAGCCGAAGATAGGGGAATGTCTGTCAAGCAGAAAGATAAGAGAGAAGAAAGCGATATGCGAAAGAAAGGTGAAGAAAAAGTTAAGTATGACTAACAGCTGAGGAGTCTGAAGATACAGTCAAAACTTTCGCACAGGGGGTGGATTCTGCGAAAAGGGTGAAACTCTGCATTTGGCTGCCGCCAAAGGTTGTATATATATTTGACTATATTGGGATTCTTAGCATGTGTACTATCCCATGGCACACGTTATAGGGTATGTGCTATCATTGCAATAACAACAATGGGCACACGTAGCCCGGTGCAACAGTCACATCTGTCAGGACTGTCATCTGGTTGCGTTTGGTCGTTGACTGCGTGGCTGTGGGCCACGCCTTTTTGTAACAATGCCGCATCCGACAGATACCAGATAGGCGCCTATAAGCGTGCATTGCGCTGATTTCACACACACACTCACACACACTCGCGTACTTTGCATATTCCATTATAGCATAGCAGGAGGCGTTGCCTTTGCTTATGCGCATTATACAATGGGAAATTGAAAATGTAGCGACGCTTTTCCAGCTTAGCCGGAAGGATGTCTCATGTGCCACGTCGTGTTGGGACAGTTGTTACCCCAGTTAAATGACATTGCATGTTTAACGATAAATAGGTATATCATGTTTCTTTGACTTTTATATGCCTACATCCATACCAAATAAATCATCAATAACTCTACAAAATAGTGTTTTCTTTTCTCAGATATCTTGACTTAACTTTGCATTTAGTACTTCCACATTTTTCGTAACATATCAGTATTGAGCTAATATATAATAATATATATATATATTTATAGGAAGCTTCGGTCTCAAACTGAGCTTTTGTTTTTCAAGGTTGCTTGACCAATATCGAAAATAAAATCTGACTAGTTTATTATATGGTTCCTTTAGGCCCTTCAGAAACAATTGGTTGGAATTAAAGCTTTTGTTTTTAAGAACTTCTAAGTCAGGAAGGGTATTTGACCTTAAGCGTACCTCTTGTTGGTTTTATAACATGCAATTAGATTTACTTTTAGTCTGTCCTTAACAAACTTTGTAAGGAACAAAATTTTGTTTGTGACCCAAAAATATATTGAAATGCGTAGAGCTGAATAATTTTTTTTTATTAATAAACTCTCGGCGAGCTTAAGCTCTTGAAATGTTTGAAAACGAATAAAATGGGATTGAAAGAAGGTTGTGGAGATTCATAAACGGGGACACTTTTCGAGGCGGCATTCTTAATTAAAAATTGTCGACAGCTTCGTGTCTGGGCATAAATTGCGCTTGGAGGCTGTCAAATGGACTAAACGAAAATTCGCTCAACTATTTGAGCAATTAGGCAAGGTTCGACAGCACGGCGGGGTTGTGAGCGTGGGCGCGGGTTGTGGGCGCTCGAGCCGTACGGCATTTGTGTATAATTAATTGGTAGCTGAAATGCATTGCATACTTTTGTGCGTCAATGGGTTTAGGACTTGGCACTCGTAGGCCTGCGCCTGGCATATTCTCATGTCCGTTTTGTTGGGCGGTTGGTTTTCGTTTTTGACAACTTTTAAATATGCACATGCACAGACACACACGCACACACATGCCGTCACAGACACACACGCACACGGCGGAGCAACATGTGCTGCCTACTTTTCGGCGTCGGCTGTCTGGCAACTTGCGAGGCAGGCGACAACATTCGGAGGCAACTAACTGCCAAGCGACTGTGGCCTGCAAAATTAATGGCCATCAGTCGCATAATAAATGAAGCAATGTCTTTCGTCCTACACTTGCTTGGCCACGCCTACCCGCCCATACGCCCACACGACAAGACAGAAAAGTTGTAAAGTTTTTGGTGTCTAAGGCGGCATGCTTTGCACACAGACAAAACAGATTCGCGTCTGGCATGAGGCGCGAGGGCCAGTCGCTGGATTGTTGAAACAGGAGGGAGGGTAGCGGAGAGGGGGGGGGGCATGTCTCATGTCTTCGCCAGACAAGGCCAACTCATTTTGTGTATGCAGCGCACACATGTTGGCCACGCTCGTTTATTCATTTGAATTATTCCCAAAAGCGCATTTAATTTTAATTATGCGTGACAATGCCTCATACAGAATGCCATGCCCCCCCCCCCCCCCTCGTTCCACCCTGGCCCCGTTCCACTCCTGGCTCACATATATGTCCTGGTTTGTTGTCCTCGCGCTCCCATTTGCCGTGCGGATTAAGTAATACTCAGCTGGCATTCTCGAGTATCACACAAACTTCGGGCGTGCAGCAACTGGACGCTCACAACTAACTATGAGCAGGTCCTTTGTTTTGTGTTTGCCCCCCTTTTAAAATCTTCTTTACATCCATTAAAATAGTACTACTTGAATTACTATGAAATATTCTTTTCATTATTATTATTTTTTAATAACTGAATTCAAATCCTGCAAAAGCGGTGCAAATATAGCACACAGTGACAACAACGAACAATAAGAAACGACGAGGACAACAAAAACGTCAAAACAAAAGCGACAAATTATAGAAAGTCAGCATGCTCGACTGACACATACCCTGTCCTATGCGACTTAAATGTAAATTATGAATATTAATTAAAATTGAGATTTTAAGATAGTTTCTGCATTGATAAGAACGAAAAAAATATCTGTGAAAGTCCAATGAATACATATGACAGCATTCTTTTTGGTTATACAAGCCAATCCGAGAGATCGATTTAATGAGACCTCCGACATATCCTTCGCATTTGCACTCCGCTAATTCGATGTCTCTTTAGAAGACGCACAGCAGTTCGATTGGGCGTATTTTCAAGCGTGTGATATAACTCGCAGCCCGTATGTTTATCACGTCCCCGAGTTTAGACACGTCTAGGTCTCTTCTCAAATCGGATGTCAAAACAGAGAGAACAATAGAAAAATTGTACTTATTGTAAACTTTCATAAGACTTCCACATATATTTTTGTAGTTATTTCATTTATGACTATTTATTTTGTATATTCGGGAATGAGGCCAGTTTAAGTTTAGAGATTTGTTGTTAGATATCTGCTTCATCAGCTTTTATAAGGTAAACTTTTTTGATTGCCAAACTCAGGCTTTAAGCGCTGCACTATTCCCCTCCTATCCTCCTCTGCTAAGCCGTAAGCCATATCTCAGCACCTGCATTTAATTCTCGGCCTTAATCAAGTCGCTGTTTTATTTTTCTAAATACTTAACTCGATCTTTTACTTATTTAATTCAGCTTATATGTCTTAAGATATAATTTAAAATAATATGTTGCGTTTTTTTCAGCTGGGATAAGAAACTAGATAGCCTTTGGCTGCTTCAACTATGTAGATACAGGGTATTAGTTTCAAATAAATATTTCAAGGCAAAAGTATTTTGCCGTTCCTGTTTCTTTGTGCTGCGTCCTTTTTGCTTTTGTCCTTTTTATCTCATGTTGTTTTTTATTTTTTTCTGCTTTCGAGCAACTGAAAGTGAGTTGATTTGGGGCTGAGCTGGCCCTGTGGCAGGGGGTGTGCCAGCCATGCTTGACTTATGCGCTTGTCAGTCTGTTGACGACAGCATTTGAATGTGGGACAGCAAGGGAAGCAATTGGCCAGCGGGGTGAGGGGAAAACTGGTCAGCTTTTCCTGGAAAAGCCAGCCAAAATACCGACAATGGAAATGTTCAAATTGAGCAGAAAATAAAAATAATTCATGTGTTATAAAGCTCTTGAAGGTTAGATAATAAACTTGAATAAAATTTATATCAGAAACTGTCGATAATTTATATAGGGCTATGTTTCTAGGTTTGATAGAAAAACTAGTTTTGACTCAATTAAAAGATTGGATAGTAAATATAGAAAAATAATTTGTGTTATCGAGATACTTTTCAAAGGACAGTTCTGCCTCTGTTGATATAAGTCGGGACATCGTTTACGATGAGGTAATCGTTAAAAATGTATCCCTGCGATAAATGTTTGTTTTTGTTTTGAGAATTCTAAAGTGCGTGGTATTGTAATGGATATATATATATATCTGTTGAACGATATTGGAAGGCTATCGATAAATAGCTTGGGTTTGAAAATTGAAGTTGTTTGAAAAGGGAAACATCTGCATTCCCTTGACAGCTTCGACACATTTTTAACTATAATTCATACGAATAACGACTATTTTTCTTTGTTGCTTGAAGATCCAGCTAAACCATATCAATCGATTGGCTTACCCTGTTGTGAACAATTTCTGACAAGCATTTTCTTTCGACTAGTTTTTATCAACATTTTGCCCACTGTGCTCTGGTGCTTCACTTGATGTGAGCATTTGGGCGCGCGGCTTAAATAAGTTGCATTCATGCTCTCCACTGGCAAGGGGACATATTTCAAATGCCTAAAAAAAGCTAATAAATATAATGCGGCAATGAGGCTAGTTGGGGAGAAGCGGCAAAGGGGCAGGTTAGAAAAGGCAGCTTCTTGGTTTTGCAGTTATTATAACGAATTCTGTTGCCTACTTTTTGGCGCGGTCGAAGCATAAAACATGATTATGTACAGCCGCCAGAAGCCGAGACCTAAAGTTCTGCCTGCAATTAAAGCTGGCTATGCCTTGCCCCCTGTACACATCAGCCGCGCCCCTCTCTCCCCCTTCACCCTGTTGCTATCCTGTTGGCCTCCACTCAACAAATTTCGCAGAAAACCGCACTAAAGTTGTGTGTTAAGCGGCTTTTGGCTGCGTATTTAAGCCGTTTATGTTGTTACGTGTTACTACGATATACACACGACTTACACACACACACACACACACACACACACACACACACATACACATACACACACGCATGCACTACACATTCATGGCCATGGGCCGTATGTCAGCTGAAATTTGCACGCCAGCTCCAGGATCGCCTGCTTGGCGTACTGACTAAAGCAGATGAAGAGAATGTGGAAGGAACACTCAGAAGTAATGCCGAAAAATGATATTAAGCGGATTGCCCGACGACACTGAGAAACACTGCGCCGTAGCCATAGTAGAGTCCAACTTCAAGAGTCGTCTCAAATTTATGAAAAACTATGTGAAAAGGCAGCAACAACAACAGCAACAGCAACAATAACAACGACTAACAACAATAACTACAAAAAGCAAACACCAATAATACTTACGACCACACACTAGCTGGCGTGCAGGGTGGTGCAGTGGAGTGGGGTGGGGTATCTGGTTTGGTTTGTGGCAACTGTGTAGGTAGTTTCAATGTTACGCTAGGCACTAGCATATATATTTATGGGCATGGGATTAAAAAGGATATTAGCCAGTTGTCGCCTCTGCTCCAGTTAAACAAGTGCTAACAATGGCCATAACAGATGCCACGCAGCAAAACAGGCGACAAAAGGTGAATAGAACGATATTGTTAACAGGGAATGCAATTATATACAGACAGATATTGATATAGGCAAATGTAGCATATGTAAGTATACAAATATAGAGATATATAAATATATGTATATACATACCGCAGTTTACAAAACAAAGGAAAAGTTTTAAATATTCATTCATTTTCCATTTCTATTATTCTATCTATTATTGTTGCTGTTTTCATTGTTAAATAGGCATATGTAAAATCTGACAATTGCTGCTGAAGTTGAACCAACGACTTCTCGGTTGTTAGACACATGTGACACGGCTCATGACGTTACGTTTTTATACAAAGCCCCCAGCTGGTAGGTCAGATTCCGTAAAAGACGTTTGAGATAACTTTTGAACCAAAAGGAAACTTTTTTAAATTCAGTCGTTTAGCACTTACAGCTTGGGCTGTGCGTTGATCAGTCAGTCAGTCAATCAGTCAGTAAGTCAGTCGGTTTATTAATCAGTCAGTTATTAATCACTCAGTCAGTCAGTTAATCAATCAGTCTATCAATCAGTCTAATGATCAGTCAGTTGGTCAGTCAGTCAGTCAGTCAGTCATTCGGTCATTCAGTCAGTCAATCAGCCAGTCATTCAGTCAGTCATTCAGTCAGTCAATTAGTCACTTCGTCAATGAGTCAGTCTATGTATCAGTCTGTCAATCAGTCAGTGAATTAGGAGATTGTTAAGAATTACTTTCATATTAAACTCTTTTGAAAGCTCTGAAAGTCCAGCCTTATGCACAACAAAACTCCACTGAGTGCTTGGGAATTTACACAATTAATTAAAATCGATCAATGAGGAATGTGTTCCACATGTTTTTTATGTATATTTATATTATGTAAAGTATGCTTCAATTAAATGTGCTTAAAGTTGAAATTAATCAAATATTTGTTAACATTTGAGCTGCGCAAATATTTGCTAAATGCTTTGTTCGAATTTAGCGCCTGCCAGTAACCCACTGGGTGCAGACATACACACACATGTGTTATTGTGTGTATGGGAGGGTGAGTGTGTGTGCGTGTGGGTGCCTATATGTGTGCGTGTGGGTGTGTGGAGGTCGGTGTGTTTGTTATTTTATGTGTATTTGTATTCATTTGGAGTTTACATAAATTCATAGAGTTGGCAAATGGGCGCCTTGGCTCTCTTTGGCTGTTTCGGCTGTCTGGGCGGTTTAAGCGTTGGCTTAATTGCTCAACAAGTTGGCGTCGTGCGGCGTTGCCAGTGTCCCCCACCCCACCCCATGAAATCGGCAGGACTAAAATGGAAAAAAGGAAAGCAGCATACGAATACAATTTAGCATTCAATTTGAGGAAAGGCCACCTGCCAGGCGCTGTGACATGCGGCACACACGCGGCCAACATCATCTAATGCTGTTGACAGCTGCCGTGCCCGCGTCTGTTTGTGTGCGTGTGTGTGTGTGTGTGTGTGTGTGTGTGGCAGCAGGTTCGGATTTGGGCCATGACAATCTGGGGAATCCACAATTAAAATGGTCGCCGCATATTGATGCTGATGCTGATGTTGATGCGTTGCTGTCACGACTTAAGTCCACCATTGTCACATGGCACGCTAATTGCCTGGCCCAAAAAATTCATTTTTGGCAGACTAGAGGGGGGGCTAAAGGTCACGCCAAAAATCAATAGCCTTTTGCCGCATCGGCTGCCAACTGACAACATGTTGTCATCATACGCATCATCAGCTTTGTATCCTCACAATTTCCATGCCATCATTGTCATCATTTAAAATTCAAATGCAAAAGCATTTTGCCACAGGTCGCAACTAGGTAAAGTCCAAGTCATTAAAATTCGCAGGCGGCCAAACAAATACGCTGCGTCTTTAAGGCTAACTACGTTTGGCTTTAATACGCACACAATCAGCGCACGAAAGTATGCTACACACACACACACACACATACCACGCACACCTCAACTCACACTCCCCATTGTTAAAGGGGATGACATCGGCTGGCAATCCAAACACGAACTCGACGCTGTTCACCACACCGAAGGGCACAAAAATATCCTCAGCTTGCCTTCGTATATCCCATGTGGAATATCGGGAAATTAAATGTTACCTTTGCCTTAACAGCATCTTTTCATCCATTCTCGATTACAATATCGCCTGGAATAAAACAACTTATACTTTTATTAGTAATATCCAATTTAAAGTTTAACGATTGAAAGCTCGTCAAGCCAAATTTTGACAGATTAATGAAGCTTTTAGATCGAGTGTATATTTACGCATGTTCATTTATTGACGAGCTTTTAGCTAGATCGCAGCTTTAATTTGTTTTTGAAGCTTTTAGAAATTTATGTGTCTTGCTTTAATTTATATTTTATGCGCGCATATTTTCATTGATATTTCGAATTTATTATATTTTATATATGTTTTATTCTATATATATTAAATTATTTTTATAAATCTTTGAAAATCGAAAAATCCTGTAACGTACATAAGATTCAATCAATTCTGGGTTCAAAAACTGAGAATCTGCTTTGAACAAAGAGCTGGTAACATCCAGTTAAAATAAACGTATCTAATACTCAATTAATTATTGACAATTACATTTGTTGACTATGCAATTATTGCATTTATTTATAAACAAATAATTTTATAAAATAGATTTGAATCGCCAAAAGTCTCACATGGCTTGCTTTTAAATTCGTTCAGCTGTTGCTTAGGCAAATAGATTTAATGGTGGTTTAATTTGTGGTTATTCCATCCGCAACTGCGGAAAATTGGCGGAAAGTTGACGTCAAACGGTCGTAGGAAAGTTTATTCTTAACCATCCAAACGGCATCAATCGCATATTGAGGAATTTTTATGAAAATTCGTTTCAGACGTACTTCACTTGATGAAAATATGGGTCAAAGGTTGTATAAGCGAAAATTTATTTTTCAACTTCAGGCTAATATTTAAAGTCTACATTATGCTAGACAGCGGGACTTAAATGGGCGGCAAAAATTGATTTCAGCTTATAGTTCTTTAATCGATTCAAAGTTCTTTACAAGTCAAATATAATTTAGAACGTGAGGCAGTATAAATATTTTTAAATTTCCCACTGGCGTGTAATGTGACAATAAGGCTTATCTGTAAGATTAAGCAACAAACGTGGTCCATGCAAAGCCGGGTAATGCAATATTCAATATTGATTTTAATCTCTTAAAGTCTCGTTCAGCTGTTTTTGAGGTATTTTGTTAAACATTTGATATAAGGCCAAACGAAAAAAGCCTGTATTTAGGTTTTCCCAGCCAAACTGGGAAATTTTGCTCTTTCAACACACACGCACACACATACATACAGGACAGCTGTGCAGTGTGCGCATGTGTGTGTGTGTGCGTGTGTGAGTCGTGCCGTCGTTTCCTTGTTGTGCTACTGACTCCGGCACTGACTGGGGCGCTTGTCGGTTGTCGCTTGTCGGTTGTCGGTTGTGTTGGTTGTCGGTTGTCGGTAAATCACAACCATGGCACGGCACACGGCAATCAGTTTGTGTTTGGCTGTGTAACGCGTAGCGCGTGCTTTCACACGGTCTTGCACGCCATTTTCAGTGTGCGCTCCACGAATTTCGAACGCAACTTGTCGAATTTGGACCAAAGGCAGCGAAAAACTAAACAACGAACACCAAAAAACCAAAACGATAACAACTGCAGCCGCGGCATTTAGCGTGATGTGCGCGAAAAAGTGAAAAGCGACAACAATTTCCAGCATTTATATTTAATTATTTTTTTCTAGTGCGTTTTTGTGTGTTTTTGTTTGCCGCTAAGGTATAAAGCTGAACTAATAGAAATAATAACGCATACAAATTTATATTAATATAAAAACATTGATGTATTTGCGTGTGTGTGTGTGTGTGTGTGTGTGTGTGTGTGTGTTGCGGCAATTGTTGCATTCAGGCTGAGCAAGAAAATCGAATTGTATTCATAATATTTTGACTCTTGTACTTGACAAGCAGCTTTAACCGCTGTGTGGGTGTGTTTGTGAGACGTCGGCTTAGCTGTTGCCAAGGCCAAAACAATAGCAGACGCTCTGGCGCCATTTTCAAAAGGCCTGCCTTTTTCCCTAAACAGAGACGGGGGTCTGCTGCAGCCAACTTGCTGACTAAATTACCAAAGTCTTTCACTAGATAAATAAATTATATGTTCATATATTTTCTAATTGTCATTTTTTATTATTTTTATGCACTCTTGCTGCACTTATTTTTCTATTTAATATTGTTCTCATAATAATTGCAATATAATATTAAAACTATATATTCGAAATGTGCTCAACAAATATTTCATCCTCAACTTTATGCATATATATAAAGAGTCTGTTGCCAAACTTGAGTCGATATAATGTAGTCTTGGCTCTTGTTATATATAAAAAAATCGTTCTCTATCTTCGGATCGGCTGGTTATATCAAGTAGATCAAGTGAAAAATATATGTAGAAAACTGAGTTGTTTTGCTAAAAAATGTCTTGCTTTTTCTGATAAAGCCAGCAACAAGAAATTGCTGAATTGAATTTCATACCTTTACAGTTTAAATATATATCGAGTTTATTTACACAAAGAAGTTGCTTGGCTTGGATCAGAATACTATATCATGCCACTCAGACATAGGGTATTTATTCAGTGGCAAAGCAAATTGCTCTTACTTTTTTTGTCTTATTTTTTTTTGTAGCATAATTTTTGGCGCAGTCAAGCAAAAACACGAGCATATTTGATGAATTCAGCTGTCAAAAGAAAATGCGTGCGCCTGTCTGCGTGTGTGTGTATGTATATGTGTTTCTTGGCCATACATATTTGATAAGCATTTCAAATGCATAAATAGCACAACAAAAATAATAATAAGAGCAAGACATTAGCATATTTAATTTGCCACGAATAAGAAGCAAAAACCGTTCTTAAATAAATATCCCGGCCTGTAAACTGCATAAGCATACGTTGACAAACATATGCAAAAAAGTGCTGCACGCTGCATAGCTTTAAGCGCGCCCCTTTAAGTTGCAAGTCAGGCAGCGTGTCATTAATATGCCGAGCTCTGTGTGTGTGTGTGTTGTTGTTGTGCGTGCATGCAAGGCAATTGCATATGACGCTCTGCCCTGTGCTTGGCCTCTGCCAACCAGCCTGCCAGTGAGCCAGACATATGTATATTATCTCTAGTGAATTATGGCCTGGCCATATAGATTCCAAAACGTTCTGTCCTTACAAGAACACCAACTGCTGGCCAATGTCTGCCGCACACACTTACACACACGCACACACACTCGCATGCTAAACATGTACCTTTTTCTATGTGCCCCAAACCTCGTTACCGTCTCTGTCTGTGTGTGTATCATCATCGTGCATTGTGGCACACATTGTTAAATGAACGATACAAAACTTCAACTCACACACACACACACAGGAACAGCAACAAAATCCATGGAACGTAGCGACATGTACTGCCGCCTGCCAAACATGTCGCCTGGCACTTTGGTGTGCTCCACTGTCTGCTGTTGCTGCCTCGAATTACTGGACTCTTGCTCTGCTGCAACTTGAAATTAGATCTTGATATAGTACTAGCTGCTGCAAGCATCTAACCAACCCCTGCCGTACCCCTTACTGGATTTTTAAATCAGACCAATGCATAAACGCTATGAGAATATGCGTCCCACTAATTGGCTCCGGCGCCGCAGCGGCTTATCCCAATACTCCTCCTGGCGAGCTACAGTCAGATAGCTGCTCTTCACTTGGCTTCAATCCTTTGCTAATTTATTGATGCCAGGCAGCAGCAGCAGCAGCAGCAGCAGCCAATGGCTAATGCTAGAAATTGAGTTATTTATGCTTCAGAATTGATTGCTGTTTGTTGTAAATTGCCGTGCTCCTGTTTCTCCGTTGTCGCCCTCGTCTGGTCAAGCAAGTCAAGCGTGAGGCAGTATGGTAAATAACAACAACAGCAACAACATCAATAATAATCAGCACACACAAACACTCGCCTTGCTCGCCAGGAAGCCTTGATTGCTGCAGTTGCGCTGCAAAGTATTCAGCACATTTTTTCCATCAAAATTCCGAAATTTTATATTTGTCATTTTATGTAGCCCAAGGCTTAGCTAAAGCATTTCCAATTTTGTTAGCCCTTTCGAAAGTAAACAGAAATATGTAATGGCTAGCAGACCATATGGTATATACTTAGGAAATATGTAATAAAACTTCGATTGCAAGAATCTTTCTAAAATAAATCTTTTGTATAAAAGCACTTCTCGGCCTTGTCGCAAAAGCTCTTCTTTATTTTTATTAAATAAATAATTATAGTATCTCCAGCTAATTTATTTTTATATTTTCCATTCCATCAACCCAGTTTTTGACTTTGCTTGGTTTTTGTTGGGTAACTTTTACAAATTGTAATGTAAATACATTGAACTGCGCTTTTCGATTTATAAATATGTATATATTTTGTATTTTTTTTTATTTTATATTAATTTTTTTCTACCAACTAAAAGCTGACAACGAAAAAATGCATCGTTTTAGCTGATATTTGTTTTGGCGTCTGTTGTAATTAGATCATAGTTAATTATTGCGCATGACATTCATTAGCTATATGACAGCAATTTATTTATTTTTTCTTGGTATAAAAGTACATTCAAAAGTTAAACTGACAGATATGCACATCAATAATAAATGTTTTATGCATGTTATGTTGACAAGCTGTTCGGGCTTTGCCCGCATGTAAATTCATACAAGCGTTCGAATCCGATCGAATGAAAACTCAACTTTTGCTCATATGCCTACGAATTGCCCAGCTACGCTTGTTCCCTTACTTCATTCCATTTACACATATTATCAAGTAAAATTGTCTAACTGAACAGTTTTTCATCTATTTTCCACCTGTGCGCGTGGAATTCTATGTCATAAATAATATGTGCTGTTAAAGACGCAGCTTGCCTAGCTCTTAAATCAGATGCATTGATCATTTACAATATTAAAAAATAATAATGAACACAATTAGCCGGTAATACAGCTTATATACCTTACGTTTATGCTCTTTATAGACAAAGTTTCAACGTAAATTTTTCACTTTTACGAGTGGAATTTAAGTTCATATGAAAAACGCAGCTTGGCAGCTCTTAAGCTGTCAGCTGCATATGATTAATTGATTGTAAACATTTGTGGACAATAATGCAGTTGGTTTTGATGCATTTCACAGGGTATACGCTTATCGATAATGTCCGTAAAATATTCATCAATGTTTCGTATGATTTTTTTTTGTTTATTATTTTCAGATATATTTTTCCACATTTTTTTTCGCTTTCGCTATTTTGTGAGCTTATTTATTTATTATGCACTCGGGCCGAAATATTGGACAGCAATTTCAATTGCAATCGCAACGCATTTATTCAGATATATATATATATTAATATATATATCGTGTATTTATTATATTTGTTGTCTATTTTATGGCGCTTGGCGTTTCGATTTGCGCTCATCAAATGGCAAATGACAACAATCGGTTTTCAGTTTCAGTTACTGCAGAGCATTTGTGGTTAACAACAGACCGCTGCCAGCCCGGAGCCATGCCGGGCCGTTCCCTGGGTAATCATTAATCATGTGGGTGACGCCTAAAAGTATGCAGCAACTGTGGCATGCAGCATGCAGCATGCGGCATGCAATTAAAAAGCAAACAAAACGCAACGGCAACATAAATTTGCAGCTCCAGACAGACATATGTTGAGTGTAGCGTGCAGGGAGGGGTCGGGGCGTGGGGTGTGGGGTGTGGGGTGCACAGCATCAGCAGCTGTGAGGTATGCAACAAATTCCTTGCCGCAAACACACACACACGAGCTGAAGCTTAGCCCAAATTGCTTTTGCATAATTTTTAGGCGTTGAGCGTTTAATGAGCGACAAAAGCAAAATACAAACAAAATGCAGCCCTAAGCTGTAAGTGCCACGCCTAAGTGGCAGCCACACAGTGTGACCACAGAGAGACAGCACTGTGCCAGAATATCTTATATGACAAACACATACACACACACACACGAAGTGGAGCCCCACATGGAAGTCGCCGGCACGACGCTGATGCTGGTGGACGCGTCCACGGCCAACGAGATGCATAATCAGCATTCGCATCACTCGCATCAGCGGCACTTGCAACGCCAGAGCGGCGAGTCGGGCGGCCAAATGTCCGGCGATGCAACAAGCGGCACAGCACAAAGCCACGAAATGTCCGTCTCTGTTGTTGCCACTGGCTCCGGCTCCGGCTCCGGTTCTGGTTCTGGATCCGGTTCTGGTTCCGCTGCCAGCTCAAATGCTGTTGTAATCGAACCTGTTATCGCCGGCACCTCGAACAGCTCCTCGGGCAACAGTTCGCCCGCCAAGGCGTATCTGCATCATCATCTACACCACGGCGCCCACTCGCTTGCCCATCATTATCCTCATCATCATCATCATTCGCTGCAGCTGCACCATACGGCGCCGCCCTCTCCACTGGCCTCGGTGCGCCACCAACAACAACAGCATCAGCAGCAGCAACAGCAACAACAGCTTTCGGGTGCTTCGCCCCCACCCGGCGGCTGTCTGGCAGTCTGCTGTTCAACGACCGCCGCCGCTTCCACGCATCATCATATGACCATGGGCCATGTGCCGCATATGGCGGCACATCATTCGCTGTATCCGCTGATGGCTGCCGCCCAATTGGGCTATGTGGGCTCCAGTGGGCCCAGCTCGCTGGTCAATTCGCCCGCGCTGGGCCGACGTAAGCGCTACACAAGCACCTCCTCAAATTGCTCCAGCCAATTTAACAACAACTACGCCGGACTCGATGTGGACTCCCTGGACGATATGCTGCGAAAGGTAAGGAGCTTATTTCTCATTTTTATGCTTTACATAATAAGCATTGTAAAAGCAACAAATGCTCACAATGTATTTCGTTCTTCTTTCAAAATATTTTACTTTGATATACAACTCAAAAATGTTCTTGGGTGGCTACCCAACTTACAAGCCATTTTAACATGCAGTCAGAATGACTGCAATTGCCTGTAAAATTAAGCTGTCGCAATATTTTGATCGCTGCTAAGGACTATGACAGAGCATAATAATAGCATACTACAAAATTCCAATTTTAGTTTATTTTTCTCGTATTGCTACCAAAGTTACCAGCAACTTTACCATGCACATACAATCTCCTTTACCTGTCAAATTGTACTGTGCTAATATTTTGATCGTCGCTTAAGAAGATGACGCCGCTTATCTAACAGAGAACTTCAGTTTCTTTTTCTCGGGTGACTATCACAGTTATCAGCAACTTTAACATACAATTCAATTGATTTAAACTATCTGTTTGGGCGGAAACTTTTGGAATTATAATTAAGAAATTTACATGTTTAAATACAAGTTGTAGATTGAACGACCAAAAAGTGAATTCATGGAACCTAACCTATAGTCAAGGAGTTGGTAGGAACCTGGAACCGAAACGTCAATAATTTTATTTTGAATTTGCAGCTCTTTTTAATCTATTGTAAAAACACGTTGACAAAGTAATTATTTTACAAGTTGCCTAATCTGGCTTACAAAATTGAACATGCCCTTTATCTAGCTGTTATTTATTTGACATACCATCTGGCTATGTATGGCCCATGTGACAATACCAAATTGTTAGCAAAGTTAATTTCTTATAAACGCACTGGAGTCTTGCTAGTTATATGAGTAACTGGGTCTTCTTATCTTATGGTCTCTCTCTTTAAGATTATTTGTATCTATATTTATCTATATACTATTTATATATATATATATACCTCTTTCTTAGAACTAAGCCCAAGCAGCAGCAGAAGGTCGAGGTGGAGGGCTGCGCTTTAAGAACATTTTTCGCCCCCTCGTCCCTGTTCTGTCTCTCGCTAACTTTCTCCCATTTCACTGCTGCATCTACTTCGCCGTCTACTATTCGTCTTTTTGGACCTGTCTGGCCGTCTGCTGTCCGTCTGCCTGTCCGCTGTGGCCATAAATCTAGAGCCTAGTCCGGCGGCACAGCGTGTGCTGCAAGACGCGCCGTGCGCCCAAAAAATATGCAACGCTTTTTACGTGTTGAACATTTTTAAGCGCGCAGCCGACCCATAAATAATATGCGACAAGATTTTTTTTCTGCCTCTTTTTTGGGCTCCTTTTTTTTATGAAAATAATTTTTCTCGTTTATTTTGCTTGTGTGGGTCAGAGTGTAGGGGGGTGTGGGGGTGGTTGGCAGCGGCATGCAAACAATTTAAATTTGTTATGCGCTCCGAAAGAATGCCTAATGTATAATAGGCTGGCGGACTAGCTGCCTGGCTGCAACAATGCCGCAAGCTGACCTGGCAACTGGCTTGGGTTTAGTGTGCGTGCATATTTGCATTACGTATACGTATTCGTGTGAATATTACGTATACGTTTGAGTGTGTGTGTTGTTAGACCATTTTGGCCGCTTGCATTTTATTAGCGATAATGAACTCCACGTGCACCAGCGCGAAACGATGCGAAACTAAACGAAACCGTTGCATACTTTGTGGCCTGTGTCCCCCTCAACTATGCCCTCTGTACGCGCGTGCACCCATTGAAACGGGGCTGAAATGGGGTATCTTCAAGTTGTGGCAGTGCATATAATAGCGTATAGGCTGCTCGTCAAAAGCTTAACTAAGAGAGTCTTTAGAGTCTGGGCAAATTCAATTGAATATGCAAAACTAGTTTGCTTGAATTTTAGTTTAGAAAATATGCAACAACAAGTATTTGCTAGATCCTGATTTCGCAAAGCCAAGCGAATACCAAGTCCTCAGCGCGGAATTCGACTTAATGCCGAGCTCTAACCCGGACTAATTGGCTAAAGAACAGCCAAAGCCAAACACTTACCGAACTCCAAACCTCTGGCCATTAAATGTAGTAGATCTTTAAGCACAAATTTGGTAGGTAGCTGCAGGGTATTTGCCAGTCGTGCGCCCTTTTTGCCCGGCTCACACCTATTTGTTTCTATTGTGCAGTGTCGCATTGCCACAGGTTAACATTTGCCCCCCTTTAATGGGTCGATGGTTCATGTAGGTATCGGTATTGGTAACGTTGTTGCCACCGTTTCTAGCTGCTGCTGCTGCTGCTGCTGCATTGCATTTGTGGCCGCCATAATGGAGCTGCGGGCAGCGGACCTGCGGGCTGCGGATCTGCGGCATGCGGACCTGCCGACGGTTGCGACGGACTGCGGCGCGGCTGTTGCTATTACCTTTTGCCGTTTCCCATTTGCCATTGCGATTGCAATTTTGTTGTGGCATAGTTTCCCGTCCAGGCGCGTGCATAATGGCAATTTGAATAATGTGCCAAAATATGCAGACATTTCATTGTTTGCGCCCTCCCTGCTACTTCAGCCGGCGGTTACCGTTCTGCCCGCCCCATAAGAAAACTGGGCCACTCGCTGACAATCAAAGTTCGGCTCGATTCACTTTGACGTTTGTCATAAACATAGACTGGAAATTAGATGGACTTGGGCGCTAGAACTTTGCGGCAATAAACGACAGACGGGGTCAAAGGCAAAACGGCAATAGAGGCGACAGCCAAAGCTAGCAAAGAACTTAAATCGAATTGGGGCTGAAGCAGAAGAAGAAGAAGAACACCAACAACAACGAGTTGAAAGTTGTTATCGAGTTGCGGCGCAAGTTTGAAGCATTTGAAGCATCAACAAACTTTGTGGCTGTGTTTTTCAAGTGGTCGTCAGCGAACGAAATGAAGTGCCCAGTTGCGTTTGAAGTGAGTCGAACATTGATTAGGTCGAGTTTTGTCCTTATATAAGCACTGCTTTGAGCAAATGTCTGGCGAGCAATAAGCAATGTGATCAGCTGGAGTCGAAAATCAATTGGCTAAAAGCTACTTAACTAGCAACCAGTGTGACCAGCTGTTGTTGTCTAATCTAAGCTTTGCTTTAAGCAAATGCCATTCAAGCATCAGCCCATCAGCCCATCAAAAGTTACCTAAAGTGCGAGCAGTGTGACCAGCTGCGTTTAATATGAAAGGCAAACTAGAACAATGAGGAATTTTGGATTTTTTTTTTTGTAGTATGACCAGCTTTATTTTAAATTATCCAAAGACTAGTTAGATGCAGGCACATTTTTTATTTATGCTCATGAGGAAAATTCGTTTTAAACTGTGCTAACTGTGTGACCAGCCTTAACCTATTTAATCGTTTATGAGGAAATCTAACTGCAAACAGGAAATATAAATATGGTTCTTGGCGTCAGATTTGAGCCAACGTATGTGGTATTTTCCTATTTATATAGGATGCTAAGAACTAAATCAGTTTTTCTTAGATCTCAATCATAAAGTACATCAACTAAATACAACATATCTAAGCTGAAGCTCCATTTTACATACTTATTTGTATATGCGTGCTTCGTGCTGCTTGCATTTGTTTATTGGCCCTATCAGTAGCACTTTTAATGGCCCCGATGACGCAGGCCAGCAGCTCACAATTATTTAATATATGAGCCCGGACGTGGGGGTAAAAATTGTACACACCTTAACGTAATTACATGTGGGTCTGACGAGGGGCACACGGCGGGAGGAGTGAGTTCTGTTTACACGCTTGCTTTGTGCCGGCAGGGGGTGGGGGGCGCTTAGGGCTTGGGTTAGCTTCTTTGCCCTGGTCGCTCGTTAGTCGCCATGAAATGCCTTCGTTCTGGGAGCTGTATCAGCCAACAAATGGGCAGCAGCCCGCATGGCCCCAAAACTGCTACACAATACGCATCTCAAGCAAACACACATACGCGAGCAAAAACACGCACGACCAAACGCACACCAACACACCAACATCCGCACACACAGATCCGCACACACCCACCTACAACACCTGCATTGTGAAATAATGTTTTTATAAGCCACCTTTATATAATGACAATGGGGAATCATTAAATGTCTATTTGCGCTTTTTTAATACCCTGTTACTATAAAATGCGTACGAAACGGGCGTAATAAACTTGTGCCTGTATTTAAATTATATATTATATTTAAAATTAATATATTAAATATTACTTAATATACTGTAAGCACGATGTGTTACAATCTCATTATTGTTAATCTATCTATCTATATATATATATATAAAATCTGTCCTGATTGATTGACTGACTGACTTATTGATGATCAACGAATAATATAATTACCCCAATGCCAGCTAAGTGCATTTGAGACATGGGGGATTGGTTGGGAGAAACTTCGAGTTTCATCCGAGCGTACCTTCAATTTTACTTTTTCCCGTTTGAGAAATGGCCTTAAAAGTGATGTCCAATATTGAGGAGACAATTAAGCCCGTGCAAAGCCGGGTGTTATTTATGCTTTATGTTCCAAAAGTCCGGCATAGAAGCATATCATAGATAAAGGGAGCTTGCCTTAAATCAAAACCTTAACTTAGTTGATAAATGTATAAGTTATTCAAAATGCGACTATTGCTTAGCGTTAAATTATTTTGATTATAAGGTATTTATCTAGTCGAGCGTTTCTTTGGGCATGTGCGTTTCGCCTTTTCCTTTGCTTTCACTCGGCAGCCATATGTGTGGCAATGAGCTATTGTCAGCCAACGTAAATGCCTTCTAATTATGAGCTTTGTGTGGGTTTAGTAAATTGTGCATGCCTTCACTTTCTCGCATTATTAGTAAGCCGCTCTCCCTCGCTCTCTCTCTCCCTCTGTTTGCCTGGTTCTTGTTAGCTTCAAATTCTGATAAGAATTGAAAATCATTCTCATTTCGCATATCGTGCAAGTCTTGAGCTAAGCTTTAAGCTAACGGGACTCAAGCTTAATGCGAGTGTGTGTGTGTGTGTGTGTGTATGTGTGAGCAGAGTGGCACTGATAGACGCAGCAAATTTTGGGACGTCACGCATTTATCTTGCGCCACATGTTGGCAATCCTTGCATCGCACACACACACACTCACACATTCATGTGGGAACCCTTCACAGCAGATTTCCTTAAGCGCTACTCTTCTAACAATAAGCTAAAAAACAAAAAAAGCAGAAACAAAAAAGCAAAACCATAAAAATAGAAAAACCAACCAAAAAAAAAACACACACACAAAGCGTCATAAAATAGCAAAACTAACGAACTCGGGCAGCAAAGCGGCCCCTGAGTAGAAAAAAAGAAAAGAATAGAAAAGGGTTACCGCTTAACCGGTCCGGGCAACCCGCAACCCGCAACCCGCGCCTTTGGCTATGTGCGTGTGCCCATCAAGGGATTTCCCTTCAATTAGGATTAATACTCCAGATACCAAAAACAACACGCATCAAAATAGAAAAGCTGAGAAAAGAGAAAATTCTGCAGCGAGTGTTGCGTACGCTTAACTAGGGAAATGCCTTACATATGTGCTTCACACATGCACACACACACACACATACATATATGCAGTTCAGTCCGGGACCCAAAAATGCCCAAAATCAGCCGGACCCACTGCCATAAAGCTGGAGACGAGCTCAGGCCTCAAAATGGCGCACAATTGAGGCATTATTAGTAAAGTAGTTTTACATATTTAAAAAAAAACGCACAGAGTATACTGGACTTGTATATGCCCTGTTCAAGAATGCAGCCTTAGCGATGACAACAACCATGACTGCGTCTTGTGGTGTGTGTCTAATTTATTTGTGGATTGTTCTATGTGAGATCCGTATTCAATGCATCTCAAGTCTTAGATCTCCTTATATATTTTATGACTTGATCGATTCTGGGTTGAGATATTATATACCTGTCGCTAACTTGCGTACAGGGTGTCCAAAGCCGTTTGTCCGGCCTGGCCAGAGAGCCAACCTTTTTCTATTATTTTTTTTTTCTTGACAAGGGCTTTGATGAGGGGCCGCTCGGTTTCGGTTTGTTTTGCCTTAACTTTTTTCTCTTGTTTTTTGTTCATGATTTTTTTTTTCTTGGGTTTAAATTGCTTAAAAGTACAATTTATCACAATTGGCAATTGGATGCTATTGTGTGTGTGTGTGCGTGTGTTGTGTGTGTGTATGAATGTGTGTTTAAGCTGCCTGGCAACAACTTGACCGAGTTTCGAACTAGCTCTACGGCTCGGTAAGGCCAGCAAAATAGCCCAATGGCTCTCTCTTGCTCTCTCCCTCCCTCTTTCTCCCCATCTCTCTTGTATCATGAGTTTTCTCACATAGCACATATCCTTACCTTTTTATGTACAATTGCACTCTCCTATCATTCCATACCAGCCGCTTCCTGTCCCATCAGTTCCCTTTTCTGGCACACTTAGTGTGTAGTTTTAGAGATTGGGTCAATTCAACTTTTCTGTTTTTGTGTTTGCAAATTTGTTGAAAACTTTTGTTTGTTGAATGCGTCAAATTTATTTGTTTATCCCCAAACCAGATGCAATAAACAATATCGATAATTGGCCCCAAACAAATGTGAGTGAATTTATGAGGATTGGTGTTTTGGTCTATAGCAAATTACAAATAAATCATTTCCCAAAACTTCAACAGTGAAATCATTAATATTTTGATATTATTATTGATTTTTTTTTTCAGAAAGAATAATTTGTATGTTTTTAGCTTTGCGAGAAGCGAGAGTAGTTTTCAATCGATTTAGGCAATAAAAATTAATGATCGACGCACTTGGGACTACCTTCAAGTTTACATTGTTATCAATTATCTTACATGCTGAAGTGAAAGCATTTTTGTCGATCTCCCTTTTTGCCAATAGGGAAAACATATAAAATCCACCCCGATAAACAAAATGTTTATGAACTGTTCACTCAGCTGCATTTACATATTTATCGATAACTGTTCATGTTGTGCGCTTATCGATAACTGTCGACTAAGTCCCTACGCACATCAAAAATATGCAAATTGAATGTGATTTTAATTTGGGCCAACAACAAAGCCCTCAGCCACACACACACACACACACACGAGGGGGCACTTTTATCGTTTGTGTAGCTGCAGTCATCATCATCGTCATTGTCATCAGCCAAACTATTGAAATGTTGAGAGAGTACGCAAAAAAAACAAGGATATAAAAAAATTGTAAGGCAGAAACAACACCACGCCTACCCAACACTGCCAACGCTCCCTTTATCCTACGCCTCCCCCTCCTCCACCCGTCGCCAGCAGCTTCGTTCAGCGCTGGCTTTTTGGCTCGCTTTATCTTTGCATACTTTTGTGCGCGGCTGCATTCAGTTTCTGTTTGCGTTTCAGATTCGCAGATTTCCAGAATCCAGATACCAGTTGCCAGTTGCCAGTTGCCATATCCAGAGCCCAGTTACAGATTCAGGTTGCCCTTTTGTGTGTGCGGGTGTGTGTGCTGGTGTGTGTGCTGGTGTGCGTGTGTGTGTGTGTGTGCTCGCTCGCGTGTATTCGAGTTCACGTGTAGATTTTATTAAACATATGAATTCATTATGTAAATGCGACAACGTCAACGACAACGAGCACAACGAGAACGAAAATTGTATGAAAATCGCCTTTTGTTGCCTGCTCCATTTCCATTTCCCCCCTTTACATCGTGCCCCGTGCACATAAGTAGTTGGGCAACAAGGGAACTAATGGGTTATGTGCCGTGATTTTCGAGAAGATTGCTGCCACCCAGCTACCCAGCCCACCCACCCACTACACTCCATTCAACTTAGCTGTCGTGGAGTCTTTTGTTGATTTTTATGTAAAGCGCAAATTGATTTGCCATTGGAAGCAGCTGCGTGGGGCGGGGGGCAGCGGCAACAGCAACATAAGAAATTATTATTAAAAAAATATTCAGGCAACAAAAAGTTGCCGCCACTTTGCGTGCGAATACTGATGCGCTTTGTTGCCGCTTGTTGCATAATTGAATTCCCATTTTGAGCTCTGCCCTTTGTTGATCCTGCACTCGAACTGCAATTACCCCGAGCGAGTGGCCAGGACAGGACGACCCGATCGGGGGTGGTGCGGGGGACAGCTCGTGATTGCGTCTTGAGCCGCACAAATCACAACTTGGCTTCGGCTCAGCTGGGTGGCTGTTAAGTTGCCCATTCAACTGTCTGTCGCGTTGTCTTGTCTGTCTGTCAGCTGTTGTTATTGTTGTTCGCACACAATTAACACTAGAACAGGCCTTAACATGGGGGGGCTTAAGTTGATGTGAGTGCGGGCCGGGGCTGGGGCTGGGGCTGTGCTGGCATATACATGCTACACATGCCACATACCACGTACCGTACGCCCACACACACAAGCACACACGTACACTTACAGAATAACATGCCACTTAATTTCATTTCTTTTCATTTTGGCCTCAATGCTGAGGCACAGTGCAACAAATTGTTGCGAAAATTGTGCTTAGACAATGGCAGAAATATTATCGATAAATGTATCAATAAATTGCATAACATTAAATCATTTAAACTACAAAAATTCTTTTAAAGGTCTTGTATTTGTTATACCCTTGCAGAGGGTATTATAATTTTGTCGTGAAATGTGTAACGCATAGAAGGAGACATCTCCGACCCCATAAAGTATATATATTCTTGATCAGTATCAACAGCCGAGTTGATATAGCCATGTCCGTCTGTCCGTCTGTCCGGCTGTCCGTCTGTCCGTCTGTCCGTCTGTCTGTTTCTATGCGAACTAGTCTCTCAGTTTTAAAGCTATCTTTATGAAACTTTGCAGAAGTCCCTCTTTCTGTTGCACGCAGCTCATATGTCAAAACCAGCTGGATCGGACCACTATATCATATAGCTGCCATAGGAACGATCTGTCGAAAAGTAGGTTCTTGTATGAAAAACATTTTTTTTTATAAAGTTATCTTTACTAAACTTGGTATTTATTAGTTTTACTACGTTCCCCATATATATGCAAAATCCTATTAAGATCGGACAACTATATTATATAGCTGCCATAGTCGATCGGTCGAAAATTAAGTTTTTGTATGGAAAATTTTTATGTTTTTCAAGATATCTTGACCAAACTCGGTATTTATTAGTTTTACTACGCTCCCCATATATATGCAAAATCCTATTAAGATCGGACAACTATATCATATAGCTGCCATAGGAACGATCGGTCGAAAATTATGCTGTAGTATGGAATTTTTTTTTGTTTTTCAAGATATCTTGACCAAACTCGGCATTTATTAGTTTTACTATGCTCCCTCCACTTATGCAAAATCTTATTCACATCGGGCTACTATATCATATAGCTGCCATAGGAACGATCGGTCGAAAATTAAGTTGTTGTACGGAAACCTGTTTTGTTTTTCATGGTATCTTAACCATACTCGGCATTAACTATTTTCCCTGTGCTTCTTAGATACGGGCAAAGCACTATAAGCATTTTAAAAAGGTTGGGTCTGCAAGGGTATTAAATCTTCGGTGTGCCGAAGATAGCACTTCTTTCTCGTTTTTTATTATTATTATAATTGAAATAGAGATCCCTTGAAGCTCAATTAAAGCTCGGTAAAAGCAATCTTATATCTCGATTTTAAATGTTCGCTTAAAGCTAGCCTAAATCTTGCTCTAAGCTTACATAAAGCTCTCCTAAGTCTCACTTAAAGCTCGTTTTGAGCCTGTTTTAATGCTCACTTAAAGCTCACTCGAAGCTCGCTTTCACCTGTCTTAATGCTAGTCTAAAGCGAGCTTGACTTTCGCTGCATGCTCACGTAAAGCTCTCTTAAAGCTCACCTAAAGCTAGCTTAAATCTCGCTTTAAGCTCACGTAACTCTCTCTTCAACCTTTCTTAATGCTCACTTGCTTGCTTAAAACTCTCTGGAAGCACTCTTATAAGTATGTCATTAAATTTGCCGCATAATTTTTCCTTTTTTTGTTCCTTTGATTTCGTTTTGCACTAGAGCTGCGCCCACTGTGCAGCATCTGATTGTTGCCACTGTTGTTTTCATTGTTGCTGCTGTTGCTCTTGTTGTTGCTGCTGTTGTTTTCGTTTGTCATAAAGCGGCGTGAATGTAATCAAGGCGGCTATTATTCTTAGATTTGAAGCGCAAATGAAAACGCCGGGCAAAGGCGTCGAGCAGCCAAGACAGCAGCAGCACAGCTCCGGACCAGGTTTGGGGCTCAATACGGAACAATGGCCGTACGTGTGCGTGTGAATGCGTGTGTGAGTGTGTGTCTTCGTGTGTGTGCGTGTGTGTGTATTGGCGAATGTGTGTGCCGCAGCCAGCAACAAAAAGGCAAACGCGCTGTCGCATACAAAAGCCTCATTGTTTAAGGCCGCGACAGCCGAGCAGCTGCGTGTTTGGGGCGGGGTCCAATGATGTTGCGACGGGAGTTGTGCAGGGCATTGGAAGTAGCGGGGGGAGGGGGGAGTGCAGAAATGTGAGTGTTGCGGCTCATGTGCTTATATATGCACATGAGTGCGTGTTTTTTTTATACGTTTTTAGCACAAATATGTATTTTTAAGTAACTTCGCTCACGAACACTCGACACGAGCACGATAGTCGAAAGGAAAATAAAATAAATAAAAATATTTATAATAAATAGAAATAATATATATTGGGAAAGGGGAATTTAATACACTTACATTTATATGGTATACAAAACTTTGCAAATAAGAGAAAATTGATCCTTCAGAAGCCATAATAATTTGATAATATTTCGATGCGATAGAGGGTACTTATTTTGCCATGGGATGTGTAAAGCATAAAAGGAGATTTTTCAAAGCTTATATAGATATAGCCTAGTTTGTTTCTATACCAAAAAGACCCTCAGATCTAAAGCTGATATGCTAATCAAATTAATAAAAACTACAAAGACAAAATTGCTTGGAATCGGGGCAAGTTATCGATTATCCGAAACAAATTCGTACTGTGAGAACATTCGTTCAAGATTTAAGTCTCCTGCTTCTGGAATAGACGTGTTCCTACACATAGACACGCGTACAGATAGACGGACATGGCCAGATCGACCCGGCTATTGATGCTGATCTAGAATATATATATATATGTATACTTTGTGCGGCCGGAGATGCTTCCTTCTACCTATTCTATTTATTTATTATTCGGCATGCCGAAGATTGTCCTATTACATTTTTTTGTATGCTTATAAATTTAACGACAAGCCAAGACTTATAGAGGTTTTAGTTTTCCTTGAACATATTTAAAATAGATATAAACATCTTAGTTCTAATTTCGATTATTTTTAAATAATCAATATATATCGATGGGCACAGAACTTAGCTGATATGATTTATTTTCGGGCCTCACGCTTGCTTATCGCACATGTAATTGTTTATGCCCTTTGAGCACATCAATCGATCCGTATTCCGACTGCACTCATCTTCGTAATGGCAATTCATTTGCGTATGCTTTTTGTCCGAGATTCGGTTTCAATTAGTTCCATAATGAAAGTGCATTGCTTTAAATCGATGATGACCGCGAAATGGCGCCGTTGCCCGGCATCAAGCCACCCAGGCTCCGCCGGCTCGTTCCATCCAACCCCTTGGCTACACCAAATGCCAAGCAGTCTGTGTGCATTTTCTGGGCAGCCCCCCAAATGTGTGTGTGTGTGTGTGTGGTGTGGATCCGGTTCTGGTGCTGGCTGACTTTTGGCCATTGTCTGGCAGTCGCCTTGCACCACGCTTTGGGCGCCAATGGCAAACAATTGCATTGTAATTTTTCAGCTGTTGTTGCTGTTGTCGACTTGGGCTGCAGTTTTGCTGGCATTTTTGTCTTTCGCCAACAGTCGATGTCAATGCCACAAAAGCCACTCGAAATATGCTTGCTGCACGGGTATTGGTGTGTGTGCACATATAGGTGTGCATGGGTTGTGTATGTACGAGCAAACAGAATTATTGAAGCGCGGCGGCCGAAAGAAAAACAAGTGCACTAGCCGGGTATGATCGACCGGCAAATACACTGAACCCACGCCGAGCTATCTGTACAAGAATTCCACCTTTTTTTAATGGGAAGTGTATTCTATAATAACCTCGATCAGGGCATAAATGTAACACCCAAAGGCTGTAAGAACCAAATGACCTGGATTAGGTCGTAAAAATGTAGCTGGGAATGGAGGAAGGTAAGCAAAAACAAAACGAGAACCTACATACCAAATTTGATATATCAAGCTGTTGTAATTTTCAAGTTATGCTTAATAAACCATGTCTCGAAATCGATATTTATCGATGCTATGGAAATCTCACAATATATATCGATTAAAATGTTAAACTTGTTCTGCAGTTGGAGTTCGCAGTTGCTTACGTCTGCCCGTTACATACATTGCCATTAAAACCTTTTTGTCAATTTTCAATGGGTTCGGTGCATAAAAAAATTGGAGTCATGTAAACACCATTCAGCAGTCCTTTGCCATTCCACTGTGGCCATGCGCTTCAGCTTTAGCTGCGATGTGCTCGTCATTTTCAATGCTGTTGCAGCTGCAGTTGCTGTGGCTTTTGGGTCAATGTAAAAGAATTAAATTACAGGAGCGTCTGGCAAAGGACTTGCCCAGTGGCCAGTGATGTGCGTCAGGTCGATAAATGAAATATTGAATGGTAAACTGTGAGGTAAATTCCACAAAAAACAAACTGACAAAAAAAATTGCAGAAATTTTCCATTTTGTAAGCAGACATCAGATGACGCCTAAACTGTTTGTGACTGCTTCTGAACCGGTTCGATAGATTGTAAAACGGTTTAAATTGTTTGCCTGGAATGTAGTTAGGTGCAAAGGCCACAGATTGGATGGTTGACTTAAGCTATAGTCAAAAGTTAATTGGCTGTAAGCCAAAATAAATATGTTGGGGCTGCGAACCAACTTCCTGCTTCAAAATTTCCTTTGGCCTACATTCGCATAATTGCAATGAAACAAGGCAATTTTTGTTTAACTGCATAAATTGCACATACATCTTTTACCTGGTTCGTTTCATAACAGGTTTAAAGTTCGGCTCTTAGTAAAAAAGTTTCAAAGTTTGCTTAAGGCTCAGCTCGTAAGGGAAATAAATTAGTAAGGTTCTGAACCGGTTTAAATTTGGTCCATAGTAACACTTAAATTGGATCACTTTACTATGATATCGACTCGTAACAAAACGAACTAGTTCATTGGTTCGCTTTACAGCCGGCTTAAAATTTGGCCCGTATAAACAATAAGTTGGTTCGGTTCAGAACCAGCTTCAAGTTTGGCTTGTTGTAAAAATAAATTGGTTGGGTTCAAAGCCAAATTTAGTTCGATTCAAAAAAGGTTTAAGGATCAGCTCATAGTAAAAATTAATTGTTTTGATTCAGACTCAAAATTTAAGCTACTTTTTAAAACCGGCTTAAAGCCCTGATTTTAAGACCATGCTTTCAGATTTTTATTTTGCAACTGTTTTAGATTGGGTTCAGTAGTTATTTAATACGGGTTTTTAACTTGTTTATTAAACGATCTTATATGATAGTGAATGTCGTTCATTCAAGCTCCTACTCTGATGGTCTAGTGGTTCGCAGTAATTGATGTTAAAAAAGTTTCAAAACCGCTTTCGAACCGGTTAGAAATGACTATGATGACTAGTTAGGAAAACCTTTCGTGCTTTTTGCAGATACGTTTCGAAATTGTTGGAAATATATTTATTTGAATCGGTTATAAGCACACATTCAACCGGTACAGACTCTCAAAAGTGCAGAACAATTTGGTGAGAGCGCTTGTACCATGAATATTTGGTAAGCAAAGGAGCGAAATAAGAATATCATTAAATAAGCCCCATTTGCACGCCCAAAACTTACAACCCCCTCCGACTAATACACACACACACACACACGCAGGTTGTAGCTTTGACATTTTGTGAAGCCCGCTGGCTTTTTGCAGTGTCAACAGCCGCAGATTTTGCGCTGGCTGTGGACCAATTTTTGTGTGCCTCAACTTTTGACTGCTCAGGCAGCAAATCATATTGCGCACTCTCTCGCTCTGCCGCTCTCTCTCTCTCTCTTTCTGGCACTTGCTGGCTCAGTCACAGCTGAAACTTTGTCAACAATGTTGAATAATTAAAATGCTCCCTCGACAACAAGTCTGTACAAAGACTAGAGCGACATGGGCTTGTACTCGGGCTTCAGCTCCAGCTCCAGCGCCAGCATCAGCTTCAGCTTTGGCCTCTGCCAGTTGGCAGTTGCCAGTTGCTTCCCGCTGTTCCTTGCATTGTTGTGCCAGCGACTTGGCAACTTATAGAGGGTTAGAGGGGAGCGGTTGGAGCTTGTTCAACGGACGGTGTCTTGGCGGGCCTGCTTGTCAACGTGGCAGGCAGACAGGTAGACAGGCAGCCAGGCTGGCAGGCAGCAAAGCTCATCAGCAATTCTCAATTGCTATTATAATATTTTTTTCTTTTCGTTGTGCTCTCGTCGGTTTGGTAAACACCTGATACACAATGGCAGCTCAGGGGGGTGAAAGGGTGGGCTTGGGGGCAAGGGGCATGCCTCTTGTGTGTGGCAAGTTTTGCTTAATGCGCAGTCCCCATGCAGCGCCAAAGTTTGTCAGGCTAAAAATTCATCAACTTTGTTGCATAATATTTCAATAAAGCCTGAGATAAAGTGAGATAGAGCGACACGCTGGCAATTGCCTGGCAACATCAAATTAAAGCATGCCCATAGCTCATGCCTATCCCCCCGTCCCCGCACCCTTCCCCCACTTCCTACATCCCAGCCCGGCCCGATGCCTCTCCAACAATAGTGCACTGGGGAGTGTTTTAGCTATTGTGCAGCCTGGCAAAACCTATGGCAACGACACTTTGACACAGGGCAAGGGGCATGTCGGTGAGTGGAGGAGGAAGGGAAGGGTGGCAAAAGGAGGGCTGCTCCCAGTGCGACATTTTCTAAAATGCAAGACGCCAGTCAAATTAGTTGGCTGCTTAATAAAAAAAAACTTGCCTTACACCATCAGCCTAATAGAATTTTCCATTAGGCTGCAGCCGTGGGGCCAAGCAAAATCACAATGAAAAATAATTTTCCACAGAGCGGCTGAAGAGTATGCACTGATTTTCAGCAGAAAACGAGTGGAAGTGGAAGCGTAGACTAGCAGATACCCTGTAAAAGATTTATTCGAATTAGCATTAGTAATTATTATCATTATTATTATTCTTAATATTAATATTATTCTATTCATTATTATTATTATTATTATATTACTATCATAATTATTTTAATCATTTTCGTTATTTTATTTATTATTGTTATTATTATCATTTTAATTCTATAATTAGTATTTGTATACCCTGTACAGTATATATTTGGCAACAAGAAAAAATATCCCCATATTTTCAAAAGTTTGAATATTTCAGTCATTTGGTAATTTATTTGTTAATAATAGTAATAAGTATTAATTGTATCATTATTGTTGTTATTAATACTATTATTTGTTTTTTATATTATTTTTATTGTTATTAGATAGATAGATAGATAGATAGATAGATAGATAGATAGATGGATGGATGGATAGATGATAGATAAATAGCAATGAGTAATAATATCATATCGTATTTTCACAAATTCGTCAGTCGAATGTGTTCGAATTAAAGATGTTCTGCAGCCATTGCAGGTGATTGAGCAATAGACTATTGATCGAGCTATGTCTTTCCCTTACTCTCTCTCTCTCGCTCTCTCTCTCTCTCTTATCAAACCCCTTGTATTCTCTCTCTATTCCGCGCTTTCTCCTGCTCTCTGCTGTTTGCTCTATGCCCCACAGCTTTTGCATAATTTTGTAAATATCATTTTTATCCAATTAAACTTAATTAACCTGGGTGTGTCGTTGTGTGGCGTGTAGTTGTGATTGTGTGCGTGTGTGTGTATGTGTGTGTGTGTGCAACTGTAAACCACTACGACAAGTCAGCGGAAGCAGTCAGATTCGTAATTATTACCACTTACGGCTAAATACTGAAGTTTCAAGCGTACCAGCAGCTGCACACGTGTGTGTGTGTGTGTGTGTGTGTGTGTGTGTCTGTGTGTATGTGTCTCTCTGTCTGTTTGCAAGCCGCAAAAACTTTTGCGAGCCACAAAAATTTCCGTATCATGCAACCGCAACAACAACAACAACTGCAACAACATTAAAAAGTTTTAGCCAAAAAAAAAAAGAGAAAGCAACGGCGAGAGTTTTTCTAGGGATACACTTTTTCCTTAAATACTTTCGCTGTGTTTGAGGCCCTCGTTGTGCTGCTTCTTTCTATATTTTTTAGCTTGTTTGTTTGTTTGTTTAAATTTGCCTTGCCTACTTTTTGGGGCGCATTAAATTTCTGCTCCCACCTTTCGGACAAGGCATAAATCTTTGTTATGCCTCTTGCTTTGTTTTAGCTATAAAACAAGCTGCAAAATCACAGCAGCAGCACAGCAGCAGCCTTTTTCCGGCTCTGGGTAATTATTTTGAACATTTCACTTTATGTTGTTTGTTTGGCTTTTCTTTTTTTTTTCTTTTCATTAAGTTTGGCCACAGATATGGCGCATATTATTTTTCAGCTTTTAATTAATGCCAGCCAACTTTCCCTTGGCTATGCGCTGCCAAAAAAAAAGACCACAATAAACATGACTCTAAAATTGACTTTAATAGCTTGATGGAGTTTTGCACGACTAGACATTAATTAATGCTCCAAACGTTACTAATGCTTAGCCCCTTTATTCTATGCAGGCAAAACTTAAGAAAATGCATTTAAAACATAAGAAATTTTATTTGATTGCAAAATCATCAACAAAGCATAATTTGATAAGAGTAAACAAAAAAAATGATAAAATGTTGCCTTAAGAAAGTATTTCGACATTTTTTTGTTTATTTATTTTTTTAGGCAAAATTGGTAACCTCAAATATCCCATATATGTATGTATGTACATATATAGGGAGGTTTAAATTTCCCACCCCCATAACTTGGTCAAATCTCATTCAATATTCATGAGGTTTGGCTCTTTGTTCATGTTTTGACCTCTAAATCAAAATTTGGCATCTAAATCTGACAACAATATTTTTTATCAAAATTCATGTAAAAATGGTACCCTCAAATATCCTAAGTAGACATTGTTCAAAATTTCCCACCCCCATAACTTGGTCAAATATTTATTATTTAAATAACTGTACATCAATACATTCCAATATTCGCACATATTAGGCAGGAAGATAGCTGAGATAAAATTCGACTTGACAATTCCAATGAATTCTTAAGCTCAATACACAAAATCGAGCATAGTTCGCTATATTTGTACATGTTGCAGCCTTTTCCCTTTCGTTTTGGGGGGCCTCTTCCTACGTGATAACATCAATGGAAATAAAGTCAATTATCGAAATAACAGAATTTCCCCGTACTAGACGCACCTGTGTCAAACAGTTAATCAATCAACTTGTCTCTTTTGAAATGGGCCAGAAGCTAAGCGCAAGTGCTTCCAGGAATTTGTCGTCAGTTAAACTACGGCTACGCCTACCGAACGCCTCTTAAACACTTTTGGTCGGCACACGCAATGTTTACTTGAAGTGTTCATTGAACTGCGATGTAATATAATAAAAAAAAAAACGCTGATAGCGGTTAAACGTTTCCATTTCCGTTTCCGTTTTGCCGTTTCCGTTTGCATGCGACCATTAATAAGTCCTCTGATTGCCTTTCGAGATTTATGTTTACACGCAACGCAGTTGCCCCACCCCACCACCTGCCCATTATTAATGCTTGTCACTTGACATTCCCTTAACGCGTTGCGCTGATAAATCGTATAATACCAAAGCAAATAGCAACAACAACAGTAACAGCAACAACAACAACAATGGCAACAAACAATAATAAGCAAGTCGCCAACACCAAATACACAGGCAATACATTTTTGCCGCCTGACATTGCATTATTTATCGATAACAATTAGCAGTGATGCATGAAATGCGATAACATTAATTAGCCCCGGTTTGGGTTCTCAACAATAGACCCCCCCCCCCTCTCCTTTGCCATGCCAAAACAATTGGCGCCTGGTGGTTTTCGGTTATGCATATAAAACATGTGCTGCCGCAGCCAGCCCCTTCGGGTGCTCGATTGTCCAGAAACTATATAAGCATGGCTTCGCCAATAATAATAATAATAATACGCACGAGTTGCACTTGGGTGGGTGTGTGTGTGTGTATGATATGCCATACCTCCTTGTGTGTGTGTGTGCATATCACAATAATGCTTCATTATTTGTGGGCCTGGAGTTTATTTAACTCATAATTCATGTCCCATATGAGCAACATTTAAGTGTTACCCTTTGAGTTTAGCTTATCGATAAGTATCGATACTTTGAAAGCTGCTTGAATTGCACGAAATAATATTTTGACAAGTTTTGTTGACTTTAGTAATTGTATACGTACAGAAATAGTGTGTGTCACGATAGAATTTAGTGGGTAAGGCTAGAAATCGGTAGTTAGAGAAACTTTGTAATATTGCTGAACTGGATCGAATTGGAGCCTTCTTTTGTTCTTCGGATACAAACAGATAGCCTTAAGTGAAGTAAGTAAGCGTTTTCAAGGCAAGAAATCAATAGTTATCGATAGTTTGGAAATTTCCTCAATTGGGCAACTGATATTAGCAGATAGCCTTTTGTGATTTTTAAGCGCATAATCAAAGTGGCCCATTCTAAGAATCAAAAGGTTTAAATAGGCAAGAAATCGATAGTTATCGATACATTGGAATTTTACTCAGTTGCATCAAATAGAAGCGTACTTTTGGGCTTCTCATAAACAAGTATTGCGACATTTTGTGATCTTTGTGATTACATGTACGTATAGCTGCCGCCAGGCAACAAAAAAGACGATAAATATCGATCGATATTTATATCGATGATATTTATCGAATATGTATGTTTTAAAAGTTTTTTGTTTTTTGCTTCATATGATAATAAAATCAGTTTCTATGCAGTTTTCTTTGTCTGCATTTTGGACACAAAAGTCTATCGAAATTCTCCAAAAGGCGTTGCTCAAATAACCGATTTCTATGCGCAAATAACTGTTTCTTGCTTGTTGCAAAGACATTTAAAAAGTGCGCGATGCGATACAGGAAACACACACACATACACACACAAAGAGGAGCAGAGTGTGAGACGCATACTGTAGAGTGACACAAATACGGGACGACAGATGCCACTTAGAGGACCGCGGGGCGGTACTCAGTGCTCGGTACTCGAGGGCGGGCCACAGGGCCGGTGTTGCACAGTGCCCAACCAAGTTGGCAGCCATGTCAACACTTATCTTTATGAGTTTCCGCTTTCTGTAAAGTCATTGACATGTATTCCTCCTGCCGGCTGCTGCATACTTACAGGCGCCGCGATGCCAAATATAAACGCACAGCTGCCGTGTGAGGTGTATATGGAGAGCGAAAGAGAGAGAGAGGGAGAGAGAGAGAGAAAGAGAGAGATGGGCATCCAATGAGCGAGAATGGAAGTGGGGAAGTGATAGAATAAGAGAGTAGGCGGTAGGGAGAATGTTGGGGGAGCGACGTCAGCAGTCAAGCAGCTCGTAATATTTGCGCGTGTTTATTTGCTTCTTGAGTGTGTTGGTGTGTGCGTGTGTGTGTGTTGCCTACTTTTCGGCATCATTTGAAAATCTCACAACAAGCGTCGCTATGTGAGCCCAGTGCAAACAAAGACGCGTCATGGAGCTTTGCCAGATGGAACTGAACTGCGCCTCTTTCGCCAGAATATTTGGATGAGGGGGTAGCTGAGCAATTGGTTTGGGCAAGCGCAACGAAGCTGACGTAGCTATTGGCCGCGACATTGAGGCAAACGCCTTTGGGCGTTAAAAATCTAAAATTACAACCCAATGAAAAGAGCCGGGGGTGGTCACAGGGCACAGGGAAAAGATAAAGGCAGGAAAGTAAAGGGGCCGACAGCTTGTAAGAATATATGAAATTGTCGCTCTTAGGTACTAGACTATTCTCCGATTTCTATAACGAATATAATTCATCGATGGCAAATATATTTTTGACTAGATAGAACAAGATCAACAGCGAACTACTTGACAAACTTTCTGACTCGAGCTCCGTTCGAAAGGAATATAAACTAAATAAATACTTTTTCCGGTTTAAAGTCCGATAACTGATTTAATTGATGTAGACGAAGCTCTTTTAATTTGTGACTAGATGCTGCCTTGAGAGCGAAAACCTAAGAACACTTTCTGTGGGATTTTCCAGCTATAAGCACGCTAAGACCTTTTAAGCTAAGCACAGAGAAATTATAGCTCATAGCTCTCATAGCCAGGGAAAACTTTTGCATTTTGGCATATGATAAAATATTATGATGGCAAATAGTAAATAGATATTGCCCAATTGTATTCATAAAGTTTATTTTTCCCTATCCTTTATACAATTTAAAGCCCATTTACTTTTGTTCCTGTCAAAATACATTTTAACCTCTAGTTGAGCTCAATTTTGCTTGCATCAGCTTCTAGTCAACTTAAGAAAACTGACAGTTTTCGCGTTTCACATAAAATGCGAACTGCCAGTGTTACCACCTTGTCAATGAATTGAAGCAGCCGTAAAATCCAAGTATAAAAATAAAATTAGAAACTGTTTCGACTGCCAGCTTGTCGCTGGGAATTATTTGACTTTTAATTTGTTGACATGACGTTGTCACACATGCTTAAATTTAAATATTTTGCAACGAAAAGTGAAACTAAAATGAGCTGAATGTCAATTAACGTGCACGTTGACAGGCTGTTAAAACATAGGACGCTTTCAAACACTGTTCTGCCACACTTCAAGCAGCTGTAGGGCCCATTAATTGTTGGCAGTTCCAAAGCTGTCTGTAGTTGACAATAGTACACTTAAGTGTTACACACACGCACACACACAAACGCCCACATACACACACACATAAATATGCTGTTGTGGGCCATCAATGTCTGGACCAGGCTAATAATTGCTGCCGCAAAAAAAAAACCATATGCCTGAGTTTTTGGCAACTGCTTTAAGGGTAACAGCTTGAAGAGCGCCTCACGCTTTTCACTTTTATTATCCTTTATGTGCGATTTCACACCTTCAATTGCACACACTCACACACACCCAAGAAGTGAGAGGGAAAGAGAGCGAGAAATAAGATGCCACACGTAGCAGCAAATCAAAATCTTGAATTTATTCCACATACGAAGCGCATGAATTTCAAATTACTGTGGGAACAGCGCACAAAACAGAACCAGTACCAGGCCAGGGGTGTGGATGAGAAGACGGAGGGGGTGGCGGGATGTATATGTGTGTGGGTTGTGGAGGGGGCTTCACTTGCAAGGGCGGGTGTGTTACGTAGTAGTCGGCACGATTGTCCAAAGCCTGCACAAAGACGTGTGAACACTGACACGGCACACACACACATACACATATACGTTCTCTATCTCTCTCTCTCTCTCGCTCTCTCCTTCGTATGGCTAGCGCCATTCTCATGTTTATTTCCATTTCCATTGCCATTCACACTGCTGCTGCTTGACAGGCAGGCGAAACGTGTGCAACACGTTAGATATGGCAGAGAGCGAGCGAGTGAGAGGGAGAGAGGCAGAGGGAGAGCAGGCAGAGCTCTAATGACTGCGCTGTGGCCGTATCTTAACATTTTTAAACCTTTTTCTCTTTTCATATGCCTTTTGGTATTATTTGGCACCTTTTTTTTGCCTACAAGGCGTACGCGGAGCAATGGGGAGCAAGCAAACAGTAACAGAAACAGAAACAGAAACTGATGCTGTGTGGCATGTGGCATGTGGCATGTGGCACGGCGTAAAGCGGCTCATTTGAAATTCATGCGGCCACTCACTGGGTGCATAAAGCAATCAAATCAACCACAAACACACACGAGTTGCCCGAGTTTTGGGGCACAGTCGCCGGTTCAGGTTTTTAGCAGCTCTTTTCGTTTCATACACGTTTCACTCGTGTAAATAATAAATAAGCTTAGCATACTTTGCGCCGCACGCTGAACGTGCTACGGCCAACATTGGCGGCATCAAAACGCCGACTATCGATTGCAACAACTGAGCAAGATGTGGCATAGGGGCAGGGGAGGGGAGGACCAGGACCAGGACCAGAACCAGGAGCTGGAGCAGCGGCAGTCGTTGCCAAAATCCCAGCGAAAGCGAAAGCTGCCACTTGTGAAACCCTTTTATTATTATTTTACTCCTTTATTTTCTTCTTGGTACATTTTTTTTGTTTTCCTTAGGCCAACCATGATTTATGCATTGAGTCCCGGCCAGGAGGCAAGCTCAGACACATTTGCATGCTAAATCGCAGCTCGGAGCTCGGAGCACCCGTAGGTGCGAGCATTCAATCAGATTTGCATTTAAGATTGGCCTAATGCGACGAATTGATCTGCTCCTGATCTTAGCCAAGCGCTATTAACATGAGCTCCTTGGCTTAAATTAAATGTGCCAAAAAATAAAAAAAATGCTCTTCAAATCATACACGCGAAGGGTTGCTCAAGCGTTGTCTTTTAGATTAGTTCTTGAGTCAAAATTTAAATACAAAAATTTCTGATTGGATTTCTTTGCTGGACTCCATTGTGTTGTGCTCAAGGAGTGTATAAACAATTGTGAATATAATATTTTAATACTTAATCGATTTCCAGTAGTGAATCTAAGAGTTTGTCGTCAAACAGCTTCCAAGTTTTATTTTGCTTTAGTTTGAAATATTTACATATTATTTGTGAGAAAAACCTTTAAAAATGTACAGTTGATATTTTCTCTTATTTCTTAAATTTATTTTATTTTTATTTTTAAATGAACAACTTAAATTAAACTTAACATATATGATAATATACGAGTGCAACTTATTCTATTTATTCTTCTAACACAATAAACAATTGCATTTTATTTTTAGGATAAAATTGCCATTAATATGTATTTATTTAAATTGATATCCACTTAAAATTTCCCTCCCAAATATATCCCTCCCATTCCCAGATTCCCTCCCAATTGCTTTTTATTGTTAAGCAAACTCTTTGCGAACAAATATTACAATATAAAAATAATAGATTCGGCTTGGAATTCCTTCTCTCCTTCATTGGCTCAAAGAGCGTACGTTTAAAACTATTTGGATTTCCATTTGAAAATTTTTCAAAATTATTCAATGACAAAGTATTTAGTTGCTAGTGATATCAACGAAAATCTCCTGCAGGAAAGCAATAGGAACTATCGATAAAACAAACTATCACATTTAGTAGATTCTTCTGCCAAAAAAAAAAAGTGTTGCTAACGATTTGAACAACTACTGAGCTGCCAACTTACTGCTAACTTCTCTCTCTCTCTCTCTCTCCCTCTTGCGCTCCCTCTCACTCTCCCTCTCATTCTCTCTCTGTCTCTGCCGCCGCACTCCTATGCTTTTGTGAAACCAATTAGTAATGCAATTAATGAAGCGCAATCTGTAAAGAAACAAAAAAATTATAAAAAAAAATCGGAAATGGCATAATGCGAAATAGTAGTGAAAAAATCAAAGCAGCGCATAAAAGTATGCAATGAAAAATAAAAACGGTTTTGGTGGGCAACTAGATTCCGGGGGGCAACTAGATACGGGGGGCTTAGAGTGCAGAGAGATTGAGCCACAATTGTAGGGAAAGGCCGTCAGAGGCGCGCTGCACAGGGCAGCCAGTGGGTGAAAGGAGTCAAGTGAGGGGGGGTGATGCTATGCCAACAGCAATTTGTCTTTTCATTAATTATTTAGCCAGCAAAGCAAATCGAAGCGAAGCGAAACGAAGCGCGCCGGCACAAATGTAGGCGAATAAATGCCAGAGAAATGGGGGCGTGGCACGCGCTCGTGCTTGCTAGAATATTGACAGTTAATTAATTGAATCTGTTCAACGTGTTGCAGCAGCAGCAGCACTCCGAGCATCATCATCATTATCAGCATCATCAACATCCTTCAGTGGGCGTGGCCAAAGTTTAAAGTACAATTGTGAAAAAAGTTGCGCACTTAATTGTCTGGGCCAACGGAAATGTGGCCAACTAGTTGCAAACTTGGCTCTGGTCAAGCTGCTAGATGCTAGATGCTGCACGCTGCATGTGGCAAGTTGGCCGGCACTTGCGACTGCCGCATAAAGTCATTAAAGTTTCAATTCGATTTTAACGCCCACGCTCCCAGCCCTTGCTTTCAATGCTGGCAAATTAATGCAGCTATCGCTGCTGTCGAAAAAGTTGCTTGCCGTAATATCATCGAAACCCACTTCCCCCTCGGCCACATTTTTGTGGCACAGTCCCACTTGTGCAGCATTTACGCCGCCTGATTAGTAGCAGCTAGTGAAAAGCGCTGCGCTCGGCAGAACCCGCAGCGCTCATAAAACCAATGCGGGTTGCAAGATTGTGCGCGGCTGGGGATTCGGGGGTTGTCGAGGTGCCACACGGTGCCTGTCACTTGTTATCAGTCAAAAGCACGCGCCCTGCCGCCAAACAGCTGACATTTTATTTCCGCCCCTGCAGCCGTTTAGATACAGCGTAAATATACATAAAACACACACACACACACATATATATATATGTATATATATATATTTGCATATACAAATTGTAGCCTACTTCTTGGCATTCGAATACGCATTTTATTGGGGCCATTCATTCAGTTTGTCACTTTGACAAACCACAGCCAGGCAAACGACCTTAAAGTCGCAAGAAAATCACGCTCAATTTAAAGATTTACAATGTTGTCAACATTTTGCTTGAGCTGTGATGCTGTAAAAAAATGCAGAGCGTAGCCGCTTTCACATCCTAATTAACTAATATTATATTATTTTTTAAATGTATTTTAGTTATATATATATATACATACATATATATACAATGTATATATACAATCAAAGAATAAACATTTTGTCTAGTTAATAAGCGAAAAATAAAAATTTGTATATATTTTTTATAATATGAAAAAGATTCATCTTGAGTCAGCTTAATTAAAATATTATGTTAACTATTTAGTTTAGCTAGGAAATAAAACACAAAATGTATACAACGAGTTGAGTGGCTGAAGGTAGCATACAGAAAAAGGAATTTGATTATGCTCGGTTGACGCGTTAAAATTCGGAACAAGTTAAAGCTGCAAACGCTTGATAAGGTTTTTGCATATCTGGTATTAGTAGCAAAGTCTGCTAATTAACAAAGCGGGTGTCAAACTAACTACAGAAATAAGCATAAGTCAATTTGATATTTGTATAATTAGTATAATTTAATAATAACTAATTAGTTATTAGCTCTAAATCCTCTTAGCTCGCAGGGTAATTCATTTGGCTTTAGTTTAACTATTATTCATTTTCTGGCTTAACTTACATATAATATTACATATTAAGCTTGGCTAGAAAACAATTCACAACAATAATGAGCAAAAAGACTTGAGCAGGGCGAAGCTAGCACACAGAAAATTTGCTTGACACGTTGAAATTCGCAACAAGTTTAAGCTGCAAGTGAGAAGCCAAACTCTGCTAATTACAAAACCAGAAGGGCTAAAAATTTGCTCTACAGACAATCGTAATTTGAAAAATATAAAGCATAGACCTTAAGCCAGCTAGCTTAATACAAGTGTTATTATTTTATGACAATTAATATTTAAATTAGCTTTAAATCTTCATAAATGCCAAAGTAATGCATTTTGGCTTTAGTTTAACTATTATTCCCTTCTTCTTTTCTGCGTCTTAGCATTTGCTCATTTGGTCGATTTCTAATCCAAAATTAACTTTGAATTATTTTGTGATTGCATTTATGCGTCGCCCAGGGTCCGCGAATACGTGTACGTGGTTGCTACACTTCACGAAGCCGGTTTCTCGGCTCCATTAATGTGAAACACAAAAATACCATACAACAGCGAACAAACTGTGGGGCGGGTCGGTCATACACTTACTCTTAGCCAGAGCCAGAGCCAAGCCCATGCCCAGGGCTGATTGGTCACGTGCCTGGCGCACGGTGCTGGGCTTTAATTCGTCGTGATTGCTTTGTATCGATTACAAAATGCATTACAACATTGCCACATGATAAATAACATCGCATGGGCGTTTCTTGGTGGCGGTGGCGATGTGGAGATGTGGGCGGTGTCTGGCATAAGCGTGTCCCGGCACTTAAAATTAATGGAAACAATGAGCATCGATAGCATCCAATGCGTGCTCAACATATTTAAATTCACTCGATCATATGTCAAGTGCTCTATTATTGATTAAATTTTAAGGGGGGAAACAAAAAATCATCTATCAAAACTTTGTAATTGACAGCTAGAGAAAAGAGAAAACGCTTGCTGTTAGACAAGTGGCTTTAGCAGGCGCTGGGCGCTTAGCGTTGGCCTACGAAGTTTAGGGTTCGAACCCCCAACCCCCATGAAGCCAAAAACCAAGGCAGCAATTTATCTGCCTGAATTTGACGCGAATTGCACAAACAATTACGGAAACGCCGGGCAACTTCTTCTAGTTCATACATAAAACATACAACAAGCAAATGTAATTTTATGGTAAGTTCTTATTTTTATACCCTGAACTAACTGAAAGTGGTTAAATGGGTATAATGCATATTTGCACATGTATGTAACAGGCAGAATGATACATCTACGACTCCTTAACGTGTATATGTCTATGATCAGCATCAATAGCCAAAGCGATCTAGCCATGTCCCTGGGTCCATCCATTTGTTGCGTCGATCTCGAAACCCATAGGAGTTAAGGACTAGAGTAAGAGTAAGAGTAAGAGTTTGCTACCGATAACTTGCCCGATAAGCAATCGATAAGAATCGATATTAAAATCCTGTCTTTTTAACAAATTTCTTAGGTTTTAAGAGCTAGAGCCACCAAATTAGACAGATCAAAAATCTTTCATTTCATAGCTATCGCCACCAAGAAAGTTCAGTGTATCCCCTAGTCGGGCACTCCCCACTACATGCTTACCTGTTCTAAATATTTCACAGATACAAAAAAAGTTAAGTCTTTATTTGAAGAACTTGCTGAATCCATTTCGATTTACTGACGTAATGTGTAATTATATTGAGGACCAAATCTCCAAAACCGAAAAATACTTTTATTAAAATTAGCGTAATTTCTATTAACTTTTTGCTCAGCCTGATATTTATTTTATAGCTCATAACTCTCTTATTGTGTAAAGCTGCCTTGGTAAAAATTCTTAAAAAATTGTATAGAAGCTAGGGTATTAAATCTTTGGCATCTTTGGCTCCCTCTCCCTCTGTGTCTCTCTTTCTCTTATTTTCTCTAAATTTCTCTAAATTTCTCTCTCTCTCTCTCTCTGACTTGCCCGCTTTCATCAATTACCATTCTCTATGCTCAGTGTGACCGTGTGCTATTAATAACAAATGAAATTGCCGCCAGGCTAATGCACAGCACTTTGCCAAGTTGTCCACAACGCAGTGTGACAGTTGTTGCTTGTTGTTGTTCGTTATTTTTCTTCGTGTTGTTGTTGTTAATGCCATAAAGCCACACGTGCTATTGTTTTTTGCCAATATTGTTGCTGCTGTTGCCATGGCACAAAAATAAAATGCAACGACGTGATTATTATGCAATTTGTATCAATTTACTTTTGATATGGCGCACAGCAACAACATCTACACCCCCGCCACCACACGCTCCCCCCCCCCCCTTTCGAGCGCTTCGAATTGTTGTTTATTTATGCATTTCACTTATTGCATGCAACTCTTGTTGCCCCACCCCCGCTGAGCTAATTCTCAATGCCACGAAAAGCCGCCCTTAAGTTGGCTTTATTACAAATGGGAATTATTATTGATATAAGTGTTCGTGGTGGTGGTCGAGTGTGCGTGTGTATGTGTGTGTTTTACGCACAGCTGAAACAACATGAAAGAACTTGTCCTAACTCCTGGGAGAAGCTTTGATGCTGACCAAGCGGGGTTGGCAGGGAAACTCACTTAAGACATTGCCGCAACGTGCCGAAAGTTTTCTGATGCTTGGACAAGCGTCTGTCACACGCATCCCCCAACCACCCAAGCACCACAAACGACACACGCACACGCACATAACCATATACCACACACCATCACCCCTGTCCCCCCCACACGGCTCTGGGCACTGTCACTTGTGTCTCTCAAGTTTATTAAAGTGGCATAAAAGTGTCATTGGCGGTTAATGGTAGGCGATTAGTTGCATTAAGTTGACCAGCACCACCCACTCAAGACGGCGTCAACCACTTTCTTTCTCTGCCCCCGCCTCATGAAGTGAGTGCGTAATTGAATAGCAAACGCAGCACAACTATCTTAGAGCAATTTAGGGCTACGGGGCATTGCCTGCCTTCATTTGGCTGACAATCAATCAGTTAATGGAAGGTCAAAGCTATCGATTGTTGGCTATTCAGTTACTTAAATAGTAAAATATAGTTAAATAGTTCCTAAATTGATCTATAGAAAGCTTTTACAGCTACTTACAGTTGACTTGTGTGCACACATGTGAAATATTTCCTCTTGGTAGCTTAACTCAAATTTACACTTAAACTGTTTGGGAATTATAAAATGTCATATGAGGGGTTCATGGTGAAGAGACTACTGCTTGCACACTTGTCTTCAAATAAATTTAATTAATAGCTGTAATCTTGCAACAAATGTTGAATATATATATTGTATATATATACATACTGTATATATATATAATCTATATTGCTACTCTATTGCAGGCAGTACATATGTCGGAGTCATCCGGATCGGACAAATATATCATCTAGCTGTCATAAGAACGATGGGTCGAATATTAGGTTCTTGTGTGGGTAATTTTTTTCATTTTCAAGATACACAAACCAAACTCGGGATTTAAAAGCTTCACTATGAAAAATCTTAACAATATCGGAATACTATATCATATAGCGATATCAAGATATCTTAGCAATATCGCACTGCCATATTGACTAGCACTATAGGAAGCATAGGTCGAAAACTGAGAATTTTGCTTAGCCTAATATTCTATTTTCCAAGTTATTTTCATCACTATGCTTCACTATGCTCACAGGTCTGCAAAACCGTAGGATCTATATATCTATATTATTTTATAGTTTCCCGTTGATTGCCAAAATTTGAAGAGTTGTCTCTAATATAACCATATGTTAGTTAAAATAACCTGCTAAATTTCAGAATTTCTAGGTTTCGTTGAATTTGCGCTTGCCTGAAAACTTAAATGTCAGGGCATCACAGTAAATACTTCGCTATAAGCAGATATCGCGTATAAAGTTAAAAAGATAGCAAAATAGACTTTTGCTATAAGTGTAAATTTGTATTGCCAGCCAAGAGGCTGGCAGCTTAAAACTCGGCACGAGAACTTGGCGAAAACTTATTGAAAAGTCATAAGAGCCATAAAATACAAAAAAATGTCATTGCACTGGCACAAGGGCGCCCCCCAAAAAGGGTGTGTGTGTGTGTGTGTGTGTGTGTGTGTGTGTACGACGGGGGGTAGGCGTGGCAAAAGCTTTAACTTGTCGCAAAACCCGCATAAAATAAATATAACGTGCGGATGGCAGAAGGAGGGAAAGCTGTCGGGAGCGCTGGCAAATGGGATAACCTGAAACACATTATGCCAATGCGATAAACCCGCAAGCAACGAAATTGTTTTTGGCCTCGTCTTCGTCTGGCCGTGCTTTTGCTTTTGTAAATCATTTAACACGCTCTCGATTTTTATTTTAATGGCGTTGCCGGAAAGTTTTTAATGGCTAACGCAACGGCAGCCGCAGCTCAACTACAGCAACAGCAGACTTCGGTTTCGGGCCCTCGCATTATGGCCATCGATAATATGCACAGTGTTTGGCTAAGTGGCAGGCATCGAGGCATCAAAGTTCCTTTATGGCATGCCACAGCGCTCTCAAGATGTTGCCAACTCCCATTGCGAGCGATGTATGCCTGCCTGTGTGTGTGTGTGCGCGCGTTTGTGTGCGTGTGTATTGAATTATTTTCTGGCAACGTTCGCAAATGTTTATTGCTCAGCATATTTCGCAATTTTTGATGCTTGTGAGTTTGCTGAGCTTTATTAACAACTTCTCAAGCACCATACAATTGTTGTTACGATCGCAATTACGCATATTTTTTGTTGGCCAGTAAAACGTTTGCAAATGCCGCTCAAGAGGGAATTGAAACAAAACTAGCATTCACAATTTGTGCATATTTCATGTAAAATTTAGATTACTGAATAGTTATGTATTCTAGTCTAGGCATGAGCTAGCGCTGAATGCCAGTAGAACGTTTAAGAATGCTGCGCAAGGAGGAATTGTAAAACGCTTTGTAAACAATTTAAATAGAATGAAAGAGAAAGAGACTAAGCATTAAATTTAACTCTGGGCATATTTGTGGTCAAGTGTTGACTAAATTTCAGCTTGCTTCCTTTTCTTTCTCTCTCTCTCTCTCTCTCCCTCTCTTACGCTCTCTCTGGTAATGCCTTTCAGCTTGCATATGTGATATGCACAGGCGTCAAATGTTAGCGGCGATGTCAGCACCAAAAGTCCTGCAGGAGCGCCCCGTGCACAACTCATGAAATCGCAATGCATTCAGCGCACACTATGTTGGGTATATGTGTGTGTGTGAGTGTGTGTTAATGATAATCATGAATATTATGCTGCTTGTTTGGTGTGTATTTTGGGCTCTGGACAAACTGTTTGCCTGTTTGCCCAACACAATGTTAATATGCTGAGCCAGCGTCCCAAAAGCCAAACCACCGGGCGCATTGTTTAAATATTTGATTAGTTTTGGCTTTGGCCAGGAGTCATCTTTGCCTAAATACACATTTTTCTATATACCCTGTAGCTTCTCGTTTAGTTAAAATTGCAGTTCAAAATTGAAGAATGAATGTGGATCTGAGGGAAGAAGAAGAGCAAAGCTGCTGTGTGTTTGCGTTCTTGTTAATGTATGTAGAGAAGGAAGCTAAAATGTTTGTAGCGCTGAGCTCAGGGTATCTGCTAGTCGAGCACTCTTCCTACTTGTTTTTTTCGACTGTATTCTGTCGAAAGACTTTTGTGCGCAATAAAATCAACTTAATTAAAGTTAAACAAGCAGCTAATCAAATTTTCATTACATAGTCTTAACCGGCTGCCAGACACGGCAGCCCCTTCAGCTCCAGACAGTTAACTAAACGTGGCGTAATTTCATTTTAAAAATGCATGCCGTGCATGTGTGTGCTTGTGCGAGCTTGTGTGTGCCAAACTGTGTGTGTGTGTGCGAGAGTGTGTGTGTGGTTAACATGAAACTATTAGCTGCTCCTCGGTAAGGAACTGAGAAAGTCTGGCGAAATATATGTTTGTTTTCGGCTTTATTTTCACCCAGCTTAGGGTTTTGTTACATTTGTATTTATAATACCCTATTAAAATGGAAAGGTGAGCTTATATGGAATATATGAGTGATATATCCGACTATATAAACTATATATATCTCTGACTTGCAATTTCGGTTAGAATTTCAAGAAACAGCTGCATACATGACTGTAGAAAGTCAGGTTTCAAAATCGAACCTGAAGGCAGGGAGCTGATTCGAGCCGTGAACCGAACCACCAAAAATTGTTCTATGTCCTGGCTTTAAAAAACATCTCTTGACCCTTCTAATCAGCACAGAAGTTACTCAATTTGATTTATTAAAGAATGAATAAGTATATAAGTAAGCGCGAATGTGTGTGGCGACAATGCAGTGGGTACAGGGTATCTACCAGTCGCTCACTCTCGACTTAAAATGTGCAGCAGGTGGCAGGCTTGGCTTGACCATAATTTTATCAGCTGTCCCGCAAACACACACCTGCTTAAGTGGGTGTGTGTGTGGCGTCAGCTCAGTATAACAGATGACAGCTGCTCGCTTGCACCTTGGAGCCACCAGGCGCGCCACATGGTCGGCGTGCGAGACTCGAAATCATCGACATTGTAGTGTTCGATCTCCTCGTCGTAGCTCCAGCTGCCGAGAATGTTGGGCCGCTCCGCCAGGCTCGCGTTGGAGCTCAGATTGTGAGAGCTGTTGTTGTGCGGCTGTGTGGTGATTGTGATCATCAGCTCGGGTGTCAGGTCCTTTAGCTGCAGCTCCTGGCACTGCTGCTGGCTGCCCGCTGGCGAGGAGTTGCCGTAACAGCAGCAGCGACAGATCTTGAGACACATTACGGGGGGAGGGCAATGCTAAAAGAAGGGTAACTGAAATGAAGCAAGAAAAATGGCTATGTGAGGGTGTAACGGAAATGTGTCACAATGGGAGAGAGAAAGACCCCTTTAAGACGTGGGAAGAAAGGGGAAAAGGAGGTTAGACCAAGACCAGAAAAAAATGTTATAGATATAACAAAATTTTAATGACTAAAAGGATTAAACAGCGACAGCGAAACACTATAAGATGATTGGAATGAAAATAGAAAGATAGAGAGAGAGAGATTTAGAAGGAAAGTAAACGAGGAAGAGATCAAAAAGGAAATAAAGGAGGGATAGAAGCACAATTAACAGAAACTATAAGCTACAATAATTGTAAAATTTGATAAGACAAAGAGAAAGAGAGAGAACGAGAGAAAGAAAGAGAGAGAAAAAGAGATTAATGCTAAAAATAATCAGTTTCAAACAAAATATCTTTAATGAGAGAGATAATAAAGAGATTATAATAAAGTGCGAAAAAGTGGAAAATAAAATATAATATAGTAAAGAGAGGAGATAGAGAGGTAGAAAGGGAGCCAATCTCAGAGTAAGATGAATAGAAAGAGAGATAGAGAAAAGAATAGCAAAAATTAATTCAAATAATGTGAATAACTTACACAACCAATAGATCACTGGGAATCGCGAGGCGAGGGACTCTGCCCCGAGTAGCGAGAAAAACTGAACTGTTAACTCACGAAATCTTTGCATCTAGGTCTGAAGACTGAAGAAGATTGGACGATAGTCAAGGGTAGATCGACGCTGCTCCAAAGTTCCAACAGTTCTACAGCAGCGCAGTGGCCCACGTCTCTGTGGGGCGATTGTGGCACACGTGAGTCGAGACTGTTGCAAGGCGCCGTTTCATGGCAACTTTTTATATGGACGCGACCAGAAATCGAACTAGACTTGCCTGCCCCACTCTGCCAGCCGCCACCAAACCAGAAGCAATTCTCATGTTTACAATTTATGTTTTTTGCCGGAATTTTGCGCCGGCAACTGTTTTACCAGACTATGAGAAAGAGAGGAGAGAGAGAAAGGGAGAGTAAGAGAGAGTGAGTTATGGGAGCAGCTCAATTGAATAACAAATTGTAACCGAATACAGTATTCATAATCAGCAGCTGCGACAAACTCGATTTCGTTTCAAATCTATGCAAAATTCTGTCGATAAAATAATTATGCGGATTATTATTAAATCACTTAAAATTCAAAATATATATAAATATAAATTATAATAAATTGTAAATTATGCTTAATACTGCGGCCATTCGAACAGTAGCTGGGAGGGGGGTGGGGCTTATATGGGCAAAATGCAAATGTGTTGGCGTCTAAAATTTCCCGCACACAATGCTGCTTAATGCTGACAGTTGGCCAAAAAGGTTGTTTAGCCGGAAAGGAAACGGGAACTGAAACCTGGTGTGTAATTTTAGCCCAGTTCAAAGAGAACTTTGAACTGTGCACAATTGATTTGCCAGAATTTCATCCTTTGATTGATTTGGCCAAGCACCTGACTAGAGTCAGCTTTCAGCTGGCTAAAAGGCGTAATAATGTGCGCCATTGCCGAGATCCACATCCGTAAAGAGTTCAATTTCATCTTTAATTGCCACGCCCGAATAACGCTCACTGGAGGCGGCGGCAAGTGTTTCGTTGGGCAGCGCAAATTCCGGCAGCAATTTGCTGGGATGCACATCCGCACAGATGCTAATCTCCTCGAGGCGTGCGGGTGAATGGGAGCCACGCATTGCCACCTGCTCCGTCTGCTGTGCTGGCCGCAATGTGTGCGCCATCAGCTCCGACTCCGGGTCTGGCATTGGCGCCAGTACCAGCGGGTGCTTCGAAGCTAGCTGTGTTAGCGCTCTGGGCTCCGGCTCCGGTTGCTCGACTTTGGTGTGACTGGACGGCTGCTGTTCGAGCTGATCGGCAAACGTTTGCTCGTCGTCCTGATGCTGCTTGAAGCAGAAGGCAAACCACAGGCACTCGGCAAAGAAGCGCATCGCTTGGCTGCCGGGCCAGAACTGGCCAATGGGAACGGCCGCCAGCGGCCAAGTGTCGCAATTATATAGACCGCGGCCTCGCCACTTCCAGTTCCAGTTGCTCACTTAATTGAAATGCAAATTGATTTTTCACTTTTGGGAAAGGTCTGTCAGCTGTTTGCTAATCGATCGATGCGAGGTCGCAGCAGCTGCTTCTTGCATTATTTTGTTATTTGTGTTTTTATTTTTTGTTTTTCCTTCAGCTCAACACAATTTCATGTTTTTTTCGTTTCAGACAGTTTCAATTTCAATTAGGTGCCTGTTGGGCGCGTGCCTTAGTCAAATACAATTTACACTTTTCGTTGTCTACTTTTAGGCGCCCTCAGTCCCCCCCCCACCCGCCAACCGCCACAGCAGTCGGCCCCAAGCTTGTTCTCTAATGAGTTTTGCAATTATGCAAAGTTGAATATAATTACAACAGCAGCTTGAGCAGAAATTCAAAACAGAATTTAAATAAAAGCATCTGCAACGGGGAGCCGGAGCTTATAAATACCCATACCGAATGCCCATCTACCCATAAACAATACGATGATAAACGCTGCCAACAATTGTTAAATGCGCTACCCAAATTCAGGACCTCGATCCCATCGTGCGTTTGGCTACACACAACACCAAGTGGCCGGAAAAGTATCCCTGATACAGTCTGTACAGTCGACTCTCAAGAGAATTTCCTCTTCTATGTAAATTTTGAATAGGTGTTGGCATCACGACGAACGTTTCCGTTGAGCTTTAGATTCAACCTTTGCTTATGCAGCTGATTCAATTTAGGATTTGATTCGTTATAATACAGAATTGAAATTTAGTACTAGGATATACGATAATAATAAAGATAAATCGATTTCATAGGGTGTTGTATAAAACTTAAAATTGGAAAAGAAAGTGTATTTCAAATTTAGGACATCATTAAATATTTCGAATATATTTTCATGGGCAATTGCAATTGCTGTTAGTGCTACCTAAGGAGGGACTACTGTACCATTCATATTCATTCCACAAGCACAGAATAACAAATAATAAATAAAAAATGAATACTTTTGTGCAGAAGATTAAAAACAATGTGTACAAAAATGTTTGAAATAATTTACAAACAACAGGGGTTTTCTGTTAATGAATGCGTAAAAATGAATACGAACAAAATGAAATAAGCTTCTCATTTATTCAGCTTTAATCTGTTGTTCATCAGAGAGAAATGTGGTTGGCAACATTTGATATGCCGCTATGATTCATTTAAGTGTTGTTCAACGTGCTTTTATGTCGTGAGCTCATTAAAATTGCGTCAACAAAAATAGGTATTATGACTATGTGTGAAAAGATGAAAGACGAATATGATCGCATATTTGATTCAATTCAGTTGAGGACGAAATTTAATTAAATTGCAATGTAAAATTTGTTGAAGTATTCAATTTCAATTTAAATAATATTTGATGCAAAACGAGTTTCTTTTCTAAAGCTATTATTATAATAATATCGATAAATATCGATTTTGAAAGATGGTTTTTTAAGCATAGCTCGTAGATTATAAAAGCTAGATTCCCTTCTATATAATTTATATATATAATTATGTCATGCAATGCATAACGCGTATAATGAGATAAATCCGACCCCATAGAGTACATATATTCCAGTTCAGCTTCAAGAGCCGAGTTGATATATCCATGTCCCTCTGTCTGTTCGTCCGTCTTTTCGTCCGTTTGCTTGTCTGTCTGTCCGTCTGTCTCTTTCTATGCGAACTAGTCTTTGCATAGGTCCGTTTTTTATTCCAGTATATATATCGGAACCGGCCGGATGGGCCAGCTATATCATATAGCTGCCATAGGAACGATCCGTCGTTCCCTTAAGATAACATTTTCTGTTTTACTCTGCTCCTCATATAAATCCGATAATAACATAAAGCTGGACCAAACTCATTTGTTATTAATGTAACTATGTTGCTTATATATGAGACAGCTCTTACCAAGATCGCACTACTATATTATATAGTTCTATAGGAAGAATCAGTCGAAAAATGAGTTTTTGTATGGCGAAATAGTCTGTTTCCCAATATATTTTCATCAAACTCAGCATTAACGAGCAAATGTCGGCAAGGGTATTAAATCTTCGGCAAGACAAGGATATCCCTAACTTCTCTTCTATTTTTTTTTTTGCTGCTTCTTGTGGGCAGGCAAACTGGAAAAATATCAATGTCATTTACAGGCCTTGGCCTAAGTTGGGGGTTGCTGCTGTCTGTTGTGTGTGTTGTTGTTGTTGTTGTTGTTAGCTGTCTGTTGCGTGTATTTTGTGCGTGTGCTTTTTTGCTGCTGTGGCACATCATTGCGGTTTCACATGGGTTGCCCGGCCATTTGCCGCACTGTGCAGTATATGCTAAGGTTGTTGTTGCATGTTTATTTGGCTCTGGTCTCGTGCCTGTCAAACCAAGCGCATAACCGCAGTGATACGCAGCAGCAACATCAGCAGCAGCTCCTGTGTGTCCACCCTGAATGGTCGTTGTTGAACGTTGCTCGTTTGTCGGCTGCCACGCAGCTATTTTCAATTTGGTGTTGCATAAGTTCGAGCTGCGACCAGCTGAAATGCAAGCTGCTGCAAATCTCATTTACTCAATTTTATACTCTATTTTTGTGGTTTCTTCTGTTGGCAAATCCATACACAAATCCGAGTCGCAGTCCGGACCGTGTGCTCCGCACTTGATTTAACCCCAAATTGAGAATCCATCTGTTTTCCTTTCTTTTTTTTTTGTTGCTCCCTTTTTTCGGCAATGGTTTCTGTGGTTGCCTTGCCCCTGCCCCTGCCCCCTGTCTGCTGCTGCTGTTGCTGCTGCTGCTGCTGCGGTGGTCATGCCCACTTGATGCGTATTTAATTAACGTTAATTGAAATTGATTTATGTATGCAGTGTGCGTACGCTCACTCCGACTCTACCTAACCACCCACCCCCCCCTTCCCCCTTCCCCCCTGCCGCGCAGCAGCGCCATGCTAGTCCCCTTTTGTTGGCCGTCAATCGAAAAATATGCTGCGGGATATTTGCGGCAAGTTGTTGAGTGTCGCCAGAGTCGTCGAGTCGCCACTCGCCCAACATTTTGCTGCACATTGGGGCATGAAATTTGCAGCTTCATTAAATTGATTAGGCAAAACAGAAAATTTTGTTCTTTTTGTGCCGCTGATTTCAAGCAAATTAATATATGCAAATGAAAAGTGCTTTTCCGGGTGCTGGCAAAAGGGTAAAAGAAAATGGAACAAACGCAGACAGAAAGCAGCTCAGTTTTTGACCGAGTTAGATGTAGCTGCTTTTGGGGTGGAGAGGGGTAAATTATATAATCGTAACGGTAGTAGTTAGATATCAATTTTCCAAACATTTTCCGCTCGTGCAGCATTTGAACTCAGCCCAAAATTTTGACACCCATTTTCCGCCAAGAAAGGCTGCATTTTCCAAAAATTCTTCTCAATTGAAGTTACACAAAATTCTTTGAAAGCAAGCTTGAAGCCGCTCGTATGGTACATAGAAAGATTAACTTAATCATTTTCCGCGAATTTTCCACACTTGCGGGTGGAATTCCTAAAATCCCTGTCTTAGCTTGCATTTAAATGGAATATATCTCCTTCTCAGTTTGTTGTTGAATTCAATTTTCAATCATGTTTTAAAAGTATTTGACTACAAATCTGTCTCGAAACTTTGGTAATTTTAGACTGATCTCTGTCATCATCAATTGATTATTTTGTAACAGTTAATTTTTATTTAAGGTATATAAAAAATAATAATCAAAGTAAGTTTCTTGGTTGTTAGAAATAAACTAACAATTTTAATATGTTTCGAGAGGTTTCAAAGATGCTTTATAATATAGACTTTCGACTTTCAAAAATACAAACCTTTATTTGGGTATTTTCCAGAAAATTGCTTTAAATTGCATAGTAAATATGTGTGTGTTTAGTGTCAGTAGCTTACAGCGTATCTTCAAGTCGAACATTTAAGTCAAGTCCTGGTCTATACTTTCGCGGCGCTAGTGAATTATCGATATACAAAGATATAAAACTATATTCGGGTATTTTAAGTGTTTTCCATAAAAATTGTTTAAATAACGCTGTTAATGTTTGAGTGAGTATGTGTGTGTGTCAGTAGCTTACAGCGTATCTTCAAGCCGAACATTGAAGTCTAAAGTGATTAATTCACAATACGCAGCTTTAAAGATCGAGGCAACATGCGTAGGTGCTGCTGCCAGTAATTCGTTTATATAAAAAAAAAAAAAACAAAGAAAAACAAACCCTCTACTCGTGTTTTTTGATGTTTTCTGATGTAAAACTAATCAAATCAACGAGCGGCTGCAAAAGTTGGCGCTGCCATAAAATTAACGAGCGGCTCCTCGAAGTATGCAATGCGTTTGCGCAATTTCCACATCATTAATTCGTTCTTCCTCTTTGGCCAGAAAAGAAGCGCAACGCAATTGCAGAACAACAAATGCTATCCCCCCTGCACCTCTCCACCCCCCAGCCCAAACACAGCTCGAACCACGCACATTAAAAGAGCTTGGAAAAACACATGTGAATGTTGCTGCTGCTGTGGTTTCTGTTTTTGTTGTTGTTGTTGCTGCTTTTAGCTTTTATGTTGATTTAATTAGAAAACGCAGCAGGCGCAACTTTTCTGGGCATCTCTTTTATGGCATAATTTTAGGTACTGCGCGGAAACGAAATCGAAACAGACCCAAAAGAGGCTGCCAGCCGAAGACAATAAAAACCTAAAAGAAAATAACGAGCGGCACCTGCAGCAACCGGAGCCATCAGCTCCAAGCGAGGGCTCCACATGCTGCAAACAGTGGCGTCTCGTAAATTGGGAAATGGTGTTTTATGCGTGCGCAAATAAATGGCTAACAAAAGGGCAACAGCAAATGTTTAGCCAGCTACATTTTTGCCATAAAATCACTCATACGACCTATTAACCAAATATCACACATACGCATATATACATTAATTTCCTTGCTGTCTTTACTCATATATTTTCTTCCTGCCTCTCTGCCTATATACATATATCTATTTTTTCCTGCTTTTACTTATTTTCTTCCTCTCTTTACAGGTGAGTTGCTTTCTATTTGAAAACCTTGTGCAAATGATCGAAGATGCTTTCGGAACTGACTTAATTTGTGAGTAGCAAAAAGTTCCGCTGCGTAAGCTTTACTAATGCAATTTTTAGTAAAGCATATTAACAAAAATTTTAGTCAAGATAATAAGTCAAAAATAATATAAACAATTACAAAAATAGCCATATTGCAAAATGTTGAAGACCTTGCGGTCCATAGTATATTCACAACCCGATTCATATTGACCGGATCCTGATTCAGTTGAATCGGCTCTAGACCTCTTTTATTCCAAATATTGGACATATTGTTTCATTCCAATTTTGTTCACAACTATTTTCAATCCGTTTTTGTTGCCTTTCATGTCGTGCTCTAAGGATAAAGATGTGGTTGGCTTTAAAGCATAAATAAATAAATAAATTTATAAATAAATCAATAAGCTAATTAATAATAAATAATAAAAAATAAATAAATTAATAAATATATAAAATAATTAAATAACAAAATTATAAATAAAACTGTGAAAAGATAATAACTTAATAAATAAAAATAAAAATGGAAATGAAAAAATAAATAATAAATAGATAATCGATAATTCTTAAATATATAAATAAATAAATAATAAAAATATAAATATAAAATAAAATGAAAAATAAAATAAGTACTTGAATGAATAGTCTGATAAAATCCCAGTTAGAATTCGAAACTAATAGGATGTATATAAGCTATATCCGCGCAAAAGCCACATTATAAAGCTGCCAAGCCACAAGAACAGATCCAATCATTAGCAAACTATTTAGTTTGGCAATGAGAACAGCGAAAAGGAACGAAAAATCATTTCCCTTCTTTTCATCTATGTTTTGTTGCTTTAGTTTTCGAATTCCGGCAACAATGAAACGTCTACGAATTTTCCTAATTATGCGCTACCTGCACGTACGCAGTGCCTGGCTGGAATAAGCGAGAGCTGCGCGAGAGGGTGTGCGACGGGTGAGGTGGGTGACGTGGAGGGGGCAACTGATTTGGCAATGTTTACCCTCCACCAAGTCAGCCAAGTCAATGGGCCACAAAAACGAGGAAACAATAGAGCGCGGTTAGCGCAAACATTTCGAATGCCAGCGAAGAGCAAATGCGCTATGTAAATTTCTGTGTGTGCTGACAACGAAAACACACGCACACACACACACACGCACGCACACACACACTTAACGTTTCTGTGATTAACAATTACAAAACAGCAGCAGCAAAAAACAGAAACAGAAACCTCAGAAGCGTTTCCCGTATCCAAAAACCGGCAAACAATACGCCAGTTGCCTTGATAGTGTCCGGGGGTTGAGGGTTGGCTGGGTTGGCTGGGTTGGGTGTTCTGGGTGGGCCGGCAATGCTGTTGGGGCTGAAAGTTGCCGTGCTGGGGAGCATGATGGCGGGCTTGGCATTTGCTGGCGTCCGCTACGTGCGTTGCCATAAGCAATTTAGCTAATTTTCTACAACGACTAACGCAAAATAATCGAAGCGTAAGATAACAAAAACAGTTGCCACGCCTCCTCTGCGACACAGCAGCTGAAACAAAAACAAAAACAAGAAAAACGAAACAAAAACCTAACAAAGGCAGCCAGCAAAATCATTGGTCATGCTTTTGGCAAAAAAGTTTTGGCCAGAGTTGCCAACCTCATGGCCAGATTTTGTATTTGTTACGTGGGATTTGCCATGCGGTTGTTATTTTAGCCACATGCCGCCCGCAGGCGACTTTGGCAATTTTGCTACGTTCCATACCTTTTGCATTGCTGAATCTCTGTTAATAGATTTATTTTAATACCCGCTCCCAAAAGGCTAAAGAGCATATTAGTTTTGTGCGCAGCGTATGCTTCGATCTCAGAGCTAGCGCTCGAAAAGATCGGGTTTATTTTAGATCATCGATAACTGAACATCTTGCCACGAAATCGATAAAATTCGATATCGGCATCCTGTCATTCAAGCATAACTCGAATCTTTTAAGAGCAAGAGTCTTGCGCTTCGACCTCGGAGTCTTTAATTTAAATATATCGAAAGCTCAACCCGTTGCCACGAAGTTGATAAAAATCGATAACAGCATCCTGTTATTTGAGCACATCTCGAAGCTTGTAAGAGCCAAAGACTTGGTCAAATTGGAAAATTTTCATAAAGATCTAATTATAAACTCCGAAGTGTGGGGCTAAGAGAAGAAGAAGCACAGCTGGGTTTTGGATATCTCCTAGTCGATTATTCCCGACTTAAGCATTTGCAATCACATTTGATTAACCAGCTGATATTGCTGCATGCCTAGCGGAATGCCATGAAAATATGCCTTCTTTTGTCATGCTTTTGTATGCGTGTTTTTATTTTGCCAGTTTCAAAATTACGCTTTTCACGTATATGCCACAATTTCCACCATAAGCATTCGAATCTATTTCCTGTATTTCCTATGACTATATCATTTGGTATTGTGTTTCTGGCTATATCCGAACTCCATAAATTCAAATTCAGATTCCAGATAGTTGCTTTCTTTGTTGTTGCTGTGGCTTTTTGTTGGCCAGTGCATAATCATAACAATAAATGTAATGCCTTGTAGTCGAGTGTATGCGTAGTTTGTAATAGCCAGCATCATAATCATCATAAGCGCCATTACCTCCTGTGCGACTCCCCCCCCTTCCCCGCCTTGGACAGGTCGTTTAATAATCGTTGCTTTTTATGCGCCTGCACATTGGCCTGGCTACGAGAAGGTGGCGAGCAGTTGGGTCGTGTGGGGGCAGGTAGCTGCAACGCGTGTCTGTCCAATGGAGCAGCTAAAAATCAAATTTGCCTTGACTACAAATATTTCCCGCTCTCCCTTCTCGACCGCAACTCTTCTGAGCAGCAAATGGGCTTTGATTGAATTTTAAATAATACCTCAAGACGCGCGCAGACTGAAAAGCGTATAGCTGGCTATTGTTCTGTTAGTTATCCTGGCACATTTCACGAAACCACATTCTTGGCTCCCATTCTCGCTTTCTATCTCGCTCTGTGGCTTTGCAACTTACGTGGAGCCCAAGAAGCAACATTTGACAAACGCTGTTAATTGATTTTGCACACTTTTAATAACCTTTCTTCGTGGCTTGCGAACTTTATTATGTTTTTAAGAGTTTATCAAAATCCAAACAATGTCTGATATATCATTTAGCTAAGCACAAAAGATCGAGCTAGATTCGAATATTAAATCTTTATATATTCCCATTAAATCTTCAATAGACCTCAGGCAACTGTTTTTTCTTATTCCTGCCTTTTTTTTTGCTGACTTCCTTTGGCATATGCAGTTCCCCGCTGGCCAGACGCGCCAGCCAGACGTTAAGCAGCAGAGCCTGGCACGGCTTGCACATCCATAGCTGCCTCTAGTCCTTGGTTGTAATCGTGTGTGTAAGTGAATTAAATAAATTTCGTTGAAACTCCGTTCGTTGGCAAGACAAATGCGCTTATTGACTTGAAACGGCCGCGCATAAATTTTCCAACTGCTTCTCTGGCTTTGGCAACAGCCCCAGCCCCCGCCCCCGCCCCAGCACCAGCCAACATGTCCGACAGGGGCCGACATCCTTTTCACAAAGCTCGAGTCGTCCACCTGTCTGTGTATAAATTAACTGCAACTTCAACTGTCTTCCTTGCTGCCTTTCTCTCTTTGGCTGTCGCCCTGTTTTTTTTTTGCTCCCTTTGTATCCGACCAGCGGCAAGGTGTGACAAATGTTCGGGTCCAAAGATTTGCAGCTCAAGTCCCTGACAGTTGTCTGGCGAGGTCTGGGGCAAGGACTTCAGCCAGCACACGATGCCCAGGCACTTAAATTGATTGCGCTGCATTAGCGTTATGCAGCCTGAAAGCACATAACATGCGTATTACCCACTTATTAGTTCTTCAAAAGATGATCAAGAGCCTTTATTAAAAGCTCTTTATTCAAACTGGGTAAAGAAAGTTAACTGAGCTTCACTTTATTTCTCGTTTCCTCTATGTTATGTTCTAAAATTTACACATTCTTTCACTCGCGATTTTTCTTAATTGAGAAAATTTCTTTTTTTACTATTTACTATTCTTCTTTATGCGACATTCGTAAACGTTTCACTGGGTGCAATACAATATTTAACAACCTCTTATGCTCGCGCCCTTTCTCAAGAGTAGATATGATTTGTTTATTTTTAACTTTTGCAACCTTTTCGTAAACGTTTCACTGGCACCGCCAGCAAGAACAGTTCATATTTCTTCAAAGATTTATGAGTGCATGCAACAAGTTCTTAAAGTATTAACAAAATTCTTAGTCTGAGGAGATTTCTGGAAGCTGTAGAAATTACATTTATTTTTGTGAACAAAACGCCCTTTTTAAATTTGTCAAACTTCAAGTACCATTTTCTCTCCCCCCCCCCCCTCCCCTCTCTCTCCCTCGCCCTCTCGCTCTCTCTGCTCTCGGTTACCTCCTTTATTATATTTGTATCTACGTGTAGCTTAGATACCATTTAATTTCCCAGTCAGCGCCGACAATCACGCAGCAAACTCCAGCACGTCCTTAAGCTTATCCTTCTGCACGCGCTGCCTTACCCCCCGGCTGTCGCTCTCTCTCTCTCGCTTGGATTCTCGCTATTCTGCTATCTCATAATTGCATAGGCGAGTTAGTACTCATTAAAATCGTTAATCGCTGCGCTGCGCTGTCGTTTCGATTACGCTTTTATGTGTTTGCATTTGGAGGACTTTACTTTTAATTCGGTGCCAAAGCGAGCAGGCACAGACCCAACTCGGGGCACAAACCGATTTGCATAAATTTACGCGCCATGATATACCCGTCCCGTACCCCTTACCCCGTACCCCCTATCCTCAACATCCGCTCGCGCTCTGTCACTCTCGGCGTGATGAAACGCTGTCGTCGCCGGTCCACAAAAGCCGCGGGCGCTGTCCAACGTGGATGACGATGATACTCAGAAGTGCCTGAGCCACTAGCATAGAAATACCCTGTTAGCAAGTGCGATGCCAGCGCTGCTCTTCAGTGAATATCTTAGGCTTTAATCCGATCTGCAAATCAGAAATAAATTACTTTTGGCTTCGTTCAAGGTTCGAACCAACTCTCTGCCTTTGCGTGCGGCTCGCAAACTGGCTTTTCCATATCCATGTTACCAGATTTGTATTCCTACCTTGGTTTGTTCAATACTTGCAAAACCTTTAAGAAACAATTCATCTTCACTTTCATTTCGATGCTTCAAAACTAAATTAGAATTTAGGGTTTGAACCAGCATGGCTCAAATCCGTTTTGCTGCCTTGCTTCTTATCTTCATTGAGTTTCCAGGCCAGATAAATATTGTTTCATAATCAATATTAAAAACAAAGACTATAAGAAAGCGATTTGTCTAGGATCATGCATGCTAAACAGTTAGGTAAATTACATGGACTTATTCGTGTACCCTTCAATAATATATAGTGTATATTTCGGGCTATGCGATGCAATCTTCAGCTTTATACCTCTACAAGCCAAGAAATGAATAAAATAAAACAATAAATATCCACCCTATGCTACCCATATTTCATGTGCACTTTCATAGCTACAGGGTATGGAAAAATACTTAATTAAAATTTTTATGACGAAAATTTTGCTTTTGTGTCGATAATTTTATGCTTATCATCGACACTGAGCACACCGGGCTGCTGGCGGCTTCTAATTTGCAACATCAGCGCCTTGCCGTGGCCAAGCTCTGGCAAAGGTGTTGCAGAAACGCGCACTGAATACAAAGACAAGTGCTGAACCCCCCCGCTGGGCGACCACCCACAAAGTCCGACGCTTTGGAGCCAGCGGGCAAATACATAAAAACGGAAATTAAAAAGGAAGCCAACGCAGCAAACTCACGACATGGCCAGCGATTACTGGTTTCTGCTTCTGGCATCGACTTTGACTCCGTCTTGGTCTTGAATTTGGTCTTGGACCGCGCCAGCGATTTTTGCTTTGCCTTTGTGTGTGTGTATATATAGACATTCTCCTACTTTCATTTGCCGCTTAGCTCCAAACGGAAGTTTTCGCTTAATATGCAGGAAATTTCATTAAAGTTGCTACAAGTTGGCCAAGCATTACGGGTTAGCTCATCCAGGGTTGGGACTGGGGCACATTGGGGCTTTGTCACTTGATCGTTGTACTTTTTATGCTCATCAATCTGGAATAATGACAGCTAGCGACGTAACATTCGAAACGCTTTAGCTTTTACCCGACTTTGAAACTATTTATAAGTAGAATGATAGTTAATATATTCACAAATTTAAGAGGGTTTACGTTTTCGCAAGAGTCGAAAGCAATTAGCATTTTTGTCCAGCCCTAAAACAATTTATGGGAGGAATATTGAAGTAAGGCACAAATCAGAGACTGTGTTACGTTACTTAAGAGTTTACGAAGTCTTATTCAACATTCAAGACCATGTCAGCTTATAGTATACGTAGTATACGTAATAGTATACGTAGTTTTACGCAACATAGAAACCCAATTAGTTTTTAACACATTTATAGAATGGAAATTGCACTCGGCTTTTAATCAGAGAGTACTTTAGGTTAATTAAGAGCCTACGTAAGTCTTATGCAATAGTCAAATCAAATAAGTTTTTATCCTGACCTTCAAAATGGAACAAAATGGAAGTCACAAATCAGAGAGTGTGTTTACGTCACGTGAACTCATAGGTAGTCGTAAGCTACATTCGAAATCAATTAGCTCTTAACCCGACCTTAAAGTTAGTTTAGGTATGGAAATTGAGCCAGGGTATAGATTTGAAAATGCGTTACGTTACGTAAAGATTTACGTTTCCGTATCTTACAAAAGTCTAAAATTACACAACGCAGCCATGCAACCATACTCTGTTATAAAACACAACTTTCTACGTTACGTAGTCAGAACTGAAACCAATTTAAATGATTTACGTAAAACGTTACGTAAGTACTTACGTAGCCTTTGAAGATTTGTTGACACACTTAACTATGGTACAGCCACGACGTAAGACGAGTGTACTTTGCATGCAAACAAAAAAAAATAACACAAATGTCACGTAACACGTAACGTAACGTGACAGCTTATGACAAACACACACGCACATACACACACATTGTTATGGCCATAATTGATATGCTGGCTGGCAGTGGGCTTTTAAGAAGTGCTGCTCACTTCTGAGGCGATGCCCATTCGAGGCTAACAAATGTGCCTATCGCAGCCAGCTGTCTGTCTGGCGGCAACAATTGCCTCAATGAGTCGCTGCCACAATCAATTTGACAGTCGGTCATGTGGCATGCCACCATTGCCAGTAGCTGGCAGCTGGCCAAAAAAAAAGGAGGCGGCCAGCGCTGCGAAATGGATTTCAATCATGAGAACGACACAATAACCGGCAAGCAGAGCAGCCCACAAGACGTCAACACGCCCACTCACACACACACACAGAGATAGAAAGCGGAGCAGCAGTTAAAGACATAAAAAATTTAATGCAATGCGGCATTTTACACCTTTGGCCAGGGATAACACCTAAAGCTGAAACTCGAGCAGTTCCAGCTTCGCAGTTCGCAGTTGGCAGTTGGCAACTCTGGCCATCAGTGTGGCAATCAAAAGCAATGATTGTTGCACATAAAACGAAACGGTTATGTTTATCTGGCTTGCGCCCAAAGGCTGTTTACTCCCCTGCCCCTCCCCACCCCTTAAAACGCCCTACCCAGCCCTGGCTTTTTTCGGAGCAGCCTAAGTAAAAGAAATGAGTGCGCGAAGTAAATATTTAATGGCAATAGAGGCTGCAGTCCCCCCGTCTGCGGGTCTGTGCGTAGCTAATGGACTCATTCACTGTAAACTGTTACTGCTTCTTCTTCTACTTTGCAGTAACCCACCTCTTCTGCTTCTTCTTCTTCAGCTTGTTTTATTGTTATGTTTACTTTTTGAACAAGTGCAAATGTTTTCTTTCTTCATTTTATTTAATTTCAGTTTTATTATGATTATATAGATGTATATATCTATCTCTATATATAAAACTGTTTGTCCTGACTGATTGAATGAATGAATGACTAACTGATTGTGGTTGTGATCAACGCACAGTCCATATCGTAAGGGAATTTTCATTGTAGTTACCTTATGTGATGAAGGTGCACGTTCAGACGCGGTTTCGGGAAATTCCACCCGCATGTGTGGAAAAATCGCGAAAATCGTTTGTATGAAACTTTTTTGCTTACCAATCGATCGACGTCAAACTCGTTTTCAAAGATATGTATGGAAATGGGGTTCAGACTTGGTGGGTGACGTTTAGCGCTCAAATTCTTTTTTAAGGGTCTACATGAGAAATCATTTGATACCTGTTTCACATTTTTCGCAAAATCAAAGATCCTTGGTGGAAAGTGCGAATCTAATTTTTGGTACAGTTTTCAAAACTCATTAAAAATAATACCCTTAAATATCCTATCTAAATATCAAAATTTCGCATCCTTATAACTCGGTCAAATCTTATCCGATTTTCATGAGTTTTGGCTCTTTGTTTATTTGCTTTATATGTACCACGGGCAAGGCCTGGGTATATCCGCTAGTATTATATATAATATAAATATATCTATGTATATATTGTTGGCTTTTCACAAAATTACTTAATATGAAGCGGCCCTAGTTTGTGCGCTGCGCCTGAACCGCTCCTGGACTATTTAGAACTGCGGCATCAGTCGCGTAAAATGCAGCAAACGAAAGCCAAAGCAAATGGCATGAAAATTGAAAATGAAACGTAACACGCCGCAATTCAGGAAACAAATAGATGACAATGCCAAAGATGGGGCAACTGCAGCAAAACCCCCCAGCAGGTCCCAGACTCCATTTTATTTGTTCGTTCTTTCTGAATTGCGCTATGCAATTTTCCAGCTGCAGCGGGAGCACCCGGAGAAACAGCAAAAAAAAAAACGTGCAGACATGACGACAGACAGACAGACAGGTGCAGTAAACGATAGCTCTGCGTGGCAAGATGGGTGGGTGGGCCGTAAGCCAGCAGGTTGGGTACGCGCGCTCGCGTAACCCACTGTGTTGGGGCTCAGTGGAACATTGGGAAATGCTTACGCAACGTTTTGTTTGAGCAGCGTGTGGGCGCCGGCTATGCGGCGCGTGGCACGTGGCACGATGGCACGAGACAAATGGCTGCACCCGGGTGGCAACTGCCTGACAGGTGCAGCAGCCATCCATAGCGGGGCCAGCCATTTGAGCCACCACCCGGCCAGAGCAAACGGAGCAAAGGACAACCAACTGTGGCCAACTGCGTGTCACTAAAAGCGCTGCAAGATAAACCAGGTTGAGGCAGAACTACGTTCTTTTTGGTTTTATTTCATTGTCTTGCTCTCAAATTTACATAAAGCAAATGAACCTGAAATGCAAGATGCACGACTACAGCTTAAAAAATCAACAAACACAAAACAAACAAAAACTAAAAAAAAAAAAGGAATTGAATGGAAGACAAAACAGTTATCTCCATGGCTCGTTGTAGATTAGATACCCTTGCCGGAACCATTTTGGGCCAGTTAGTTGTAGTTCTGGCCTGCCTTTGACTGGAGCAGCCCATTAAAATAAAAGCGATAGGTTTTCAGATAACATCTTGAGCCAATCAATGAATCTGTTTGTCTGGCAGTTATATGATATTTTAATACAATTCGGATCTCTCTCGATACCTCTTTCATATCCCTTGATGTTGATCTGAGCAAAAAATTTAACAAAGATTCTTAAAATATTCTATTTTCTGAATACACTAGGGCTTGAACTCCAGCTTTCGTGAGCAGAAAGAGAGAGTGGAAGAGGGGAAGACGGGAAGAGAGTGGGAAAAAGAGATTGCTGGAATATGATGAGAAACAGAAAGAAATGTAGTAAAGATCCTTATGCTTTAAAAATATCAAGCAAAATTCTAGATATGACCAAGAATTCTTGTAAAATCTCGAGAGAAAAGCGCGAATGAAAAGTAGTACAATCTATACGAGATCTGAAACAGATTTAAATGCAATATTCTTAACCATTTGCTCTACAGAGGTTGAAAGGGAAAACAGTTGCATTTCAAGAAACATGAACAGATATATTTATATATATACACATATCTATATGTATAGCATACATATCTACGATATATAGTTGTATAACTACTACTGTATGTATATGTAAATATCAATATACATATACATATATATACATACTTATGCTATCCACGCATTTGCCTCTACCTAAATGGTGAATACTTCAATTTGCGCAAAATGTTGTCAGGTAGAACTGTTGCTGCACCAGGGCTTGCTTGCGGTTTGCCAGTCGGGGGAGTTCGCTGTGTGGGTCAGTTGAAAAATGTAAGATAAATATACTCTATTCGTGTATTTGCCACAGACGTAGCCATAGAGGAACAGCAGCAACAGCACGGGGACCACTGCAATACAAAGTGAAATGGAAAATTGCAAAAGAAATTGAAAAGTTTATCCATACAGACACACATATACACACAGACACACACACAGACACACACACACACACAGCCATACACGTCCCTTAATGAAGCTGTCCGTTTGCGGTTTGTTGTTGCTTTCTGGTTTCTGGATCGTTGCTGGCTTTTGGTTCATTTCTGGGCCTTAAGTTGTGGGCCCTGGTCTCATGTTAGCTCAGTGCAATGCTTGTTGCTCTCAAATATCACACCCCGCCACCTGTCTCTGCCAGCCACTCGCCTCTCTTCACAGCTTCACCTTACCCAGGCACTAAACGGTGAAGAGGTCCAAACGTCAAAGGGCCACAAAAACATGCAAAACTCAAAAATACATGTGTGTGTGTGTGTGTGTGCGTGTGTGTGCGTGTGTGTGCTGCCACATCAAATGTTGGGCTATCTTAAAGCTAGCATACGAATTTTACGTTACGTAAAATAAGTTCAACATTCTTCTATTAAGATTTTTTTAAGATCTTTTGCACACTTCGAATTATGTAGGTCCTTGGTTTTGGTACTCTAAAAAAATGTCTTTAATGCTTGATTCTTATCTCAAGCAATACATTTTCTTCGTACGACAATCACAATTAAACCCTAGCAATGACTTAAATTTAAATTTAACGATCAAATGGCTTTAATTAATTATATTTAGGATTATATTATATTTATACAACGAAAAAGTAAGGGTTACTTCGGCAAGCCAAAGATTTTATATCCTTGGAGACATTTGCCATTTCGTAAATGCTGACTTTGATGATAATATCTTTGAAAGGAGAATATTTAGCCATTGAAAAACACATTTTTCTTAACCGATTCCTTACAAAGATATATAATATAGTAGTGCGATCTTAATAAGATTTGGCTGATATAATAGAAGCATATATTAACCAATAAAAGTCGGGCTTAGTTGAGTTATCTTGGTAAAAAAATAACTTTTCCACCGAATGTTCCTATGGCAGCTATATGATATAGTAGTCCGATACGGCCGATTCCGACATATGTACTGCCTGCAACAGAAAGACGGACCTGAGCAAAGTTTTAAGATGATAGCTTTATATCAATTCGGCTATTGATGCTGATCTTAAATATACACCTATCCCTCGATTTACACGGTAGATTGGTTCTTGGAAAATCCGAGATCATACAAAGTAAACGGGTATGTTCAATTAACTTGAAAACCGTGTAAATCGATCTAAAGAAGACAAAGAAAAGTCGAAGATATGTCCATTATAATCGTGTAAAATGAGATGAGGATTCAATAATAAAAGAGAGATTTTTGCATTCAATTTATTTTTGATAGTTAAAAACGTAAACATCAATTAATAATATTCCTTTCAATTAAAAACAAAATTTAAAAAACGTAAAAAAAATTAAAAATATTCTCTACAAAACAAAAAAAGAATTCAATCATAAATAATTTTATTAAAACTTAAACTTAAAAAAGCAGAAATAAAAATCAGCCTTTATTCTTCTTCTGAACTTTGTAAAGCTAGAATTCTCATTTTCATCACTATCCGAGTCACTAACAAAAAATTCACCAACGTTTTCCATAGGTTCAGCTTCACTAATTGAGATGTTCGCAACATTTTGCATTTGGCTACTTTGGCGTTTGCTTACTTTGGCGGGTATTCTTATAAATTTCTTCATATTGACTGAAATTTCAATGCTCTCTCAGTATCAGGATCTCTGTTAAAAAAAAAGTTTGCAGTTCTCTACCTAGTCGTAGCCCTTCAGCAATTACTTTTCCAGTACATTTTTCAGCTTTATTATTGTCATCATCAGAACTGCTATCTACATTATCTTCTGGAGTCTTTTGGAGTATTAATTCCACGAGATTCGCTTCTGAAATTTCCTCATCCTCGAATAACTCTTCAATATCTGAAATAGCCAAATCACTAAATCCCTCGCCTCCAGTAGCATGACCTAAGTCTATGATATTAGCATAAACATTTTCAGCTATAATTACGTTTCTCTCGACTATTACTTCAGGCCAAATGACTTTCCAGCAAGAATTCAATGTGGACCTTTTTTATTTCGGCGACTGCAGAATAAGAAAGAAAAAATTTTTGTTGCGATTTGAAAACCGTGTTCAAACGAAACCGTGTAAATCAAGTACCGTGTAAATCGAGGTATAGGTGTATATACTTTATAAGGATGGAGATGTATCCTTCTCTACGTTATAGATTTCATGGCAAAATTATAATAAACTTATCTGCAAGGGTGGTCTAGAACAAATTGTGTAGCAATTATGTAGGATAAATTATTTTTATTATTTTTAAAAAGTATTCAAACGTTAAAACTTACTGTTTAAACGCTGATGGATTGACAAAAGTGTTTTATATCAATTTGTTTTACCAGTCGTAACTCAGTATCAGAAGTTGTTTATCAAAACGTAACAAGACCTTCGCTATGTATAAAATAAGCCTGAACTTCACATATGTGTATCCCATGCTCGAGGCATTCAGCCAAACTGTTTTTATCCACGACTTGATCCTATCTCCGCACGGCTAAAGAAAAGGTGCTTTTGACAAGCTCCCAACTGATTACCAAAAGACATTAAACAAGAAAAACAAAAATAAAAAACAAAAAATGGGTATCAAAGTCGACAATTCCAAATTCAAATTTGGAATCTCGCATTCAAGTTGAAGTCAACTCGCGCCGAGGGACACTTGTGTGTGTTTTGACAGGACTCCAGTGGCATTCTTTTAGTGCAGGTGCGACATTTAAGAATTTAAGCACTGGAATCCTTTCAACTTGTATTGACAGCTGTTGTCGACGGCGTCGTCTTCACGGACTCATTTCCATTACTTATCCGCCCCGTTGGCATGCCAAATGCTAATGCCAATAAAAAAAAAGAAAGGGAACGCAAAAAAAAAACACATTTCAATGTATTTTTTTTATTTGCTTTTTTTTGTTGTTTATTTTTTCATTTTATTTTTTTTTTGTTTTTACTTGTTTTTGTTCCCTTTTAATTAAAAGAAATTAAAATGTAAATTCGCGCTCAACATTTTTTTGCTATTGCTGTGCTGTGTGCTGTGTGTCTGTGTGTGTGTGAGTGTGTATGTGTGTTGTTTATGTGTTGGAGTCTTATTAAAAAGGGACGAGCTTTCTCTCTACATTAGAGCTTGTGTTTTCGGGGGAAAGGGCCAGCGCCGCGCAGCAGAGCAAAGACAACAAAGCGCTGCAAAATAAACCAATGTACAAATGTAAACAACAATTAAATGTTCACTAAGCAAACTGTGCGCCACCTCATACAGCAGGATACAGCATGTAGCATGTGGCATGTGGCATGTGGCATGTGGCATGTGGCAAGTAGCATGTGGCTGCAGGCAACAGCTGTTGACTGCTGTTCTGGGTGCCGCATGGCACTTACTACGTGCGCCTGAATTAGATAATTAAAATTAAATGATACAAATAAAACATCTGCATGCAATCGAAATTGTATTTAGGCTCCAAAATAACTCGAAATTCGTGGTGGAACGCGTTTTATGGACATTTTAATAAATCCACCAGAACGGGTGGAAAATAAGTGAAAAACAATGCGAAGTTTTTTTACACAGATTCTCGCGCATTTCGAGAGGGCAGAGACTTTATTAATTGGTTTAAAGGCAGCTTTTAGTGTGGCAGCTGACGAACTGCGTGTGAATCATGATATGCCGATACGTTCATATTATAATTATTCAATTGGCACCAGTCCCGCTCGGCTTGTGCTCCATTATCGGGGAGGAGCGCATTGTGCCTTTCACTTGGATTCGACTCACACGTGTTTTGGTAATTGATATGAATGTGTCCGCTGGCAGTCATCACGAAAGATGGACTGCTGTCTGGCTATCTTCTCGGCTGGCCAAAACCAACTGTCAACTGTCCAAACGAATATTTGTATCAATTTTTTGTTGCTGCTGTTTTTTTTTTTCGTTATCAACAGCTTTCGGTTATGGCTCCGGGCTTGGCCAGGCCCAATTCAATCCATCAGTTAGTCGGTTGCTCTCGTTAGTTGAAAGCCGTTTACAGCAATGCTGACAGTCTTACAATTTTGCTGCATCTGGAACGGCGCGTGCATATCCTCCAGACCGCGGCCGATCACGCAGCTCAACCTGGAAGCAGCTAAGTCAACAGCAGCAGCCGCAGCAGCCGCAGCAGCGGGAGGGGCAGGGGCTGTTGCAGGCAGTGTCACAATAAAAAGCACATCTACTGCACCGCTGACCAGGCAGCCGACGGCGACACATTTGGAGAATATTGGTTCCATGGAGGAGCTGAGATTTGCGTCCGATATGAATTTAGATTTTAATCCCTATGATTCGCGATTTAATGTCCAATTATGCAATTGATATCGACAGGTCTGCCCCACCCTACGCCAGGCAATCTGTCTATCTACAAAAAGATATCTAATTTATAAGCGTAAATGTTATTGAAAAAACAATAATTTAAACTAGTGTTGCCAAATGTGTAAATCTGTAAAAGAAAAAAATACTATTCCAACACTCAGAGTCAAAAATCCACAATTTTGTACTAAAGCCTAAAATTTTTTAACCGTATTCTTTATTTAGAAACTTTTTGGAACGTTTTACGCTTATTTTAAGTATGCATATTTTAGTAATAAGTGTTGTTACATGAATTCGAACGTTTTTCTTCTTTTAAAAAATTTAAAAGAGCCAAAACGCGCCAATTTATCACTTAGTGAAGTTTGTGAATATATGGATTTAAATTCTAAAATTCGAAACTAAAAAATATCAAAGTTAAAAATAGAAATGAATTACAAAATGAACAGTGTTGCAAAATGATAAACATTCAGTTATTGTATGGCAATGCCACCATGGCTCATGTTCCGATTCCGTTTGTTGCATTTGTCTACTCCTCGAATAGTGACAGTATGGTCACACTTCCCTCGCCTGACTCTCATATGCAGTTATATTCTCGTTTGTGCAGAACACAGTGTCTCAAATTTATAAGTGTGCCCATAGCCCATGAAACCGATTCCAATTGTTACATTCAACTACCTCACTTCTCCTCAAATAATGTCCGTTTAGTCACACTGCCCCGGCATTTACACACACTAGCTCGACTCTCATATGCAGATTTATTCTCGTTTGTGGAGAACAATTAATCATGGCTCATGTTTCGATTCCAACTGTTGCATTTAATGAATTACTCCTCGAACAATGGTTATATGGTCACACTGCCGCGACATATACACGCACCCGCACACAACTGCGGCTCGACTCTCATATGTATAAAAGTTTGGTTCTGTCTGTCTCGGCCGTTGCACGTAGCAAATCCAATCAAAAGCGTTTTTCCTTCTCCTTTCTTTGCCAGTTACGGTGGTCCTTAACTTATTTGGTGTTACTTTGCGGTATCATTAACCTTTAAACTTGGACGCAAGCGAGCAGGCCACAAGAAAAAACGGGAACAGAAACTCGCAGCACAAAAAAAAAAAAAAAACAGAATACACAGAAAATTGTAAACTTTTGCACTCGGCAAAGTTTGTTGGGGCGCAAACTTTTTGCAGTCAGTGTCGCACTCAGCATATACACGCGCGCCTGGCAAAACGTAAAATTTTTAACTTTATTTTCGATTTTCGTTTGCCGCAAAAATTGTATTTGTTGCGGCGATGAATGGCAGTCTAGAACCGAGCGGAGCAGTGCGGGCGCAGAGGGGCAGAGGGGCAGGGGGCACCAAAACTTAATTTGCGCCAAAAACTTTTGCCGCGCTCTCTGCTTTTACCTCGGTGCTCCTCTGCACTTATTTCTTCTTTTTAAATGCAATCAAGCGGAAATTGATACGTCACCGCCAAGGGGGCGTGTAGTGTCAGGGGCGGGGGGTGTTGGGCGTTTACCCCGCACAAAAGTGTTGCCAAATTGTTGCAAATAAAATTGCTGATATGGAAATTTTATGCGCAAGTTTTTCACGCCCCACACACACACACACACACACAGATAGAGAGAAATATGTTGTGCTTTGCAGCCAAGGTGAGGCTCGTCGTCCGTGCGACATTTTGTGGCAGCAATGTCCTTGGTATTTAACACGACCAGCCAAGTGGCAACTGCGTGGCATTTAAGTGTTAGTTGGATAGTCGGAGTTGTCCGAGACAGCACAAGCGACGCATAAATTGCCTTCGCTGGCAGCCCAAGATGCCGGATATGCTTGCCGGAAGTCGCTGGCAAAAGTGGCAGCAACAGCAACAGCAGCTGCATCGTGCATCGCAACCACCGCCCCCCCCCCCTCACACCGCCTGCTAGACACGTGGGCGTGGCATTCCAATGCCATCAACTGCAAATTTTCGTGTCGTTCCATTTGTATCCACGACATTTAATAGCAAATTGTGCCGTGTTTCATTGTCGCTTCATCCCAAAGATTCTGGCCAAATGTCAGCTAAATACCAAATTTACTGGCTCCATTACCAAAGGTCACCGAGATCTAAGCAATATGTCAGCTGGTAAAGAGATATCTGGAAAATTATCTAGACAAGCATCTATATATTCTAATGTTTATGTTAATGTTAGACAAGCTTTGCACAGACGCCAGAAAATATACCCAATATACCCAGAACAATATGCTCGAATATCTCTTTATTGTACATAAAAAATAGAGCATATATATATGTATATGTATACTGAAGTTTTAATACCCTTGTAGACAGAAGCTTGGAAATGATTTAATGAAAATATCTTGGAAATCAATAGTTTGACAGGCAAAAACTATTTTATATTCTTATTCTATTCTTCCCATAGTGCTATATAATGCTATATAATACTGTGATATTGGTCGATATAAAAGCAGCATAATAATTTTCTAATTGATTAGAATTGACTATTTCATGAGATTACCTCAATTAAATCATAAATCCATATCCATAGATTGCTTGAAAAGTGTCAAAATATATCAAAGCTATGAACACCTTTATTCATTCAAATTCAACGAGAGCTTTGTTTTTGAAATAGTTACCGATTAATTATTATTAGCATAAGAACTGTAGATCCGTTGCAATTTAAATGTTATTCGGGACCGTAAATTACAATAACTTTTGCTTTATTCGCATGATCGTTACCGACTGACCCAAAGACCTTTTCCGATTCTCTCTTTTCCTTAGTTATCGCACAATATTTAACAATTAGTTATCGATAGCCGATAGCTCCACTGTTTTGTCGCTATCGTCCTGCTTCAAAGCATGGGAGTAACATACACTTACGTCTTTTATTCTCTAATTAAATATACCAGAGTCGGCAGTCCTAGTTGTATCGCTAGCAATACGTATGATCATTGTAGTTTTAAACTAACGATACTATCGGCAAGGTTATCGATAGTCTAACGGAATAATGTCAAAGCTCTTCAGAGTTATTCTCTTGAAGATGATTGAAAAACATTTTTTTAAACTTTCTCATTTTCGGATAGTTGTTGGATATTTCGAAAATTGTTGCCTTGATTTTGGCCATTTCTATATGTTTGAGGTGTGGCCAGAGACTGCGCGAGGTGAGAGCCAGAGCTGCTCAAATTGAAGCTTGTTCATCAATGGGGGGGGGGGGGGGGCCTGTGCCCGCTTCGGTCCACTCTCTCACAGAGGGATTTTGAAATGCCCATCAATTTGAAACTTAATCTAGCCGCACAAATAAGCCGCGCCAAAAGTTAAGACCCTGCCCAGGCCAACAAATGGCTGGGACGTGTGGGAAGGGAAGCGGTAGAGGGGGTGGTAGAGGGAGGGGAAGCCGGAAATGAAACTGGAACTGGGACTAGGACTAGGTCGGGGGCACTGGGCGTTGCTCTATTGTATGCAAACAATTTACAGCGCAAATGGACGGCAAAAATAACGGAAAAAAAAAACAAGAAAACATGTAGACAAAGTGAAGGCGGGCCAAAAGCACAAGCACGAAAAAAAATGAGATTGCGTTTTGCGGAATGAGCATGAAAAACTAGGCGGCGTCTCATGCATAAAACTGAAAATGAAATACAAGGCGCAGGCTTAAAAGGCGAAAGAAAAAAATGAAAACAACAAAATGAAAACAAAAATGAAAATGAAACTGAAAATGTGCAGAGGCATCCGGACTGAAGCATCTGGGATAATTGAAATTCACCGCAAGCGGATACCCAGAATGAGCCATTGGGGGGCATGGTGCATGGGGCATGGGGCATGGGGCATAGAGCATTACAACAAAAGTTGTTATGCAATTTGACTGGTCGTGCGTTTGCGACAGCGTTGCCGGACAGACCAAAAACTAAAGCGCCGCGAATTTTGTTATTAAAAGATTTGCTTGCTTGCCAGAGGAGAGGGGAGGATTGTTTCTTAAGCTTCTCTCTTGCTCATTAATTCGCTGGCTAATTTTCTAATGCGTCGCGTTAAGCTTAAAATACAAACCAGCCACCCACACACACACACACGCACACACACACACACACAAGGTTCCACCCTGAACCAATCGTAAATTGAGTCAAAAGTTTGTGTTTTATTTTTTTTTTCTCTGCTTCGCTTTTGGCTTTTTGCCACGACTCGACTTTGGCAGCGTCTTGTTGCATAATTCTTGGCCGCACGGCCAGCTGAAGTGGACAAGTTCAAGTGCCACTTGCCGCTTGGCAAAAGTAGAAAAATATTATTGCATACTTAACGGCGCCGTGCCGCAGCTTGCATACTGCATTGAACTTTGAGTGGCAATTACGAGTGGCTGCCACTTGGCAAGGCATACAAGGAAAAAAAATGTACATACTAAATGCCCACAATTAAGCTAATTAGCATAGTCGAGGATTGGGGGTAGCTAAGAGATGCCCCCGACATTAAACAGACCAAGAGTATTTAACTATTGCATATATTCTATCAATGCTTGTTTTATGTTCTTGTGCAGGGCATCACAATCAGATTTGGTTGCTTCGGTTCACACTATTATATAGCTGCCATATGAAGAATGGGTCAAAGATTCGATTCTTGCATAAACAACTTTTTGTCTAGTAGGTGGATTATTCTAACATAATCTTTCAGTTTCTCTATTTGAAAATGTTTTGTAAAGTATCTTCTGTGTTGATTGTGAAGTTGTTTAAGATTAACCAAATACCATTACCATTATCCTAAATGGCAAACTGTCGTATTTATCTATAGACTCATTTGATAAACATATAGACACACGCTGTTATAAATGACTTATGGCTGCGGCGTTGCCACCTTGTCGCTGTTTTGTACATTTGATAGCTGCAGGGTGTAGAATAAAAACAAATAAAATGCAAACAAAAAAAAAAAGGAGATGTAAAACGAACACATTATTTACCTAAGAAACAGTTATTCTGCTGCTACCTAAAAGCGACTGCCCCCCCCCCTCTCCCTCCCCCTCCCCCTCCCCCGCACGCTGCCATTCAAGTCGCAGTCCATTAACAGTTGCTGTCTTGCTTTTGTTTAAGCATTCCAATGGCACTCTCGCTTATTGTTGTTGTTGTTGTTGTTGCTGCTGCTGCTGTTTGCTGTTGTGTCTGTTATCTGCGTCTATTTCTGTTTCTGTTTCTGTTTTGCAGCTTTTCTGGTTTTCTCTGCGCAATTAACTTGATTGCGCCTATAAATATGCAGCACTTGGCAGTGATTATTGCACGCGCGTCTTTTCATTTGCGCTTTGTGCTGTCTGCCCCGCCGCCCCTCTCTCTCTCCCGTTCCCTCTCTCTCTCTCTCTCTGAGGCGCTCTCCATGTTTTGCTTGACGCTCCAAAGCCTAAAAGTATGCACTAATTGCTATTCTTGCCATCTGATTGCGCGCACGCCTGTAAATTGTTTGAGCTTTTTTTTTTTTTGTCTTTGTTTTGTCTCTCTCTTTTTTTGGGGCCTTTATCTTTAACACTCTTGGCCGCAAGTGCTTGGGACTACGGCTATCAACTGCTAATAGACTGCAGCGTCTGCTTCTTCTACTTCTTCCACTTCTTTATCCTCTGCCAGTCACTCATTCATTTATTCATGCACTCATTTTTGCATTGTTTCACTTCCAAGTGCTCCAACTGCTCCTCATCTGTTTTTTTCCTCGTTTGAAATTCGTTAGCATTTTTCTTAAAAATCGCAATGTTCACAAAATATAAGCACAAATATCTTGCTCAATATGAGATACATATATATATATATATATATATATATATATATATATATATATGAATATGTATATAATAGACGGCACAAATTGTGGCTCAGGTTTTGAACTTTTAAATTGCTTCGAACAGCACTTGAAACTTTTTGGACATAAACTCGATTTGTTTTATTTCCTTTTCTGGTTCAGCTGTGTTCGAGAAAATTCGGAAATCTGCGCAGGATTTCATTCTGGCTATTGCTCAAGTTAGATGACGGAAATGTATTCAGTCAAATGTTTAATAATTTTTAATCAAATTATGCATGGGGATAGTATATAGAGTATTCATTTCATTTGTCATTCAAACAACTTTTACTCGATGCCATTTCATATTATTTGAAAAACAAAACTTTTGCTTGTAATTTTCTTCTTTATATTTTGCATTGCTTGGGAAGTACCACATTAGGGGCATGCCTTAAGTCTTAAACAAAGGTGAAAGTCTCTCAAAACTAATGATATTCCTTAACATTCTTTTACCTAAGTAAACATTCAATTTAACTCCCGTACTCACAGGTCCAAAACATCAGGGGTATTCTGTAGAATAAATTAAAGAAATGCAACAAAAATTTTAAAATTATTTACATTTTTCGAAGTACTTCATTCAAATTGCATTTCCGAGCCAGTAACTAAGTCTAACATATTATAGGTATTACTTGGAACTGGAAAATGCAACCGAGGCAGTCTTTTATATTAGGGGCAATCCCTTAAATTTAAATAGATTAATCTGGGCCAGGTAGATCACAATAGAGATTTCTCTTAATTTTAATATATTCCTTGTGTTTTGTACCTTAGCTATTCAAGTCTAACACAGAGATATGGCTGGTATCTAGACGCTTTAGCGGTATTCCTTAAATTTTGCTTCGGCTTGTCTTACGCTTTACCTAATTGCTTCAAGCGGATTTTTTTTGGTTTTTTTTTTTTTGGAAAATCGGCTTAGCTTTTGTCATGCCGCAGAGCAAACTAATGGTGGGCGTGACGCCAGCTTCTGACTAACTGACAAACTAGAAGAAGCCGTTGTAGCCATACCACGCCCCGCACCCGGACCCGCCTCCTACTGCTGCTGCTGCTGCTGCTGGCTTTGTTAATCTTTAACCTGAGTCCTAATCCGTGCGTCATGATTGAAAGCAGCTGCAAAGCGTTGCGTGTCTTGCCTTCAATTGCGTTGCAGACAGCAGCACGTTGGCCAGGCTAAAAAAGGGAAAGGGTGAGGCGGCGGTTGGCGGTTGGCGGGCATGTTTCAGGACGCCTTAAGTAAGTTGATAGTCGCAACGATAGGAGAGAACGTCGCGCATGATGAACAACATGGACAAGAGGAATTGCCGTCGCTGTCACTGCCACAGCTGCCACAGCTGCCACAGCTGCTGCTGCTGCTGCTGCTGCTGCTGATAATCTGATTGCTATGATGTACTTGCCCCACGACAATTTGTGTCAATTTGAGCTGAGCTGCTTAACAAGTCAGACGACCACGCCCTGCGCTGCCTTTAACCGGACTCTTTCGGCTGCCGCATCTTAATTAGCTCAGCTGGCCAATTCCAGTTGCACCTGCAGTCGTCTTTAAAGTTTTACGATTTGGCTAAAGAGGCACCTTAACCCCAGTTAGCCTATAGTTTTGGGCAAACACTTGCTGCCATTCCTATCCGCGTGACGTACTTGACCCAAAGTCAACAACATGCGGCTTTTGTTAATAACTTGCACAAGTAAATATACATATTCAAACAAGAGTGCGCTAGTCGGGTGCGTCCGACTAGAAGGTACCCGCATCCGGCGATTGCCCCTACAAGCATTCTGGCTGTGCTTCTTCTTCCATTCGCGCCCCTCTATGTCACATATACTTCGGTGTGTATAGTCCGATCATGATGACAACTTCACAGCTTAAATATGGCATATTAGAGTGTGAATATACCAAAGCGCAAGGCTGCGCTTTGCTTTGATTTGTTAACCATTTTTAAGAGAATGGCGAATTAATATCCAATAAGTAAAATATTCATAATCTGTGTGTGCTTACTAGTCCATATATTTTTCGAGTTGAGCTTAGAATAGCACATCTTCAAATCGATATTTATCGATACAAAAATGGGACAACATATCGTACAGTATGATAAACTCCTTCTGCGTATCGTTTACAGGAATATATATTTCAAACTCCAGGTTTTAAGCTCTTGAAGCTATCGCGATCGACGCGTTTGTACATATGGATAGGAGCATATATACCATATTTAGGGTCTGAACTGACATCTGCCGCCTGTAACATACATTTGCACACGAACATTATACCCTTCCACACTTTTTCAATGGGTTAATGGCCTAAAAACATGCGGCTTGTCGATAAGAGGAATGTTTGTGTGTGCTTGTTTGTTGGCCTTGATGCAATTGACACCAATTGCCTACGCGACGCTGTTGGCCTGCTTAAAGTTTTGCCACAAATGGAAACAAAGGAAAAATGCAGTTTTATTGGCATTTGCTGCAGTTGCATTTGACGGTCGAAAAGCCAACTCAACTGATTCAATTTATAAATATGCTCCATTATATGAGCAATAGCTGATTCTGCCTGGGCCAATTTAGTTTTCCACCTATTTTTCGACCATGCGGGCGGAATTGTCAGTATTCCAAAAAGATGCCTTGTTCAATAGTTTAAAATGTTTGTTCACATCGGAGCTGCAAGTATAAAATAAATTTGGCAATGTTTGAGCCTTCGATTTGAACCAGTTCCCTGCTTTCAGGCTCGGTTCGTGAATCCACTTTCCACTTCCAGAACACCTGGCATGCTTCCACCTTGGCTTCTCATATATTTTTTACTATTTCATTCATGACTTTAATATGTTTAAACAAACTATTTTTGAAAGAAAACGAAAATGTGGTTCACTTCGAAAATAAGTGGTAAGCAATTCCGATTCTCACTCACTTTCCACGCTTGTGGGTGAATTTACTTGATTGATTTATAATGCAGCGATTTCTTAAGCGAAATAATTGCAAGTAATTTATTTCATTCATAATTGAAAATAAGCAATTTTTGTAAATTTTAATTTATGCTGCAGTCATAAAGCTGCAGCTGTTTTACACTGCGTGGCCCTTCACTTGGCGTCCACCAAGTGGACCCAATCCCTGCGCGCCGTCCCTTAATTAAAATAGCCGTCGCCGGGACGGACATCGAAAGAAGTCAGAGGAGGAAAAGACAGTAAAAAAACAGAAGAAAACCAACAAATAAAGTGAGCAAAACGATGAGCGTGCTACGCGCCATTTACCGCTGCAACAGCCCCTTTCCACCTCCCCACTCGTCACTCCTCACTCCCCACTCCTACCCCCCTCCTGCTAGCCCATTAATACAATTTAAAAACGAAAAGCAGCTGTTCTGAATGCGCATGGGTGGAGCAGAGTGGATGGTGAGGGGGGTCTGCAGTGGAGGGGGAGTGCATTATGCAAATGTGTTAGCCATTCAATTTGATGGGCGCGCGCATAAATGTAATTACATAATGCATTTGTTGTGCATGTGCATGTCTGTGTGTGTGTCTGTGTGTGTGTGTACATAAATTTGAATATATTGAATAAATGCATAAGTATATTGCATTAATATTTATGTATTTATTTATTATTCATAATGCCAGAACAAGCGACTCGTGCAGGCTGCATTTAATTTTAATTAAATTTGCCATATGCTTAACTGTTCATTACAAGAGACGCACTCACCCCTCACCCCCTCTCTCCCTACGACCTAGCCTTTCAGCCGCCAGCCTGCCTCTATCTATGGGCCGTTGCCAACATTTGTTGCGCTTATTGATACGCTTCGATTTTGATTTAATTTTCAAATTCAGCGCAATTGCAAATGACACTCGCTGAAAGTGGTAAACATAAAACAACTTGCAGCTGATCTTGTATTTGGGATAGCTTTAATGTGCTTTTAGCCGAGCTTTCATTTCGGATACTTTTTATGTGCTTTCAGTCGAGCTTTCATTTCGGATAGTTTTAATATGCTTTCAGCTGAGCCTTAAGTTTGACCTATATATGACATGCAGCGTTTTTGTCGAGCTTAAATTTCGGAAAGCTTTATGTGATATTTGCTAGAAAATGGCCAATTAATCTTTAGACTTTAAATTTATGTGATGTGTCAATTTTTTTTGACCAGAAAGTTGCTATTTTATTTTTGTCTGCAGTAAAAGCTTTCACTTTACTTAATTAATAAATATAAAAATCCTTTTTATAGTTACTTCTTTAATCTAATGTTAAACAGCAGCTTTCACTCAATATACTGAAGTCTAACTAAGGCTCTCATGTGCTTTACAAGCTGATTGTATAAACTTTAATTAAAAAAGTTTTTATTTTATTTATCTTAAGAGCTTTTAATTAGGTGCTTTATAAGTATGTGTCTGTTTTGTGTGATTAAAACATCAGTCAGCGTGCTGAAGTGCATTGAAATACACAGTTTTATGTGTTCGAATACGAAGAAACGTAGCGTTAAAAATAGTAAAGTTTCGCCTAGTGTCATTGCGACACTTTTGTTTAGTGGTTTACAAACAATCGGGTGAAAAGCAGCTGCCGATACAGTTGGGACGCTTAGAGCTGAAATCAATCGATATTCAGCTACAACAGGAACAACAACCACATATAGATAAACAAAGTGCTTTGGGGCTTACATTAAAATGCAGCTGAGACCAGGTTCTATTTCTCAGTGCGTCTCGATCAGCAATGGCGGCCAGAATGTTGCTCTCCCTCCTTCTGGATTTCTTCAAGTGCCGCAAATCGATACTGGGCCAACCGGCGCTCAATCCGCCCAGCCCAGCGGCAACAGCAGCCCAACTGTCACCGCCGCCCACAGCAGCTGCCACGCCCACGCCACCGTCTGCTATGTGCCAGACTCCGGGCAGCAATACGGATGAGACGTCAACTGATCTGCCAGTCGGGATGGGTGCCGACTATGACTCGGTGCTGAATCTGGAGCTGCAGCTGGAGCTGGAGCTGGGGCTGGACGATGACCTGGGCTACGATGATCCCCGCCTGCCCGAGTTGATTATATAGTTTTAGAGGCTATTCATTATGTAGATGTATTTATTTATTTATTAAGCAATTTAGCTGTGGACTTCAATTAAAGCACTCAATTATCCAATTGCGTTTTATTGACAATAACCAAATGGCCAAATATTAATCAGAGCCCAAATGTCATTATGGCCAGACTACGACAACAACAACAATAAAATTCAATTACAACAATTTTAAATTAACTTTTTGCAATTAAAACAAATATAATAACACATGTGCAGCCGACAGCTGATAATATACGCATATAAAGTAAATAAAAGTGAATATAAGCAAATAATAAATAAATAAATAAAAAGCTCACACAAAAGATAAATAAACACAAATGAAATGGATAGAAATGTAATAGCACGAAATATTAATCCGCATGTCAAATGCTAACAAAGGCTTCTCACTGCATATTTGATTGCCTCTGGCACTAATTGTTTAATTCTGTGACATCCACAAACATATCTTGCTCATAAAATATTCCAACTGAATTATCAATAACAAACACGAAATTCATATTCTACAAAATAATCACAATGAACTGTAAACCAAAAAATACCATAAATTGTCAAGCCTTAAATATTTTTATTTTAACGAATAATTAAATCGGCAAATGTTGTTTAAATTAAGAAGTAATTGATATTTGCATTTGATTCGTATATTCTGAATACCCCGTAAGTGTTTGTAACAGACTGAAGGAATCTGCTACCTAGAATCTATATTTTCTAGATGGGAAGCCAGAAATTCAGTTGATCTAGCCATATCTCTCTGAAAATGACAATGACAATGACAATGACAATGACAATGACAATGACAATGACAATGACAATGACAATGACAATGACAATGACAATGACAATGACAATGACAATGACAATGACAATGACAATGACAATGACAATGACAATGACAATGACAATGACAATGACAATGACAATGACAATGACAATGACAATGACAATGACAGTGACAATGACAATGACAATGACAATGACAATGACAATGACAATGACAATGACAATGACAATGACAATGACAATGACAATGACAATGACAATGACAATGACAATGACAATGACAATGACAATGACAATGACAATGACAATGACAATGACAATGACAATGACAATGACAATGACAATGACAATGACAATGACAATGACAATGACAATGACAATGACAATGACAATGACAATGACAATGACAATGACAATGACAATGACAATGACAATGACAATGACAATGACAATGACAATGACAATGACAATGACAATGACAATGACAATGACAATGTCAATGACAATGACAATGACAATGACAAAGATAATGATAATGATAATGCTAATGCTAATTCTAATGCTAATGCTAATGCTAATGCTAATGCTAATGATAATGATAATAATAATGATAATGATAATGATAATGATAATGATAATGATAATGATAATGATAATGATAATGATAATGATAATGATAATGATAATGATAATGATAATGATAATGATAATGATAATGATAATGATAATGATAATGATAATGATAATGATAATGATAATGATAATGATAATGATAATGATAATGATAATGATAATGATAATGATAATGATAATGATAATGATAATGATAATGATAATGATAATGATAATGATAATGATAATGATAATGATAATGATAATGATAATGATAATGATAATGATAATGATAATGATAATGATAATGATAATGATAATGACAATGATAATGATAAAACTCTTCTCTATTAGCAGCTGAATGCACTTTGCAATACTGCAGCCTTAGCATGTAACCGGCAAAAGACTTGCAGGGAATTTGCGTCTTTTGACACCTTTCAATGCCAAAAGGCAGTTGTTTTTGGGCAACTAATGATTCGAATAAACGCCCACATGCTTGTATGTCTGTGCCAACTGTTTGCGGCAACAAACAGCCGCCTGTCTGATTGACTGTCTGGCCGACTGTCTCTCTGTCTCTCTCTCTCTCGCTCTCCATTTCGGTCTCTGTCGAGACTTGAGGCCATTTGTTTGTACCAAATTGCATTCGTGGCTGGCAAATGAGTTTTGTGTTTGCCATTCGGCAGTTAACTACAAAGTTAAAGTTGACACCCAAATAGCATGTCCCTATGAGCTGCGTTATGACCACCAACAGCAACAACAGCCACAACAACAACAAAAACTGGCTGTGAAACGCCCCAGCAATTAGGTACAAACGTAGCTGCTTAAAGCCTGGTCAAAAGGTCCAATTAAGTTGCCAATTGGCAGTAGCAGCGCCTATAATTAAACAGCCAGAGGCAACACTTGCCTAGTGTGTGTGTGTGTGTGTGTGTGTGTGTGTGGCCGGGACACACCTTGGCAGCTGCCCCTCCCCCGCCTGGCTGGTTGCCTACACGCACGCAAACCTCGCATAACTTTCGAGCACACTCGCACTTTCTGGCCTAATCCATTAGCTTTTTGGCTGCCACAACTTTTGGCCCAAAAAGCCAAACCGAAGCTCAGACCGCCCCGCACCCACAATATCACAATATTGATGAGCCATTGGGGCATTTGTTTAACTTTTTGCCATGTTGCTCTTTAATGTGTATATTTATATATGTATATGTATTATATAACTACGCTCTGTTCGCCTTGCCTCTGGCTCTGTCTACTGCCCGCTGCCCGCTGCCCGCCGTCTGACTACAGCTGCTCCGCATTGTCCTCGAGGATCTGATCATGCCGCTCCATGGCCGTATACGAATTGCAATTGTCCCGTTCCCGCTCCCGCTCCCGCTCCCGCTCCCGCTCCCGCTCCCGCTGCCAGCTTGTCAGTCCAGTTACTCTAGCTGGCGACTGCGACTGCGACTGGGGCAGCGGCGGCGGCGGCTGCTTGGGCCGCATGGGGCGTCGACGTTGGGCCATTGCCTCGGCGCTGAGGTTGCTCAGCGCCATCAGCTGCTGCCTGTGGCGCTCATCAAAATTGTAGCCCTGCTGCTCATCCTGTCTGCTGTGCTCGCGCTCCTCCTCGGCCGCTTGGGTGCAGCTGAAGAACTTGCCCAGGCTGGTGCACATCTCGCAGTGCAACTGGTTGCCAAGTCCAGGCGTGGCGCCTTCTTTATAGCAGCGGCCCCATGTAGGCTGGCCGTGATTAAGTGATTAAGTGTTCCAGCTGATGATAGCAACACAGTTGACTGACAGTCGACTGACAGCTGTTTTGATCCGATTAGACGATCTCCGATGGCATCGCTGGGTGACGCAGAGCAGCCATTAAATGGCTTTGCCGGATCGGTTAAGCAGTTGGACGACAGCTCTTGGCATCGACGGCATGTGGAGGCACATTCTGAGCCGCATTTTCTGCTGCTGCTGCAGCTGCATCGGGCACACAGCTGATGCGGAACTCTCCAGGAATGCGGTATCGACGCTCACCTTGGAAATTGTCATCGTCGATGAGGAGCTCGGCAATCCCATGGTGAATGCCATGGAGCTGAATCGCGTCGCCACCTGGCCCAATTTAATGGTACTCTAAATTCTAGCTGCATTTCATGAAATACACTGCGTATACTTAATAAAAACAAATATGTTTATAGAATGCGTCGTCGGCTGCCTCTGGATAGAGCTCAACCCTGGGAGTCTAGGTCTTCGATAAAATAGGCCATCATTTTCGACAAAAATGTCGGGCATTGAAGATTATTAAAATTAGAAATGTTCTTTACGGAACGTGTTCTAGGCGAATCTTAGCCTAATTAGACATCAAGTATTCCGCTGCCTGCTTAAATTCTGTTCCCAAGAATAAAACCATATCGTTTTCTGTTTATCATATCATTTGTCTGAATACCCTCCCAATTTCATAATATCGATAGGTAACGATTTTGAGACATAGTTTATTATATAATCTTAAACTTAATCTTAATTTTAATTTTCCTAACCGTACTTTTTCTAGGTTAAATGTTAAAGTGATATGCCTATTTTCCAAATATCGATAAATATCGATTTAGAGACATGGTTTCTTAAGCTTTATTTTAAGCATTTCATCGCGCTATTTCTAAAATATCGATAAGTATCGATTTTGAGAATTGGTTTAACAAACCATAGGAAATGGAGAAAATGGGTAATGTTCTAAGCGGGACTTGGTCCAGGCGTATTTTAACCTAAGTAAGCCTTACATGTATCTCTGCATGCTTTCAAGCAACTCCCGTTTTCAAATGTCGATAAATATCGATTTTAAAACATGGTTTTACATGTATAGCTCGCAAATTATAAGAGCTAGACACATCAAACTTGGCATTTGTGTGTAGAAGAAAGCTGGAACGACTGTAAAAAGTAACTTGGTTCTGTGGTTAGTGTATATTCTAGTCGAGCACTCCCGATCGCTTGATATGCCTTTTATTCCTTTCCGATCGACTTGCTCAAACTTAACCTAAAACCCGCCAAGCTAGTCAAAACTCAAACCCGTTTCTTTCTTTCGTTAGAAAAGAGTTATGTCCAATTGGGCTTGAATGCCAATTTCCAGCCCAGGCAAAAACTGGGCTGCCAAAAAGTTGAGTCCAGCCCAACAGGAATATAATTTGCATTTATCGACTTATGGACTTAATCAGCTATTAAATTTCGCTCTGTGGCATCAATTTTGCTGGCAGCTCTTGAGCATTATCCTTGTCGCTAAAGTGAAACCTGAGCAAAGCCTTTAGCTAAACGCCCGAGTCAAGCTGGTTGACTCGATGAGTTCCGGTGCCCCGCCAGCTCCGCCAGCCCCACCATATGCTCAACATCCGGCACTTCCGCTGCTGCTGCTGCTGCTCCTGTTTATGTTTTTATTTAGGGCGGAGCGGGCAGCTCTTTCATATTTTTGGCTGGCAGCCATCAATCAATGGAAGCCGCTTGAAGTTCACGCTCTGAATGGCCACTTAAATGCCATAAAATGCGGAAATTAATGCACTCCAAAGCATTCAAATAGATGGCGGTTAAGATGGATGGGGTAGGAGCGGGGAGGGAGGGAGGGCTAGCTCAGCTCTATATAGCGGAATCAAGTCCTTAACGTTGATGGCGCTCGCGGGCCACTCTGATGATTAATTGATGGAATTCCTCGAGTGCCTCGGCACAAAACACACCCACAAGCAGTTCCGTGAGGGGGTTGGCTCCCTTATATCCGTGATCCGTGATGGGCCCTGTTAATGGCAAACCATTGAGCAGTTAAAAGTGCGAGATTAGCATTTCCCTCGCCTAGTCGTAGCCTGGTGGGTCGTAGCTGCTTTGACAAACCCCAGCTCCGCCTCCTCGTCCGTCTCCTGTTTGTGGCTGCCTCAAGTGGCCTTTGGGCGGCGGCTCGCCAAGGTGTGGCACACGCCAAGAACAATGGGGGCCTGGCCGGTGCTATGTGTATATTATTTCCGCAGACATTTTGGCGCCGTCAACTCAATATGGAGCACACGACCGTCGCCCCGCCCCACTCAATCCAACCCTCATTTCCGCCTTCCGCCTTCCGCCTCCTGCTGCGAGTATTCGCCTTGAATTGTATTAGCTGGCGCATTATCCTTACTAACCGCAAATAGTCTGTCATTTGCTATGATTGATTGACTGACTGACTGATTGATTGATTGATGTGGATGCCCCGCTGGGCGTAAGCAGGCAGCTGTTGTAGGCGTCGGACAGCTTCGCTCGGCTCAACTCAGCCAGAAATGCGTTCAGCAGCACTCGTGGCGCCATCTGTGCCTCGACAAGCGCAACTCAACACAGTTGCTGTGCGCCAAGGTTTACAACTTTACCACACCAAATACAGGGAAATTCTGTACACCGGTTTGTGGCTTAGCTGCAGTTGGTGCCTGTCTAATCTAATCTCTTGAGCTTTTTAAACTCCTGTCAAAGCTTTTTCCAAGGATTATTCAAACGAAAAATATTTATTTTTAAAAAATATTAAAAAACAAAACAAAATAAAACATACAGTAAAATAATAATTTAAAAGTATTTTTATAAGTAAAAAAATAAAAAATATTCAGTAATTGAAAGTTTCAATCTGACTTATAAAAAGTAAATTTATTTCATATGCAAAAAGAATACGTTGATTTAAAAAGCTTTTTTTATGCTAGCCTATAGGATATTACAGTTTTGTGCCGATCCTTATGTATGTATAAACAAAAGCCTCTAAGCGTAGAATTAGAAAGAAAATAGTTTTCTTAAGGGAAACTTTGTTTTGGAAAATATCTGGATTTAATCGGTCTACAATATTTATATCTATACATGTATGTATATATTATACGAACAGTCGATCGAAAGAGCAAGCGCTTCCTATTGTTCTGTTCAAAGTTAACAAATACTGTAACATCTTGATATTGTGAGCTGATTTGACATCGAACTACCTCATATTCGCTAAAAATTGTGACAGCTGTCAAGGAACGGTGATGCCACCTGGCATGGCGTTGCCACCTTTGCACTTTATTTAAAGAAGCTGAAATAAATAAGTTAAGCTACTGGTCAATCAATTGGAAAAGAGGTGAAAATTAATATAAAGACGCTTTTAAGTAGAATTTTATAGTCGAGCTTGCTTAAATCAGAATATTTTACTTAAGTTGAGCTGCGAAATTGTCTAGTCTGCTTCTGCTTTAATTTTCTTATTGTAGTTTTATATGGAAAAGAATAAGAAACCTTTAATAATAAAACTCATGTGTCTTGCTGATAAACTTAGCCACTCGATTATTTGCACTTGATTTCCGTCGTTTAAGTAACTTGAGAGTCTTCTCTCTCTCTCTCTCTCGCACTCACATATTCATACGCTTTTCACTTTCTTATTTTGCAGTTAACGGAACTCGAACAACGCGTCATCGAAGCGGAAGAACGCGCCGAGGAAGCTGAAGATAAGGTAAGCCATTAAATGACTGACAGTTAGCTGGCAACCAACCCCGACCGACCCCCCGACCCCCCGACCGACCCTATACCCTGCGACTGGGCACAAAGGATATTAAAACAAGGGTAGCATCCTTGGCATCCGGCAGACATCAGATGCCGCGTCTGGGCCTCATTAGAGGCCAGTTTAAAGCATTTAAGCGTGTGCGCCATTTACATGACAATGCGACCATCGGCCATCGCAGCCAGGATCACAGCTGTTTTTATACTCTGTAAAGCAGAGCCAGCTGGGGCATATATGGGTCTGGTGTATGGTGCACGGTTCGACTTTGTCCAATTCGTATTGCACTATTATTTAAACATCTTTAATTAAGCCTCAGGCCTGTATTCTTTGGTTACAAGCCACATTAAATATGCCACGCCCATTTTTGCATCGCCATCTTCTGCCACCGAGCATTGAAAAAGGAGGCACAGTTTGGAAGTCATTGTTGGGTTTTGGTCACAGTTAGTCGTCACTGTTATGCTCATAGCTTTGTTCACATTTTTGGTCACAGCTTTGGTCACAGTTGTGGTCACATTTTAGTTCACACTTTTGGCCACAGTTTGAGCAGCACACAGTCTCTTCTTCTCCTTAATGTTTTTAGTTTGAAATTCACATTGAAGAGTTACAGTTTTAGCATCTACGTTATGTGAGTCATTAAACAAACTTCATCAAAGCTGAAACTGAACTTCTGCGCCGCAAATCGCAAAAGTCTACATGACATACAATTTAAAGTCACAGTTGAAACGGTACAGTTTTAGAGGCACAGTTCTGTGAAATGACTGATAGTTAGCTTCAAGGCTGAAGCCAAGGCCACAAGGCCATGTTAACGAAACCATGTTATTTCACAGTTTAAGAGTCACATTTTAGTCACAGTTTTGGGGCCACTGTTTGTGATTTTTTTCAGTTGTAAACAGATCTCTATTTTACTGGGCACAGGGTATTGCACAGGCGGGCGCATTCAAGCGCAGCGTTGTTTTTCACTTGTTTTCCATGGTTGCGGCTGGACTGGACTCTGGGGCAGACAGCGACACGAACTTTTGGCACATGCGGGCAAACAACCGACCGACTAACAAACCCAAGCGACAACAAAATGTTGTCGCCAACTGTCCCCAGACGCGGCTCGGCACAATACATAAATCGACTTCCGCTCCAGAACCCGGAAATACGCATTAATGCAATGCTGCGTACGCCGTCCACTAGCCCGAGCCCCTCCCGAGCCCCTACCCTTCGCCAAAAACCAACCGCAACTGCCAGCCCCCTGCTTGCCCCTCATTGGCCCAACGTTTATTGAAGTTCGTGTGGTTGCATGTGATGCTGGGCTTTGGCCTCCTTCACCACCCCATCACCCCATTTCAGCTAGCCCCTGCTCAAAAGCAGACTATACAAACCTACCCCGAAGCAAGCCCCCACACCACCCCACCCCACCCCACCCCTCAACTCGACTCAACTCGACTCAACTCGACTCGACGCGTTTTCAATATCAAATGCGCATTGTTTGCATTAACAAGTCCCGAGGGGCTTCTGGCTTTACCTACGCAACAGCCCATCCCCATGCCTGTTGCCCAAAAAGCAGGCGAAATGCAAATATTTTCCAAGTTCCCGGCAGTTTTATCTCTCGACCGGGCCCCTTTGGCTTTAGCTTTACCGTTACCAACCGCTGCCAACCACTGTGACAAATTGAATTCTTGTTACTTTGTTTGCGCCGAGATTAAATTCATGTACAAACACGTGGATCTTAGCTTAACTAGCTGCGAGCCGGGCGAACGACAACGACTACGACTACGACTACGACTCGAGCTCAGGGGTTGCAACCCTTTGTTGGGCTTTCAGCAGCTGTTTGTACTCGTTTTAAACAGCAGCCCACAAGTCGCTAACAGGCTCATTACTTATGCTTCAATTAGACAGCCCCGTGTCGGTCCTTTAAGCTGGTTCACCCATTATAAACTATTAGCCATGACCCACGACAAACTGGCTGTTAACGAGAGGAAGCGAATCGCTGCTCGAAATCAAACTCACACTTAACTTCAAATAAACCAGAGCACGAAGTCGAGGGTACGAACGCCCGTTGAAACAAAAGACAAGCAAATAATATGCCTATGTTATACGATTTTTATTCAGAGTAATATTTGATCTATATATTTCATTTGTCTTGGCTGACTGGGTAACTTCCACCCATTATCCGCTTGTGGTGGTGGATTTTGTAATTTGCAGTGAATAGATTTGTGATTCTGAAAACTAGCTTCAGATAAATCGTACGATATGCAGGCCTTTTAAGAAGAAGAAGTTACTTTAAGAGACTACGATTCCAGATATTATAAACATCAGAAATGGTCTTATATAATTAAACTTTGAACGATTCTTATGATTATGGTTATGATATTGAATACGATTTTGCAGATATGTTAGAAGATATGTCAAGACATCTTGGAAACAAGCAAAATCCCAAGCTAACAAAGCTAACTAAAATTATATTTATTTTTGAATTATCTTAAATTTAAGAAAACAAAAATTGCCCCAGGCTTGCCCTTTATAAGTACCTTGATGCAAAAAATAATAATATTTCTTTTAGCTGAGTGTTCAGCTAATCTTTTCTAATCAGAAGTCGTTCAATTCATTAGCTACTTAAATAAAATTGCATTAGTCCTATATATGCTATGATAGAAGAAAGTGCCCTTTCTCTCTCTCTCTCTCTCTCTCTCTCTCTCTCTCTCTATCACTCTCTGTGAAGACCCATATGCCCAGCAGAGCGTATTAAAATCTTACTTAGCCAACTGTTACCTGTGCACCCCTCGCTCCATTCCTAATTGCAATTCCACCTCTTTGTCTCATGCCAATCAAATAAATTATGCATTGAAAAGTAAAAACATAAACATAAACACACTTAAATTTGCCCCCACGCCGGGCAATTAAGTGCATGTCCCTTGCCCTTAAAGGAAGTGCGGCAGCTCGATTGCGTACGGGGCGGGCGGCGTGTTTGCGGCTCGGCGAGCGCAGTCTTTAAAATGCCTTTAAAGTCCTTTCGATTTTTGTTGCATACGCAAAGGCGCACATGGCACACATTGCTCAGTGTTGCAAAACGCTAACAATGCGACCAAAACATAATGAAACGCGCGCGCGTGCGTGCGTATAGCAAACAAAACAAAGATGCCAACTGCATGTCAAACAGTGCGGCTGCACAGTGCCGCTAAAACTGTAAGCGCAATTTCGGTGGTTGCTTTGCCCCAAGCTTGACAGCAGCTGCCAAAGAGAGCGAGAGGGCGACAGAGAGCATACTGCGAGCGAGAGAGCGCCTGTGACTCTTTATGTGTGTGTGTGTGTGTGCGTATGCGTGTGCGTGTGTTTGCAATTGTTTTTTATGACGGCAATCAAGGAACGTTTTGTCGAGCAACTGCAGCGAGAGTCCTGGGCTGCAACTTTGTAGTTGCCAGCTGTGTACAGGATATCAAAACGGACAGGAGTTGTGAGAAAGGGAGAGGAGCGGAGGCGTCGTCAAGAATCAAAAGAAAGCCATAAGTGAAACAACCACCGAAAAAAAAGCTGACTGACTGACTGACTGAGAGAACGCGAACGAGCACGAACGAGCGTACGAAAGCAAGCGGCCCACTAAAGCAGCGTAACATAGAGCACAGCGCAAGAGTTGTGCAAAAGAAGACTTGTAGCTGCTCCGACGCTGCTGCACAGGCTGCGTTTTATTATTTTCCGTTCCATTTGTTTAAACAATTTTACTCGAGCGGCTGCAACAAAGCGAATTAACCAGTTAACGCATTTCCAAAGCCAGCAGCAACAACAATAAACAAAGACAAGTTTGGTGCAGAGTAAAAAAAATAAAGAAGAAATATTCGGTGCATAGTAAAAGGCGCGCGGGGTGGCAACAAACAGCCCAAATACATAACCGTTCAAAACTATGTGGCAACTCCAAGACAAGAACAACAAAAAGCAAAATTAAAAAAAATATGTATATATTGTGTTTGCCTGAAGTGCGTAAAAATGATCAAATTTGGCAATTAAATAAAAGCTTGCAATAGTGTATGTGTGCGTGCTTGAATGGAAGTATGTGTGTTTGTGTGTGCAGGCCCGAAGACAGCCAAATTTACCAAATATAGTATATTTTAGGCCGAATTTGGCATTGTGTTGCGCAAAAATATACAAATACCTACAAACACACACAAAGCGACCATTCACATTTACAACGTGCATGTGCACTTCCATGTGCGTCTGTGTGCGTGTGAGTGAGTGAGTGCCACCCCACGCTGTGTATTGGCGTTTGCGAGAGACTTGGCGAGGGGAAGAGCAGCGGCAGCAGCGAGAGCGAATGCAGGAAGAGAGCGCGCCTGCTGGACGTCGTGAGAGCGCGCGCACATGTCAATGACAGACAGCTGACTGGCAGAGTCACAAAGCAAAATGGAAATAACTAAAAAAGGAAAAAAAAACACTAATTAAAAAAGCAGCAAACATCCAAAGGAGACAACAATAAGCGTGTGTCGGCGTATGTAAATTGTGCATAAACTATCGAAAGGAGAGCAGCAGCAAGAAACGGCACAAATAACAGCAGCAGCAACAACAACAAGCTTACACATGCCAACATATCAAGATAGAGAGAGACACACACACACACACACACACAAGAAACGTCCATTTACAACAACAAAGCGACTGCAATAACTCATGTATACATGCATAGGCTTATATTAGAGAATTAATTAATATAAACAAAAGTAGCAACAACAACAACAACAGCAGCAGCAAAAGCAAAGCCAAGCTTTCTGACTCTGACTCTGACGCAGGCTGGACGCTGGCTGGCTGCTGTTGCGCTCGGCATTGCCAGCAGCGTTCATAGCTTACGGGCATTGCCAGACGCAAATGCCGCTACACCAGCGAACGCATCAATATCAACTGCAACTAGTACAACAACAACATCAACAACATCAACAACAATAACAATAACAACAACAACAACAGTGAATTGGCTATTAACCCATAGGCTGAGCAGTGTCATAAAAATGTTGCTCTGTCGCCGCGTGGCTGCCAAGCGTCGCCGCTGTTGCGTTTGCTGCCGCCACAAACAAAGAAAATGCGTACAGCGGCAGCTGCACTAGCTGCACGAGAAAATGAGCCAAACCTCCCTCCGCCCACACGCTTTGGCACACAACTCAAGACAACGACAACGACAACAAAAACAACGATAAAGACTTCAACATTGAAAACGTGCAACGAACCAGTTTTATGAATGGATAACTATAGAAAGAAGGTAAGCGATTGAGCCCAATTCAATTTATCGCTTCTAAAGTATATATACATATGTATATATAAACAGGATCCGTCAATTTTTCAGTGTAGACCCAAACTTAATCTTCAATCCATATATATTAAAGTGTTGCGAATGTTTTGTAAGCTCAAAATGTATTTGAAAATTTAGAAAATTTACAAGTTTCAGAAAACTCAAAATATTTTCATGCACAAGGAATATGCAAATAAATTAAAGTATATTTTGAGGTGTTCTTAACCAATAAAAAGTTACCGCAATCACTAAATGAGAATGTAAGAAAAAAACAAATTAATATAAAGGCGTTTTTAAAAATAAAAAAAAAATATCTTAATCTCGAAATGAGTTCAAAAGAGGCAAATCTATTCGTGGGAAATGTTGTCGTTATCACATATGTACATTGGAAAGTATTCGAGTTGACTAATCGGAAGCTCAGTCCATTGTTTTGAAATTGCTTTAAAAATATATTTGGTTAATAGGAATACGTTACAAAAAAAAAAAAAAAAAATGTTTTCATCAAAGATGATAAATGAGGTGGGTCGCAGATCAGTTCTCTTAAAATCTGTTCGACTTGCTTTAAATAAATACCTGTGTCTTCAAAGGGGTTCCAAAAATCTCCTATAAAAAGAATTCCCTTGATTGTAGAATTCACCTAAAATATCCTTACAGAGTTATTCTAGAAATCCCACATCTTAAAAAATCCTAAAGAAACGTTAGTTCGAAATATGAAACAAAATTCGAATATTCATTTCTGGAATTAAGCTTAGTTGTTGTGTAGACTTTTCGCAAAATATGCTAAATGAAGCTAAAACAAAAAAGTTGCACTCGATTTCGATTTACCTACTTTGCTTCAACATCTTTTGACATAATCTCAAGCTGATATTCATAATATTAGAATAAATCAAAGCATCTAAACTAACTTATCGCCCAGATAATTATCAAAAAGAATGTCACTTCGGAACAGTCTAAAATTAGATTAGCTCCTGAAATTAAATGACTTTCAAAACATTTTCGAAATTCTCGCTCGAGTATTTGTAAAATTCGTTTGGGTAATCCGAATGGGACGCCCACCTGGCTGCCACAGCCTCGCCGTTGCATGATCGGATCAAGGGGCACCAGCTACAGTTCCCCCATAAAACCGCATAACAAATTTATATTAATTTTATGTTTCGTACATATGAGTTGGCTATAATTAGGGCCCAGTTGCGATCCGAATACCCCTCAATTTCTTCTTCAAAATCAACTAATGACATTCGAAAGAAAAAAAAAGAGAAGAAATTCAAATTTATGTCACATTTCAAAATCGCTTTGCCGTGTATCATTTATGTACATCATTTCTGACGCCCCCGCGCCCAAGCGAGGTTAGCTGCAAATAAAATTCAATTAAAAATTTCGCATTTCGTATTTGAACTTTTAACCTTTCCAGGGAATTGGGTCAATCTGTTGATGGGATTTTTCAATTATTTAGCCACTTATCTGAGAGTCGTCATCTCTTTGTGGCGTTTTGTTTTCTGTTTGTTGCCCCCTCTGTGGCGCCTCCGCGCTGGGTTGCATAGCTCATCACAAGCACAAACACTGCAAAATCAATTAACGTGCAACGTGGGCGCAGCACCAGCAACATCAGCGGCGCCGCCGCCAGTTGCAACCGTCGGTTGCATGAGTTGATTGATTGCTCGTGGCAGTTAGCAGCAGCAGCATCCTCTCGCTCTCTCTCTCTCTCTCTCTCTCTGCTCCATCAGCTGTCGATTGATGCGGCAGCTTGCTGCTTGCGAGCTGCATTCACTGCTTGGACACGTGCCAATCTCAAGAGACGCCTCCAAGTGCAGCTATCACCACATTCTCCTCCACATCGGCCCGTCCCCCGCCACGCTTCCTTTCACCTCGAGCCAATCTCCGCACAGTGGCCATTTATCTTTTTGTAAACAAAGCGCATAGATGATTAGATAGAGACAGCAACAACAAACAGTTGCTCGTCCTGCCTCTCCTGCCCCTCCCCTTCCACTTCTTCCACCTCGTCTCCCTGCTATGTGGGCCAAGCGCTGATTGCATTCGCCGGCTGACTCACTAATGCATTTCGCCAGACGCTCGAACTTGGCTTTCAGTTACCCTACACATTTGGGGAGCTTTGGTTTATGCGACCGATACAAATGCTGTCGAGAGTTTGTCGATCTGCATATGATTAAAGTGTAAATAATATAAATAAAATAATTAATTATTGAAAATTAATAAATATGTAAAATTTTAATTTCGTTTTATCAAGTTTTAGTTTTTTATGCTGTTTAAATCATTTTATTTTTATTTATGGCAGCAAAGAAGTAATTTAATTTCAATATTCTTTAACTTTCACTTTAAATTTATGTCAGTCTTATAAAACAAGGAACAATGTTAGTCCATTTAACAATAGTTAAAATTAAAAGGTTTCCAACAATTTTACTTCGTTTTTTTTTAATTTGTTATGTCAAGAATCCGCCAGCAATTTTGGCTATAACTTGACTGGTATATATGGATTCTTCATTATAAAAACTAATTTTAAAAATTAATTATAGAAAACCAGAAAAAATAAAACATTTCAAAATATACCTATAATACAGTATACCTCGCTCAACGCAACCTATTAAAATTTGGCCAATTGCGAAAACTGAGGTGGTTGCAAAAACCGAGGGAAATTTTTCTGTTGGCCAAGAGACCTATTTCCAAAAAGAGATTCCTTTGCTTACCATTAAAATTAAAGTAAATCGAATAGTTCTGTGTTCAAAGCAAGGATTTCATTTTACTTTATTTATTTTTTGAAAAATTGAGAAATTGTGGTCTGTACTTTTTTACAATTTATACTTATCTGAACAGCTATTTCTACAATATTAAGAAATCGGGTGTTGCAATTATCGAGGATTGCGTTGAGCGAGGCTGTACTGTATTTAAGTAGAATGAAATGAAAAATTACTGCATGTTTAGCAAAATCCATTCTAAATGGATATACAATAATTTGTTAACGAAATATCTATGAAAATTGTTATTTTCACTCTCTGACTATAGATATAGATTAATACTGATATAGATTAAAAAGTAAATTCTTATATATAAAAATATGTATATTCAGGTATTCAGGTATAATCGCATAATCTCAAGCTTCGTACATGTATTTGTATTGACTTGCTACAGCTGTTATTTAAATCAAGTCTTAAAAGAAATGCCGTAAACATGCCCAAATTGTAGCGCTCTTTCACATTTATATATAACTTTTAGCCACTTACTGTAGCGCATACGAAGTTCGTATATGTCCAATTAATTTTCTTATACCCCTTTTTTCACTATGATTATGCATAAAAGTTCACAGAATGAAGAGAAAAGCAAAGCGCGTTGGCGTTTGCCTCTTTTTGTTGTTTATTTTTGTTGGGCTGCTTCAGTTGAATTAATGATGCATGCATCCGTCATCAAAGTGCAGCGCAGACGATGACGTTGACGTTGACGTTGACGTCGACAGCGACGGCGACGGCGACGGCGCCACTTTCGCTTGAAGCCGCCTCCGCAGCGTCCGCCCACTCGCAGTTGGCCCTCGCGGTCGGCGTCGCTGCCGTGGCTGTTGCACATTTGAAAAATGTAATGCGCTGCATTTTTTTTTCCTTCACGATTTAAGTGGTCTTTTTGTAGTTGTTGTTGTTGCTGCTGCTGCTGCTGCTGCTGCTTTTCTTTATTTAAAACTCATCCGCAAGTCGACGACATCATTTGGCGCGAGTTGCCTCCACATTAATATGCATTTAAAAATAGCGGCCCGTTGTGCTGCTGCTCCATGCAACAGTTGCCGCATGTGAATGATGTGCCACATCGCGCTGCCAGAGACTTTGTTGCAGCCAGCTTTGAGTTATGGCCGAGATGCGATCCATACGAATACGCGTAATGGCGCTTTAAGCAGTTACTTATTGGAGACCAACTGCACTTTAACAGCTGTGCAGCGGCGGGGGCAAGTGTGTGTGTGTGTGTGTGTGTGCGTGAGAGGGGGGTGGGGGGCTACGTTAGCTGTAGCCGTAGGGGTAGCTGTATTTTGGCTGCCAGCCAGTCTAGTCGGGGCGTTTCACACTAACACGTTCAAAACGAAGGATGTTCTTTGACTTGTTATATACCCTATAAATAGGCTATATTTGTTGCTGCATGCAAGTGACAGCCACAAACAGTTCAATATATATATATATTTGATCGGCAGGTTGTACATAGATGTATATTGTGTGTAGAAGCTCTTTTGTTTTTACAAAATATCTTCGCCAAACTATGAAGCACTACATTTTTGTTTCTCAAGATATATCTGGATTAACAATGTTCATTATAATACTCACGTCATACACATCGAAAGACTATATCACAAAAGCTTTTCGCATTACCATCTTCACTTTTCTACAAACAGTTCTGCAAAATCGAGCTAGTTCCTATATACTAGTTCCGATAGTTTCTATTGATTCCCATTGATTCCTTTAAATTGATTCTCAATTGCAATTAATTGTTTTTATTATTAAAATAAAAATTAATTCGTTACTTTTTATCTTCGACTATTTGTTAAATCATTTTAATTTAATGATAACTTTTTATTAAAAATCAACATTTTATATCATGCAGCTGCAAGGGTATTTGTGCGTCGCCAACTCGTACATAGATTGTTCGTTGGTTGGTTGGGCTTGTTTTTATGGTTTTCGCGTTGGTGTTGTTGTCGTTGTTGCTTTTGCCAGCGTCTAGCCAATAATCTTCATGCTGGCTGGCGCTCTGATGGATGACGAGGACGACAATGAAACTGAGTCATCTCGCAACTCGCATCTCGCATCTCATATGGCCACCAATTCCATACACAGCTACTGTTTTGTTGTTTTTTAATCAGCCAAATTGTTGACACCAACCGCACACAATCAGCTAAAGAGCTCCAAGAATCCCGGACTCGAAGTTGCGGCCTGATGCTGGCCAAGCCCGAGCAACATGTTCTATAGATGTGCATACATTTATCTCATGCTCCGAGCTGGGTGCTGGGTACTCTTTTGGGGCGCCAGCTGTGGCAGGAGCTGCAACAATATTTGGTTAACGGCAAAGTTCTCTAGCGGAGCGATAGAGAAACAGAGGGGGGAGTTGGGCGGGGTAGATAAATTGTGCGGCGAGTTGCTGTTCTCAATGTTGTTCCGACACATAATCTGACAACTGACATGCATCTAAGCCCCGCAGCTTCCCCCCACTCCCCCCCATACACGCACACATCACATCTCTTCATTTTGTTGTGCTCCTCACATGACACGCATTTTTGGCCGGAAGGAAGGCAAAGTGACTGATGTTTGGTCTTTTGGCGTCCTCCCACCCGCTCGGAATGAAGCTCGCTAAACTTGGCGAATGTCATTGACACCAGAAAAAAGTAACCCACAAGATGCTTAGTAACCAAGAAACCCTGTAAAGTGCAGGGATTCGATGCAGTGAAATAATCTTCTTCCTGCCGAAAAGAACGTTGATTTCTTTTTGAAAGCTCTCTTCAAGCTTCACTTATTCTAACACTTCACTACAAAAGGATTAACCATTTATTTGATAAATAATTCAATTGCAGCATTAAAGTATTATTTTAACCAAAGATCTGTCGTGGAATAAAAAGGGCAGTTTTTAAATCTTATACAAGCTTCTTCTACAAAATGATCACATATCCTTTGAGACCTTTATATAGAGTATTAAAAGCAATACAAGTGCCGTTAGCTTTGTCATTCCTACGTGAGTCATTTGGCTTTAATCAGCAGGGCGGGCGGGGAAAGGGTGGGGGGCTGTGAATTACGTATTTTATTGCTATAAATTCCATTTGAACTATGCAATAAGGCAGCCCATTAAAACCAGAAGTCAAGAGCCAAGAGCCGAGAGCCCAGACGCATTAATGCCCGAATTCCGATAACCCATTGTGGCCGAGTGATTTACAAATTTTCCTTTTTTTTTTTTGTTTAATTTTATTGATGTTACAGTTACTCTATACTATATTATACGCTTATTATTTATTTATTTATGCGCTGCTTGGCTTATAATGTATGTATGTATGTGTGTGCGTGTGATATATGACATATATTGCAAGATGAATTACCTGCCACCCCGAAATAAAACGCGCTCACACGCACTCATACGCACACCCACACGCACACACGCACATATACACAAGCTCATGGGCAATGCTTCGTTTCGCTAAAACTTCCTTCGCTCAGCTGTCAGCGATAGTCTATGTACCCAACACGCACACACACACACACTTGCACGAATTTCCCACCTCCACGCGCGCGAAAATTTCCCTCGCACTCGCACTTGGTACTTGCTGCCTGCTGCTGCTTGGTGGCTGCTACTTGCCTGGCAGCCGGTTCAGTGTTCAGTGCTTCAGAGTTGCTCGACTCGTGCGCGTCGCTTGGCGGCGTTTAATATTTTTCTAACGGTACCAATTGTTGAATATTAAAAGGCGCTGCTCTTACTAATGTGTTGCATCATTTTCAAAGTGTTATTTGCCAGTGTTTGTTGAGTGTTAAATTTAAATTTTTTTTTTAAATATTTTTGTTGCAAGTATCAAACAGTTTTGCAGTATTTTTTAAAACCCTTAAAAAGGGGTGCCTAAAAACAACCCTCACACAGCTGCCGCAGCAGCAGCAGAGCTCGCGATCAGTGACCACCTACCCTTCTCCGCCCACCACCACAAAACCGGTTTATACTCAAAATAGTTTGGCCACGCGAATTATTATTATTATACGCAGAGTTTTTGTGCGTTAGTTGGAAAAACAACCCCCAACCCTTATTGTGCCCAGCACATTATGACAATGAACTTCTGATCTAATAAGATTCGTCATTCGCGTGTGTGTTTTTATAAGTAACTATATAAGACTCTTATTGTGAAAAAAGTGTATCAAAAGTCCTTGCAAAATGGCAATTCTTGAACTGGAGCAGGGCAGCTGCACAATATGCCCAAAATGTACGTAATACCCATTCTTAAATATATGTAACCATAATCAAAGATCTTTCTTGTGAAACCAAATGTAGGGAATTACTAATTTGATTACACTTTATGACATTACAGAAAAGATTATGTAGTTGGATATAAAAGTAAAGTTCTACTAGGTTTCATAATTATACTATTATGTCGAAAATATAACAATTATTTCTATCATACTGAACAATTACTAAATTTCCCATATATTTTTAAATTAGTTTTACTAGTTTAATATTTAACTTAATTAAAGCTGAAACTTGGGCATGTGATATCAATTGTGCTCTCAACGTTTTCTCGTATTACCCAAATAATTAGCTATATTAAAAGAAATATTAAATATCGTAAATTAAACATAGCTTGCTTTTAATTCAGTACGGCTTCTACATATTGTCCGATCTTTGGGCCAGCTATGTAAGGGTAGTGTTGGAAAGTGCCATACTATTAAAATCGAATATTTATGAGCAGCAAAGACAAAGAAGATGCAATGAAAAAAACTTGCCAAGTGCAAGCAAAAATATAGAAAATTAAATGAAAAAGAAAATACAAAACGAACAAGAGCAACAATGAGAGGGGGAAAACTGCTTTTAATTGCTTACAAGTTTTCGTCTGTCTGCTTGTATGTTTCGTATATATGTGTGTGTATGTTTGTAGTACGAGTTTTCACAACGTCGAACGCATCGTTGAGCTCCTCCAAGGCGACTTTGGATGAAGTTGTCTTTGTTATTGTTGTTGTTATGGGGGAAGGGAGTCTGTCGCTTCACGCTTAATTGGTTAGCGACATCGAAAAGGTCACGTTAATGAGTTGTGATCAAAAAGTTGGCAGCGCCTTTGCCCAATGCAATTCAAAGTTCTTTTTAATACGAAAAAATGCGTCTTTTAGTTAATTCTGTACAAATAATTTGTAATGGGTGTGTTTCCAATTAATGCGCATTATAATGATAATATTAAGAAATATTAACATAAAAGAGCAAAAGAGTTTAGCTGGGCTTGTAGAGAGACACTTATGGCTGTTCCTTGAATTCACATTGTCACATTCAGAAAGTCTTCGATTCGAAAATGTAATATTAAAATTAATTCATTTATGTTTAATATGATATCTATCCGGCATAATAGACCCAAACGCGCATACAAGGCAGTGATAATTATAATATTCAATTTATGAGGGTATTCAGTTGTTTAAGCAGCTATTGAATATTGCTTTTGCCAAGAAATATCATTATAGTTGCTTGCTTTCATGCCTGAGATACGCTAATGCATTAGTTGATTAATAGTAATTAATAATAATTAGTAATTTTTTAAAAGAATCTTGTTTCAATTCAACTAAAATCTATTCTTTGACATGTATTATCGTATTTATGGAAATCGATTTTTAAGAATTGTGGTTTTTCGTAAAAGAAAACAATTTAAAAAATCTCTGAAACGCAGATATTCGAACCATTTCATTTGAAATGAACTTCTTTGCAAATGAAATAATAATCTTCAAATTTAAAAAGATAAATAAAAGAATTAATAAGGTGACCGATTTATGCATGTGAATTCTTTGGACAGTCATTTATTATTATTTGGATTGGATTATATTATTTGGCATCAACATTAAAACACTTCAAGCTCTTTTTATGTATATAACTATATTTTCATTATATTTATATTGAAACTAGAACTTAATGTCTCATATAAATAACAAATTAACTTTAAATCTTCAGATATCTGCCATAAAAATATTTATTTAAAGAAAATACCTTTAATGCCCAAGCCTAAGTCTTTTAAAGCTGTTTTTTTTTTCAATTGCGAGAATTCTCTACACTTTTTTGTTGTAAAATAGCTGAACAGAGACATTAGCGACAGTTTCTTGCTCACCTTCTCACTCTCTCTCTCTCTGTCTCTCTCAAACTCCCTCTCCCTCTCATTTACACTTGAATGCACTTTTTGTCATTTGCCGAGGCAACATTTGCACAAAGCCCTTTTCTAAATTAAAAAAAAACAAACACAAAGTTAGGGAAAAGCGAAAAAAAGTGCAATTTGAGGCAGACGCTTTGCTTTGTGCTGCTTATGGGGTTTCCCCGCCTAATTAACAATGGGCGGGGCCAAGCGCAGCGCCCCTTTAAAGGGAAATGTGAATTGGGGAATATATGCTTTGTCGATCAGTTGAAAGTGGAAATGATTGCAGCGCGTCTTCATTTTTAATTTTAGTGAGCTGCCGCACCACTGGCACCACTCGAGCGTAAAAACATCGTTTGCACCACAGCCAAAAGCGGGCAACAAATGAGGCCTGCCGCATGCCACCCACTGTCAGAAACAGTTGGCGCAGCTGTTACAGACTTTGGGGCGTCTGGCCGAACACAAAACAACAACAAAAAAAGTGGAAAATTATTGAAAAGCGCACAAATATCGTTGGCATTTTTCCTGCCATTTTCCTGTTACTTGTCCACTTTCCATGCAGTTTTTTCTTTTTTTTTTTTTTTTGTCGCAAAATTGTCGGCATCTTTGCTTTGGTCTCTTGCCGTAGTGTGGAACGGGAACCGCCCGGCCAGACACAATGCCCCCCGCTGCAGTGGTTGGGCATATTGTTTGCCTTTTGACGTTCAACAATGCTGCCATAGATACTTGAGCTGGGCACACTTAAGACATCGTATTCTTAAGATACTTTCGAGTTGTTAAATCTGAAATGCCCGCCAAATTCCCAGTCGATGCACGCTGAAAACCCATTTGCCATCCAAGTTCTGAGCATTAGAAAATGCACCAAACAGGTCACACTTTAAAGTTCCAAATTCCCAGTTCCACGAAATCCTAAATGGCGGCTATTGGGTTGGGCATGCTCAAAACTTTTATCAGCAGCGAAACTTTTGTTTAAGTTTATTGTCTGGCAAAAGGAGCTGCAAAGTTTTTTCTACACGAGCCCCCACGTCCCTTTCCGGCTTTGTATCTCGCTGAAAACTGATTAAGTTAAGCAAGCTGAGGGGTGGGCGTGCTTGTAGGCGTGACAGCCGTCGGCCACAGCTTGCACAGGACTCCGCTCTCGATTTTAGTTGCGACCTAATCGTAATATTAATTAAAACAAAAATTTAAATTGATAAAAATCAAAATCATTTAACAATCGAGAATTCTTATTATCATTATCATTATCATTATCATTATCATTATCATTATCATTATCATTATCATTATCATTATCATTATCATTATCATTATCATTATCATTATCATTATCATTATCATTATCATTATCATTATCATTATCATTATCGTTATCATTATCATTATCAGTATCATTATCATTATCATTATCATTATCATTATCATTATCATTATCATTATCATTATCATTATCATTATCATTATCATTATCATTATCATTATCATTATCATTATCATTATCATTATCATTATCATTATCATTATCATTATCATTATCATTATCATTATCATTATCATTATCATTATCATTATCATTATCATTATCATTATCATTATCATTATCATTATCATTATCATTATCATTATCATTATCATTATCATTAGCATTAGCATTAGCATTAGCATTAGCATTAGCATTAGCATTATCAATCAATAGCATTAGTATTGTTATTATCATTATTATATTACTATTATTATTATTTATTTAATATTTATTTCATTATCATAACAATCCAAAGTGTGGTATACACTTAAATATTTTTATTGTGAACGCGCTTTTAAGGCGTAATTCAATATTAAATGCTCCACAAATTATGCAACACTTTCCTTAAAAAATGACACACGTCAACAGTAGCGTCGCGGCAGGCGCAACACTTGACTGACGAGTGCCACTTGTGACGGAATGGAAGGAAAAAAGCATGTAGCATTTAGCATGTAGGATGTAGCATACAGCACCATCAGCTACCACAATTACACACAACGTGGCAATGTCCGCGAGATTTTTAATTGTTGCAAGCAGGAGACGGGCAGACGACGATGAAAGACAGCGACGGTTCGAGTGTGGGAGCGGTCGTAGGAGATGCGAGTGGTTGCAAAAAAGAGCTGCGGAGGCAGCAACAGCCACGTCGCATACAATTTGCAACAAGCACATTTTCAATTTCAAAGCTGCCAAAACATGCTGCAAATATTGACATTGACTCTAATGGAAAATGGAAAAATCATCAGGCAGACAGCGGTGACAGCGACGACAACAGTGCCACAAGAAGTTGCAACAGCAGCAGCAACAGCACGCAAATGACTAGCTGCGACATTATGTTGCACAGATCATCTCTATACTTGTATTAAATTAAAATTTCTATGGCAATGCAACACAACATTTAAAGCCACAACGGAAGCTGCAGGCAGCTAAGTGGCAGCAGCAACGGCAGCGACTGTGGCAGCTACTACCCCAGACTAAACGTCGACGCGTCGCGTGCCAGCGCTGGTTTGGGGCAGAGAGAAAGAGAGATGCCGCAGCTGAATGCTGTTTGGCGCTGAAGGGAGGGCGCAGTTTGGGGAGCCAACAATATTTTATGGAGTGTTGCCTAGAGTGGCTGCTCCTGCTGCTGCTTCAGTTGCTGCCGCTTTGTTGACTATAAATAACAATGGAATCATGACTCGAAATTAAACGTCGAAAATGTGGCATGACAACAGGGCGCGGGCAATGGCAGTGGCAGAGTGAAGTGTGTAAAGCCATGAAGCGTATAAAGAATATAGAGGGTGTGCGGCGGCTATTTGCTCAAGAAGTCAAAGCAACACAAGAAACTCAAATAAAACGAGGGGGCGTCAGGCAGGCAGGCGCATATGTAAGATGCCCCAAAGATGATGTGCAGCAAAGTGGATGCCAAGTCTCAAGAGAGCGCTCGGAGGGAGCAGGGCAACGAAAGCCGAGAGAAAGGCGACGTTTAACAGAATGCTACATGTTGCGGCACATTTGTGTAATGTGTATTAACAAATTGCCAAGCGGCGCCAGCAATTTGTACAAACAGAAAAATGACACAGCTCCAACACCCGACCCCATCCACTCCCATCCACATCCACATTGTAGGGTGAGTCTAATGCGGCTTATGCGAAGAAAAGTCCACAAAACAGCTGCCTAGATAAACAAACAAGCTAGGATTTGCAGCTAAGAGCTGTCAAACAGAGTCAATTAATTGACAGTTGGTTGTCAAAGTTGGCTAAGTGTGGAGTTTATAGAGACAAAGAGAGAAAGAGAACCATCGAAGTTTATATAAGATCTTAGTAAAAATACAATAAATGACAAGGGGCAGCAAGTCTCATGATAAAGACTTGATAGTTAGACTATATACTCGGCTACCCCACCGGGGCGTGGCAAATCGAAATATCTGTACCCTGTACCTTCTCAGGTTTTTTGGCCACGCTCACACCAGTCCAGCTTAAGAACCAGATCGATCAAAGTTGTATTGAAGAGCTTTGAGTTAAAATATTTAAACAACGCCACAGCTAATTAGCTTGGCGGGTAGCATGTTTAAATAACACTTTTAGTTAGTTAGTTAGATTTAACTACGTGTTCTCAACTCTGTGTATTTTCAACTAAATTTTAAATATTTAATTTTTAATAATGTACTTATTATTTTGAGCTCGAGTGTATGTAATTGCAGTAGATTGCAGGCGTTGCGCAGCGCCATCTAGCGGCCACATTAGCGCTCATTACAAATTAATTAATCATCTGCTTTGACAGCAACTTAAACTGTGGATAATACCGCCCCCACCCCGCACATATCGCGCACATAGCAACTGACTCACCGCAAATGGCCAGACTAGACCGCTCCATACCCAGGCCCCCAACCCGGCTGCGCCCCGCTCCCCTAGCTTTCAGCTTACATACATTTTCCATAACAAGTCACTTGCCGGGCACCCATTGAAGCGCCCAAACATAATGGTTCGTTGTCGTTAGTCATCTGCCGCAGCGACGCCCCTCCCTAAACTCCACCCTCCCCCCCCCCCTTTTCCCTTTGCCCTTATCTAGCACTCGCCCTTTCTGAGCGTTCAACCCTTCAGGCGGTCGCAACCTACGCCACTTAATTGCGTCTGTTCATTTAGTAATAAAAACAGGATTCAAGCTTGGCAAGAGCACGAGCCAGCAAAATGGAGCTGGCACAAAAATCGGAATGCTGTGGAGCACGAGGGGTATTGGCGGGGAGACGGTCTATTTAATGGCTCACTCACTCAATCGGTGACTGACTGAATGAGCGCATTGAATAGTTTTTCCTCACAATTTTCCCATTTTTCATTTGCCCTTTCGAGTAGTTTATGTCTCTTTGAATAGAAATGATTATTTCCATCCTTGAAATGCCAAACGTGCCCCAACCCCCACAAAACGCATTAAAAATTCAAATCCAAATTTGGATTCAAATGCTTTGGGAGCAGGCGCCCATAACTAGAGATGAGTATATATTCATTCCCTAACTTATTCATCTTCCGTTCAGCTAACAAATTCGGTTTTTTATTGTGCGCACGAGCATAAGAATTTATGCCCTTTTCAAAAATACTTCAAGAAGAAACGGGTATTATGATTATTAATATATTTGGGATCTTAGCACTGCAAGTTTAGTCGACCTAGTCGTACGCAGATAGAAGCTTACGTTTTTGTATCGAATTACACATCTGTGTACCACATCTTGATCTTAAAGATTAAAGATTTTTTAAAAATATATTGTTGTTTATTATACTCAGAATAAGTATATATATATTACTAGCAATAATTAAGTATAGATTCTGCACAAATCTTATAATATTGAACTTATATGGCAAAAATTATATAATAATAACAAGTATTTTGTACGAAGGCATATAAGTATTATATATATGTGTGTGTGTGTGTGTGGACGTGTGTATGTAGTGTATGCATGCATGTATGTTTGCATTTATGAATATTTGTATGCATGCATGTTTGTTTTCTAATGCCAAACGCAGACCAAGCTTATCTGTCGCTGTGCTGCAAATTTGAATAAAACGAATTTCTACCAAGTGCTCTTCTCCTCGATTCTCAAGAATTCAAGTAGGCTCTGCACTTGTTCATGCTTAGTTAGCAGTGTTGTTGTTTTTTTTTTTTTGTGTGTTTTTTTATTGTGTATGTGTATGTATGTATGTATGTACATATATACATACATATGTATGTAAGTATATGTATGTATGTAAGTATATGTATGTATGTATGTATGTATGTATGTATGTATGTATCTATGTATGTATGTATGTATGTATGTATGTATGTATGTATGTATGTATGTATGTATGTATGTATGTATGTATGTATGTATGTATGTATGTATAAGTATTATACATGTATGTATGTATGTATGTATGTATGTATGTATGTATGTATGTATGTACATTCATGTATTTGAGGCCGATAGGCTGGTAAACAAAGAAGTTTCATACAAACGTTTTTCGGGATTTTTACACACAAGCGATTGGAATTTCCCCCGTCTTAATGTGCAGCTTCATCACATAAGATAACTACTGCGACAATTTCAACTTCCTAGCTCAATCAGTCAGTCAGGACAAACAGTTTTATATACAGAGATAAATATGTATATTTTTTCAACATCTTCTTAAAACATTTCAGTCGATAAATAAGTATTCAACGAGGTTTCTGTTTATATCTAGGTATATAAGATGTATAGCATATGCTGCCAAATTATAAAAACTTTTAGATAGCTTTTTATAGCGGTGAAAGGCTTAAAGATGTTATTTAAAGAGGAATTTTTCATTGTGTGGGGTACACTGCACAAAGTATGTATTATAACAGCTTTTAGTTACGTACAGGGCATCTCCAAGTCGTACACTCTCGAGTAGAGCGCTATAATTTGATTCATTTATTTTTTCTTGCCATGTCTTCTTTTCCATAATCCGTTTGTGCGTTGAGGCAAATTATTGTGTAGGACTTTGGGATTTGCAGTTAATACAAGCAGCAGCAGGCGACGGCAGACGAGATTTATGTTAAGTGGGCAGACATTGGAACTAGTCGGGCATCTGGCGGCACTTACTATTCCCTGCTCCTTGCTTATTCCCTACTCTTAGCACCCAGCCACTCCCCCCTTTTGGCTGGTAGCTAGCAATAAAAATGTCGTTGCGCAATAAAAATCGAATTGTATCCCATTCTTATATTTTATTTTTTTGTTGCGCCCGACAGTTGCAGCTGCGCTCAGCCGTAAAGCGTAAGCCCAGTATTTCCCCCCGAGTCAACCCCTTCGATCTGGAACAAGATGCTAGACAAAACACTTTAACTTAACTGAGCAAGCAGTTTGCTTTCTCTGGAGCAGAACTTGGTATAGACTGCGTTTATGAGACCCACCAGCTGCACAGGACTTGAGACTCCTTTACAAACACACCTACCCCACCCCCTTGCTACGCCCTCCCACTCATACACACACACACACACATACCGGCAGCCAAATCTAATCAATGGCGCAAATTGCCGGATTTGGTTGAACTGACAGAGCGCAGATTTATTTTCATATCCAACATTTACTGCCACAAGCGACACGACTCAGATACTCCCGAGCAGACTCAGATAAAGTCAGCTAAGCCCCGGTATACCGCCTGCCCGCCTACACCCGTCCACTTCTCTTATCGTCAAGCTTCTATTGCTATTTGTTCCCTAGTCGCACGCCTAAATGCATCCAACGCCGAAAAGCAAATGCAAAACTTCTTGAACTTTTGCCTCGCATATGGTTATCATTCGAGAACTTTTATTTAAACAGCTTTCAGATAGCCCGTTTGCTGGATGGTCTGGTTGTGTCGCTATGGCTAAGAGAAACTTAACTTTTTTTATTTTTTTGTTTATTTCTCGTTTATTTTAAACGCCACCAAATTTTATGGCTGAAGTTTTAGAACAGAAACTTGAAACCGAAACTACTTGGGCGCAGTTAATACGTTGATTCGCTGTTCGGCTTTGCTGCTGCCTGAGTACACTATCCTACAAAACTTGCATAGTTGGCAAAGTGTCGGTATAAATGCTTTGACTTTTACCAACTCAAAGAAGAAGCCATTAAGTTGCTTGAACTAAAACTTCTTTTAAAATGATTACACACAGATTTGTTATTGAATGGGAATCTCCCTTAAAGTTTCATTTCCAGGCAGCTTTATCAAAAAGTAGCTCGCTTAGATTGGTTCCTCCTTATAGTCCGATTGTCGACCGGAATATAATCTATACTCTTACATTTGCTTGCTCCTAATTAAGGTATTTCCAGTACCAAGCTTGAACCCGCTCTATTAAATGTTTTTATATGAATGTATGTATGTATGTGGTAATTTTTGCATATATGTACAAATGTATGTGTGTGTGTATGTGCATATAAATGTATGATTGTATGTATGTATGTATGTGTGCATGTGTGTATGTCTGTATGTAATCCTATGCCAAACTGAGACCATTTTACTTGCCGCTGCAATTTAAATTAAACGTATGAAATGTTGCCCTTCTACTCGATTCTCATAATTTCAAGTAAGCCTTACAGGTTTTCACGCTTTAGTTATAAGTGACAAGTGTGAAGTGATTAGTTTTTGGCAATCAAATAGGATTTGTATATGTCTGTGTGTGTAAAGGTATGTTTATAAGTCTGTATATATGTATGTATGTTTGTATGTATGTATGTATGTGTATTTATCCATTGGTTATTGTATATATGTATGTATTGGCTAAACCGCTGTTGATTCTAGGGCTCGCAACTGCCAAAATGTTTTTTTTTTGTGACTTTATGTATGTAGGTGCTTGTTTGTGTGTGTCAGGTGAGGAGAAGCATACACTTTGGCATTTTATATGCGACGCGTCCAATAACCTGAGTTTCCGTTTGTTATTTTTGGCAGTCTATTTATTTTAAACATTCACCAGCTGAGCTTCAGGGGGCGTTAGACGTTGCTTGAGGTTGCAAGTGGGCGATTGAGCGAGAGTTCAAATCGGGTTCCTCGACCTGCAAACACATCCCGAACACTGAACATTGGGCAATTGACCCATTTGCGTAGTGCCACAAACCAAAGTGGCAACTAATAATGCAATAGGTGACAAGAGGCAGTTGCCGCTTGCCACTTGCCACTTGATCACGAGTGGCATTCAGCATGCTTCCGGGTTTGCTTTGGTTGTCAGTTGCCGTTGCAGTTTGTAGTGATCAGCCTCGAGGGCAACCTGATAAGTTGGCGTGTCAAATGAAGTTATTTCCTCCATGTCCTGCGTTTCCGTTGTCTCTGTTTCTCGTCGCCCCCTCCCCCCTTTTTCTCTTCTCTCCCCTCTCTTTATTTTTTTATTCTCAGCCATCGTCTTCTACCATTACTTGCAAACTGTTGTGTGCCCATAAAAAAGAAAATATGTACTTGGAATCCGCCCTATCGTCCCTGCCCCAGTACTTGCCCCCAGGCATTGCTCGCATGCCTTGCTCATCTACAGGACAGCCAAGTGTTAAATGCATGCCATAGTCTGCCCCAAATGGTTGCGTTTAATTACACAAGTTTTTGCGCCACTGCGCCTCATAATTTTACCACGCGCTTGACAGTCCTTTGGCCCTTTGGGTCTGGAGTCCTGTGCACCGGCTAGACTAGCTCCTTTTGTGAGCAACAAGCACATCCGATTATAAAAAATAGCTTGTTGTAGTTGGACTCTCGCTACTTTACCTAACAACATGTCTGCATCAACTAGTTCCAACAAGTATTTAATTCGGTTCTGTCTTTGACTCCTCTGTCTTAATTTGAACAGTGTATGAGGAATTGAACCTTTGCATTGAGCCAATCCTCGTTCAAAGTTTTGCTAGGAATTTCCATTACCTAGCTCCATCTAAAAATATCTTCCGTTTTTCACATTACCTAGATATCTGTCTGAGGCTCTGAAGATAAATTTTAGACTATTTACAACAAAATATTTGAACCTTTAACTAGCCTTCTACTGATTTTTAGCTTAACATCTCACCGTCCGACTTACCTGAACCTTCTTCGAGGACGAATCGTAACTGAATCCCCTCCTCACATAGGAACCACATACAGAGCAATCCCAGAAGAAGTTAACTTTTTCCATTAACTATTAACTTGATCTCCACCTCAGCTGAACTAACTGCTGGAAACTTGCTAACTTCTGGCCAAGTTCTTACCACTTGCCCGCTGCTCAGCAAATCCTGCAAAACAGGGGTCATATGTAACCATTAGTCCTGGCAAAGGAAAGTCGCATTTTACGGCCGCAGCTTAGCGCAAATTTAATTGAATTTACAAAGTCTTTTTTTTTGTTGCACTGTCTGAGAAACTTTTTCGCTTTAATGGGTATTGGGGCAGGCTAAGGGGATTTCCCAAGTGGGCGGGTTGGCGGGCTTACCTGACAAAGCTTTTTCTAACACTTTTTTCCACTTTGTATGCTTGCAGGTGCGTGCTATGGAGCAGCGGCTCAGTGAATGGCCAAAGCCACCAGCACAACAACAACAACAACAACAACAACATTCTCAGCAGGGCACAGCGACCAGCTCGCCCGTACACCAACAACAACAGCAGGCAATCGCCGCTGCAGCTTTGGCAGCTGCCTGTCAGCAGAGCGTCTTGGCCAGCAGCACAGGCGGGCCAGGGGGCTTAGGCGTGGGAGTCTGTCTGCCCAGCAACGAGGCGGAGAAAACAATTAACTCATTGGAGTTTCAAGTAGAGGAGCAGAGGCAGCTGCGCCTGCATGACGCACGTCAGATCGAGGCAAAGGCCGCCAAGATCAAGGAGTGGGTGAACAATAAGCTGCGAGATCTCGAGGAGCAGAATCAATTGTTGCGTGAACAGAATATCAAGTGTAATCAGCAGCTCGAGTTGCTCAAGAATCACATTGCCAACCAATCGCAGCGGCACAGCATTGTGGGACCTGTGCGGAATAGCCTGAGCTTGGATGTGCAGGACTTTGCCAGTACGCCGGAGACGCGACGACGCAGTGAGAGCCTCGATCCGCAGGAGATCATTAGCCGACCATTGACCAGCTCCTATCCCCATCATCAGCATCGACGCAATCTATCCATGGAGCCGCAGGAGCTGGAGCGCAATCTGGTAGCGGCCGTCGATGGCCTTACCCTGGCGCCGCTCTCCAGTATCTCTAGCAAGGCAGCGCAGTCCGCTGCTGTGGCGAGCACCCGGCCAGATAGCTCCGATACGGACACGGCGCACGACTATGCGGAAATCTATACGCCCTCATGCGAGAAGCTGCCCGCCTGGATGAAGAACAATCCGGCGCTAATGGCCAGCGGCGGCAATTCGAGCACAACAACGACCACAACCAGCGAACTGGGCGTGCCAAGGCCGCCGACGCCACCGCTGCATCGCTTTCCCAGCTGGGAAGCGAAGATCTATCAGGTGGCCAACGATGGACTTGCCGGCACCGGCACTGGCACCGGTACCAGCACCGCGGAGAGCACCGCCAGCAATGAGCCAACCCCGGATGTGCAGCAGGAGCACAGCCTGACCCTATCGAATGGACGAACCAGGCATGGCCATGATGCGAATGGCACGCTGGGCAGCAGCGGCACACCGGGCACGCCCCAGCCGCCGACGCGACAGCAACAAACCGCCAGCGGCGGCTTCTGTGATATATCCGTGCCCGTTTATGCCACGGTCAAGGGGCGTGCCTCTCAAATACGCTCGATGCCCTTCACGGGCGACTCCAGTGATGATTCCAGCGATGGCGAGGATCATGCCGTTATGCTTACACACAATTCGCACAACTCATCCAGCACGGACAACACGGAGACCTCCACATCTGGCAGCGCCTCGAGCCCCTCAAAGAGCCTAAAGACCTCCTCGAGCCTCAGCCCAGCCAAACGCAGCGGCTCCGAGAGCCCCAAAAATGCCAAGGCCCGTGGTATGTACACACCCTCAAAACCCCCTCTCTCCTAGCACGCGCATCCGCCCAGTAAACCAGTAAAGCGTAGTGGTAGCGGTAACTCAACATAAGAAACCACAACAATAACAGCACTAACCCCAAACCACCAGAGCAACAACCCTCCAGCTTGAACACTAACAATCATCAAACAACTATCCTATCTGAAATTATCCTGGCTTGTTAGTCCCGTACAGTTGCCCAAGCTTCAATCGGCTTTGGTTCTCTCTGTCCTGCATTTAATTACATCAGTTCACAGTTTTCACAGAAGACTCATATTCCCGAGTACATCCTTTGTCAACCTTCCTTATTTCCCCAATGCATTATATTTGTTATTTCCTTCATGTTAAGAGGACAATGGTCATGTGTTCCGTTTACTTATTTCCAGAATCTCCCAGCTCTATTATTAACAGACTAAGCCAGCTGCCCTTTCCTTGTCCCCAACCCGAAGCTAAAACCACTTGAGAATTCTAAGCAACGAAAAGTGTTAAAGCTTTCTTCATTTTAAGAGGTCAATGGTTAGGTTTTCTGCATAGCTATGTCAAGAAGCTCCCAGTATATTATTAACAGACTTTGCCATCCATGCCTTGTCCTTAGCCCAACTATAACCACTTGAGAATTGTAGGCAACAAAAAATTCTAAAGCTTTCTTAAAAAGAGCTCAATGGTCAGATTGTATGTATAGCTATTAAAAGAACCTCCTGGTTATATCATCACCAGCCATAACCACTTGAGAATTATAAACAACGAAACGGAGACAAAGCTCGGCGTTTATACCTTGCCGTTGTTGGTCGTTATGGCCAACTTTCATTTAAAATTTCATTTTAATATTAAACAAGAACAGAAAACATTTTGTCATTGTTTAATTTATTTGTTTGATCTTGTATTTAACTCTTCTATTTTCTGTCACAGTAACATGTACTTAAAAGCCTAAAGTATTAAAGCTAGATTGCATATTTGTTTCCTTAACATTTGAAGCATTTTATTTTAATTGTTAGTGTATTCAATTCATTTACATATATACTTAAGTATTGTCTGTGTTCGACTAATTCGTATACCCTTGACATTTCTCGAGCATTATAACAAAGTTGAGTGAATATTCTTTGCTTCTTATATCCGATATCTTTTCTTACATTTTGTGTCCTTATTATATCTTATTGTATTTTTCCAACTTGAGTTCAAACAATCTTATATTGTTTTCTTGTATTCTATAGTCTTTCCCGATCTCTATCTACAACATATGTAGACAATTCTTGTATTATTTCCTAATTGCTTTGCATTTGGCTTTTACTTTTGTTCTTCTAACCTAGCTCCTTACAGCCCTGTAGCATATTTGATTTTAGGTCTGAAAGAATCCCAAACTTTAAATACTCTATTACAACGTATTTTCAATGGATTTTCTAACAACTATTTGAACTGGTTGCATCTCCTACCTGCGCCTCGCCCTTTATCTCGATATATGTGACCACTATTAACCTCCGTCATTTCCCATTCACCCGCCATTAACCACACACGCACACGCACACACACACACGCGCACACACGCACACACGCACACCTCCACATAACAGTCCACACGCGCATCCCCACACAGCAACAACAACATCAAGCACACCATTATCAGCATCATCAGACGCTGCCACACCCACAGGCGCCGGCGCTGGCGCCCGTCAAGAGTGTACAGAGCACTCTGCCACGCCTATATACGCCCACTACCACTGGCGCGCAGCTTACGCAACTGCGCGTGAGCCCCCACATGCGTGGCACAGTAATTTCAGATCTTTCCTTTGAATCAGGCCTCTCCGATGACTACGCCCTGCCCCCCGATGCCGTCTCGGAATCGACATGCATGGACGCCTCGATGCCGTCGCTATTGATGCGCCAATCCTACGTGGACTCGCCCAGCAAGAAGCTCGAATCTCTGGAGAAGGTGAGCATTACGATTTTATTATCTACGATTTTATCTAACTCCTACTAACTCCCTCTCTTAGATGGGTCACCTGGCCAAGCTGGGCGGCAAGCTGAAGACCTGGCGCAAACGCTGGTTCGTCCTGAAGAACGGCACGCTCAACTACTGGAAGAGTCAGCACGACGTGCAGCGCAAGCCGCAGGGCCAAATACAGCTGGACGAGGCCTGTCGCATTAGCCGGGCGGAAGGCGCCTCCACCTTTGAGATCGATACGGGCAAGAAGGTCTATTACCTGACCGCCGACTCGCATGCCACCATGGACGACTGGATACGCGTCCTGCAGAATGTGCAGCGTCGCAATGCGACCAAACTGCTGCTCAGCCGGGATGACCAGAAGCCGACTGTCCAGGGCTGGGTGACCAAGGTGAAGAACGGACATGCCAAGAAGTGCTGGTGCGTCCTACTGGGCAAGATGTTCCTCTACTTCAAGGCGCCCGCAGAGACGGTAAGTGCAATGCCAAGCCACAAGCCTTAGGCCCCAACTGATGTCACAAATCGCGTTTATATCCTACAGAATCCGCTGGGTCAGATCAATATGCGCGATGCGCGCGTCGAAGAAGTTGAGCATGTTTCTGATTCCGACTCGGAGGAGCGCGAGGATGCAGCACAGGATCAGGCGCGTCTCACTGTCGCCATCTACCCGGCGCATCAGGGTCCCACGTATCTGATTCTATCCGGCAAGCCGGAGCGCGACAATTGGCTATACCATCTGACCGTCGTCTCGGGCGGCGGACCCAGTGCGGGTACACAGTACGAGCAGCTGGTCCAAAAGCTCATGGAAACCGATGGAGATCCAAGTAAGTGCAGCATAATAGCCCCTTGAATGTGGACGCATCTTCACAATGTCAACTTCCACTCTGCTATAGACTGTGTGCTCTGGCGCCATCCCATACTGCTGCACACCAAAGATACGATCACAGCTCCTCTCTCCTCCATGCACACGGAGACCATGCAACCGGAGGCCATAAAGCTATTCAAGGTAAGCTCACAGAGGGACTTCAAGATTTGATTCTTCAATTTACATATGCATACATATGCATCTCCTCTGCCCTCCACAGAGCATTCAGCTGTTCATGTCGGTGGCCGTCAATCAGCCCGGCATCGATTATCATGTGGTGCTCGCCCAGAACGCCCTGCAGCATTGCCTGGACATGCCGGAGCTACAGACCGAAATGATCTGCATTCTGATCAAGCAAACCTCCCGACATATGGGCCAGAAACTTAGTGTCGGTGTCCAGGTAAACAAGAAACTGGGCAAGCAAACGCGCGTAAGTTTTTCAGTTGCAAAGCTTCTTATCCCTCAAAAAGCTCTTTTAGTTGTGACCCCCCTTTTCCCCCGTTTGCTGTTAATATTCTCATTTACTTTATGATTTCCATATGGTTCCCCAGACTAATCCAGTAACTAACCAGTTGGGTACATGTCTTGCACTTGGCTCTACGAATCCCAATCAGAAAAGTGGCAACATTAAAAAGCTCCATAAAAGCTTTCAATTCGTCAATAGGCGAAACTTTTTTCAAAAACTTGAACGCCACTTCGACTCTAACTCATATTTACACCAAAGCTTTTTTTCACAAAAAAGCTCGCCATAGCCTTTAAAGCTTATCGCCTGATGCAGCTTTATTTTGCAGACATTACCCTACCCTAAAAAGTCAATGCAACTAGGTATCGTATGTCAAGTACTACCCAAGTTTTGTATTCTACTGCTTTATTTTGATTACCCAAAAATTCATCGCTTCAGTACAACGATCAGCGACATTTGGCCAGCTTTTAAAAAGCTTTGCTTACATTTAAAAAGCTTACGAACGCTTTATAATTAATGATAAATACTTATTATAATCATAAGTTAAACATACATACATACCTATAAGACATGCCTACTATTATATCACACTCAAGCATTGTTTTGTTCATCTGTTTTTTCTGCATGTTCTCGTTAATCTTAACAAATTGCTCGATTTTTTTCGTCTCTTTTTTTTTTTGTGTGTGCGTGTGTGTGTGTGTGTGCATTGTTTTTATTTGTATTTCAAGTAGTGAACAGACAATAAATTTCCCCCATAACTGTCATACTTTATCTATTACTCAAATATTAGTATGTGTACACATATCCACATACATGATCTCTCAAGTACATATTTAGCTTTCAAGACCAAAACAAGCAGCAAAAAAAAAAATGGAAAAAAAACGATAAAAATTATTTCCATGTGTATAGTTTTTATCTAATTATTTTTGATTCGTTATCAGTATGTGTTAAGTATTTGCTGTAAATTTCTTACATACTCTACAAAATCTACATACTATACCAACCTACTAGGTACATACATACATACATTCAACACACCTCACTCTAAACAAACCCTACATACAAGCCATACCCTACCCAACCGCTCAACCCACATACATGTACATACATGAAAAGAAAACAACCCAAATCACTTACACAACAGTAACTCGAGTTGAAAGTATATACTTTTATGCTCAGTGTATACGCATACTACTCGAATACTCTCTCTACCACACGCACTCACTATCTGTCTCTCTCACGCACTCTGTCTCTTTCTATCTCTCTCTCTCTTTTGTGCTACGTTTATACGCAGCTCACTTAACGTGATAAGAACTTTGCCTAGAAAGTACAGCTCATCCAATTAGTTATCGATTTAACATTGATTTGCGATAAGTTCTCAATCACGTTTAAGGTGGCCACGCATAAATCGTGCATTGTATTCATAATTGTCTCCCACTTTATCGATCTTTAGCCTTTTTCTAACTCGTTTATGGTTTGTCCCTTTCTGTTGTTCAATTTGCGCCTAGTTTGCTGCTATCATTATTTTTCAATGGCTTTGAATGTTAAAGTTTATTCATTTCCTTTGCAAGTTGCTTGTTAAAAAAAAAAAAAAAAAAAAGAGAGAACTACCTTTGTATAGCGTGTCATTCATATACATTAAGGATACTCTGTAAAAAAAAGTACAAAATCACAACAAAAAAAAACAACACATGAAAAAAAAAAACAAACTCAACTCTGTGTTCAGCTAAACAGCAAAAAATTGATCAGCAAATGTTTTTTGGCTTTTCTTCTATTCTTCTATTCTGTTTCTTTTTCGTTTTGAAACGTTTTTCGTTTCGTTTGTATGTGTATCGAACCAAATCCAATACCGATAACCGATAACCGTAAACCGTAAATACCAACCGTTTTCCAACACTGTACGTTAACCATTTGACGACAACGACGACAACGCTCACGAAATTTACAGCAACTACTATTGTGCGCCACCCAAAGCCTGTTCACCTGTGATACCCAACAGGCAGGCCAAGCTCAAGCCAACGGCAGTTCGCCCACATCAATACAGGTATGAGGGGAAATTTGTCTTGTCATTCGATAATCGATATACGATAAATCATATTCGATATACGATACACGATTTCTTTATTATCGTGTGTCCCAAGTTGTACGATTGCTTTCAGTTATAGTAGTCAATTGTAGAGTTGCCAAATCCATAACTCAAGGTGCTCTCATCTTCAGCTGACTCTCTCACTCTCTCTCGCTGTCTATCTGTGTTGTTCTTGAACAGGCGCCCGTTTCTACGCCCATCATCGACTGCAAGTCAAATCCGCCCGCGTACAGCTTTGTTCAGGGCTGGCAACTACTCGCTCTGGCCGTCTCATTGTTTGTGCCCAAATCCAGTCGCCTGCTCTGGTATCTAAAGTTGCATTTGTCCCGCAATGCGGACACCAAAACGGAGACGGGCAAATATGCCGCCTACTGTGAGCGGGCACTGGAGCGCACCCTAAAGAACGGGGGACGCGAGACGAAGCCGTCCCGCATGGAGGTCCTTTCTATACTGCTGAAGAATCCATATCATCACTCCCTGCCGCATGCCATACCCGTACATATGATGAACACCACGTATCAGGTAAGCAGCAAACGTGAACTGGTTCACCAAATCTAACTTAGTAGTTCTTATTGTTTAGTTTGGTTTTCTCAATAAGTTTAAGATAGGATCACCTGCGGATTACTTTTCGGGAGCTCGTTTTTTTTTGGGACAGAAACTATTTTTGTAAACTATTTCACGGTGATCTCATATTTATTCATTAACTGCGTATGTAGTTTCTTTTTAGCCGCCGCTTAGTTCTCTGAAATAATTCACAAACTAAATGGCTTGTTTATAAGCTTATAACTTATAAATTTACTACCCAACCTGTGAATGCTTTGAACAGCGTCTAATTATTTGTTGAGCTGGTTCACAAGCACAAAAGTGAAAAGTGAACCATGAACTGTTTTGCTTTAATTAATTATATAGCCTTCTAGTTCTTTAGTTTGTGAACTGTTCATTAGGGATTATAAAACAGATTTAGAGGGAATTTCGTATTTATTTTTACGTTCAGTGAACTAGTTTAATTCTTATTTGTTGAGCTGGTTCACAAGCACAAAAGGTCACTAGTTCTCTAGGCGCAGTTTCCATTCGTGAACTGTTTTACTTGTTAATTAAATAGCCTTCTAGTTCTTTAGTTTGTGAACTGTTCATTAGGGATTATAAAACAGATTTAGAGAGAATTTCGTATTGATTTGTACGTTCAGTGAACTAGTTCAACTCTAATTTGAATATCAACGCTTTGTAGGTGGTTTCCTTCGACGGCTCCACCACCATTGAGGAGTTCCAAACAACACTGGCCCAGGAACTGGGCACCCGTGATGCCAACAACGGATTTTGCCTATTTAGCGATGATCCCATTGAAAAGGATCTGGAACACTATCTGGAGCCACTGGCCAAACTGTGCGATGTGATCAGCAAGTGGGAGACGGCGCTGCGCGAGAAGGGCTCCGGCAAGTTCGAGAATTCGCGGGTCATTCAGCTGAGCTACAAGAACAGACTCTACTGGAAGCACACCATCAAGTGCGAGACGGACAAGGAGCGACTGCTGCTGTGCTACCAGACCAATGCCCAGATTGTGCAGGGCCGATTTCCGCTCTCACGCGAGCTGGCCCTGGAGCTGGCCTCGCTGATGTCGCAGATCGACATGGGCGACTACACGCACGAGAAGTCACGCGATGTCGGGCTCAAGGCGCTGGACAAGTTCTATCCGTATCGGTATCGGGATGCCCTTGGCGCCGAGCAGCTAAAGGATGTACAGGAACTGCTCATATCCAAGTGGACGCTGCTCAAGGGACGCTCCACGCTCGACTGCGTGCGCATCTATCTGACCTGCTGCCGCAAGTGGCCCTACTTCGGCGCCTGCCTATTCCAGGCCAAGCCGCGCCAGTGCGAGCCGCATGCAGCCGCCGGCACGCCCGTCGCCTGGCTGGCCGTTGCCGAGGATGCACTCAATGTGCTCGAGCTGTCCACGATGGCACCTGTGGCGCGTTATCCGTACAGCACCGTGATGACCTTCGGCGGCTGCCAGGATGACTTCATGCTCGTCGTGTCGCACGATGACGGCACCCTTGTGGGCGGCTGCGAGCAGAAGCTGCTCTTTGCCATGAGCAAACCGAAGATATTGGAGATCACGCTGCTCATTGCGGACTACATGAATGCGCTGGGACACACGGTGCCCGGCACACCGCAGATGAATTCGCTCACCCGCAACGGTTCGCATCGTTCGCTGCGCACCTCCCAGCGACCCGGTGCTGGTCCTGGCGGTTGTCCTGCTGGTGCTGGTGTCGGTGTCGTTGGCCTCACTGCTGTCGGCGCCGCCGGCAGCATAACGGGCTTCTCCACGAATGCAACCACAACGGCCCACAACACGCTCAACTCGCATGCAACCCACACGCTCAACTCGACCCACTCGCACACGCTGAGCAGCTCGCATCACGCCGCCGCTGGTGCCGTCGGTGGTGCCGTCGGTGGTGGCGGTAGCGGCAGCCATCAGGGCACGCTCAACTCGCAGACGGGTGGCCATCATCATCATCATCATCATCCGCATTCGCATTCGCATCCGCATCCACATCAGCCGGATATACTGAAGAGCACGCCCGACCATCAGCGAATCAAGTGAGCTGCGTGAGCAGGATCAGGCCGTGCACAGGAATGCACACGTAAACACACATGCATGCATATGCATATGTATTTGAGAGTCATGCGTATAGAGGAGCACTTAGAACGCATTGCGTAGTGTTAGCAACGCCGTCAGATATGCCGGTCTCTTGCACTTTACGCTCTACTCAACACTAAACAAAAAAGTTCTTTCCTAAGCTAAGCTAATAACGGTACTCGTACTCTAAAGCCCATACAAGCATACCTATATGTATATGCGTATATTGTAAACAGATTTTTTTTTTGAATAGCTATAAGCCGTACCCCGCGATAGGTACATACTACATATATTCTATATATATATATATACATACATATATATATGTATATTATTTAATGTGTGTGTATATTTCTGCTCCTTCTATGGATATTCTTTTGAAATTTTATTTTGTACAGCAATTTGTACAAATCACTTTTTCAGCACTTTCTTCTTCTCGTTCTTTTTTCCGTCTCAATCTTCTGCTCTCACCTATGTATACTCGTACTGTTACTATATTCGATACTCTTGCTAATCAGTGCTTCGTCGTGAATCTCACCTTGTCCCTCCATGCTCAAAAACTGCCTTTGAATGTAGAAGACGAAGAAGACAACAACAAACCAAGATAACGAAACAAGCCAAAAATAAAAACAACAAAATTAACTAACATTAGGTTTACCCATGAGCACCAGGGTGGAAGATTTAACAATTGTATGACCCTATTTTGTATAGAATTTTTCATGCCCAGACATAGGATACCATTTTTTTTTTGTATTTTTTTTTTAACTATAAACGAAAGGTAATTGAGGAATTAGAAAACATATATAACATAGCACTAGATACCATACGTATACATATATAGGCTCATGTCAGTCGTGTTAGTTTTGCGTAGAGAGCACATTATATATTAATGTTGTCTAGTTATGATGTGAAAGGAAGTGTTCATATTATAAACCATATAATACATGGTTTTTTTTTTAATATGATTTAAATATTTTATTGTATATTGTTTTTTTTGTGTCCCGTCACTTTACAGCAAAAAATATGTTTTTTTCGATATATATTTAAATACTTCTAAAAATGTTAACAACAAAATATATTTGTAAAAGTAATAAATAGCCAACCGAACACAGCCAGAGCTTCTAGTAAAAATAACAAATTTAAGCAAATATAACAATTGCAATTGATTTACAACATAGAAACGTTCTTTTGTAATTTATACAAAAGAAACATCCAGAGAAACAAGATAAAAAAATTGACAAAAATGAAATAATTGTATACATATATTTAAATTTATATAGAAAAACAAATTCCCATGTAGTTTATACACTCAAAACAAAATGCATAAAGCTTAAAGCAGCTACAACAACAAATTAATAAAACACATGCAACGCTTTTAATATATTTAACTGCTCCCTGTCGATTGGCCATTTTTACTAAGTATTTTTCAAAGCGCTTTGGAATATCATTTTGAATTTTGTTAAATCAACTTTTAATAAAGTATAAAGTATACACATATATTTATTAATATATACGGTACACACATATATTTAACAAATTGAAAATTATATACAAGCATTGCATAACTGTGTAAATGATAACAGCGCATTTTTTTCCTAATTGTAAAAATTTGATATTAAAAATTTATATGCAAAATCGCAAACCAATAGGCGGCATTCAACTATACATTTATATATATATATATATATATATATATATATATATATATATATATATATATATATATACCATATATGTATATATATACTATACATATATATACTATATATATATATACCATACACATTTGTGAGCGCAAATATGGCAAGAAATAGGCGAATATATATCATCACTCAAATGAAAGGAAATATATAAAGGGAAAATTAATCACTTAAACAAAACAATATTACAATGGAGCATTTTTATTGTTGGCCTTTGAATGGGAAAATGGAATACCAAGAGCCAGTTGAAGAGCCAAGATTCTGGTGGCTGAAATAATTATTTACCAAGACGTGTCGAGTATTCAGTACTTTATGAACTCATTTAGATTGCTTTAATTGCTTAATAATTTTGATAAATTGCCTAATATTGTATTTTATTGATGTAACATACCATCCATCATTAGTCATAATCATGATTAGGATCATATACAAACTATTTTATACACACATTTGCTTGGATTTCTACAATTTACAAAATTTTCGTTGCCTGGCAGGTTCCATAAATGGAAAAAAAAATGATAAAAGATACATATAAAAATTAATGCGGCAATTACATTTTTGCATGCAATATAATTCCGTTCGCAAACCAATTAAATGCGATATGAAAAAGGGTCATAAACAGAAGTCAATGGGACTGTTAAGGATTATCGCTGTTTTATGGAATTGTTTCGTTAGTTCTTGCCCCTCTTTGGGCGTGCGTGCGTGTGTGTGTGTGTATGTTTGGAAATGAAATTTAAACGCACAACGCAAGGTAAATTAAAGCATATCAAAATTGCCTGCCACCAATTTAGTGGCTATTGTTGTTGCTGCTGCTGTTATACAATTACTATATCAAATATTTAAATGTCTTTTGGCCTTTGTAATGAGCGCTCCGATCTGCTGCTGCGCTGCCAACGACGACGTCTATGACGCTGTGGCGGCAACGATGACAACACGGCGACAACAAACATCAATTGCGCCGCGCCTCTACAACGCCAATTACAATTAACAACTAAACAACTAATGCGTCTAACGTACGTACATTCATATATTACAAAACCCAAAAATATAGTATAAACACTAGAAATATAGTGCCCACGGCGGCCGCTTTCACGTACATCGATTTGCGATTCAGCAATTTGGCATCCTTTTTATACTTCTGCGACATCATCGACAGGTTTTGCGTTTTTGTATCGAGCTCTGGAATGAATGAATTTATATTTACGTTAGGCTTAAACGAATGTGTTTGGACGCACCCGCCAAGACAGTGCCACGTTGCAGGACATCATCAATGTTCTGGACCATGATGCGCTGCACATCCTGCAGCTGTGTGTTGATGTTGCTGATGTTGCGCCTGCGATCAGTCAATTGCTTTTTCGCCTTCTGTATGTACACATCGAACTCAATGAAGGCGTAGGGGCGTGTCACCGAGTTGACACGTCTGCCATAGTTTGTGTGAAACTCCTGCGCCAGATCCTCCAGATAGTTGAATGCCAAGCGCTTTGAATACATTTTATCAACCATCACCAAGTAGCAGACATCGTTCTCGATAAGATAGCTGTACGGGTGGGAAGTCGAATTCGAAGTCGAAATCGAAGTCAATGTACATACAAATAATTAATGTTATTTGGTAATTTGAATTGTTGTCATTCAGTGTTGATCAACGTTTAATTACTACTCACTGGAATAAGTATGGTCCTGTTTCGATGCTGCTGCGCGCCGGCGAGTGTGTGCCTAGCTTGCGAAATAGCATTTTCGCCTGATTTTGGTAGTCCAAGATGCTGCGACCGCTCTAATGCACAAAAAGTGAAAGTGTTTTCGTTTAAAAGCTATTTAGGTGAATGTGAGTGTGCGTTTTGTGTGCTAATCGACGCACCTGCTCATCGTCCTGCATGGTGCCCACCAGTGGCAGTCCATCAATGACACGGGCAATCATCGTCAGCAGCGCCATGTCTATGCCTGTGTCCTCTCCTCTTTGACCTGGCCAACCTCAACGTAAGCCACAAACGGGTATGTGTATGCGTGTGCGTGTGCGTGTATGTGTGTGTGTGTGATTAATGCGTGCTTGCAGTCGACTGTGGCCACGGCTACAGTTTAATGCGGCTGGCTTTCCACTTGGTTTGTTGTTGCCGTGGCCGCTTCACCCCAGTGCTAACCGCTGTGTCCGTTGGTTTAGCTGTTGTTGTTGTTGCTGTTGTTGTTGTCGTTGCTCAGCAGTTGCCAACTTTCATTCGGAGCCTAAAATGTTGGCAATTGATAATTATTGAATTGTTTAACCCTGCCCACTGTCTATATATATGGACTTTACCCAAATTATTATTATGTTATTCTGTGGGCAAAATCACGAATTCGCACATTGCCAGTTAAATATGCTAAATTATGTTGTGTGTGGATAAACTGATTCGTGTTTTTGTATTGCTGGAAACACGTCAGCGGCTAGCGCTGGGCCTGTCAAACGCCTCAACAATCATCGGGAAATCTAAATCGAATTTGTGCGATAACATATCGATAGTTGGAAGCGCGCGCGCGCTATGGTATGACAATCGTTCATTTCAAATTGTGACGAAATAAACAAATTGTCATGAATAAATAAATAAATTGTGTAACCTAAATCAATTTGGTGAATTATGTACGCATATTGAAGCGAAAAACGATTTATAAAATAATAATAACAAAAACGATAACCTTAGAAAAAATTTTGACACGTAACCAATCAAAACTAACATTTCCCAAAAAATTTTTTCACCTCAAAATAATTGTTTATAAATTTTGAATATTGATAGATAGACCTAGATAACATCCAGGCCAAACAGGCATTCCGGCCTTCAAATATTTGAAGTCTTGGCACAGTTATGGAAACATAGCACCATGTGCGTTTTCGCTCTAGCATACGGCACATTGCACTGACATTGTCTCTTTCGCACAATGCAAACAATTTGTGTGCGTGACAAAATATGAACACTTGAATTGGGGCGGTTAACTTTATTAAATATGTTTATAATTGAATGCACTATTGTATATGTTGTATGTTGTGGCTGTTGCGGTCTGCTTTTATTAAAAAATCAAGCGGAATGCAGACCGTGGCTCAACTACCTCTAAAATATGTTAAATTTCTTGTGCTGGCTGCTGCTGCTGCTTTTGCTGCTCCTATTGTTTCCTTTATTAATGATCAACTAGGCGGCCTGCACCGATTGCTTCTGCGAGGAGCTTATCTTATCGCCCAGGCTAAGTGCCATGCCCTGCGGATGAACATGAACAATGAGTAAAAATTACAATGGAACGTAAGCAGAAACACGCACCTGGCTCTTAGCGCGTATACGTATGTGGCCAGTTACTTTCGAGTCGGGATCATCGACGGGCTTCTCAATGCTCAAATTGGCTAAGGCGTTCTCTCCGAAAATGGATCTGGAATCAGGAATTGTTAGGCTGAAAGCTGGAAAGGAGCAGGCATTGTTTACATACTTGGCATACATGTTGGCGGCCATGAAGCCACATTGGCCAGAAAGCGCCTTTTCGGGCGTCAGGCACTTCATGTTGGTGCTCTTCAGCAGGTGCTTGAGATACTCGTGCAGATCTGTGAAGCTGGTGTTAACGGTCACCTTGTTCTCCCACTCGAAGTCCTGCCACATCTGGCGGAACTCGGTGTCTGTGCAGCTGGCCGGAATGATGTAATCCATGATGTCAATGTGTATGGTGTTGAGTACCACAACGTTTGTATTCAGCGCCGTGTCGTAAACTGCGCGACGGAGGGATGCAATGGTCAAAAATAAGGCGGCTACATCTAAATCTCTTACTGGTCACTCACCTATATTGCCAAAGATGATGCCATTCTCTGTGGAGGAGACCTTTACGTTGGCCTTTATATTGCAGAAATCGTGCGGCGCGAGCACCACTGGATGCGGACGCTCCACCAGTTTCAGATCGCCCAATGTGGCCAGCTCCAATGTGCAGTTCTGCAGTGTGTCATCTGAGGAAATGGGATATTGAATGGGATAATGACTGGAAGAGATTTGAGTTGCGCGAACTACACTCACTTGTCTGGTTAACGATCAGCACATCCAGCACAATGTCGTACTGGTTGACATTAACGTAGGCTTCGGCGTAGACCGGATCGGAGAAGCCCGTTAGCTGGGTGACCTTGTTGAGCTTGCTGTTGGGCGAGGACATGTCGCTGAGCTGGGCGGTCTTGGTGCCAGCCAATGCCTGATTTAAGCTGGATTCGAAAACATTTTCGCCTAGCTGATTGTCGCGTCCGTTTGAGAGCTGCGCAAACAGCACCGGCGAATCCGGCTGCACCTTGGCCGTGGCACGCTGTTTCTCCTTCAGCATGCGCTGATCCTCCTCCGACTGGGCATCCAGCATCTTGCCGAGTGCGTCGCGGCAATCATGCATAAACACGGCCACCGCCTCTAGTGTGCGCTCGCTGAGCGTGCGCAGGCAAATCATGATGCGATCCGAGTCATCGTATGTGATGGGCTTGCTGGGAAAACCAGATTTGCCCAGATGCAATATGGAGCTCATGATGAGCATCACCTGTGTGGTAAGACGGTTTTGTGTGCGTGCATCCGGCTCCAGCTCAGCATAGCGCAGCGCCAACTTGGTCAGCGTGGCCGAGAGAGCGGCACCAATAAAGAAATCGCCATCCATCAGATACTGGCGCAGCGGTGGTCGCTTCTCCTTCTTGGTTACGCTGCAAGAGATCGAGACAAATAAATGGCACTCAAGTGTATGGAGTATGGCTTTAGCGACTTACGGTGCCAGACTGTAGGCGCTCTGCGTGGCATAGGTGCCATCGGATGTGACCTTGTTGCTGCTGCTAATGGCTGCTTCGCCGCTGGCAGGCGTGCCCGATTGTTGTTGTTGCTGCTGCTGCAGTTGCTCCTCGGTCTGGTCGCCGGCGAGGCGGCGCTGCTCCGCATCCACCATGGGTATCTCGCCGAGTGTCTGCTGTATAGCCGCAATCACCTCGAGAATCTGTTCGCCCTCGACATACTCGCCCAATATCCAGACGGCAGCACGATGGATCTTTGAGGATTTGATTTGTGGGAAGGCCTCAATCAGATGCTTTATAATAAGCCCGCGCAGCGCAGGGAACTTTTGTATTGCTTCGCGAATAAAGATCAGCACATCGACGGCGGCCAGCTCGTTTGTGTCGGAGAGGAACTCCACCAGCACTGGTATCACATTGCTGGCCACATCCGGGAACTTGATGGAGCAAGTGTGCAGGGTGCGCACCAGCAGCTGGCGATACTTGCCCGTATCCTCGTGCTCAACGTTGTGCGTCTTGGCCACCTCCTTCTGCAGCACCTGCACCATTTCGTTGATATTGCGTGAGTAGACCAAGTCCATGGCCAGGGCCAGAGTCTTGCGGCGCACCTCGATGTCTGGGGCGGCAAGCACGCGCAGCACATCCATTACCAGATCCTGCATGACCTTCTCCATGTTCTCGTTCTCCTTCATGGCAATCAGACGGTCCAGCACGATGAGCTTCACATTGTTATCACTTTCCTTGACAATCAGCTCAATGTAGCAGCCGGCAGCTGCTTTTATTGCAGTCGGCGCCAGCGAGAGCGTAATCAGGGTGCCGGCGGATTCGTAGCGCACCGCATTTGACGACGAATTGAGAAGATTGTAGATGCAGCGTATGAAGCGCGAACGCTCGGCGGGATTGGCGTGGCACACCTTATAGATGAGCTCAACAATGACCAACTGGAGTATGTCGCCGAAGCTCTGCACCTGATCGATGCACGAGGCCAGATAGTTAAGGGCACGCTCCTGGTCGGCGTGCAGCAGCATGAGGAAGGCGTTGCGCTTGCACGACATGTCCTGCTGCGTGTCCAGGAAGCTGGCAATCAGCTCGGGACCGTCTGGCACCAGCCAATCGAAGTTTTTGTATATGGTGAATATGGCCAGGACAGCATTGCGGCGCACATACGAGTGGCGATGATCCAGACAGGCCCGTATGGCCGGCATCAGGGGCTCCAGCAGCTCCGGTTCCTTCAGCTTGCACAAAAAACGCAACGTGGAACCGCGCAGAAACTCGTTCGGATGTTGCAAGTCCTGACGAAATGAAGCAGGTACGGTCAGTTGTTAGCTGGGATTGGACTGACGGCGTACTCACCTTGCGGTAGGCATCGCACACGAGTATCATCTCCTGGAGCAGCTTGCCATCGGCCGAGGTCTTCGGCACAATCTCCCAGAAGATGAGTAACAGCTTTTTGATCGTGTGATTTTGGACGGGCAGCACGAATCGTATAATGGTCATGATGAGACCCGGATAACGCTCACCGTTCAGCAGCAGCTTGATTACCTTCTTGAGCGTCTCGATTTTTACATTCGTGTCGCCTTTTTCGAGGTCTTGCTTCAGCTGCATCTCGTTCGGCACCTCGAGGTCCGGCGAGTTGATGATCGTGTAACACGGCACTTGGGTCATCTTTGCACCAAACTAACCAGCAACGCTGTCCACGATTTGTATATCGAATTGTATAGTTAATTGTATAATTTATTACCGATTTATTTCACTGTTTGCCTCCCAATATGCAATTCACTTGACGTGTCATTTGTTTCGAGGCAAAAGTTCAGTGTGACCAGTTCTCCATATTTTGACAGTAGGCATGTGTGACCATATTGCAGCTATAGAATCGGATGCGTGTGCCAGAATAGTTAACTGAAATGCCACCAGGCGGCGCTTACACTTTTAGTGTTAACAAATGCGGCAAGAACAATCAGTGTTGCCATTTGGCGCGTAATTTAAATTGCCATTTGAAAATGTTTGTTTTGCTTGGCTTTAAAAATTACGTAAATTCTAGAACAAATTTTGTGGTTTTTTACACTGTTTATCGCTAAACTGATTCTGCCTGCTTTCCTGCTTTCCATTTCATTTTATTATGCATAACAACAGTAATTCATGGCAATAAAAATTGACCGCGCTGCCCCCGCACTACACCCAAGACTGAGATTTGATTCAATTTGAATTTAAAATTCCCCGTACGTCATTTGGAAAGTCCCGTCGTGCTGCGACAATTCGTCGTGTTTTTCAATTGACCTTTTAATACAAGTGCAATTTACACACACACACACACACACACACACACACTAGTTATCTACTCTGTATGCAGCCAGAGTTATGCACATCTAGAGGACTATTATGAATAATATAAACTAAGCACTTATATAGCGGCAACATTTAATTGGTTCAACTCGGTGCCCTGACCAAAAAGTGCACCATTCGTAAGCAGTAATAAAAATAAATAAAATACATAATTAAGTTCGCCCGCTGCGATACACGCTTAAGAATAACTTTTGTGATCTTGTTTATCCGACTTTTCCAGCGAATTTCATTTAGCTTCGTTTATAAGCCCGCCGCCCACCACAAAACTGACAATTTGTTTTGTGACCACTGCCGACCCCGCCATGCCCCGCCCCACCCACCCAGCCCCTGCCCCTGACCATTGCGCACTTGCATTCTAAATAGATCGCAAAATTTATATTCGCAAAGGGGTTTCGATGCGATTGCCAGTTGTGGGCTCTACGAAACAGGTTCTGACATGCAAATAAATCAATTGTTGGCCTAAGAAGAAAACAGCAAAAAAAAATAAATAAAAAAAATGATGACAGTTCGCATTGCTTGCTATGCCCGTTTTTTAATGCAAGCTGGGGTCATCAATTAGCAGCCGACGTGGCGGGGGGTAGGCACTACGTGGCGGGGTTGTGTGTGTGTGTGTAGGACTCTGGATTGGACTTTAAGTGACTTAGTTGCACTAATCCAATAAGTACTGGGAAATTATTCTGAAAGCGCTGTGGTCTAACCGATGCTTCTCAGCGATAACCTGTTCAAAAATATAATCTATTAATATATGTGGCTACACTCAGAGAAAAATACAGCAAATCAGCGACAAACTTTGTCAAATTACGAATATGATCGACAATTCAAAAACTTTTTGACTTAGACCCAATAATTGGCGAATAGAAGAATCAGGTGCAGTATTCATGCATTTCAATTCTTCAATTAGGTGCTTTGTGCTTAATTCAAGAGTTGATTTTCTTGTCAATTTTGTAATCAAAAACGACTTGTACTCTATTTTAGAGCATTCAAGAAGATATCACTTATACTTAAGAAGCAAAATGGTATAAATTCCATGCCGCCGCTTTTCTTTCAGTGTATATATGTATGTATGTGTGCTCAGTGTACCCAAAGATATAAACGTGCTTAGCTTTAAGCAGCTGATTCAGTCAATTGGTGGAGACCAACAACAACAAGGAAGTCACTTTACCTTAAACCAAATCGAAATTGGATTCATCTACTTAAATAGTGGTTATATATGTATATACATATTAAACAGTTCACGATTCTTGGTCAATTGTATAAATGTAAATGTATTAGAATTTATGTTTAATTTTTATTTAATATTTATTTATTTTTGGCTGTGCCACAGAACTGGCTGATGAGCTGTTTCGAAGGTCAGTTATCGGCGTAACTCGATTATCTAGTTACCAGTTTCTCGGAACGGGAACCAATATTAATTACCGGCTTTCGCTTAACCTATATAAGTATAATATAGCTAGTTACTTCAACTTATGCATATGGCTTGACTCGATTGTCTCTGTCTCTCGCCTGTCTCTCTTCTCTTTCGGCATTCGGCATTGGATTAGGCTTCATCTGATGCGATTTAAGTGTCTCTTTAGTGTGTCTCTTAGCACACTCGAGATCACGTTTGTAGGCAATCGATCAATTTTAATTGATTAATTATAATTGCAATTAGACTCCAGCTGCTGGCAGGCAGACCCACACGCCCAGCGACCAGCGCGTAGCGCAGAGCCCAGCTTAGCCGGGAAGAACACGCCGATCGGGCAAAAGTTCTCGAGACGTTTCTACGTACAGTATCGTTAAAGTTTTGTTTTCTTTGTGGCTGTTGCTTAATGGAAAGATCACCGGCAATCAAAACGACCGTTGCCGAAGAGAGAGAGAGAAAGAGAGTGAGCGTGAGGGACAGGGAGAGACACAGCGGCACATAGTGGAAAAGCAAAAACAAATCAAAACAAAACAAAACAAAAAAAAACAAAGAACACAAGACAACAAAAGCAATGGCGAAAATAATAGCAAATAGAGGGGCAAACAAAAAAAAAAAAAACAAATTCGATCGCAACAGCGACCCCTGCACAATCGCCTATATAAAGCACCGGCCGGCAAGCCGAGCTCCACAGTTGAGCTAAAGCGACGATGGCATCAACGACGATCACACGGATTCTGCCAGCGGCAACGATGCTGCTGCTGCTGCTGCACTGCAGCCATGGCGCCGCCGAGGAGCCGATCTGTAAGCCAGCAAACTGAACGCTCGATGGGAGAATTGGGTTGGATGGATGGAGACTAATATCGAAATATTTTCTATTGCAGATCGGTTGTGTGTGCCGCAAATCTATTTCAGCGATTGCCAGAAGCTGCTCGAAGATCCATCCGAGGCGGGCATACGCATGGAGTGCGTATCGGGACGCGATCGGATCGAATGCCTGGAGCTGATCGAGCAGCGCAAGGCCGATGTGCTGGCCAGCGAGCCGGAGGACATGTATATGGCATATCATCGCAAGAATGAGGATTATCGTATCATATCCGAGATACGCACCCAGGAGGACAAGGATGGTGAGTACTCCCAATGTGCGAGAAATGGTAATTGCTTGTTGCCAGCAATAATAACACATAATGTGGCCCATTGGCTCACAGTTTCAATTAGGCGATTGTTATCATTAGGCGATTTTTAGAACAGGATGATATGACGGCTGACAGGAAGTGAGATAGTCAGGGACCAGAAAGACAGTTTATTTTATTTCAAACAAACAAACTATATACACTAAACCACACACAAAACCAAAAAAAATCTGTTTGCCTTACTTGAGAGAGGTCACGAACCTCGCATAAAAAGGCCATATTTAAAAATGTTTCTGTTTTTTTATTTGCGGCGGTGCAGATCGAGAAAGTGACACGAACTTGATCTACATATAGATATACATACATACATTTATAGTCAAGTATCTGGTTACAGAATCTAGTCTCTCTCCAACTTTTGCATTTCGGAATTCGTCGATTTTCGGAATTCGAATTCTGTGAACATGAACCGAAATATCAACAAGGTGGCAGCACTCAAATGAAAATCAGCCGTTAAATTTGAATAGAAAAATCAGCTTTATGCGATGAAGTCAAAGTTTTCAATTGGGAGCAAAGGAAATGAATTCTGAAAGTGAAAATGAACTGAGAAATCAAACCATTTAATGTGCAAAGAAAAATCAGCTTTGTGCAATGCAGCAGTCAACATTTAATTAATCTAAAATTCAAAAATAATTTCGATCAAATCTAAAGGAATTCAGATAATAAGAGTGGTCACAGCGAAAATTAATTTTTTTTTCATTTAATGTTCTAAAATAACTTCCAGCTATGAAAATAAATCTATGAAATTGAACTCTGATTTTACAACGTTAAATTTAAAAAAAAAAAAAGATAGAAAGCAGAAAGAAAATTAAAAAAAGTATAGAATAATCTCTTTAGAATTCTGAAAAAGTGTGCAAATAACTAAAATATGAAAACGTACAAGTGGAATAGAGAATCAGTTGTTTTTCCAATGTAGCAGTAAAAAATCCAAAATAAAAATAAAAAACAAAAATCGAAATAATAATGAAAATTCGAAGCATGATCTGAAATATTTACAAGGTGGCAGCACTCTAGCGAAAATTAGCCGAAAATTATCTTTTTGCAATGCAGCAGTGAATTTATTTGGTTTAAAATAAGGAATTCTTTAAAAGGGAACCTGTGACAATGAACTGGATGAAAAGTTCATTGAATTTGAATAGAAAAACCAGCTTTATGCAGCGTCAGTATTTGAAGTAAGAAATTAGGAATTCTGAAGAAATAAGCTTGTGAACTGAACTATTAAATCGTGAAATTAGAAAAACATCTTTTATGCAATATGTGAAGTCAAAAATTAATCTAATTAAACTTGTAAGCATTTCGAAATAAAAAATGAGCTCGGGAAAATGAAGTGAAATATAAACAAGGTTGCCGGTGAATTGAAATAGAAAAAGCAGCTATTTTCAATGAAGTTTTAAATTATTTAACCTGTGAACATGAACTGAATTAAAAACCCTTTACGTTTCAATTGAGAACCACATTTAAAATGTTGATGCTTAGGAAATCAGAAAGAATGAGCCTCTGAAAATGAAGTTAATTTATGCAATGCAGCAGTAAAATCTGTAAATTTCATATTCAAGAATAAATTGCATAAAATAAATATGATGTGAAGGGATTTCGATTCAGGCGTGAAATATGCAAAATTCAATACAAAACAAAATTTCTGTTTGTGCTAAAATTCGGATACGCAAATTGCAGCTGATTTCCGTTATGAGGGCATTATCCTGGTGAAAAAATCATCGGCGATACACACGCTGCAGGAGCTGCGCGGCGCCAAGTCGTGCCACACGGGCTTTGGCCGCAATGTCGGCTACAGGATTCCGATTACCAAGCTGAAGAATACGAACGTGCTGAAGGTGTCGGCCGATCCGCAAATCTCGGCGACGGAGCGAGAGCTGAAATCGCTGTCGGAGTTCTTTACGCAATCGTGCCTGGTGGGCAACTATTCGGCGCATCCGGAGACGGATCGCCTGCTCAAGAAGAAATATGCTAATCTGTGCGCGCTATGCGAGAAGCCGGCCCAGTGCAACTATCCGGATAAGTACAGTGGCTACGATGGTGCCATACGCTGCCTGGACAAGGGCCAGGGCGATGTCGCCTTTACCAAGGTGCAGTTCATCAAGAAGTATTTCGGCCTGACCGGCAGCCCGACGGCGCCGCCAGCCGAAGGCAAGCCCGAGGACTTTGAGTATCTGTGCGAGGATGGCACACGTCGCCCCATAACCGGACCGGCCTGTTCCTGGGCCCAGCGCCCCTGGAGCGGCTATATCTCCAACGAGCAGGCTGTGCACGGCACAGAGAAGCTACACCAACTGCAGTCGCGTCTGGAGCGCTTCTTTGCTAATGGCCTGCACGCTCAGAATCAGGAGGCAGCCGCCCATCTGCTCATCAATCAGAATGCGTTTTATCACAGCAAACCGGAGGCCATCGATCCCAAGGTCTATCTGGAGCGTGCCGGCTACAAGGATGTGATTGAGCGCGATGGCAGCGCCATACGCAAGCTGCGCCTCTGCACCCAGCGGGATACCGAGTTCTCCAAGTGCCAGGCTCTGCATCGCGCCGCCTACGCCCGTGATGCGCGCCCCGAGCTCGAATGCGTCCAATCTACCGACTGTATTGAGGCGCTGGCCAACAACAAGGCTGACATGCTGATCGCCGCCGCGGCCAACTATGCGGATGCACGGGAGCACAAGCTGTTGCCGCTGGTCTACGAGCAACTGGACGCTGATGAGCTGCTTGTGGCCGTGGCTCCGCCCACCCTCAATCGCGATGCACTGCAGAAGGCGCCCATGTAAGACAAACGTTCCTTGTGTGTGTGTGTGTGTGTGCGTGTGTGTGAAATCCTGCAGCGAATGACCCTAATCCTATTGCCTGCAGCCACTATGATGCCACCAGCGAACGTGCACGATTGAGCGCCGCCTTGTTGAACAAGCGCCGCAGCTTGGACTGGTGCAACATCTCGCCCAGCACGGAGCAGCAGCTGTTGATTGTGCCGGCCAAGCAGCTGGAACAGCACAAGGACTGGCAGCTCGTCTGCCCCACGCTGGAGCGTCGCCCCGTTACCGACTTTGCCAGCTGCAACGTGGAGGTGCAGCTGCCGCGCGCGATCTTTGCCCGTGCCGACACCACGCCCGTCGAGCAGGAGACCATCAAGCATCTGTTTGCCCTCATCTCGGAGCGATTCGGTGCCCACGGCAAGTTCGTCGATGTCTTTAAACTCTTTGGCGAGTACCAGCAGGGCGAGAAGAATGTCCTCTTCGATGTAAGTCCCCAAATCCAAGCCAGATTCCATTCAATTCACGCCCCCTCTCCTTCCAGGACAATGCCGTCGAGTTTGTCACGCAGCTGAAGAGCGACTACCAGAACGAGCACATCTACAACGATCTGCATTGCGATGCCAACAAGATTGCCAAGCAATAATAAGTGGGCGTGGCATTTGAATCCGCAGCCCCCATTACTAACGAATAGATATGCATAATATTTTTTTTTTTTTTGCTTTTTCCTAAATACATATATATGATGATACAGTATTTGTTTCTTTACAATAAGTTCCGAGTTCGCTAAGTCATTTGCGAAAGCTCGAATTTCTGGTTTTTATAAAGAAGAGATAATAAAAAGGTTAGAAAATGGTTTCATGCAGGATTTGTCTGAACTTCACTTGGCCACAAGTGGTTCCCGTTTTGCTGAGCTCCAATATCACAAGGTTGAACATCCTACAGAATCAAAAAAGTTTTATTCCATTCTGTATGACTGTCAAAATGTATATGGACTTTTAATATGAGTTTCCCTAAGTCTATTTTATTTTTTACCGAAGTCTATAGTTTTTTAATGGAATGTGTCTTAATTTAATAGAGTTTGTCCTTTTATGCCCTAAAAGGTGCAGCTGCAATTTTTGAAAGTCTTCAACTTGGAAGGCATTTGATGATTAATATTTAAAAAGATTTTGAATTTGTGATTAATAATTTGTGATAAAAGGGCTTCAAGTCCGGAATTTCAGTTTCAATTGATCCTGAGTCGAACCGAATGCCTGATTAGCTGACGAAAGAACAGCAAAGAGGCCAAGTCTGCGCCGAAACATATTTCGTTTTAAAACAATACTTTTTTTAGGAGTCTCTTGATTTTGATACTGCCTTGGGAATATGAAAAATTAACTAGTTTTGTACAAGAAATTGAAAATTGTTAAAAAAATGAGAACCATAACCTCAGATGAGAGGATATGTATAAAATTGGAACCTCGCACCGCGGCGTTGGTTCGAAACGCCGAACATTGGGTTTGTTAAGTTTTAAATTGACTGAGAGAAGGACATTTAACATTTACTCCTAAATTAAGCATCGATTAATATTTGATCAAAATGACAATCGCATTTGCCGACCATGACCAGACCGAAAAGGAAACATTGTGCATAGTTTTTGCTTTTACAAAATACATCTTCTATATATTTTGGGCAAATGGAACCAACCAGCTAGTGTATATATATGTATACATATATTATATTTTATATATAGATTTTATAATTGTATATATGTATGTAAAATCGAAAAAAAAAATCGCTTGTTTCTCACTAGTTGCAATTGGGGTGGAGGGGGGGAAAGGGGTAAGGGGGTAAGGGGGCTGGTGGAGGGGATGGCCTGGAGGCTGCAACCTTCACTTAGGTATACGGAGTAGATCTGCCAAATTGACAAAAGAAACAGGTTGGTTTGCAAATTCGTTGATCTCCGCGTTGGGGGAGAGACATCATTTAGTCGGATGCGTCGCGCTGCTGTTGCTCCGATGTGGACTCGGGTCCGCTGGCCGTCTCCTCCTCCTCCGAGTAGTCCTCGTCGTGGGTATGAGTGACCACAGTGGGCGTTGACGGGCGTGTGTGCACAATGGAGCTCTGCAAAGTGATTGTAGATTAGCTATCGATGCTCTTGCACATATATTAATTCCACCTGGGACTCACCGCGCGATGCAAATCCTTGGCATCCTTGCCGGCGGTCGCGGTCGCGGGCACAGCCGCTGCTGCAGCCACAACTTCATCGGTGCGCTTGGATGCGACGGTGGTGCTGCTGTTGCTGCTACTGCTGCTGGTGCTCGTGGTGGTGGTGGTGCCGGTGCCAGGGGTGCCTGTGGTGGCGGCGCTGCCGGTGCAGATATTCTCAAGAGCCGCAGAGGAAGCACTTGACGTTGACGCCGCTGTTGGCGGTGGATGGGCCTGATCGTGGGCGACCGTCGACTCGTGGGGCAGCAGCATGGCCGGAGCACGGAACATATAGGAAAACGGATAATAGATGAGATTGAGCAGCGTCGCGGCATAGACATCGGCGTATCGGACCACCTGGCTAGAGAAGAAGGTCTGGCGGGAGCCAGAGCGGAATAGGGAGCCCATCATGCCGTACGACATGTCCATTTTGTGTGTCACGTCCCGTATGCAGGTGCGCAACTGTGATATGTCCGGCTTGACCTTGGCACTCGAGTCCAGATCGCGATACAGATCGCCCAGCTTGATATCCAGATTCTGTAGCTCCGCAAACAGCTGGCACTCATCTGTCCACACGTGCAGCTCGCGGACCAGCTCCGGCACGATAAGGAACGTGCGCCAGCCGCGAATCTTCTTCGACTTGAGTATATCGCCAAAGATGTGATCGCCCACATAGAGCACATCCTTGCCCTTGGCATTGATGAACTTGGTGAATAGCTCACACGAACCGCCCGAATACACCTGACCCGGCTGCAGCGGTCCAATGTGGGTGCCAATCTTCAAGCCGCCCGTCTTCGTGTCCACCTGTCGCAGCACCGTGCCCTCATCGAAGAAGAGCGGCTTTCGTGCATCGACCACGATCACATCGAAGTAGCTCTTCCAGTCCCGATGCGGCTCATCCGCAGTCGCGCCATGAGGAAAGTCAAACAGATAGCTCATGATCTCGTTGGTGTACGTGTAGTCGCTGTTGGTCAGCATAAAGAGCTTTGCGCCCGACTCACGTATCCGCGAGAGAACCGTCGGCAGCCGTTTGTCCTTCTTCACATAGTACGCCATATTCTGCAGGAAGGACACAAAAAAAAGATGTCAAGCTCACGTTCAGCCTAAAGAGGCACTTCAGGCACTTTCTGGGCCTTTCCATTCTTGATAAACTTCCGATTTTTATGCAATTTTCAGGACTTTAATTTGTCATCCAAATGAGTGTAGATGCTAAAGCTCACGGATCTACATTGAAACAAGTAAGAGGTTCCAGTCGGGAGCTCCCGACTAGGGGATACCCTGAACCCTCTTCTTCTAACAGGCGATAGGTATCAAATGAAAGATACTTGATATATATATGCTATTCTGTAAGCTACATGTCAAGTTTGGTGACTTAAGAATATCGGAAACAAACTCGATCTGCGCGGGCACTAGGAGGACCTACAGCTAAAATTATCAAGTCTCTAGCTCTAATAGGTTCTGAGATCCTTGCGTTCATACATACGTACAGACGGACATGGCTAGATCGACTCGGCAGTTGATACTGATCAAGAATATATATACTTTATGGGGTCGGAGATTTTTCCTTCTGCCTGTTGCATACATTTGCACAAATACATTATACCCTTTTTGCCCATTTTCAATGGGTTTTCTTTTTTAATTTTGGGGACGGATTGGGGGAAGCAAATCCTACGACCCAAATCAATTGTATCTAGCTCTTGTAAGTTTCCAAATATCGCAGGAAAACAGGATGTCGATATCGATTTCGAGAAAACGGGACAAGCTATCGATGATTCGAAATAAACTGGAACCTTTCGTGGACTTGGAGGAGCGACTTTCCAAATTTCAAGTCTGTTTTTGGACTAGCTGAGCAGGAAGGGAAGAAGAACGTCGTGTCTCGGCAAGCACAAGGTAAAAACATTAAAATGTGACTTATATTGAGTAACTTAAGTAACTTATGTGTATTTATTAAAAGGTATTTGGCTCACCTGTGTGGTACGACGCTTCAGATCGCCATCGGAATGCACCCAGTCGACGGCGCGTCGCACGTCCTGGAAAATCGACTTATACGTAAATAGAAAATCACCAGCTTTGATGCCGCGTTCAACGCTGTTGGGTATACGAGTAGACATAGATGGAGAGAGCGAGGGAGAGAGCAAGAGAATGAGAGATGGTGAGAGTGAGAGAGAGAGAGAGAGAGAGAGAGGGAGAGAGAGAGAGAGAGAGAGTTAGATATAGACGGGAATACTCGAGTCATACAAAATGTAGACGTGAGCTTGTCTCAGACTCTTTGCGTGCAACTCACCGAACAAAATCTTTGCTATTGGTAAAGAAATCGGTCAGACAGGCCAGCAAATAGGTTTCGGGCAAATTGAATAGAGTGTTCAGTACGTAAACCCTGGACTCGTCCAGCTTGAGGAACTTGTTGGGATACAGCTCGTACACCTGGTGGCTGTGGCGGGGGAGAGGGCAATTCATTAATTCGGGTGCGCTAGTGCGCGTACAGTGATACCTACTGTTTGATGAACTCAAAGCCATGCACACAAACAAGAATATTGCCATAGGCATCCACCTTCAGCAGATTGCCATAGAGCGTGTCGAACCAGAGGCCACGCACTGGAAATGTTGGATCATATTCGAACTGCAATATCTCCTTCGGATAGCCCATTGAGACCAGACGCTCCTTCACCAGATTGAAGCCCAGCTGCTCATATTGCGGTGATTTGTACTCTAAATATAACAAATTTTCTAAATAAGTGCGGGTTACATAATCGTGGAAATTGTGGCTACTCACCCGCAAGAGTATAGTCCATATCGAAGCCATAGTACTTGATATTCTCCAAATGCAGCGATCGGTTCACAAATACTCTGTAAAGAAGAACATAAACGAAGAATTTGAATAACAATTGCATTGAAGAGCTCTTGCTAAATACTACAAATTATGTTCTATAAACTATATAAATATGGCATCTTATTAGCAACAAATAGTAACTACAACTGTGCTTTAATAAAAAAAAAAAGGGAAAGAAAAATGTAGCATAGCCACAGGCATAAACATAAAATATATGTATATATTCATAAAATATATTTAATCAATTTTAAGAACTTGAGGCACGTCTTACTAGAGCACTAAAATCTGGCTAGATGGACCTCGATTAGCATGGCATGTTCTAGCAGCCAAAGTGAGGCCCAATTAAGATTGATTTGGAGCTGGGCTTAGAGTTGGGTTTGCCAATCGTTTGCTGTAGCTATAGACCAGAGGAGGCTTAAGGTTAAGCAGGAAGGATTATGTCATGTCCGATTGGTACCGACAAGGAAGATGCCGACAAGGCAGAGCTAGAGACACACATATGTTCTCCTATTGCCCGCACAGATCAGAGCTATGAATGAAACTAGCTCTGTTGCCATGAAATCGATAAAAATCGATTTTCCGAATAGGAGACACCAATAGGAGAAAGCAAATTCTTGATGCATGCGGGACCTGGGATATCGGGTATAGAGTATCAGGAAGAACTGGACATGGAGCATCTACTCGTCGCCAGCAGCTGGCACATTTGGTTGCACACACTTTCAGTGTTAGCTAATTGGTTGTTAGTTGTAAATATTTGTGTAATTTCGAGCTGCCATTGACTCGTCTCTGACGTCACAAATGGTGCGATTAAATGCGCGCAGGCACTCGATTCGCGTTCCCTTATCACAAAATTGCAATTGTCGCCGCTTTTTGCATCTATTGACTCGGCTCGCGGCTCGCGGCTCCCCTTTTGGCTGACCCACAGCCGTGTCAGGAGTTTATCAGGGCGCCAACGCGCCAATTGCTGTGCTCAGCTGACGTCAAATGGCATCGAATTAGTGCATCGAGCAATCGAGCTGTGAATTCCGAAATCAAATAAAAAACAATCAGGCTTCAATGGCATGTGGCACGAATTGATGGCTGCAAAAATGATTTTTGCAATCGCGGCTCCTTCGATGCGGTACACATTGGCCGGCCGCAGGCAACGCTTTTGCGGTCAGCAATTAGTGTAAAAAACTTGTTGTGGGCGTCGGACACGCCCCCACTGCCGCCTGCCGCCTGCTCACTGACAGTTGTGTGCGGCAGGCACGCCCACAAGCGAAGCGCCCCCATTGCGGCAAAACTCATTAGCGGCAGCAACATGGGACGCGCTTCGCTTGGCTATTTTTTCCACTTTTTATTTTGTTGGTCCCAAAAAAAAAAGGAATATTGTAAGCGTAAGGGTAAGGGCAAGGGGAAAGGGAAAGGGCATGCGAATTCTATGAGGCAACTTGCAAAGGCTTTGAAATTAAGTTAAAGATGTTTAAAACAAGCTGATTAGCTCTATAAAATTGTCAGCTGCCGAGAAAGCGAGCAGATATTGTTGTTCGCTTCAAACATAATAAATTAAGCCATAAAAAATAAGCCAGCTTGCAGTTCTTCTCATCTACTGTGAAAAGCCAGCTGATCAGCTGTAATATTACAGCAAAGAGACTACAAATTGTTCCACAAACTTTATAACAGCTTTAATGTGCTTACTTTAAAGCTTTGCGAGAGAAGTCCCAGGCAAAAGCTTTTAAGCATTCCAAGAAGCTTAATTATAACTATTTATTTCTTTTGGTTAGTAAGTAAGAGTCTCACTCTTATAGAGAGAAAGATATAGATGGAGAGAGGGAAATAGAGAGAGAGAGAGCTTAAACTTTCTATTAAAGCTTTAACAATTTGAGCTCAATTTGAGGTTTTCGCGTGGTTTCAATTGAATCAGGCACAGAATATTCAGACTTCGCTAAGTCGAAGTTACATTTTACTTGTGAATCCATAAAAAAAAGGCTAAAAGAGAAATATATTATAACCTAAGTTATTTCCCATAGTTATGTCTTTGTGTATATGTATATGTATGTGTAGAGGGAAGAGGCAGCGCGGCAATGGATTTAAGGTATCTGCTAGTCGAGCACACCCGTCCAGTTTTCTTTTTGTTAGGCAGACAGTGTGTGTGTGTGTGTGTGTGCGCGCGTTTATTTATTTTGTTGTCCCTTTTGCAATTTGCTTCACTTGAAAATTTGCCAAATAAGCGAAAAGTTGCATCCTTGCCGCTGACTCCTGCTGCTCCTGCTCTGTTGTTGCTGCTGATGTTGCTGATGTTGCTGCTCTGCTGCTTGTTGTTTAACCCAAATTCGAACAAAGTGCATAAATTTGGGACAGACAGAGAGAGACACACACACATTTTGGCAGGAGAGGAGAGGGCAGGCGTACAAGAGATGGCTGGAAACTTTAAATTGTTTGCGAAAAGCCAAAAACTGTTATTATTAATTTAAAAGCCAGCGACGTTGCCAATTTTCAGTTTGGCTCCCAGAATGCATCGAAAAATATGTTAGCTCTGAGGCCTAAATACAAAATAAATACATTTTATCAATTCGGGACATCCGAATGGCGAATGGCGTCTGAAGGCCCCCAAGTTCTCCTAAATATAGCAGAAAATAATAAATAAATAAATGCTAACAAATTGTCGCCAATCTCGTGATTTCATCTGGCGATTTAATCTGACGGCTGTAGCTGCTGTTTGTTTTTCGAGTATCAATTAATAAAAATAACTAAAAACAAAAAATTAAAAAAAAAGCGAAAATCTAATAAAATACAATTCTAAAAATATCCGGAAAATGCAATGCCATAAATCATGGCGTTTATTTTAGTACGCGTCGCACTTTGGCGATAATTAAATAAATAGAAATATATTCTAATAGGAAATACGTAGTGTTAAAAGCTTTTCACCGGCGGGCCCTCAATAATATTTGAAAAAAAAGAAAGAAAGAAAAAGGTGTCAACAATAAAAACTAATTGATGTACTATTGATTTAGCGCATTCGAGAAACATTTCAATTTCATTATTTTCAACAAATCAATATGCTCTTCTTTCTTTCTTCTAGAGGTACAAGTTGGGCTTGCGGCGAGTAATATTATCCTTTAAAGGATATATGTATATGGATAGTACCCAGATATTGGATTAACAGATAAATAAAGTTATTTATTGACTGCCGAACAATTCACGACCTTATATAAGTATCTATAAGCCATAATTAGACATTTTTTTCCATTGATTTTGCGATTTGCTAGATTCAATGCTCTGAACCCATTGAAAAGAGGATAGAGAGGGTATTATGGTTGTGTGAAAAGGTATGCAACAGGCAGAAGGAAGCATCTCAAACCCACAATGTAGACACTCCTGATCAGGACGACGAGTCGAGTCGAGTCGATCTAGCCATGTCCGTCTGCAGAAGGAAGCATCTTCGACCTCATAGAGTATGTTCTTGGACAGCATGTGAATCTGGCCATGTCAGTCTGTCCGTCTCGGTCTTTGTATGTAAGTCTTTGTTTAATATATATACATATATAAAAAGTATATAATTTTGTGGGTAAGTCACACCAAAATCTACCAATTTAAAAGTTAAAGCCTTGCACTTTTATATAAACACACTATTGTATGCCATATTTCAGCCTTGACAACTTCACAAAGATCGGACAATAAAAACCGAAGTTAGAGAAGAAAGCTGGAATGCTTGGTATGGCAGCTTGGCGCTGGGTAGAGAGTATCTCCCAGTCGGGCAGTACCGATTAGAGCATTTATACTTGTTTTCATTACCCCGAGTTACTGTCAAATGTGGAAAACGGGATAGAGAGAGAGAGGGAGACAGTTAGAGAGATAGGGTCAAAGGCCATCAAAATGTTGCAATTGGATTTTGTGAATTGGCCGCGCATCGTAAAAGGAGAAAAATCCTTGTTATTCAAATCATGCGATCAATTAATCAGCCAGTTAATGGATCAAGTGCAAATCTTGTTATTCCAATTGAATTCGTATATTCATATATATATATATATGGCTATACAGATACATATATATTGCTCGAGTGCATTGATAATTCAATTCGCAATCAACAGAGCGCTAATCGGAGAGCGAAATTGTTTCGCAAAAGATTACAAATAACTTAACGCATGCAAAAGGTGTGCGGGAAGAGTATCTGCTCGTTGGGGTCTATATGTTTGCTCTTTTAACCATCAGATTTGATATTGTTGTTGTTGTTGCTGTTGTAGATTGGCATTTTAATTGGGCTGTTGACATTTGCATTAAACATGCGCTGTCTTTATTTTTATTACTGATGCTGTTTCGATTGATTAACTAAATATTTGAAGACAAATCAATATTATGTTAAACGTTTAATCAAACGAGCCGAAACCAAGTCTTGTGGCCAAGGCTCTTAAATGATAGTTTCAATTTAAACTATATTCTAAACCGATAATTATGATAGAAACAATTTACCAATATTAAAAGTTTCTATAAGAAATTGTACGATAAATGCAGTAGAGCTCAGGTAATACAAATATTAAGTGTGAGCCCTCTTGCATTCAGAAATACCCTATACTAACTATGATAACTTCTTGTTTTTTATTTTTTATACTCTTGTTTAGAGTATATATGTATATTGTCTGTCTGTATGTCCATCTATGTTTAGATGACGATCTCGGGAACAATTTAAGTTAGACACTTCAAATAGATCAAGTTTATTTCGAATCAACGCTAATTTTCCCGGTTTCCATGAAATCGATAAGAATAAAAATCGAGTTCCCAAGAACACCAGATTTTAGGAAAAGTTATATAATACTGGACTTTGGTAGTTACAAACATTTTAATGTATTCCGAAAGTTTCATGCAGATCGGACTACAAGCACCGAAATTCATTGAGAGCCAACGCCAGGCTTAGGGTATCTGCTAGTCGAACCCTCTGCTTTTCTTTTGTTTTTGTATTTATTCTCGCAACTTGAAGTGCTCTTAAGAAATTGAAAGCAAACATCTTCATTGGGACAGTTGGGGTTAACTGAGCTCAGTTTGCATCGTGATGAACAGAATTTAAAAGTTTTGTTTTTAGCTTGAAACTTACGAATTTAGTGGCTGTTGCATTGTTGTTGCCTTTGGCGGGATGTTATTGTTGTTGTTGTTGCTGTTGTTGTTGTTGTTTTTGTTAGCGTTTGGCAGTTGCCGCAAGGTAACTGTGTTCAAAGCAGGGCGTGGTACTTCTGCGACGACACCTTCAAGCAAACGTTGCTCTTGAATTTCAGTTGCAACTGCGGCATGACAACACTTTGAGATTGAGCTTAAGTTCGTATTGTTGTTGTTGTTGTTGCAGTTGTTGCGCATTGTTGGGCTTGTGCTTTTTTTTTTGACTTATTAAATAGGGTTTCAGCATTTGTTCATGATGAATATGTCTATAAGCACCGCAGCTCGAACCCAACCATATTCAAAAAACTTCTGTGACAGACTCAGCCTTAAAGGACAAATAACTTGGGCTTATTTATGGATGGGGATCAAAGACATGTATGAAAATATGTACGACTTACAATATTTTTAATTAACAATTTATTTGTTTCATTAAATTATTTATAATAAATAGGAAGAGATATCGAAATCATGTTCTTACTACCTTTAATACTTCTGAGCTTAGATCCAGAAAAATCCCCTACCACTGTTCCTTGCAAATTGTAATATATGCAGGATTAGCCTAAGGCACATTTAGACACCTGACAACTTCATCAAGATTGGAAATAAACATCGAAATTAATCAAGAACGCATTTCTTATAGCCAGCCCCCGCAAACCTAAAGCTTGTTTGCATCAATTGGTCGATATCCGAGTTGTTTTTGATGTCTTCAAAGTGTTGGGGCGAAAACAAATGTTAAGTGCGAACTTAGAGCTGGGCGCCCAGCAAAGTGTGTGGTCGCCCGAAGGACAATGTGATAAACGGCAAGGAGAGACTGACACGCGCGCCAAGGATGTCAAGTGGCCGTTATTGCGATTATCCTTGCAACGCGCTGCAAATGCAATGGCGACCAAAATTTTATTGCGCCACATACCGCGGCACCGTCCGCATTCTTCTACAGTGCCCGCTGCTAGAGCTTCAGATCCAGATCAAGCACGATAATGACAATATACGCCAATGCTGCCAATTACATGCCCCATGGACATGGTTCACTGGACACAGGACACTGGACTGTGGACAGGAGCTGCACACAATGCAGTAGAGGACAGGATAACAGCTTATATTGCTCATGGCACAACAGGCGACAGGCTTTCAATTTTCCAATTGCGCAATTGTCGGGGGCATTGTATAAGCGTGTGCGGGCGTGTGTGTGCGTGTGTGTGCGGCGCGTGTGTGTCTAAACTCACAACACGCCAGCAAATTTTTCAATTTGCCAAATACCCTACACACAAATTATACAGACAAAGTCTTGACATATGCAACTCATGCATTTCTATTCAGCTGCCTCTCTTGAATTTATATATATATGTATCTATATATACATTATAATTATTCATATTTTTATGATTTGTTTTTATATTTTCATTATAATTGTTATTTTTATTATCATTACTTTTATCACATATTAATAGAACGGGCATTACCTGAAAGCTTCATTGGAACTGTAAAGAGCTCTTGATTAGTGCTTAACATTTGTACCACTTATTCGGATCAGTTGAGTTTCAGGCGCTTTCAAAACTCTCCGCTGAACTCCAAGCTTTAAGTTATATCGCATCACTTAAAACGTTTTTTAGGTCCTAAGCTTTCAATTGCTGTCGAGGCTCATTGTTTCGTTGCTTAATAAACACATTGCATAGGGTTACTGGAGCTTTCAAAGCTCTCAGCTAAACTCCAAGCTTTAGGCAACATTTAAATTTGGCCAAAGCTTTCATGTGCTTTTAAAGCTCATCGTTTGTTTGCTTAATAAACAGCTTGCATAGGGTATTCAAGCGCACTCTTAACTTTTCTTTTACAGCTACACAACACTGATTTAACGTGCTTTGCCAGTAGAACTGACAAATAAATAAATTTATATTTAATTAAATTTAATTTGTTACATAGAGTATGCCAGCTTTGTCGACTCGAAGATTATATTTCAGGTTTGTTTTGTTTGGTTTTTTTTTTGTTTTTTTTTTTTTATTTGTCACACTTGCAGTCACGTTGGCGCCAACGTCAACGCTGCGTATGCGTCATATCGCCCATTGTTGGTCAAATTGAGTTATATTACATTTTTAAGTTTATGTTTCGCATTGTTGCAATGTCATCAGCAGCAGTTGGCAATTGAAATACTCAAAGGTGCCACGTGAAAGCCACACAACTAGAGGGTCTTACGGTCAGCTGCGCCTGTCACCTGCATATTGATGACGCAAGGCAAACAAACTATTCGGGCCACAATCTGACAGGCTGAGCAACATAACTGCATGGCAATAGCCAAAGGGCATGCCAATACCATAATTGACTTTACGAATACAACTCACATACTCACATACTCACAGATGTACAAGGTTGTGCCAAATATGGCATTGCGTTTACATAGTTTAGCCTACAGGTATGTAATTGACAGGACCATTAAATGTAAGTGTTGCCACCTGGCAAAATAAATTGAAAATCCCAATAACATTGTTTGGTAAGTTTCAAATTAAATTTTGAAACCATTTTAACTTGATTTCGCTTGCTCAGTTTATCCTACAGGTAAAAATTAAATTTCAGTGTTGCCACCTGGCAAAATAAATTGAAAATCCCAATAACATTGTTTGGTAAGTTTCAAATTAAATTTTGAAACCATTTTAACTTGATTTCGCTTGCTCAGTTTATCCTACAGGTAAAAATTAAATTTCAGTGTTGCCACCTGGCAAAATAAATTGAAAATCCCAATAACATTGTTTGGTAAGTTTCAAATTAAATTTTGAAACCATTTTAACTTGATTTCGCTTGCTCAGTTTATCCTACAGGTAAAAATTAAATTTCAGTGTTGCCACCTGGCAAAATAAATTGAAAATCCCAATAAAATTGTTTGGTTAGTTTCATATTGAATTTTGAAACCATTTTAACTTGATTTCGCTTGCTCAGTTTATCCTACAGGTAAAAATTAAATTTCAGTGTTGCCACCTGGCAAAATAAATTGAAAATCCCAATAACATTGTTTGGTAAGTTTCAAATTAAATTTTGAAACCATTTCAATTTGATTTCGCTTGCTCAGTTTATCCTACAGGTAAAAATTAAATTTCAATGTTGCCACCTGGCAAAATAAATTGAAAATCCCAATAAAATTGTTTGGTTAGTTTCATATTGAATTTTGAAATACGTTTAGCAATGTTCGTGACGAAGCTAACCACCTTTGAACTTGATTTCGTTAAGTCAGTTTATCCTTCGGATAAATAATTGGCATAAAGACTGTATTTCAGTGTTGCCAGCTGGCAAGAAGGAAATCCCCAAAAATGCTAAAATCTTAAATTGAATTTTTCAATACGTTTAGCTTAAGTTTATTTTAAAGTTATCAACTAGTTAAACTTGTTATAGTATTCTTCACTGCCTCAAAGTCAAACTGTCTGCAAACATTAGACAGTTTAATGAAAATTCAGTTTTGCTGGCCACTACCACTACACACACTAATTAGCTGTCTTAAACAGTAACTAGTGGCCAAGTAATGCTCTGATGCTTTACAATTCTGATATGTTACTATCTTTGGCCATGTTATTTGCTGATGAATGCAACTAAAAATGTATGCTCTTTGCGTTAATGCAAGATGAAAAAGATGCTCATTCAATTATCCACAAAAATGTGGCGGCAACCGAGGCAATTTCCATTTAATACCTTAGGCTGGAATAAATTGAATTCTCGACCAAGGTCAGTGCAGAAATACCGCACAGGAGTCAGACAGTTGGGATGTTTGGGTCGCTTTGCAGTATGTGCTTCCAATTAAAATCCAAATTATAAACAAACAACGCTTCGAATGCGGAAACCAGGGAGCAGACAGCTGGCGGCTAGCAGCAGGCAGCAGGCAGCAGGCAGCAAGGACCTTGGGCCTGGGACCACTTGCTGGCCACATGCGTATCTGTGGTGGCACAATTGGGCGATAATTGACTTAATAAACATAACCACAAAACCAAATAGCCTAACAAACAACAGCACACACACACGCTCACACACACGCTCACACACACGCACACACAGATACACATGTAGACACGTGTGACAATAAGTGTATCAGGGTAAAAATGTACCCTGATCAACAAAATTGGGCAAGTGCCGAAAACAAGCAATTTACTTAGGCAAATGGGGTTTGGCCTAAGAGCGAGAGAGAAATAGAGAAAGAGAAAGGCAGAGAGAGATGAGACAGAGTAAGAGAGATGAGAGAGGGAATGGGAGTGGGAGTAAGCGAATGACCGAGAGAGCAAGTATGAGAAAAGTAGGCGCTTAGCACTAGCGAAAGCCCAATTATTATAATACAAGGATCAAAGATAATAAAAGAATGAAAGTATAAGTAGTTGGCTATAGAGAAATATATCATAAGGAGGCAAAGAAATAGAATAGAGTAAGAAACAGGGCTGCAAACTCAAAATGAATAATTTGGTAGACGGTTCGAACCAGCACCCTGCCTGAAGGTTCGCTTCCCGTAGTTGAACCCAGGTTTAGGTTTAAACTTTGCTATCCCATATATTCTAAACAGGTTAATGAACTATTTTTATTTTCAATGTACAATTGCCCGTTGTACTGAAAATATTGCAGGCCGTGCATATCTTCATATACAAAATGCGGGCTAGATGTGATCTCTATCCAAGAGAGGTCAGATGGAGGGCAGATAAATGCAGTGATTGGCGCCAAAGTTATCTAAGCTTTGGTGCTGAATCTGCGCAAAAGTTATCTATTTTTATAAAAAGCAAATTGTTTATGGTAAAACTAAAAACCCCGTTTGCGGCCTTGATAAGTAGGACACAAAGCTAGGCTTTAGATCCAATTCTAGAACAAGAATATGGATTAGGTGATTTTTGAATAAACAAGTAACTGGAGTACATTAGAGACTGAAGTTTTAGGCATATACAAGGCGGAGTTCCAGGGAAATAAAAGCTAGGAAACTTAGGAACTTATAGAATACATTAGGCACTGACAACCAAAGACAAAGAGGCTTAAGTGAGCAGGTTAATCATTGTTAATTGAAGGATATGTGTATATAAAACTAACTTTTTATTTGAACAGCACTAGCTACTAGGGGATTTGGCTGAGACAATGCCAAGACTAGCCTGTATTTCAGGCCCAGTTATTGGTCATCTTCCAAGGATTGTTGGAATAAATCTATTTGAAAGTTTATCAATAGAGACGAGAGAGCTATGCAACAACTGATGAAAAGCTGTAAGGATGAGTTATCGCAGAAATAGTTATTCAGTAACAAACTAACTAAAACTTGCCCACTATATAGGATATGTATTGCAAAAAAGTACGCATAATTTGTTGTCCAGTTCAAACACTTAGCTTGAATATTCCCAATTGAATTTAATTAATTTCTCAATTGTTAGATAAATACGCCTGCCGCAAAATGCAGATATTAAATGTCTGCCAATAGATTTGTATCTAGAAGCATTTAAGCGGCCCCAAAGGCTGGGTAACTAGGGATCAGTATTGTTGGGTGGTTGGATATTAAAAGCACAATATAATGCGCACAACAAAATGCAAATGAGCACACAGACACACCGACACACACACACACACGCCCACGCACACGCATTTGCACACAATGCCGAATAGTTTAAGTCCTTTCGAATGGAATAAATTGCGCGTCGGGTTTCTGTTGTCCAAACTGCACTTCGACCAAAACCAAACTGAGGCGATTAGGAATAAAAAAAAAAGCAACGACCTGTTCTATGTAGAACTTGTTTACCCCCCTCCCTCCCTAAAAGCCCCCTTCCCTCACGACGCGCGTTCCCCTGTTCAGAGATCAAAAAAGTTAGTTGCGAGAGCTGCGTGAGCCGCAGCTGACAGCGTTTGGTGCGTGTGACAACTAAATTTCTCGAATCCAAAAATAAACACCTACACTTCTCTAGTTGAGAATGTGCGACTATGCGCTACCCTACACTTCGGTATAAATATGTATATTTAGCTATGTATATATAAGTATATGACAACAAGACCTTAGATCCTGTATTCTAAATTGAAGTTGTGACATCAACCGATCAAGAATCTATATAATATATACTTTTTTAGGCTGGCATTATGCCTGCTTGTGCCCGTCATACTCGCTTTGAATGAGTATAGGGTATAAAAAAAGTTCGCACTTTCAATTTTCAAGCGGCGGCCCATTGCGTGCGGCCTTGGTTCAGAGCACGTTTCGATGGGCGACGGGGCAGCGGCGGTTATTTGTTGCTTTATGACAAGGGATGATAGAGGGGATAGATGGGGCGGGACGGGGGAGGGGGAGGGGGTGGGTGCGCATCTGCTCGCTATATGCCGGTATTGTCCGGGAATTTCAATTGATTGAGGTCGGCTTAGCATGTGAATGGTTGGTTGGGTTAATTAGGCAACAAGGGCTGCCAGGCACCCCTCAATAATAGGGGCAGCAACCCCTCCAACTGCTGCCCAAGGGCAGCCCTCAGTACTTGTTGCTCTTGTTGCTCCTCCTCCTCTTCCTCTTGTTCAGTGGATGCTGTCGGTCAGCCAGGGACAAAGGCCAAAACTAGTGCGCGGCATGATTCTCATTAATCAAATAAATAAATAAATAAAGGTAAATTAAATTGTTTGTCATTGTTGCTGTTGTCATATATTCGTTTTTTATTTTTTTCTCTCTGTCTGTCTCTCAGATCTAATCTAATTCAGAGCAGCTGGAAATTTAATATGTGAACAGCTGAATGGACATGCTTTAAAGGAAGCGCATCCGGAAATTCTCAAAGAAGCAATTGGCAAAAAAAAAAAAAATCAAATAGTCTGCAAATTTTCCTAAAGTGAATATATTCGATCTATATATAACACTAGTTGACTGACTGAACTAAGAACTTTTTGACATGTAACGGATTTCGAAAAACTTCCACCCGAAAGCGTGAAAAGTTGACGGAAAACGCTTGTTAACAACATTTTCTTTTGTTTGCCAACTAATCAAATAGATTATGATTATTTGTGGAAATTCAATCAAGACGTGTTGTTGCACACTTTACGGAAAATGCATCCCTTCGGGCTTAAATGTTGTAGGGCTTCAGTTTAATTTTCATTGGATTCAAACTAATTGAGTATTTCCCAGAGTTCAAAAACTGTTCTTGCAAATCGTCCCTTTCATCCCATTGACATTAAACGCATCTTTTAAAGTCGAATCAAACTAATTTTGAACGTGATTCAACGATTGCGGCAAGTCTAATCCGCCAAATATAGCGCAAAGTAGTTCGGAAAATGCGTGGAAATGAAAATGCGTGCATTAAGAAAAAACTTGGACTGTCCCAATATGGATGCATGGAAACGAAGTGCACAAAAGAAAAAAAAGAATAATCTTTTCATATAGCGATAAATGTCCTTCTCTGTAGAAACGTTTAGGCTAGAGAGTTTATGTTTAGTTCGAGTTAAAGTTTAAAGACATTTTTGAGCCCAGAAGCACATTGTGATATTTCTTGCTATTTCCATATAACATAAGTATATCCCATTTCCCAAATATATAAAATAAGAGTTTGAGGGTGTGCATCAAGTATTATATTGCAGGTGAAAATGTCATGCTTTTCCATGATATTCGATTAAAATAACTTCATTTGGCAACGCATGAAATAACTTTTAGACTTCTCTTTTGGGGTTTCTCCTCAATTGAAACCATGTTACGCAAAGAGTCTTAAATAAATATAATTACAAGAGAGGTGCAAACAAATTGAATTGTTGTGCGCACACGTTTTTTCCACTCAAGAATGTCTTGAGAATGTTTAATTATTGCCACGGTCATGAGGCTGGCGCTACAGAGTTGTCCTGGCTGCAGTCCTGCAAATCTCGGCCGGCACGTAAACGTTGGCGGTTTTAGATGCCAGCTGAAAGCCAAGTTTGAAAAACCTGACAACCTGCACGGTAATTTTCCACTTTTTTCCGCTTTTTACACGGGCATTTTGTGGTTTATTTTGTGTTTTTGTGACGTCGTAAACGTGACGTGGTGGCAGGTGGAAGGCAGGCAGGTGCTCTGGGCGTGGCCATTGGGATGGCAACTCTACAAATGTTATTTGCATATTAATGACGCACATAGAAATGTTATTGTGCAAAAATTTGTCACATTTGCGCAGTGGCCACGCCCACTTTAGCCTATCATGCGAAATAATTCTCAGTAAAATTACTGAAAATGATTTCAAATTTCTGGTTAATTCATCAAATTCGCAATTCTGCAAGGTTCAATTAGTTTCAATTGACCTTCAATTTTTAGTATTAGTTTGTTTTTCACGCTTTTCATCGTTGTTTTCCGCGGAACTCAAACGGAAAATGCGTGACGAAAATGTGCAATCTTTCCCATTAATTAGACGAATGGGTAAACAGACACATATTAAAAAAAAAATAAAAATATATATATTTTATATAAAATGTCAGCAAAACTTAAATATCCTTATCTGTATTAATCAAAAGTTTAATACGAATTCTGACAAAGCTTTTTAATATATCAATGGATATTACTTGGTAGAGATTATGCCCTCAACCCATTCGAAATAGCTTTAAGCGGAAATCGTGTCGTTTGTATGCAAATGTATTTAACAGGCCGTAAGCATCTCCAATCTCATACATATATCATATATATTTAATATAAAGACAGGACGACGAGCTTGGTCGATCTATTCGTCTGTACAAACGCTTGTATCTCGAGAACTACAAAAGCTAGAAATCTTACAGTTTTAATTATATATTCTTCAGAATCATAGGTAGAACGAATTTATCAGTTTTGCTTAACATATGCTCCCATTTTCAAAGGAATTGAGAATATATATTAAAATATTTCACTTCTTTAATAAGACCCATTTCCCCCATTTCCTCCGAAACAATTATTATCTTTTTGGGTAAAGCCTTGCGATTTGGTATGTGCGCACTTCTCCATGCCATATTCAAGCACTGAAAATCTTATAAAAATCGGACTATAAGCACCGAAGTTAGTCAAGAATGCATTTCCCATGAAAAGTGTGGTATAAAGGGAAAAAGAAGCGCAGCTTCTTCTATTTATATCTGTGTCTGTCGTAAGTTTCTGTCCTTTAAGCTGTTTTAAAGTGCCAACATTTGTTGGCTAATAAGCAGCTTCCAGCTTTTACACTTAATGGTGGAAATAACCAAATCTCAACTCATTCCAGAGATATGGAATTTTTCTTCCATCATGCGTCCATCGCACGCATGGCCCTGGGACTGCCCACACATAAATAGCATTTATGAATGTTGGAAATTGTATTTCTCATTAAGCCGCAGAGCAAATCCATTCGCAGTTAGTATTTTTTTCAGTGCTCATGTGCAGAGGCCTGGAAAAGCCTGCATAATTTACGCGTCGCCCGCGCATCCGTAATAATAATAAAATGCAAAAAAAAAATACAAATATAAATAAAATCAAATAACAATGACAACAACATAATTAATTTGGTTTCACGAAAAAATCGCAACGTTTTTGTTCATGTGAACATATAAATTGAGAAACGCCCACGCAAATATTTGCTATAAATATCAAGGGTAACCATAAAAATGGAAAATAAAACTATTTAAAAAAAACTATATAGAAATTATGTAAAAACAAATTTCACACAGTTGAATTTCAATGAAATGCAAATTTCATTAAACTTTTGCTGCTACAGTTGCTGCAACTGCTGCTGCTGCTGCTGATGTAACGGGGTTTGTCGTTTCCGGCGTCGCGAAAAGTTGCAAACGTGCGACAACGTGAGCCCAAGCCAAGCGCCCAATTTGTAGATGAAAGCGGCAGGGGCAGGAGCTACTGCTGGGTTTGGGTCGGGGGGATGGGCGATGGCTATGCATATAGCCTTTTGATTTAAGACAATGTTCCTGGGGCATTGTTTGCAATTGTGCTGCATGCAAAACAGGTGCACGGTCGGTCACGTCTAGCGATTCAACTCGGCGACAAAATGGCGCCCGAGCTGAGCACGTGCTCATATTTCTTCTCAGAGTGGGCAGAAGCAGCAATTTCGCACCAAAGGGATTCTCCTGAGCATGAAATGCAAATCGAAAAGCAAAACATAAACGTTGCCAGCGAAAATCACATAAATGTCAACTTAACTAATTTACGACAGACCTCCCAATGAAATGCCTCTTCGCGGTAAAGGGGCTGAGGGGCTCGCAGGGTATGGTTGGCTAATCAACATTGATTAGTAGCGGAGATTAGTTAGACCGCATGCAAAACTCATGTGCGCAGAAATTAACATTAATTGGCAAAATGTACAAATTAGAAGGGTGAAAAAAAAAAGGGGTGGAAAAAACTAGAAAATTATCGAAATTGCGCATACGACGTGCGTTGCCGGCGTCGACATCAATTAGGCAGGCTGCCAGCTATTAATTAAAAGAGAGAGAGAGAGAGAGAGAGAGAGAGAGAGAGAGAGAGAGATCGGAAGGCATGCCCAAGGGTATGTTAATAACCGCAAACCGTCAACACACTACCCCCAACGGCACGCCTCTGTTGATAACACGCACGCCTTATAATATGCAACAACTTTCCGCTCGCAGGGCAAAGTGAAAGTCGGAATGTGCAGGTGCAAGATGCAAATCGGGGCAAACGGTTTTGGCTTTGGCTTTGGGTTTGGGAGCCAGCTTAACCCCATGGACTTGGGGGGACTTGAGCTTTTAGCGTATTAAAAAATATGACATGAATATGAGACCCTAGATACTTAGTTTGAATAAGTAAAAAGTCAATAATCAGCTTGATAAAATGATTGATTGAATGATTGATAAGATAAAGCTTGGGCACGGAGAGTTTGACAGATAGCTTGATAGCCAGCGAAGAGATAAGCATATGGGAGTTCAAACCCTACGGATATTACGCATGAGATTAAGGGCCAGCTGATAGAACAATCGCAAGCGTTAAGCATTTTACAACACTGAATATAACACGAACTCTGACAGTTATCACAATTTTGTCAGCTTAAAATAAGATGTGTGACCTTTAGATTATAGTTATTCATATGAATAAATGAATGACCGAAATTACCTAAGTGATTGGGCGATTGGGTGCTGTACACGCATGCGTTTTACAACACTATATAAACGAGAATATAATGCATTCTTTCTGATCAGGTCTTGCTACTTACTCCGAGTTGCTTGTGGTATCTCATGAACCTTTTTTACCCCAACTAATTTGACTTGTTCACCTAACAAAAACCTTTCACCTGCCAGTAAATACATTTTTTTTTATCAATTTCTAGATGGTTAAGGATACGGTAAAGAATGTTATCAGTAATCAGCTTTGTGATTAAACGTATATAAAATATATTTACAGATACGCTGCTCGCATTAAAGATCAGCATACCATCCATAAAATATGGATATAGCCTGAATGGATGGAAGCAAAATGGATAACATGCAATTAATGCGGTTGTCTCTGTCTCTCACACAATGAGAGAATTTAATGTGCTGTGATGAAGATACAAACAAAAGCTATTCATCCATAGGCATAATTCATAGAATGCAGTTGGTTGCCATCTTAACGAAGCTTGACGAGACTTGACGAAACTTAACAGTGACTGTTGTTGACTCAGCTGATAAGACATTGGATGAAGGTGATGCATCGTTGTTATTGTTATTGTTATTGTTTTTGTTGCTGTTATTGTTATTGTTGTTGTTGTTGCTGTTGTTGCCGTTGCTCACCTGTGTCCCAGCTGACGCTTGTGGCCGTGATAGTTGCCGTCGGCGCCCAGGTGTAGCCCATTGAGCACCGACTGATCTATGTCCGTTTCCCCAATCGTTTGTGTACGTTCGCGTGTGCCGGAATTGCTGTTGTTGTTATTGTTGCTTTTGGAATGTGGCTGTTGCATTTGTTGCAGTTGTTGCTGATTTAGCGGCATTTTTGTTAGTTGGCTACTGCTGCAGCTGTTGCTACTGTGTCTGGTTAGCCAAAGGTGCCAAAGAGCAATGCCAGCAAAATTGCGACGACGCGTCGCTGCCGATAACCGACGTGACTTCAGAGCACTTGAAAAGCACAGCTCAGCAAGCCAATTGGCGAGAGCGTGACAGAGCGAGAGAGTGAGTGAGAGAGAGAGAGAGAGAAGGGATGAGAGGGAGAGAGCGAGCGTTCGTGCGAAATGTGTAATATGTGGCGCCTTATCAGCTGCTAGTGGAAACGTCACGAAGCTATGCGCAGACAGCGCAGCGGGCAGCGCAGCAGCAGCAGCAACAACAACTGCGTCTGGTTGTGGAATGATCTTGTGCGTGGGCAAAAGTTCTGCTTTCCGCTTTTTTGTTATTGTTTGGCGTTGCTTTTGACAATTAATGCTTATCAGTCTAACACAACATAAGATACACACACGCACACAGAAAGACACACGAAAAAAAAATACAAATGATTAATAAAAATTGGTTTGTTTATACATATATATACATATGTATGTATATATATTTTGTTTGCCTTTTGCCGTGCAGAGTTAATGACGAGAGCAACAATTTCGGTCAACGTTCGAATTTCAACTGACGGCGGCGCTCAGCGAATGCAACGTAGTAGAAATGGGAAGGAAGCAGCACCAGCACCAGCACCAGCACCAGCAACAACAACATCAACAACAACAAAAGCAACACAACAAAACGGCAAATAAGCACTACTCAGAGAACGAAGGCAGCTGAGCGACGCGCGCATGCTCTCTCTCTCTCTCTCGCAGCAGCGTCGTCGTCGAAAGCTCTCCGCATTTGCGTGTCAAAGAGTAGGCGCGCGTAGCACAGCTGTGTGCTAGTATTTTCTGCCGTGGTCGTGGCTGTTGTTGTTGTTGCCGTCGTGTATTTGAGTCGTTGTTGTTTTAATGCTTTTTTATGCAATAAACACAAAGTTGTTTGGCTTTTATTTTGAATGCCACTCTTCTTGTCGAGAGCATTTTAGCTTTAACATGCCTGACGGTCAGGGTGAAACAGCTTGGCCAAGTGTTACCAAAGTGTGACTAGGGCGCATGTATAAACATATACATACATATGTATGTGCACACATGCATGCCTCTATCTTCTCTATACATATGTAAAACTGTTTGTCCGGACTGATTGACTGACTGATTGACTGATTGGTGATCAATGTACAGTCGAAACCGTAAGAGCTAGAAAGTTACCTTTTGTGATGAAGGTGCACGTTAAGACGGGGTATTAAGATATTCCACCTGCATGTGAGGAAAAAGCGCGAGAAACGGTTGAATAAAACTTTTATGTTTAGTACCCGATTATCGCAAAATAATTTTCAAAGATCTTTATTGAAATTTATTTTAGGGGTGTTTCAAACTTTTCGGAAAATCAATTCCGCCTTGGTGGAAATGGGGGCCAAAGATTTGGTGGGTTGAAGTTTCGGGTTCGAATGCATTTGGAAGGATCTTTATAAACATTTCGTAAAACTAAAAACGAGTTCAAGATTTTTGTGAAAATTAATTTAACACGTATTAAACAATCCTCGCAAAATTCATTTCGCACACATACTTAGATTCGCCGATCTGTAAGCGACATATCTCCGCGCGGAAGTATGTCGCTTGAAAACGACATAATCTCGAGATAATGTTTAAAATTGAAAGCAAAAACCTGTACTGGACAAGGCCGGGAAATATCAGCTTGTCTATAAAAAAAAAACAGTGTGTGGTTTTAGTATAATACCACCAAATAGAGCATTCAAAATTCGCTTTGCTTGTGCTTGTTCGTTTTGGTGATTCTGCTTGCTTTTGATCTTCACGTCATAAAGCGTAGACAAGTACACGCAAAAGTAGCATGGACCTAGGGAAATTTCAAAGTACTTGTCGGAAGACACATATGAAAGCAAATGAAAAATTATAAGTACCGCAAACAATAGACAGCACACACGCACGCTCACACGCGCACACACACACAAACACAGTAAGTCAGCTTGAGCTTGGGTTTATGTTTAGGCGTGTGATTTATGCGTGGGTTTGTGACTCGGCTAAGCGGGCCTCGGGCAGTTCTGCTGTTGAAAAGTGAAACGCGTTTTTCGAATAAATGTATGTGTGTGTGCGTGTGTGTGTGTATCAATAGAGCCAATAAGCTCTATGAATTCGTTTGTTCACAATAACATGTGTGTATGTGTGTATGCATACATATGCATGTGCTTACATACATAATTAAGTTGGCTTTCGGGCTATGCATATATAATTTAAATGCTTTGACACCTTTGGCTGACAAATTGGCTTTGATTTTCGATAGTAGGACCATATAAATTACATATTATGCAGTCACAGTGCAAACAAAAATTCAGTCTACCATGAGTTATCTTTAAAATGCATAAAAATATATCTATTTTAAATCAAAGTAATTTAATTTGTATTTATATTTGTATGTAATCGATGGGATAAGAAGATTTAATTTATCAGCTTAAGCCATTTTAATTTGCTTGTAATATAAAATTTTGGAGGCTGCACTTATCGAGCACACACTGTAATATACTCTCGCATGCATATTTTAGCATATGAAATGTTTGTTTTTAAATTATTCGCGTGAACAAAAACATTTTCCACCCACTGTATGCTCAATTTTAATAATAATAATGTTTTCCATGTGGATTCATGCATATTTTATTAGCTCAGAGGCAGCTTGTCCCTCCCATATATAGCGACATACAAGTTTGTATTTGGGCCAATCTGTATATCATAATTTTAATAATATACTAACTGTAGGGGGGGGGGGGGGGGGGTGTGGCACGCTTATGACTATGTCTGCCTCTTGTTTAGTTCTAACTCTAATTAATATGCCTGAAAATTGGTTAAAACGATTTCAATGAAAATTATTTAAAACGATTTCAATGAAATAATTAAGGAATTCTGCGTAAAAAATCTTAGAAAAATCTTTCCCAGAAATCTATAGGCGCCTTGAGCCTGCAAATCGGGTTCAATTAAATGTGATTTTCTCATTAATCATGAACCGAACCACAAATTAAATTGTGACGAACCAATTCACAGGATCCCGAACCGAAACGAACGCGGATATATTTATATGCTACAAGTATAATTCAATTTAAGTATTACATAATCGCAGTTATGACTTGCTTTATTCAAACCCTTTATTTTTAGCTGTGACAACGTGAATGATAAACGCGACTAAAATTATTCACATTATTCACAATTCGCTCGCATTCCGAGATACAGTCATGTGTATTTATGTTTGGACTTCATAAGTGAAAGAAGCAAATACAAAATATTGGGGAAAACAAAACTGCCTCTCATCTGTTTATTTACTCTCCGTTCAGATGGCTTTTCAATTTTGAAGATTGGGCGATTAAAGAGCTAAGAACAAATAAAAAACTCAGCAGCCACAAGAAGTGAGTTCGAATTCCATTGAACGAAAACAAAAATAGGCAAACATTGGCACACATCGACTGCAAATATGCGTATGCCTCGACCCGAAGAAACAACTATCAGAAGCGACTGAGTTATTAAAGGGACGGACAGGGGACAGGGGGCAGGGGTAGGGTGTGGTAAGGGTATTCAAACAGATAACAGCCGCGGGCCAAACAGTTTGCTGTGTGTCAATGTCAGCTGCATTAGATGGCAAATTCAACAGACCGACAAATGCAGAGATCAGACTGCTTTATTTGCATATACATATATATATATAGTACATTATACACAGACATATATATACATATATATAACTATGCATATGCACGTACCTGCTGTCTGGCTGTCTAATTGGAAAATGCAGTTGACACTTGCCCAAAGTGCCTACTTAAAAGTAAACGCCTTGAAAACTGGTTAATAATATGACACCAAAAAGAAATAGTTTGCATATTCACGACGCCGCACTTGAGATGCCCTTTCAATGATGTGCGATTCATGCTAACTTATATTAATATCCAAACAAGTTTTCGAATATTATTATCTATTATATTATTATTATTATTATATCATGGCTAAGTTAAGCAAAATATTTTGGTAAGCATGCACATGTATAGCCCATATATTTTGTGTTATTGTTGCATATGGCTAAGATATTCTCTGTTAAACAAATAATTTATTCATCAAATAACTCAGCTTTCGCCCAATAGTTCCCATGACAGCTTACTGATATAACAATCCGATCCGTTTAAGATTTAATTTAAGAACACATTGAAACTAAACTCCAATAGAAAATCATAAAAAAAGAACCGAGCTGTCCCCATTGAAAGAGAAACAGACTCGCCTTAGATTAAGTTATTTAACGTATAAGTGGGATGAAATATTAATGGGATTTAATGATGAATGCGTCGCACACTTCTCGACAAAACTGTAATGCCCCCGCCCTGGATTTCAAAGTCGCAAGCAAATGTTCTTGCTGTGTTTCTCAGTCCACATTTGCTCGCTGTCACAAACTAGCCGAGCACGCTAAGGCAACCGAAATGAAGAGTATTGAGTAACTACGTGCCCGCCCCTCTTATGTAAATTCGCCTCCGACTAGGCCCACTGATGTGCTTTGTTGTTGTTGTTGTTGTTGTTGTTGTTTTGTAGCCGAGTGTGTTCTACTGCTGTTTGTTGTTAGTCTGTCTGTCCCCTTAGATAAGGCGATAAGGTGGCAGCAGTTTTGCATTCGGCGGCATTGGCCCTGAACAGGTTAAATTCCAGCTATGTGGGCAGCGTGATTAGCGCTCTCCACAAAAGTGTGGAGCACAAAGCACAAAGCTAGTGATATGTGATACACTGAGAGAAATCGCATTCAACGAAAATCTAAAGGCTAATCTTAAGCATGATTCTTTTTGATGAAATATTTGCACTCTTATTGCATTATTTGTGCAATTGCCCGTTTGAACTGCAAATATTGCAAGCCTCAGATATTTATCTATCCCACAGTTGTATCTATCAAATATGCTTAGATAAATGCAAGGGTTCGAACTCAAAAGTTGTTTAATATGAACCAAACCAATTTTTCATATGAAATATAATTATAGATAATTACATAAACCTTGAGAGACAGAATGGGAGAGAGAGAGAGAGAGAGAGAGAGAGAGAAATAGATATAGAGAGAAAGAGAAAAAAGAGAGAGAGAAAGAGACCGAGAGAGAGAGAGAGTCGTTTACTTAATACATTTTGAATCGAATTAAACACAATTTTAAAGCTGAGCTAAACTAATTAAGATATTACAATTAAGATATACATAAATATGTATATATATAGTATGTACGTATCTGATGCATTGGACTTTAGTTAACCTTGACACTTATTGAGCTTGTAAGCACAGACCCCCAACGACCTAAGCAGAGACTCAGAGGCTCAGTCTCCCCCATGTCACCTGCTGTGACAGGGTTAAGGAAAAACAGCAACAAGGAATTACAACAACGACAAGTGTCGCTGATGATAAGAGCTCGGGGCTAGTCTTGGCAGCCTAATGAGCAAAGGAGGCGACACTCAATGTCAGCCCCACGTTGAGTTTGTTAACCGCAATCGTTGGATCTCGAGCCCCGCCACGGTGCTTATGTGACGTCACATGGTCCCAATTCAAGGTAACGCTAGCTGGGGAGCTGTGGGGCAGCGGATATTGCCAATGGGAATTGTTGCTGTGGTTGCCCAATAAAATTTGTTGCACGAGTTGTTTTATTTGATGGGTTCACCAACTATATATGTAAGTATAAAAATATAGTTCTATTTATAAAAATCGTATACACAAATATCTAAAGTTGTGTATATAAAAGCAGTATGATTCACGTGGAGGAGGTTTTATTCTGAAAGGCAAAGCCAGTTAAGCTTGAATAAATGATAAAACGTTGTGACATAGTAATAAGGATATGTGAAAAAGGTTTTAAAAACGGTTTAAAAAAAAAGAAAGAACTATTTCACCTATATTTCACTCGTGAGTGTGGAACATTTTTAAGCATTTCTCATCTACAAGGCTCTGGTTCTTAGGATAATATAAATAGTTCAGGTATTATTCAGGCTTATACGCCTACATTGAATATTGGTAGTGAATAAGATATTCGGTGTGTAATTGATGGGTGACTTTTCGACTTACCTGTGAGCCGCATGGCGATAGTATTTTTTGGGTACCGAAAAGGGGCCGGGCGTATTGGGCGCTGAGTCGCTCATTTCGCACTGGAAAAGATACAATAAAATGTACATACATATATGGAAAGGGGAGGGCGAAATTGGATTTATTGCAATGCCACAAGGCTGCACACGCACACACACACGCACACACACACACAAAGAACAGCTTGGGTTAGTTGCATGTGACAAGCGATCGAAAAGGAAGTAGTTGTTAAGAAGGAGAAGTCGATGCAGCAAAAGCAATTAAGTGCACAATAGGACATCGGAGCAGGCCAAAACATATGCTCTTGCATGTGTGAGTGTGTGTGAGAGAGTGTGTCAGTGTGTGAGTGTGCGCGTGTGTCTGACTGACACAATTGGTACAGAAAGCTAATGAGCTTTGCTGCAACTGATTGATATATGTACATGTGACTGCATACCGAGCGTGTCCATGTGTGTGTGTGTGTGTACGTGCTGTGTGTCACAGTCTCTGAGCACTCTCTCGCTCTCTCTCTCTCGCGCGCGCCTTACTTACTTGATAGGACATGTCGTAATACTCTCTTGTGAACTGGGCTTGAGCCTGAGCCTCCGCCTGTGCTTGGGCCATGCTGTTGGCAACGGCTGCTTCTTGAGACGACATTGTTGTCATTTTGCTTAAGCTTGTCGCATAGGTGCAGAAGCTTTCGGTATTGTTTGCCCTCCTCGTCTTCCCACTGCCGTTCTGCTTGCTCTGACGTTGATAATTTGAAGCGCTGCGGCTGCTGCTCAGTTGGCGCAGCAGGGCGTCGCAATAACTAATTTGGTCTTTAACTGTTCTTGTGTTTGATTTGTCTATTTGAGTTGTTGTTGTTGCTGTTGTTGTTGTTGTTGCTGTTATTGTTGTTGCTGCTGCTGCTGATGTGGCTGTTGTAGTTTTTGCTGTTGTTCCACCTGCTGATGCTCTAGTTGTGGTAATTTTTTTGGATATCGCTGTCGTTGTTTGGATTAACTGCAAATTGCGTAAGTTCTTCAACACTTGCGGCACTTTAACAAAAGCCATGGATCGGCGCAGTTGCAAACAAAACTAACTACAACAATACTATGCCAATGCATGTGTATATGTGTGTGTGTGTGTGCGTGTCTGTGCGAGTGTGTGAGTGCATCTGCGTGTATGTGTGTGTCTGTAGTTATGCCAACAATTATAATTTTTTTAAAGCCGCTTACCAAAAAATAAAAAAAAATGAATTAAAATTTAAATTTAACGAAACAAATTTTTTGGGAGGCCTCGACGCGAAAATCATCTGGCGGCAATTACATTCGCCAGCAGAAGGATTCATTGATATTGCATACTTTGTGGCACAGCACAAATGTATGGCAACTGATGATTTTCGACGATAAAACAAAACATTTTTCCGTTGATAAACAAAAATTGGCCAACTAGATGTCTTAATTGTTTTCAAGACAATCAACAAAATACTACAAAAATAATACGAAAAAGAAGAAAAGAAAAGAAAACGACGAAATTTCGCTGCGAGCAACGTATTCACATGTGCTCTCAGTTTGATGCAGTTTTATACAAGCACAACGTGTAAATATTTATCTTAATTTAACATGTTAACAGTGCACTTAATTAACGGTAACGATGAACAAAAAAACAATAACAAGAGGAAACGAATAAAACAGATACCACAACGAAGTTACAAGCAAACGCATTTTACTTGCTCTACCTAAAAGTATGCTGTGCAAATTTGACTGCACTTGTGCGCACTCAATTAACTGTTATACACATGTGCGCATAATTATTTCTGTACGTGCACAGATGCATGCATGCATGCATGTAAGTATGTGCATAGCTGTTATTGCTGCTGCTGCGCTTTTTAGTAGTGGAGCTGACGACGGACTGATTGCAAAAACAAAACACAACGGTGTATATGATATGAGGAACAGACTAATATATCGATCTATCAATTATGCGAATGGGGGCGCAGTAATACATATGTATGTGCATATATGCTTAGACGGGGGTCTAAAAATAAGATTCCATAGGCCATGGGCCGCTTGCGTGTGCGGCAACAGCAGCAGCAACAACAACAGCAGCAACAACAACAACAGCAGCAGCACGGTCAACACATGAGTCATCATTTACAGTTAGCAGCGAATTTTCACACCATTTAATTAGGCAAAACACAATTTGAACAAATAATTGAGCATTTGTTTAACTTGACTTGACTTAACTACAAAACTCGCACGCTTTATGTATATACACATGTATTATACATACATATGTATATACCTGTTACAGTTAGACGTGGGGGTATATTGACTTACAATCGCACAAATAACTGTTTAGCTTTATACTTGATTCTTTTGGCTTCGCACTTTGCACACTCGTCCCAATGCACTCGTCCCTTAACGCAGGTCACGTTGTTTTAGAAATTGTTCTCGAAAAAAAAAGTACAAACAATTTAAGATGAGAAGAAATGTTCAAGTTGTGTGTGTTAACGCGACGCGACGCGACAAACGGAATTGTGAATATGCGAATTGTGGGGACTTTTGTGACGTCTATCGAAAAACTCAATCGACTCTTAATTATTATGCGGTCGCGTCTGCTGCTTATTTGTTTCTCTACGCTCGCGCTCTGTTGGGGCTTCGATTATATTTAAGTTTTGTTTTTTATCTTTTTGTTTTAATGTTGTTTAATTGTTTGTTGCCGCTCGCTGTCCACAATTTTTTCTTCGTTTACATTTTAGATTGCAATTTTGACGTTTGCAGCGCAGGCGCTCTCAGAGCGTAGCCGCTAGCAGAGCGTAAAACAGAAGAAAAGAGAGAGCGAGAGAGAGAGAGAGGGATGCCAGTGTGGGAGCGACTGAAATGCCGGCGAAAGCTTTTTTGTTGTTTGTAAACAAAGTTAAAGCTTTGATGCGACTTCATTGGCAGCTGGCAGCGCTGTCGACGCACACTTCATTACTTTTTGGCGGCAATCATTTGAACTGCACAAGCAGAAGCTTCAATAGGGGCGAGGCCCTGATTAAAGTGTGGGCGTGGCATTTTATTTTGGCTTTCAAGGGCAAAGTGCGGGCCAAGCCGTTAGGGCAAATTACGGTAAATACACAATTTTAAAGAATCTTTTAACGTGGCATCTCATTCTTAATTGAAAAACCAGATTCTATAGCTTTCAATTTTCTCTATTTGCATGTTTAAAACATTTGCTTAACTATGCCAAAAGCAATAGATCAAGTTTTACCGGGTAGAAGCTAATTACAGAAGATCTTCTAGTCGATATCGCACAACTCTCGGTTTTTTTCCTGTTCACAATACCTGAACAACTATATTTTTCACAGTTTTGTATATATACATACTACACTGTATGTATGTATGTAGATAGACCAAATATGGCAGGTAAGTCTGATTATCTACCTTTTGCTAAAAATCAACATTTTCGTGCCACAGTTTGAAAGTCACTGCCTTCGGCTAACAGTTTTAGAGCCACTAACCATACAGTTAAAGACCATTTCTGATTTATTCTGATATTATTATTATTATTATTATTATAATTCATCTTGTTATTATTATTACTATTATTTTTTAATTTTCCAATTTGTGTTTTTGTCTGTTCGATTGGTTTGCTTACCAAATGGATTGTTGAGTTGTGGCAAGTGCAACGCATTGCATTCAGCGTTTAGCTGTGCAATTGCCACAGCTACCAGCCACGCCCAAGTGGCAGCGCCTCCTCCAAGTGGATGTTGTTAAATTTCCGCATGCTTCACACTGACGAGGCACTTCCCTGCACTTGCGGCCACTTCCTTTGGCAGCGCTTATAAAAGGAGACGCCGCGCCAACGACTAGATCCCAATTGAGAGACGCCACCAATTGTGGCATGAAAAAAAGAAACACAAACAAGCGCAAGTGCCTCGGCCACTGGCCATTTGGCGGGCATCGCCTTACGCAACGCTTTACTTAGTTTTATCACCTGAACCCGATCCGACCCGCTGGCCACCGGACGACTCAAATGCTTGCTGGAATGCGTCTATGGGTTGCCCGACTGCCCGGCTACCCGGCTGCCCGGCTACCCGGCTGCCCGGCTGGCGGGCTTTTCAATAAACTAGCCATAAAAAACGAGTGCAGCTCACTGTTTTCGCACTTAACGCTCACGCGAACGGTAAATAAAGTGAAGTGGCCTGGAAGCGATCCGGCCAACAACAACAGCAGCAGCAGCAGCAACAGCAGCAGCAATGGTTGCCGCTGACCAAACTTGCCACTTGCCACTTGCCACTCGCCACTCGCCCCACGGTTGTTAGCTTAGCTAGTGCAACTTTTTGGCTGCTGGCACAGAAATGCAGCCAGCGCAAGCAGCTGAGAGCAGCTAGACAACATTTGTATACTCTACATATTAATATACATATATACATATATATACATATATATATAAGCATAGTTCAGCAGACTTTGCCATCAACTCTGCGATTGCCAGCCCCTTGTGGGGACAAGCTTTAACTTTTTGAGAATCGCAAAGAAAGCACAAATAAATGTTTTAAATCGAACCGGTTCGCAATCGGAACTTCAATTGTAACTTGTCTCTCTCAGCCCGAAGTTTAGGAAGTAAGCCCCCGTAAAGACTTTTCTGTCATTTTTAATTGTGAGTATTTTTAATGCGCTATGAGAAATTTTGTCTGAAGCGCCATTGAGGCAATTGGGACCTATAAAGTCTGCTTTATTTTATTTATATTGTTACAGGTGTTTTTTAAATGAATTAAAAGAGAAGTTTATTTTGATGTGCAACTGAGGCAACCCTTGAACTGAACCAGCAACCGCTTTTTTATTGGCCTGGCAACCCTGATTTGAAAAAAAGCAAATATTTTAATCCAATTTAATTAAATTTAATTTAATTTGTTATTTACAACTATTTCTCTTTAATAATGGGTGAGAGGCCCTTACTCGCCTTTGCGCTTGCTTCTAGCAATGTCTATCTATGGGTAGCTGATGTTCGGTTAGGGTATTTATACATAAGTATAAGCCGCGCACAAAGCAGTTGACCATGTTCATGTGCAGCGTCAATTGTTGCTATTGTTGTTGTTGTTGTTGTTGTTGTTATGGCCTCGCGAATTTGGCCTAAACTGTTACGGGTCGTACCTTAATTGCATTTGTTGTGCCCGTGTCTGGGTTGGGCCTTTTCAAATCATGATCGTTTTTTTTTTTTTTTTGGGTTTACTTTAATGAGACGCGTGGACGGCTTTAATGGCGTTTGGACCGCGCTGCGTATGAGTAATTAACGGCGCAATCACAGTTAGCCGGCTTTAGTTGGAACAACAATCACCAGAGACATTTTGGCCGGGCCCCCGCGGGGCGCCACAAACGGAGCCGTGGCTGGGGCCAGGCGCAACAGAAGCACATTGCATACATATACATACATAGATGGGTCGTCGAGTTGTCGAAGCGACCCTTGACTGTAGACGGCGACATTGGAGTGTTTGGGCAAACTCATTGAATACATAAGCAGGATATCATTTGCGACGGCTCGTTCCTCGTGAGTCGTCGTTGTCGTTGTCGTTGTCGTTTATCCTGCCTCCTGCGGCTTTAGAGTCGCCACAGCGGAAACCCACAGCGAAATCGATTCATAAATTATAGAATACACAGTTGATAACCCGACAACCCCGACTAGGTGAGTGGAGGCCCCTCTCTGCTGCTTCAACTGGGGCGTGGCTGTTAAAGAGACTCAGTCCATATTAGCCCAAATATGATGAACTATGTGATAGAGAACCCAAAGATTCAAGCGGATAACAGAGGAGTAAGCAATTGCAGTCCCTTGACCACGCAAGGCCGGGTAATGCTCGCGTGCATGTTGTAGCCAATCACATAATTAAAGTGCTTATTTTACTATTCAGCTAATCAGTTGTTTGCTAAAAGTCTCGTCGAAAACTTCAGCTAATCCCAGGCAATTCGGGAGAGCGACAACAAGAACAACAACTGCAATTGGAGCTGTCCGGAGCTCATCAGGTTCGCCTCCAGTGCGCCTCCATTCTCAGTGCACACTCCGAGCGAACGCGCAAGTTAAGTGCCGCATATTGGGACCACATGCCGCGGGCTTCTCGGCCAACTGCCTTTGGGCCAACAAAAACTAATAAAGCAACTCAATTAAGCAGCTGCTGCTGCTGCTGACGCCGGCCAAAATATATCTTTATATATATGTATATATTCCCAATCAGAAACGTTTGAAGCGGTTTTTTTTTCTGCTTATTTTTTCCTTTTTTGTATGGCTGCCCGCGGCTGGGCGGAGCCAGAACCACATGGGTAGTCGAAATTATTGTGGCTATAAATGCAAATATATATAAAACTAATTTAATTAAAAGGCAGTCGGCAGGCAACAACAACAACGAAAATAACAATAACAACGACAACAACAACATCTCATAGAGAATGGCTCGTTGGCATCGACGCACAACGCCCAAAGCCCGTCTCCAGCCAGATCAACAATCAGTTCGCCAAAAATCTCTTGCAAATTCACAAGCCAAGTTTTTACTGAAATGTCAACAGTTGTTTTGAATACTCTTTGATTACTTATGAATGACATTCAGTGCATTCAAAATGATCGCTAGGCTCTGTAAAATGACTGTAATGGTATGTATGTTAAATTGAATAGCTGTCAAAAGTCTGTTAAAAGTTAAAAGATGCCAACTAGAGCACTTAACGGAGCTATTGAGGAGGCCGTTAAGCTTTAGCAGCATTTTGATACAGCTGCTGTTACGTGATTTCAAAACATTTGCTTTATTTATAATTGCAGAGCCAAAATACAATATAACTTCATTCGCCTTTAATGTCTTAACAGTCGCTGTTATGTTTATAGAAAACTGCTTGCGACTGCTTTTATATAGCAAATGCAAACATAGCATTAATAGAACGTGACTAGTTATAACAGTATTATGTTAAATTTAACAGATTACTTTATAAAATATCGAATGATGCTAGCAGAGACTAGCAGAGGCTAACAGAGCAACGCATTAGCAGAGCAGCGCTTGAGCAGAACAGCGCCTTAGCAGAGCAGCGCGGTAGCAGATCCGATCGTTAACAGAGCAGAGCGAAGTAGCAGCTTTTAACATATCAGCTTTCATCCCATTTATTTTTAATTGGACTTCTGCAAAATAAAATATATTTTTAATGAGATGCTTTGCAATAATATTAAAGTTTTGAAAAGTTTGCTGCTGCCAGCTAACATAATATTTCCATCAAAGGGCATATCAAATGCATAATTTTCACATAAATTCCCATATTTTTTTTAAGCTGCATTAAAAGTGTATGTAACATTCGTTGTGCCCCGCCAAAAGTTTTGCTTGCAACGTGGCCCAAGGTAGGGGAAGGTAGGCGGGTCGCGCTGCCTGCACAATTATTATGCGTCGTATGATTTGTCGCCGAATCGTGTCGCCTTTTACATAAGCCGTCAACAGTTGCGCCACAATTTACAATTTGATTGCTCCAAATCTTGAGCTCGGCTCGAGTCTGTGGGCTCGATAAGTCGCCCGATAAGATCTGGCATTTCCCGGGCAACCGGCAGCGGGCAGCGGCTGCGCCTTTGGCCGCGTTGCGTATACGCAGCATTGCCCAAGCCACGAAAATTGATTAAATTTCTAGCTGCCCGCGACACAAGCCAAACAAAACCCAAAGGCAAAAACTTATAAAATATGTATAAGAAAAACAAAACTCGGTCGCATTTTGAGCGCTGCAGCTAATTGTCGCATTTATGCGCAATTTTCAGCGTATTTTCTGTGCATTTGCAGCGAGTCGCTGGCAAACGTGTTTATCAGCCAGTTCATTTATCAATTTTGGCCAAGCCTCTAACCTGGCTAAGTCGACCAAGTCGATTTGGGTAAAAAGAAACAGCTGCGATTAATTCTGCAATGAAAACCTTTTTCTGTTAATCCGATTAATAGCTTTACAATGAAATTATAGAATGCCAAAAAGAACGTCCCAGCTGAAATACCCTTGTAAATATTATAGCAGCTATATAATATAGTGTTTTACAGGGCTTTGCATATTGTTCATGCTGAAAACAGGGCAACAAATGCCAGAAAAAAATAGTCGCTGGTTCGGCTAACGATTCGCCGCAGCAACTTTCTGCCATGAGGCTCGGCTGGGCGAACCTTGTTTTCAACATTATTCAAGTATAAACGAAATAATTTTATTTTTAATTTAAAACGCAATCGTACATCTGGAGTCTTCGTGCCAAGTTTGTACCCTATCCAAAAATGTGCGTCTGCCAAATATGGTTGGATAAATCCAAGCTTCTTGTGCTGCGAGCCTGCATCTGCCGGAAAAGTTCTAGATTTTGAATCGAAACAATTTTGAAATGAATATGCCTCGATTCGGTTATCGGCTCAGCCTCAAGTTTCGGTTTGTAAGCTCCTATTTTAAAAGAGGGACTTCATCTGCGACTGGTCGTTGGCAGTGAAGACTTCTCAAATTATTTTAAAGGAATTATTTAAAGAATTTATTTAAAGGAATGAATTATTTTAAAATCTACGCAAATTGATTGGAAAATGTTCTCACGGGCGATTATAATTAAAACAGCGATTGTTATTTTTGTGGCGCCCACCTCGAAATCGTTTGTCTGCAAATGGCATCAAAAGTTGACAGGCAGCACAGAAAATAAAAAGCACACAAATTAAGCAGCTGGCAGGCGGGTGTAACTGACTGCGAAATACGCTGTTTACCGAGCAAATGTGTCGATAGGAAACTTTCTGATTGCCGTACTCCAAGACTCTGGCTGGCCCAGGCTGTGGGCGTGGCTGCCATTTTAGTAAATAGTCTTTAAAAGTTTAATTGTTTTTATATTTATGATTATACTAAAAAATGAAGAAACTAAAATTTGTTCTTCTTGCTTTAGGTATTTTTTCGACATATCCCTCAATCGGGGATTTCCCTTAGCTAAACAAAATGACAGTTACCGTTAGGTTCGCTTTATGGAGCTTTCACTGTACTTGCGCTGTGAATCAGTACAGAAGCCGATCTCTTGCTGATTATTTGAACAGTGTGACCAGGCTGTGCTGTCTCACAAATATTATCCCGCTTGTCAGTATTTTTTTATGTTATTTAAGCATTTCACTTATTTATGAGCATATTTGTTAAGCTAGGCAATTTATTAGGAAAATCTTATTTTCCGTTCGCAGCTGCGTTGCCAGCGAAAGCTATTCTCAAAATGTTGAGCAAATATTTGTTCGCCTCTTCGAAGAAGAATGTAAAAAAATCAAGCGCATTCCTGTTATTCCTGGCTGTCAAAAAGAAATTGGAAAAAAAGTATCTAGCAGATGCCTCTGTATATGTATATTATATGGACGGAATATACCTGGAACTGTATACAATACAATGTTGATAATAAATACGCAAATCTAATAACAAATTAATTCGCACACAATAAAACACAACAAAAGTGGGCGGCATTGATGGTAGACTCAGATACAAAATGGGCGTGGCTGTCGAACAAGACGCGAACAACAGCAAAGAGACAGAAAAGCAAAAACCATCTTCGGCAGGCCGAAGAGGAAATACCCTTTCCAATGTGATCAACAGGTTTCAGTAGAAAACAAACAAGTAAAAGTGCTCTAGCTGGGTATGCTCGATTAGGCGATACCCTGCACCATGCGACAAGCTAGCTGCACACTTTCTGCAACAATGATGCTTCTTCTTATCATTTGTCCTATCATTTGTCAGTGCGATCCTTATGATATTTTTAGGGCTTGAATATGGCATTGAAAAACGTGTTGTACATGACACAGCGCAAGACTCTGCCTTCAAAAGGTATTTGTCTCTTTCAATTTGCATTATAATCTTATTCTGGAGGCATTATTCATTTATGTATGCTATATGCTATACACATACATATTATGGAATCGCCGCTGCCTCTGACAAATCAATATGCCCTACACAAGTGTAGGGCACAAAGTCGCAGCACAGACAATATCTGCCTCGAACAAAAATCTCAGTGTTGCCTTTGTTGCCTTTGCTGTTGTTGTTGTTGTTGCTGCTGCTGTTATTGGTGTGGGCACTTTTGCTTATTGACTCGAAAATGAAGGTTGAATTTTAACGTGCTGGGCATTGTGTCTATAAGCACTTATTTATATATATATATATGTATATATAAATGCACAGTCAATGGTGCGCCCTCGTTAATGGGCCGCAACAGCACACAACAGCATCGCCTTAATTTGCAGCAGTGGACCATGCCACGCCCACCAGCCAAAATTCAAACACACAAATTCAATTGCTCAATTTGTAATTATGCTGTTGGGGCGCCACCTGGCGGTCAGGCGACAAGTGCGTTCTTATCAAGTGGAAAATATGCGAGAGCGAAAAGTTAATGGGAAAATTAAATTGTATAAAATCCTCAGTGCGACAACTTTTTGGCTTACCAAAGCCATCGAATAATGTTTTAAGTAAATTGATTTCGCATATCGACTTTAAATAAGGTGGCAATATTAGAAAAAATACAACATATTACGATAAAGGTATATTTTTTTGGAACTTGGACTTTATTCAAGCGAGTCAAGAATTCATTGTAATTGAAATCTATCGGGTATATTCAGTCAGAACACATATTCTCACAATTAAATATGTATTTGATTTAAATGAATTTAAAGGTTTAATATTTGTGCAAAATAACATAACGAAAATAATGGTAAATAGTAGGTAAAGAAATATTTGAAGAACTTTGTATAAATAACAGATAAAAGAATTATAGAGAACAAATCAGAGTTGAGTTATAAACAAACTAAAAACTCCATATAGAGTTCGTAGAGACCAAAAAACTCTAAACCTAAACTAAAGATCGTTAGAGTCGAGTGAAATCCTTGGTCTCGACTGTCGCGTCACATGACAAATCGGACACGATGCGCCGATATGCAAACTCTGGCACCAGAATGCCGACAATCCTTTTGCTGGACTCGGTTTTGACGCGCACCATCTGCATCTGTCGTCCGTTCTTCTCGATGATATTCGCGACACGCTCCCACACGGATATCAGCAGACCCGACAGCACGTGATAGGATCGCACGCGCAAGCCCAGACCGCAGCGCTTGCCGTAGGAGCACTTGCAGCTCCAGTAAATGTGGGAGCAGATGTGCAGGCACTTGCTGAACTGCATATCCCAGAAGGGCTGGGCCGCCTTCGGGGAGGCCTTCACATAGCGACCCAGCAGGGAGCTGAGCGGCTCGGTGCGCACCTGAGCCCCCGTATTAGGCCGTATGATCACTAGATTGATTTTGGTCGGTACGACCAGTGGCTCTCCTCCAGTGGACTCGTCATCGGTTTCGGGATTCACGCACAAAATGGCGCAGTTGTTATTGTTGCGCTTCTGACGGAGTATATAGAAGCCCTCATGGGCTTGACGCTCCTTTTTCTTGAACCTACAGCAACAAGAGTGTACGTCGTGGATTAGTTACAAGGGATTGATTGACTGATTGATTTGACTCACTCCGTCAGAGCCGCATCAAAGGAAAGGCCACGCTCCACCTCAATCGTGTGCAGTTCCGTGCTCGCGGTGTCCGTGCTCGCAAATATGCGCCTAAATTTGATGAGCTTGGTCACAGTGACAACGGCTCCATGCACGTCCAGGTCCGTAATGCCCATGTTGAAGTGACGCGTGCGCTTCACCTGCAGCATCAGGGCGTACATCTTGTTCAGAAAGAACCTGAACAGAGCCGTCTGCACCTCGAGGCGGCAGCCGAGCAATCGATTCAGGAATGTGGGTATGTGATTGCTGCCGTTGTTCACGACATAGCTTCTCTGGCCAATGCTGTTGAGGCCCACATGGAGCATGCCAACGCCGGCCAGAGCCGCGCAGCAGTCGACGCTGAAGTCGCCCTTGTAGAAATCGGGCACGAGAACTGCTTCCAGCGGCTTCTTGCCCGTAATCTGTTGCAACACGCTGTCCAGAGCGCTGCTGCCGATGCTGTTGTTGAGGTTGAACAGCGATTGATCCCGCCCGAACGGATCCCCCTCCGGTGGATTGCTGTCTATCGCGCCCAAGTTCTTCAGTTCCATGGCCACCATGTTCGCCTGATGCAGCTCCGCGGCCACATCCGAAATGACGATTACGTATTCCGGTTCGTTTTTCTGGTTAGTGCGTTTCGTGCATCCGAACTGTTGTATGGCACGTTCGGCGCTCCACGGCAGCTCCAGACTGATGTACACTCGTTGCCTTTGATTGGCCACACTCGGATCGCTATGCAGGGATATGCCAGACGAGGCTGCTTCCGAGATGATGGCCACCTTCTTTGTATCATCCATAAAGGCCTGCCTTTCGGCATAGTTGAGCATATCCATATTTGTTTCCGTATCACCGCGCAACTCGTACTTGTAGGAGAGATCGCCCGTTTTGACCACCCGACCGCGACGTTTGGTTAGCTCGGCCACCTCGCTGGGTCCGCCCAGATCCGCAATGATCTTATCCACAGTATTTGGCGGCATTCGACGACTCAGCTGCTGTATCTTTAAGAGAAATTTATCCCGTGCGCTGATGCAGCGCTTCACCTCGCTCTCTGTGATTTGGTCTGCTTGGGGATCGATGCCATCAAAGTTATACTCGAAGCCCTCTTCTTCCGGCTCCGCTTTCATGTTGTTGCATAAATGCTTCAGGATGCGCTGGTGCATTGTTTTCTCCGCTGGAAGAGGATCAAGTTTAATCAGTTCAAATCGTCGTTTTGTTTGCTTCTATAACATTTCACCCACAATGGCGGAAAATGTGTGGAAAACTATTTTTCTTCTCTCACCCTTAAACTCTCTCATCTCTTAAATTTGAGGTAGAAAAATGTATGTAAGAATTTATTAGAGGCGGCTCCTTATACCCTGAACCCATTAAAAACAGACCCCATAAAGTATATATACTCTAGATCAGCATCATTAGCAAAGTCGGTCTAGCCATTTTACGAGTTTGTTTCCGATAATCGATAAATTGCCTCGTTTCCAAGTAATCGATTAAAATCGATATCCAACTCCTGTTTTTTGGAGTCACCAAACTTGATATGTACCCTCTAAAATAGAATTTATATATCAAGTTTTTTTCATTTTAAAGCTTTTCGAACCGACCCTAATTTAAAAAAAAAAACGTATTGTAACCCCTAGTATTTTTGTTAAATTTGGTCAACAGTTCAGAATTTGAATTTTTAATCGAGATATTAAAAAAATATCATCAAACAAGTTTCGATTTTCGAACCGGCGCCGAATTTGAGAAAAAACGTGATGTAACCCCTTGCCATTTTGTTGATTTGGGTCAAAATTAAGATTTTTGGTGCCAATCGATAGTACTGGTCCCTACGAGTCCAAAATGGTATAAAATTCCCAAATCGGACATTATTTGGCCGAGATATTCCAAAAAATCATCAAAAAAGGGTTGACTTTACAAACGAATCGGTTTTTGGTCAACCACTTTTTTTAACCCATCGATTTTTGAAATGTTTGAAGGCCAATTTATAGTAGGGATCCCTACGAATTCAAAAAGTTATAACATTTCAAAGTCAGACAGTATTTACCCGAGATATTCAATAACAATCATCAAAAAAGTTTCGATTTTTGAACCGACCCCGAATTTGAAAAAATCCAAATTCACCAAGCTTGACATGTAGCTTCTAGAATAGTATTTATTTACATATACATACATATGTATATTGCCACCTCCACCGCTTCAGTAGTCAGCATTTGTTGGTTTGGCTGTTGGGTACAGGAGGCGGCAAGTAGCGTGGCCTGTGGCGAGTTCAAGTCCTATCGAGGAAACTATTTTTTTTACATTTAGTTTTTAATTTAGTTTTAATACTGCTAGAGCAAACGAGTGCGTAGCGCGAGCTGCATTTGATGTTGGTCGAAGAGGGTTCAGGGTATCCCCTAGTCGGGAACTCCCGACTAGAGCTTCTTACTTGTTTTTTCGGATTTTGGGAAATTTACTCGCCCGGGTGGAAAATAAGCGAAACTCACATTTTCTTGCGATCGGACGAAGAGGACGGAGAAGTGGCGACCAGTTGTTCAATAAATTTGTTGATGTGCTATTTTAAATTTCCATATAAAGTTTTATAATTGAGTAGAAAATTAATATAAACAAAAGAAGTGGGCCCCGGCAAAGCCGGTAAACATCAGCTAGTTGTAATACAAAGTATTTCGTATATCACTTACCCTTGGAGGTTATCGAGCGGCGGAGCTTGTTTTCAGCATCATGGCCATCGTCTTCATCCTCCTCCGAGGAACTGGTTTCAGTATCGTCAGAAGTCGTGCTGGACCAGTCGGTAGTCATGCGTGGACGCTTCGGGCCGCCCGTGGCATTCGTACGCTTCTCCGGGTCAAAGGCGCCACTCCTCAGCAGCCGCTCGAAACATTCGATGCTGGGTGCTGGAAAATAGTTTTCAATAAACGATTGTATGATCGCCTTGGCTGTAGACACAAAGCCCGTCAGCTCAGCTCGGTCGAATTCCAGATAGTGCAGGGCGCGGCACTCGCTAGTCGACTGCACCCCAATGACCACTGCCCGCTCCCTGAGCCTAGCGTCGTTGGCCAACTTCACCACATGCTTGAGCTTGGCGGCAATACACAGGTTCTTGAAGTAGCGCTGATGCGCGGACCAGAACTGCCGATTGATCCGATCCTGGATACGCGGCTCAATGCGAATGCGCCGAAAAGCCTTGAATAGCTGCTCATTAATCTTGGCCCAAAGCTCCGCTGAATAGTTGTAGAATTTGCGAAATTCTCGCGACATGGGCACCTGCTCAATGCGAAAGTTGACATTATGCAAGCTCAGCTGGCGCGATACATAGATGCCGCGCAGCTTCATGTCAACGGCGACGATCTCCATGGCGCCACTGCCCCGCTTTTCCACGGCATTGACGAACTCAAGGAATTCCGCATATGGGGAGCCCATGCCCCACAGGCCCAGCCGCGTCATGTAGACCATATTGCGCGGCTCGGCGGCGCCCGTGGCCGAGGCATAGACAATCCGTGCCATGGGCAACATCTGTTGCAGCTTCAGCACCGAACTGCACATCTTGATGAACCTTTCGGTGTTGCTCAGACTCATCCTATTCGCCTTGTGGCATTCATCCAATACAACAATGCCATTCTTTCCTAGCCACTGGGCCAGCTGGCTAACGTGGGTCTCGTATTTGGCTGTAGGATTTGATGTTTCGCGCGTAAGCTCTGTGTAGGTAGAGCAGATGATGCCCTTCGTAAAGGACTCATCATCCATCTCATCCCCGATTATCGGGTTGTATTTGAATTTTCCAATGGGCTCCACTTTGATCTGTCCGCCAACGCCAATATAATTCAGTTCACGCTCCACCTCGAATCGGAGATGCTCCGACACGGATATCCAGAGGGCACGATTGCGTCCCTGCTGAAAATTCTCATAGATGATGGCCGCCAGGGTGCGTCCTTTGCCCACGCCCGCACCATCACCCAACAGGAAGCCAGCACGCTGGCCGCTTGGCAGTATCTGCTCATGGGCCTGGCAAGCATAGATCATGGCCTCCAGCTGTAAGTCACTGAGTCGATGTGGATCCGTTGCATCCGTTGCTGCAAGCGACAGCGACGGCTTGTATGTCCTTTTCGGCAAATCCAATGAGAGTAACGTCGACATCTCGACCACCTCGTCGGGATGCTCGAAGCTTGTGGCCTCGAGCTCATGCAGATTGCTGGGCCAGTATATTTCATAGCTATCTGGCACGCCAATTTCTTCCAAATCCATCTCGTCCTCATCCACTAGATGCGGCTGCATATGTGCCGCTTCGCGGCGTGTCGGCAGCTTCAGGGTTCTACCATGCAACAGTCCCTTGCGCACAATGCGCGCTCTAAAGATAGCATTCATGTCCTTCACCTTGTATGGCTCCCAGTCATCTAAAGTTTCAGAGTTTGTGCTCTACATTGGGTTTACAAAGATTTATCAATATCGATTTAATAGTTTATATATTATCGATTGAACATTTTATTTAAAATAGGTAAGAAAAAAGATATATTAAGATCCAACCAATATATGCTGATCTAGTTAACATAAGATTCCTGATAATTGCTTTCTTTTGCAGCTCTAATTGGGGGCATTTTAAGCAACAGGGTATCTGCTCGTCAAGTATTCATGACTGCTATGGTGGATACGCAAACACTTTGACCTGAAACAGCCGCTCACCTTGGACAATTTCCTCCTCTCTGCCGCCAGCTTGGCAAGGTCGTCCTTAAAAGCTTGTAAAACTCTGTTTGCTTCCAAGCTTTTGCTCTCCAACTGTAAGAAGATAATTATAATCAACTTTGTTTTGATGCTGGTGTTTTTAGCGTATGCTAGTTCCCTTTACCGCAAGCGAGGTCCTCCTCGAAGAAAGGGTCCGAGCTAGACTTCCCTCATTGGCATTACCTTGTCTGGATTCGGCTTCCTTAGAAACCACAATCATCTATTGATTAAGCATTTAAATATGTAATTTGTAATTTTTTTTATCGAAAGCAGCTTGGACTGGAACGTCTGTGATTTTTTACATACCTTTTGATTATTTCCATCTTCTTTGGCAACTTGTGCATTTCTGTGTGCCTGCTTTTTTTTACTCTCAAACTGTTCAATGAAATGAAATTGTTATATTTTTCATATTTTTTTTGTGAACGTGACTTTCTTACCGGTAGTGAAAATCTTCTGGCAGGAATCTTGCTAACTTGATTTACCTCCTTCACATGGAAACGCCCAGCGGTCGAGACCCCCGGAAGTGATCCGACTTCTTTGGGCTCGATGGGGATCTATTAGAAGAAAAAATATTTTCGACATCTAAGTCACAAACAAAACAAAAAACAGGGCGCACGAAATATTTTTCGTTGTAAAGCAAACGTTCTTATGACAGTTACCTTTTCGGCTATTAGGATAGTGTCTTTTTTGGTTTCTTTAGGAAATGCTTGTGGAGGCCTGCTTGCATCCACATTTTCCATCTGGTAAATAAACATAAATGGTGGCAATTAATAGTATTTCTACTATCTAACTGGTATCGAAAATCTTTGAAATGCAATTTTACTAACTGGTCTTTCATCTTTCGCCTTGCCAACTGGGCTACGTTCGGCTTTTGGGTTTGCTTTTATTTCTTTCGGCTTGATGATGATCTATTTAATTAAAGAATTCAAAAATAAGTGACAATACTTTCTGATTATTCAAATCGATTAATTTTTATATTATGCGAGATTAACAACTTATATATAATGCCATATAGCTAGACAAATGCCCAAAACTTGCTAGAACTTGGCCTAAGCCATTTCAACATAACTTTACATACCTTGGGCGATGTTAATTTCATATCCGCAATATCGGGCGTCTTGATTTCAAACTGTTCCCTAGCAGCTTCCAGTAGCATTGCTTTCAGTTTCCTCCTCCTCAGGTTGCGCTTTAACTGTTGAATAAACATTAATATTGATATTTGATCTTATCGTAACTTCCTTACCAGTCGTAAAGAAATTCTTTTAACTAGATGTCCCTCCTTGTCCTTGATGAGTATCATACGTTCTGACTTTCTTCTTCGTCGTACTTTTGTGGACTTTGTGGGAAGAAGTTAAAAAAATAAAAGAAACGTTAAGGAACATCCGAAGATCATATACTGAACATAGTTTTTATCTTTGAAAAATTTATAAATTGATGTCTTTCTATCTCGACTTTCTTACCGCTCGTGAAGATGTTCCTACTGGATTTTTCTCAGAAGTGATTCCCTTCTTGGCGTTTTTTCCTGGTTTATGACTTTTCTTAGATGCAATTCCCTTTTTGATTTCTGCCCTAAGACCAGCCGTTGGCTCTGATCCTATACCTTTATCCTCAACTATGACCTTTTGAAATGCATTATAAAAATTAGTTTGTGTAATCCCTTTTGATATGCCGAAGATTCTTACCACTTGCGCATCTGCGCAAGTCTTTCCTGGCTTATGACTTTTCTTAGGTGCGCTTTCAGTTATGGCATTGATGTCGAGCATAAGGCTAGCCTTTGGCTTTGATCGTATTCCTTTCGGCTCGACTATGACCTGTTGAAACATATTTAAAAACACATGTTAGCAGATAAGCAAAACCCTTGTGACTAAATTCTGATTTACTCGCATCATATACATAGCTATAGACATGTTGCAAAGGTTTACAGATTGCTTTTAATTATATGAAACTTGCCTTTTGATTTATTGGGAAATTGTTTCGGGTATTGGTTAAATTGGATGCAAGCTCTTCCTTGGTAGCCCATAGAGTTTTGTTTGCCTCCGTTTCACTGCTCTCAGGCTGTTGAATATGAATAAATATGTTTGTTCTTTAGCTCATTCTTCCCGCTTGTGAAGTTGTGGTCAAGGGAACTGGACTAACTGATGCAAGCTCCATATACTTACGCTTTGCGATGTTGAGGGTCTGGGCATCTTGCTTGCAACCTCTTCCTCAGCAGTTGAATAAGGTTTGTTAACTGGCACATGACCTGGCGCTCGCTTTGGTCGGAGGTCTTTGATCCCAAGCATGGGCTAATGGAATAAAAATGTAATATAAAACTAAAAAAAAAGCAGAGAACTTTATCTAGTTTGTTTTTACCTTTTGCGCAACTGGAAGAATGCGTCTTGGGTTTGTGGGCATAACAAATGCAGCTTTGTGGGCCTCATCCAATTTCGGGCTAGTTTCCATTTTGAACTGACCATCTGAGGATCGCTTTTGCGCAGCTGCCGTTCTTTCGAAAAATCCTGTTCCCACATTATTTTCTAGTTTCTTTATAAATGGTATGTTGGGTGGCGCGTGATTTTCCGGATGCTTTTGTTTCGAATTAATTAGTCTACAAACTATAGAATTTTACTTGACTCTATACTTACATTTGTCGGGTTCGGAGCGACAAGCTTTGGCGTGCTGGGTATATTGGTTGCAATTTTATGGGTTTCAGTTGGTTTCAAATCTGATTCAGATTTTAATTGTGCATCGAGCAACGGTTTCTGGACAATACCCTTTGTTTTCTGTTCTACTTTTGGTGTTTGATTCACATTCTCCTGATTCATTTCCATTCTTCTTGCAAGTTCTTCCAGGCTTGTCCGTTGATTAACATTTGGTTGTTGTGCTTCTTTTAGTTCTAACCTTTTCCCAATTTCTCCTTTGTCCGCATTGTCCACCTCTTCCGGAATAAGATTCGTATCCGTGCTTATCTTTTTAACTACAGGTTCCCTCTTCGCAAAGGAAATTTCTTCCGAACTGCTTTTGCATCTCCCTTCCTTCGCTTCGGTTTTCTGTGAATTTGGCTTTTGATCCCCAAATTTTCGATCCGATTCACTATTGCTTATATATATATCCATTTTCCCTACAATCTCTTCGAGATTGGGCTCTTTATCACCCCTTTGTTGTTGTAGTCCCATCTTCTTCTCAGTTCCCCACCTTTCAGCGTCTTCTCTAGCTTCATCAGAGAAAAGATTAGTTTGCATGCCTTTCTTCTTAACTTCAGGTGCTTCCTCATAGGCGGAAACCTTTTCAGTATTGTTCTCGCTTCTCTCCTCCTTATTATTTTCTATATTCTTTAGTTTTTTGATTTTCGGTTGCCTATCGGGCGGCTTTTGTTCTTTTTGTTCCTCCTTTGCATCCGATTTTATTTTCTTTTGCGGTGGATTTTCCAAAGTTTCAGTTTTTTGAAATTGTGGCTTTTGATCCTCAAGTTTCCTTTTCAATTCCTTATTTTCCGGAATAATGTCTTCTTTCCATGCAATCTCGAGATCCGCCTCTTTTTTCTCAGCTCCCGTGCTTATCTTCCTAGGTTTAGGTTCTTTCTTCGATGACGAAATATCTTCCATATTGTTTTCGCATGCTCCTTTCATATCTAAATTATCCACTTTCTTTTTCTGTTGTTTTATATTCGGCTGTTGTATTTCCTCTTTTGATTCAGAAACTTTTTTCTGCAGCGGTGGATTCCTTAAAGTTTCGCTCGCTTGCAACATTCGTTTCTGATCCGTCAGTTTTATATTTAAATCTATATTTTCCGTATTCATTTCTATTTTCTTAGCGATCGCTTCGAGGGTCGATGCCTGGTTGACATTTGGTTGTTGTGATTGTTTTTTCTCAGTTTCCATTTCTTCTGTTTCCGTGATTTTCTTCTTAGCTGCAGGTGCTTTCTTTTCGCCGGAAACCTTTTCAGTATTGTTTTCGCTTCCCTCTTCCCTACACTTTGTTTCCTTTTTTGGTTTTTTGATTATCGGTTGTTTAACAAGGGGCTTTTGTTTTTTTCGTTTCTCCTTCGCATCCGATTTTATTTTCTTTAGTGGTGGATTTTTCAATATTTCCATTTTCTGCAAATTTGTTTTTTGATCATCAAGTTTCCTTTTCAGTTCCCTATTTTCTGGACTCATCTCTTTTTTTCTGGCAATCTCATCGAGGCTCAACGCGTCATTAGCGCTTGGTTGTTGTGGTTGTTTTTGTCCTAGCTCCATCTCAGCTTCTCTTTTCTCTGCGCTTTTATTAGCCTCATCAGGAATAGGATTCATGTTGGTTCCTATCTTCTTTTTAGTATTCTTTTCGAGACTCTCTTCCCTTTTATTTTCTTTATTCTTTGTTTTCTGTTGTTGTTTCCGTTCCACTTTTGCATCAGGCTTTACTTTCACCTGCGTGCAATTTTTTAAAGTTTCGGTTTGCTCTAACTTATGTGTATGATCCTCAAGTTCTCTAGTCAATTTACTATTTTTTAGATTTATTTCCATATTCCTTACAATTTCATCGAGGTTCGGCTCTATCTTCTCCGCGTTTATTCTAGCAAGTTCTTCGAAGTTTGGCGCTTGTTCAACATTTGGTTGTTCTGCTTGTTTTTCTCCCAACCATTTTTCAGTTTCCACTTTCTCAGCAATTTTATGTCTAACATCCGAGAAAAGTTTCGTTTCCGCACCTATCTTCTCGATTTCTAGTTCCTGCTTCGCAGAGGAAAAATCCTCCGTATTGTTTTCGCATCTGCCTTTCATATATTTTTCCATTTTCTTTTTAAGTTGTTTGATGTTTAGTTGTTGTTGTTTCCGTTCTTCCTTTGCATCAAATTCTTTGTTCTTTTGCGGAGAATGTTTTGAAAGTTCGTTTTTCTTTAACTTTACTTTATGATCCTCAAGTTTTCTACTCGATTCACTGGCTTCCAGATGCATTTCCATTTTTCTTACAATCTCTTCGATATTCGGCATATTTTTGGCGCTCGGTTGTTGTGTTTGATTTTGTCCAACATTTTTCTCAGTTGCTCTTTTCTCCGCGTTTTTGGTATCCTCATCTAGGATATGGTTCGCTTCAGTTACTTTCTTTTCAGCGAAAACCTTTCTCGTCTTTTTAAATGATTCTGTCTTTTGCAACATTGGCTTTTGATCCTCACTCTTTTCCGGAACATTTTCTATTCTCCTAGCAAGTTGGTCAAGATCCGGCGCCTGCCCAATTGGCTGTTGTGATTGTATTTGATTTGAATCTGTCTCATTAGGACCTGGCTCTACATTTTGACTACCAGCAAATATAGGTATCTCCATTTGTAATCCGACGTCAGATACTTTATCGCATCCAGTTTTGTCGGCTTCCTCTGGCTTTGCTTGGCGGTCAGTTTTAAGTCCCGCATCTACAGGCACTGTCTTGTCAATTACCTCTTTTTTGGACAGAACCTGCATTTCTTTAGAAATATCTGTTTTCTTTTCAAGCCTTTTAATGATCGGTTGTTGTTTAACACTTGGTTGCTGTGGTTGTTCTCGTTGTTCCTTTGAATCCGATTCTTTTCTGTCTACCTTTTTTGGAGTTGGATAACTCTCAATTGGAGTTTTCTGCACAATTGTGTTTTGTTGCTCAAGTTTCCTTTTTAATTGCCTTTTATTGATTTCCACCGGTTTTATTGTAGCTGACAGTTTTGCCTTTTTTTGATCCAAGTTATTCTCAGTTGTCCTTGTTGCCGCATATTGTTTTGCTTCTGTTTGTAATCTTTCCTCTGAAAACCTTTTCTCCTCTTTAGCTGGCAGCTGGGTGGAAGCGCTTTTCTCATTATTTTCTTTGTCCAACTGCATTATGTTTGGGACTTGTTCAACTTTAGTTAGATGTAAGTTTTTCTCAGTTTCTCTCTTCTCTACATTTTCCTCAGTCTCGTGTCGCTTTGCTTTTATTTCAGTTCGTTGTTTTTCTCCCACGGAATCTGGTTTCGGCACCTTTTGCACATCAAGTTTAGTTGGCCCTTGCTCAATGGGAATCAACTCCATTTTCTTTTCTAACGGATTGCCATTCTTTCGATTGTTGCCGTGTTTTAGAGTTTGTTTAATTTTTATATTGGACTTGGATCTTTTAATTCCTGTTTCTAATGACAGAGGTTGGTCGTTTACCCGCTTATTCCCATCAAGTGTTTGGTCATTGCTTTGATTTTCCAGAGGGCTAGCACCTGGTTTTAACAACGTTTGTCGATCAACTGGCTGTTGTGGATTATTAAAAACGTTATATTTATTGATCAGAAATTTTAAATTATCATCATCGATTTCTATCTTTTCCGCTTTCCGCTCGGGCAATTGGAATTCTACTTGTTTTTTCTGAGAATTGAATATTGAATATGCACTTTTATATCATAAAATTCCGTTTTTATCAGTTTGAAGCCCTGAAATATATATTTACCATTTGTGACTGCTCTATATTATTAATATCTGGCATATCATTTTGTTTGGCCCCCAAAAATGTTTGCATTCCTCCATCTTCCTTCTTTGATTCCTGCATCTGACTTTCGTAAAGGAGTTTCAAGGCTTTTGCATCAACTTGCTGCTGAAAAAGCTGTTGCTCATTGTTTTTACTTGCCAAGGGCATCACAGTTTTATCGACATGTTGGTATTCTTGGTGTGTTCCTTGTTTTACCTGTAAATCATAATAATAATTATATTATTCCACGTTCGAGCAATGGAATACCCTTACTCCATGAGCAAATGCAATGTTTGGTACATTTCTCTTGGTCTCATATGATGTTTGGTTGTCTCTTATTTTTTCTTCCTTTCTTGTTACCTGCTGCTTCAGAAGAAGTTGTTGCGCAACCTGGGCTTCAAGATGTTGCTGATCGTTGTATTTATGGGCTAGAAACTGTAAGCTATTGTCATAAGCTTCCACTTGTTCTATTGTCTCCTTGAATGGTTCGGGCTTTTCGTTTTTTCCCTGCAGATATCATAAATATGTACTTTTATAAATTATTTAATACTTTATTCTTACTTTCTGAGCAGCTGGATTTTCAGGGTAGTTAGTGTTTGGTAAACTTTTTTGAGCCACGGGTTCATTCTTCCTATCATTTTGTTTTGTTAAGGTTTGCCGATCGAATGGCACTCGATGAAGTTTATGTTCATTGTTCTTTTGTTTTGCTTTCTGTTGAGTTAGTTTCTCATGTTTTACTTGGTAGAAATGATAATAAAAATTATTCGCTTACCGCTTTAGCAGTCAAAATAAGAGAACTGTTCAGTTCTGTCGCATTCTTCTTAGTCATTTCTGCCGTTTGGTTGGAATGTTCTTCGTTTCTTGACTGCTCCACGTTTTCCTTGTCATTTTTCTTAACAGAAGCCCGACGATCAGCTGCCTGCGATTGAAGTTTTTGTTCACGATTTTTGCTTGCCAAAGGTTTTAAATGGTTAGCATCGATTCCTTGGCTCTCTGTTTTCCCATAGGAAAATTTGCCTCTATCTTCACTTGCCTGTTATTACAAAACATTAATAAATACGTTTTATCTAGATATAGATTTTTATATATATATATTTGTCCTAACTGGTTTAACTAGATAGCGATAGATTTTTTTTTTTTGTAGTTACCTTATTCCACCCCCAACTGTGAAAAACTGGTTAAAAATGATTGTATGAAACTTGTTTGCTTACCATTCGATCGGATTGAAACTGATATTCAAAGATTTTTCTACTGATTTATTCGAGACGTGTTTCAATTTTTTTCTGAAAAACTTCAAACTCATTTTCAAAGATCTAAGTAAAAACATATTGAAGGTGTGTTCCAGAATTTTCAAAAAAAATTAAAAACGAAGTTTGTAGTATCAGGATTTTCTTTACTTGTGGAAAATGGACGAAAAGGTGATGCCTAAAACTTAAAGGTATAGCTTTGCCGGGGCAGAGTCGCTAGAATCAAATAAATGAGTTATATAAACTTTAATGTACCTCTTTTTTAACTGGAATAACAGCGCTGTCAACTTCCGATAAACTTTTCTTAACGTCTTCTTTCTTTGTGTCAAGTTTCTTTATTACAACATTTTGTTTAGTTGAAAGCTGTCGATTCGCCTGCTCCGCAAGATTTTTTTGTTTAAGTGTTGTGCTTTGCACAGCATTTACATCAAGTGCATCTTGTAGTTCTGTTTCACGGTGGGTCTGTTCGCATTGCTGTTGTATTACCTGGAATAAAATATATTAAGCGCGCGTGAATACAAAAAGGTATTTTTTTAGCTTATAGGTACCTTTTCCTCAGCTGGAATAAAAGGGCTTTTAACGCCCGCTTTATTTTTCTTGACCTCAGTCGAATTTCCTAACTTAATTGCTGCTCGTTTCTTTTTCTTGACATTTTGATTTGCCAAATGTTGTTGATTACCCTGATGTTGTTTTGGGTCAATGTTGTTATTTGACAGGGATTTTTCATATTTATTGTTTCTTTCTGTTTTCTCATGGGAAATTTTGCTTTGCTCTGGCGATACCTGGAAAACATAATAAAAAATGATGTTGTATACAATTAAATAATTCAGTGTTTGAGTTGCCGAATATCCTTACCTCATGAGCTATTGGAATAGTAGCTTTAACAATTTGATCGGTTTTCTTGATCGCACGATAAATGTCTTTTTCTTTTCCTTTCAGCTTCGCTTCCTGCTTCTTCAGCACTTCAGCGTCCTTTGCGACGTTAGGGGACTGCAGCTCCTTACTTTCAATCTTACTTTCGCCTATTTTATTTACTATATGTGTTTTTTTTTCTACTTGGGTTACGTTTAGATTTGCCCTAGATAGAAGTTTGTCATTAGATTTATCTCTTGTTTTTTCTTTGGCCTTGTCAGCTTTATCTTGTAACTTCTCTTTTATTTCTTTGGCTTTTATGCTTAGGGTTTCTTTCGTATTCTCTTTTTCAAGTTCTGTTCTTCTTTTATTTTTAGATTTTTTTATAGCCTTTTTTACCTTTTTTGACATATCCTTGTCTGCATCTTTGTCATTTTCTTTCTCTCGCTCCTTTGCTTTCTTTTCTTTTTTCGCTTTTTTCTTAAGTTTCTCTTCCTCCGTTTTTTCTTTCTTATGTTTGGCTCTTTTAGCTTTTTTAACCTCTTTTGCTTTTGTATCGTGCTCCTTTTTGGTGGTCTGCGGTCTCCCTTTTGTTGTCGGCATTTGAATTGATTTTGGCTGCTGAGGTTGTGTTTGCTCTATGTTTTTATCATCCATCAATTTCAATTTCTTACTTTCAATATTGTTTTGGTCACGTTCCTGTTTAGACGATTAAAAGATTGAATATTTATTAGTTACACAAAACTGTATTTGATAGACTAATAAATGTATTCCTACCTTTTGATCATCCACTTTTAATTTTCTCTTAAGATCCGATTTAATATTATCATCTTTTTTGGCTTCATCCTTTTCCATTTGAGATTGCTGGAATTTCTCATTCAAGGATATATCTTTCTGCTCTTCCTTTTCGGTTTTTATTTCTGGATTTATTTCTTGCTGGTTTTTATTATCAACAAATATTAATTTATCATCAATTTCTTTCTTCACTGTTTTCTCACAAACTGAAATATCTTTTACCTGTTTTTCTAGCAACTTTGGGTTACTGTCAGACTTAAAAGTGGCAAATAATTCCTTTTGATTTTGTGTATATGAGATCAAGCTGCTTACAGAATTCGAGTTGGTGGTAGTATCTGACGTTGATTTTTCAATCGTTTTCACATTTGCCGACAAAGTCTGATCCTCTTTCTCGGTGTCTGTAATTTCCGACTCTTCTGGTGATCGAAGCTTTTCTACAACGATATCATCTGAAGATTTCAATTTATCCTCTCTTTCTTTATGCTGCTCAATTTTCGGCTGAGTTTCATTTGCTAACCCTGGTTTTGGCAGTCCTTTCGCGGTTTCCACTTTAATTTGCTTTCCCTATATAACGCGATAAAAAACATATATTTATATATGTTATATTTATCTATGTTTTTTACTATCCTTACCTTTTGAGCATTCAAGTTTGTTATTTTTTTGTCATTAGTTTTTGCATCCGTAACATTCCCTGATACCGCCGTATAAGACTCATTTGATATTTGCTCCTTTCTTGTATTTGGGATGACATCCAATGTAAAAGTCTTCTGCTCTTCAACAAAAGGGGAGGGTAGAGTTGCAGACTGACAAGTTTCTTGCACCCCCTTGACGTGTGTGATTGTGTTTGAAGCTTCTTTAGCTTCCTGTTGTTGAAGAAGGTTTGTTTTCCAAATACATTCTAGTTAGGTTATTGTTAATTTGTTGGGGGAGTGGGGTTGTAAAAAAAGCTTACCTCTTGAGAGACAACGATAGTATCGGAAATACCCGTTTCTTCCTTTATCGATTTTAAAGCATTATCTATCGCTTCTGAATCCTTTTTTAAAGCCGGACTCTGCATACTTCCATCTTCCTTGGCTTTGAGGTCGTTGCTAACCAAGACTTCTCGTTTTGGGAGAAGCTTTTTTTTATCTTTAATTTTATTAGGGTTAAATTTCTGCGCTTTGGTTTCTTTATTTCCGTCTTTCTTCAGCAATGGATTAGGTTCGATTTGCTTTTTCTGTGGTAAGTATTAATGATAAAGCAAGAATTTAAAGTAAAAACAATTTATTATTATCTTAATAGGGGAAAGATGCTTGTGTATAGTATTGATAAAGTGTTTGAAGGGGGCCTTTACCTTCTGAAGAACTGAGGTAACATCGTTTTCCTTTGTTGGACAAAAATGAAAAATTTATCAGAGCGAGAGTTATGGGTTTTCGGCTAAACTGTACAGATGCTTACCTCTTGAGGCTCTGGGATAACACTTTTACTAGAGCACGCTTCTGTTTTCTTATCTGAGTTTTCTTTTCCCTGTTCGATTTCACTCTTTTCTCCTTTTTGTTTATCACTTATCTCATTGCTGTCTGTATCTGTAACCGATTCTTTATTGTCCTGTTGTTGAGAAAAATATTGTTCTTATTATTAAAAGGGCCAAACAGGGCACTCTTACTTGTTTTTTTGCTTCTATTTTAAAGGGTTTATAAAAATGTTTACCTCTTGAGAGCCTTGCCCAACTTTCTTAGTCTTATCTGATTTCTCCATTTCCCTTTTCTTTTCCTTCTTGTCTTTCTTTTTAGCTTTTTTATTTTCTTTCTTTGTATCTCTTTTTTTGTCTTTTTTCTCTTTTTTTATATCTTTCTTCTTCTCCTTAATCTTTGATAAGCCATCTGGCAAACCTCCTTTTTGGCTTGTCTCCTTCTTGTCTGCATCCGTCTTAAGAGTCGGGCAAGGTTTATTTGTATTGTCTTGGTCCTGTGTTACCTGCTGTTGGAGAGCTTCACCTTTATCTTTTTCTTCTTTAATTTCAGATGGGACCAATTTTGTAACATGGACTACGTTGGTTTCATATTGTTTTTTCTGGCATGAACAATAATGATAAATTAAATCACAATCAGTGTTTAAATTAATTAATTTGCCATCCTTACCTCTTGAGAACTTGGGATAATATCTTTCCCAAAGGGAAGCTCACTTTTTTTCGCCTTTTCAGAGTTTTCATGTTCCTTTATCCCCTCTTTCTTTTCGTCTGTCTTTTGTTCTGTTGCATTCAATGTGTCATCTGTTAAACCTTGTTTAACACTAGTCTCTTTATTGTCTGCTTCCTTCTTAATAACCAAGCAAGGCTTATTTTTGTCCACTTCATCTTCTGTTGCCGATGATTTCTCTTCCTGTTCTTGGGGAACTTTTTGTTTTTCGTCCTTGTTTTTAGGCTGATTAAACATTGTAACATCGACTATGCACTGCTCAGTTGACTTTTTCGAAGACTCGGAAGCAAACAGATTTTTCTGTCATGAAAAATGATTGTTTACAATTAATGATGTTTGGCTACTTTTTAAGCATCCTTACCTCTTGGGAACCTGGAATAACCACTTTTTTCGAGCATAGTAAAGTTCTTTTGGCTTTATTCGACTCTTCCTCACTTTTTTTCTCTTCTGTCCCTTCATCTTCCTTTTGTTCCATCATCTTTGTTTTGTCATCGGAAAGAGCTCCTTTGTCGCTCGTATCTTTCTCGTCTGCATTCTCTTTGAGAGCCAGGCAGGGCATATTTTTGTCAAGCTCCATTGGATCTTCTGCTGCTGATGATTTATTTTCCTCTCGTTGAACCTTTTCTGTTTCGTCTGTATTTTCAGAATGGTTAAGCATTTTACCCTCGTTCTGCTCAGTTGTTTTTTGTGACGATTCAAAATCACATAGGGTTTTCTGTCGTAAATAATAATGATATATTTAATAGCAATCAATGTTGATTTATTAATTTTTGGCTACACTTTTAAGCATCCTTACCTCCTTGGGAACTCGGACTTACCACTTTTCTAGAATATAGTACAATTCTTTTGCCTTTATTCGACTTTTCCATTCCTTTTTTCTCTTCGTTCCCTTCATCTGTCTTTGCTTCGGTCATCTTTGTTTTGGGATCTGATGAAGCTTCTTGGTCGGTTGTATCTTTCTTGTCTGCATCCTTTTTGTCAAGCTCTCTTGGTTCTTCTTTTACTGATGATATGCTTTCCTGCTGTTGAGGAACTATTTGTTTAACACCTTTATTTTCAGAAGTCTTCACATTTTTATCATCGATTATCTTCTGGTCAGTTGTCTTCTGTGTCGTATCTGATTCACAAGGTTTTTTCTATTACAGAATATATTAAAATATTTATAAGCAATCAGTCATAACATTTGCTTTTGTGCTTTATTTATAAGATATTTATTATAAAATATGCTTACTTCTATTTTAGAGCCTGATCCAATTTTCGAACTCTTATCTGCTGTTTCCTTTTCTTTTTTCTTGTCCTTCTCGTGTTTCTTTTTTTCCTTCTTCTTTTCTTTCTTTTGTCTCTTCTTTTCTTTCTTACGATCTTTCTTTTCTTTCTTCATTTCTTTCTTCTTTTCTTTCTTGGCTTTTTTCTTCTCTTTAAGCTTCGATAAATCCTCATTGTGCCTTGTCTCTTTATTGACTGCATCCTTTATTCCAATCGGGCAAGACTTATTTTTATCGAGCTCCTCATAGGATTGTGATAATTTATTTTCCTGTTGCTGAGGAAAGTTTCGGTTTTCATCTGTTTTTTCACAAGCGTTTACATTTTTACCATCGACTATGTTCTGCACACTTGTCTTTGGTGGTGGATCAGATTCGCAAAGTTTTTTCTGTTTAAAATAATGAAGATTTATAAGCTATCAGTGTAAGACGTTATTGACTTTTGACTTTATTGAAGAACATCCTTACCTCTTGAGAACCTGGAATAATATTTTTTTCACAATGTTGTAAAGATATTTCACCTTCCCTTTGCACTTTATTTTCATCATCAGTCTTATTTTCATTCAGCTTTGGCGTAACATTTGATAAAAGTGCTTTGACACTTGTATCTTTCGTGTCTGCATTCTGTGTAATAGATGTGAAAGACTTCTTCTTGTCAAGCTCCTTGGGATCTTTACTTATCGATGATGCATCTTGTTGTTCAGGAACTTTTTGTTTTTTATCGGGTTGTGCATTTTTACTATCGTCTATGTCTTGCTCAGTTGTCTTTGGTGACGGATCTGATTTACATTGTATTTCCTGTAATGGACAATATCGATTATTTTTTATCAGCTATCAGCTTTACTGAAAAACATCCTTACCTCCTCTTGAGATCGAGCAGTGACAATTTTTTCTGCATGTAGTAAAGAAATCTTGGTCCCTTGCGAAATTTCCTTTACGTTTTTCTGTTCTTTAATACCAACTGTCTTCTTTCCTTCGATCTTCGGCGTAACATCTGAAAAAAGATCTTTCTCTCTTGGCTTCTTGTAGTCTGCAGGCCTTGGAATAGACGGGGAAGGTTTTTTGTTGTCAAGCTCCTTGGGATCTTTTTTATCATTGGTCTTCTTTTCTTTGAACTTTATCGCAACATCTGATGGAAGTTCTTTGACGTTTAGCTCTTTCTTGTCTGCATTCCTTGTTGTACACGGGGAAGGCTTACTTTTAACGTGCTCTTTGTATTCAAGTTTTGTTGATGATCGATCTTCCAGTTGTTGAGGGTGAAAAGTGTTTAAATTTCTACCATCGACTATGTGTGGCTCAGATGACTTCAGTTCCGAATCCGACGATGAATGGGTTTCTTGGTGTTGAAGAACGTTTTGTTCTATATAAGGCTTTACAGGCTGTACACTTCTACCATCGGCTATAATCTGTAATCAAAAAATAAATATCTGTATAAGACTGTTGTGTCCTGACTGACAAATTGATAATCAATGCAAAGCTCGAGCCGTAAGTACTAGGAAGCTAAAATCTAGACAATCAGTGTCGATTTGTATTATTGATTTTTAGTTATATTTTGGAAGATCCTCACCTCTAAAGATTTCGGGTTGACATCTTTACAGTCTAGTACGGACTTCTTGGTATTATTTGAATTTTCTTTTTCCTGTTCAATTGCTTCATCTTTCATTTCCTCCGCTGACTTTGATTTGTCAACTGATAAAGGTTGTTTAACACTCATCTCATTCTTGTCTGCATCCTTTTTGAGAGTCGGACAAGGCTGATATTCATTGACTTCCTTATGGTCTGCTGTTATCAATACTTTATTTTCCTGTTATTAAGAAAGTTATTGTTGTTCATTATTAGAATGGCCTAACTTTCAATTTTCGGTGTTGCATTGATTTGATGCACAATAATATTATTTTCTTTTGCAATTGAAAATATATTTGTACGTTTATCTTTTCGAAGGATCCTTCTATTTTCTTAGTTTCGATAAATATGCATGTGTGTTCTTGTGTATGTGTGTTTCTGTGTAGGTGTATAGGTAGTTTTTAAGGGCAGCTCGGCGCAACAACAGAGTATTTATAAGACTGCCTTTCCTCGACTAAATTACCCTCACTTGTTACTTGCTGCTTTTGTTAAAGGCCCTATTGTTAAAGAAGCTTACCTCTTGAGAGCTAGGCACAAGATTCTTGGAGTTATCTGATTTTTCCGTTTCTTTTTTCTTGTCCTTATCTTTTTTTTTGTCTTTCTTCTTGTCTTTCTTCTTATCTTTCTTCTTTTCTTTATTCTTTGAAGCGCCGTCTGATAACTCGCCTATGTCGATCGCCTCTTTTTTATCTGCATCCATTGCAAGAGTCGGGCTAGGCTTTATTATGTCAAGCTCCATGGTATCTTTTTCATCTTTTTTATCAGAAGGGTTTGAATTATCATCGACCTTGTTTTGCTCAGTTGTCTTTGGTGACGGATCTGATCCACATGGGTTTTTCTGTAAACGATTACAACAATTAATATAAAAACAGTCAATATACACATTTATTGTTTTGGGCTTCATCTACCTCTTGAGAACCTGGAGCAACACTTTTTTGACGGTGTAGTAAGGATATCTTCGTCTCCTGCTCTTTATATGTTGGTGTTACCAACGATTGAAATTCCTCTTGTAGACGCGTAGAAGGGTTTAAATTTTCTCCATCGACCTGGTTTTGCTCAGACGTTTTTGGTGGCAGATCTGATCCACACAATTTTTTCTGTAATTGACAATAATAATTAGCTATCAGGGTAACCATTTATACTGAAAAAGATCCTTACCTCTTCAGAATCTGGAACAAACATTTTTTCAGAGTGAAGTAAATTTATGTTGATCCGTTGCGAAATTTCCCTTTCTTTTTCCTGTTTTTTTGATTCAACAATTTTCTTTTCTTTTTTTTTTAATATGTCCCCTGTCACTCCTTGCTTATCAGCTGACATTTTCTTGCCTGTATCCTTCCTGGAGGTCGGATAAGACATATTTTCATCTAGCTCCCCCCTGTCTTTGGTAGCCGATAATATATCTTGCTGTAGCACAGGAAGTTTTTTATCGTTATTCCTAGAACAGCTTAACTGTTCATCTTCGGCAGTTATTTGAACAATTGTCTTCTGTAATTCATGTCGTTCTTGATTTAATTGAAACTATTCAAAAAATTATTTATAATTGTTGATACCAGTTAAGTGTGTTTATATGAACTTTACCTTTTGAGAGCCTGATATCAAATCTGTTTTAGAGCTTGGTAATGTGATCTCTGATTTACCCGAATTTTCCATTCCATTTTTATTTTCTTTTCTTTCAACTTGCTTCATGTCTCTTTTTATTTTTAATTGGTCATCAGATGAACTTCGCTTGAGAGTTGTACCTTTTTTGGCATCATCCTTTTCAATAGTCGGACTAAGCCTATTTTTGGCTAGCTCCTTGGGATCTTTTTTTGGCAATGACGCATTGTCGTATTGTTGAGGAGGTTTTTGTTTCTCATCTTGGTTTTTGAATAGCTTCAAATTTCTAACATCGACCATGTTCTGCTCAGATGACTTCAGTAACGGATCTGACTCTAATAGATTCTTCTGTAATATACAAAAAAATAAATTATTTTCTTTCATTTTAGTAACTCTGTCGGTCATACTGAATACAATTTTACCTCTTGAGAACTTGGAGTAATAATTTGTTGGGTCTTGGTCTTATGCGAAATTTCTTTTTCTTTTCTCGGTTCTTTCACATGCTGTGTCATCGTTTCTTTGATCCTTAGCGTATCATTTGTTAAAAGCTCTTTGCAACTTGGCTCTTTTTTGGGAACATCCTTTTTAAAAGACGGGGAAAGCTTATTTTTGCTCAGCTCCTTGGGGCCTCTTCTTAACGAAGATTGATGATCCTGTTGTTGAGAAACTTTTTGTTTCTCATCTTTATTACTAAAAGGATTTACGTTTCTACCATCGACTATGTTTTGCTCCGCTGGCTTCAGTAATTGATCTGAATCAAATAGACTTTTCTGTAATAGACAATAACGATAAATTTGCTTGTAATTAGGGTCATCATTTGTAAATTCTTGGTTATACTAAATAATATCCTTACGTCTTCAGAGTCCAGTAAACTTATGTTGGTCTTTTGAGAAATTTCTCTATCTATTTGGAGTTTTTTTGTTTCATCGATTTTTGATTCTTTTGTTTTCAATATGTCGCCTGACACTCCTTGCTTATCAGCTGACACTATCTTGGCTGTGTCCTTCTTGAAGGTCGGGCAAGGCCTATTATCATCGAGCTCCTCACAGTCTTTGATAAGCGATGATTTATCTGGCTGTAATTGAGGAAGATTTTGATCGTTATTTCTAGAATGGCTCAACTGTTTTTCATGAGCAATTTTTCGCACAATTGTCTTCTGTAATTCACATCGTTCTTTCTGTAATTGATTGTAAACAGAGTGTATTTGTAATTTTTGATAATAGACGACTATTTCAATTATAAATTTTTTAAAGAACCTACCTCTTGAGCGCCCGTTACGATGTTGATAGTCCTTTCAGGTTTTTGCCTTTCCTTTGTATTGAGTTGTCTCACATCTTTCTTTATTTTGATCTTTAGTTGATCATCTGATGAACTTCGCTTGAGAGTTGTATCTTTTTTATCTATATCTATTTTAAAAGTGGGACAAGGCCTATTTTTAACCAGAACCTTCGGATCTTTTTTTACCCATGGTTCGTGTTGTTGAGAAGGTTTTTCAATGTCATCTGTAATTTTGAAGGGGTTGAATATTTTACTCTCGACCGTATTCTGCTCAGATGTCTTCAGTAACAGGTCTGATTTAAATAGTTTTTGCTGTGATTAATAATAAAAAAAAATTGATTTTCTTTACATTTAATGTCTTTGAACTTAATTTCAAGAGATGCTTACCTCTTGAGAACTTGGCATTACATCTTTCTGTAGTTGAGAATATTTATGTTTAATATTTTTAGAATGGCTCAGCTGTGTATCAACGACAACTTTTCGCTGAGTCATCCTCTGAAGTTCACTTAGTTTTTTCTGTAAACGAACATTTTACCAATTTTGATAAGCTATTTTTTATTTTTGTTTGTTTTGTTTTTACCTCTTGACCACCGTTGGTCACATCTGTTTCAGAGCCTGGTATTATGCTCATGGTCTGAGCTAACTTCTCTTTTATATTTGATTTGTCGCTCTTGTTGCTTTTATCTTTTTTGTCTTTATCCTTTTTAACAGTCAGGCAAGGCCTTTGTTTGACAATATCCTTGGGATCCTTTGATACCGATGCTTTATCTATCTTTTGCTTAGGCATTTTCTCCAGTCTGTCTTTAGTCTTAAAAGGATTTGAAATTTTACTATCGGCCACGTTTTGCTCGGTTGTCTTATGTAATGGATAAGATGTATATTGTTTTTTCTGTGAGAGACAATAACGACTAGCTTATTAGCAAACGGGGCAAACGTTTATTGATTTTTAAAAAATATTCCTTACCCCGTCAGATCTAGGAACAATCGTTTGTTCAGATTGTAGTAAAGATATATTGGTCTTATGTGCAATTTCCTTTTCTTTTTCCTGATCTTTTTTAAAATTTAGCGTCCTATCTTGGATCTTCGTCTTATCTGATAAACATTTTTTTTCACTTGACTCTTTGGCTTCTGCACCCTTTTTAAAAGTCAGGCAAGGCTTATTTTTGATAAAGTCCTTTGGATCTTCGGTTACCAATGATTGACCTTCCTGTTAAATATTTTTGATTATTTGTTCTTCAGCAATAAATGGGCATTTCAAAAAGTCCCTGCAGGACTAGATTGTTTAAAATGCTTACCTGTTGCAAACCTGGAACAATCTGTTTTTCAGTGGCTGGTACAATTTTCTTATCAATTGAGGGTTCAGGTTCATTAGCTATTTTCTGGATCTTTTTCCTAAATGTCATATTTTTGAGCGTCGTTGATATGGCTTCTGAAAAAAGTCCTTTGTCAATGACTTTTTTGTCTGCATAAAGCGGTAAAGGCTTATTTTTATCGAGCTTCAAAGGGTCTTCAGCTAAAGATGCTTTCCGTTGTTCGAAAGTCGTTTGTTTCACATCACTGTTTTCAGAAGGTTTTAGCTTTTTATCATCATCGGCCGTGTTTTGTCCAATTGTCTGCAGTAATCGATTGGGTGCTTCCTTTTTGCCCTGTTATAGAAAATAATAAAAAAAGGATATTTGTAGTTTGTTCTATATGAGTTAATTATAGGAAATAATTTAATTTTAGAATCATGGTGATAACTATGTACATCGCATAATACCTTTTGAGCATCCAAGTTTACTCCGCATTTCGATATGTCTTTAGCGGCCTTATCCGTTGTGGGGTTTCTTTCTTTGCTTACAGACATTTTCCTAACAGTTGTGCCTTTTTTCTTTGGAACAGTTTTTGGCTGTTGTTGCTGAGATTTCTCGATTACAGACTGTTGTTTATCCAATTGCTTTTCAAGTTCATTCCGCTCAGTATTCAACTCTCCATCTTGTTTTTCTTGTACCTATTGAATAATTTTAGGCATAATCTATTAATATAAAACAGTTTGAAACAACTATCTTCCGAGCGCCGAAAACCATAGCTTAAAAATGAGACACCAGTTTGCCTATTATCTTACACTATACAAGGGTATCAAAAATAGATATATTTTAAGAGGGTACAGAGATTTGCTTTCACCTTTTCGGCTTTCAAGATTCCTTTGTCTTTAAGGCTAGATGTATCCGATGCATCCTGATTGGCCTTATTCGATGATGCCATTTCCATCTTCGTAGAAGGCTGTGTTTTTGCTATAGCGTCTGTTGCATTTAAAACAAGTTCCTTTTTAAGTTGCTGCTGTTGTATATCAGTTAAGCCCTTATTATTGTCCTTCTTAAATACAATCCTTTTTTTTTGGGGCAGATTTTTCGGAAGTCCTTCTTCGAGCCTTTTCTTTTCCAAGGACATTAATGTATTGTCGATTTCTTTGTGCATTGGCTTACTTGCAGCTACATTATCATTTTGTTTTTCCTGTGGCAAACGATTAAAGATTAAGAGTAAAGAAAAATATTAATATTGGCTATAAGAAAGGACATACATGTATATTTATCATTACATTTCGAGAATCCACGCTTATTTTGCGAAGCCTATTTGAAGCCTTCTTAGTAAATACTGACGTATCAATTGCCTCATCGAAGGACTTGAATTTCTTAGCAGCATCAATTTTCTTCTCGGTTTTCGGCCGGTTTGCACTATCCTCCTGTGGTTTTACTTGACATTTGGGCGTTTCATCAGATGTTAAATTAGCATTTGCCATTGCCTTAGTTTCCTGCTCTTTACTGATATTTGATAATGGTTTAGCAACTTTTGTATCATCGTTTACTTTTTTAACTTCTTTCAATTTTCTTTGATCTTCAAGCTTCTGTTGGGCTTCTAGAATTTGGGTACTTCTTTCTCCAACTTTTACTTTGATGTCCTTTTGTTTCTCTTTCTGTCGGCTCTTATTTTCCTTTTTTTTTAAGTTCGCTTTTTCATCCTCCAACAGATCTTCTTTAGCATATTCTATTGATATCTTTGGTTTGGCTTTAGTAGCATCTGATAATGGTTTCTTAGTAGTTGTATCTATAACTTTCCCTATTTTAGTATTGGACTTTGGTGTTTGTTTAATACTCAATTGTTTGGAAGATGCCTCCACTCTGTTCTCCGGGATCTTCTTAGCAGGGTCTGTGATTGTCGGAGTTTGTTTGGCATTTTGCGACTGTGAATTAATTTGTTCCTCGCTTTTATTATCCGTTATTTTCAATTTCTTACAATCAGGCTCCTTTGACTCTGTTTTCTGCTGCGATGGGTCTAATGTATTTGGTTTTTTCTGGGACTGGGACGAAAAGTAATGCATATTAACGTATAAGTTTGGTTATCAGACAAATATATAAATGAACTAATTCTTACTCTCTGAGCATCCAAGCTTAATTGCCTTTTTATGCCAAGTTTTTTTGTATTATCCTTACTGGCCCCACCGGAAGTTGCTTTGACTTCCTTCTTAGTAGTGGGCGCTTTATCCAAAGCTCTTTTTTCGTTAGAAACATTTTGCTCTTGGGACGGTTGACATTCTAGATTAAGCTTATCGTCAGATTCTCTCTGCTCTGTTGCTCGCTGAGTTCCAAGAGCTCCCCGTTGGTTTTCTTGTGATTTTTGTTTTTCTCCAGTTTTCGAATTGGCATCTCGTTTCTTTGATTTTTGCCGGATAGAAAAGCGCAGATTTTATAAGTAAACAAATTTGTTAATAAAAAAGCTTGTCATACAAAAAAAAAATCACTTATGGTTAATATTTACCCTTACGTCCAATTTTACATTTCTTTTTGAACCCGAGGCATTCATAGATGTTTCTTTTGTTGGGTTTTCCTCAATTTTGGTACATTCTTTGCTTTCTAGTGCATTTCGTTCTTTTAATGCACTTTCCCATCGACGCGACTGAGCTTTCGCTTTCTTCACGGTACCCCCTAATTCAGGCGCCTGCTGTTGTGGGGTTTCCTTGACGCTCTTCACATCTCTAGGCTTCACTTTGTCATCGGTATCTTTCTTGTCGGTTTTCTTACGAGTTGCTTTGTCTTCACCTTTTTCTTGTGCCTTTGCCTTTTGACTGCCATGCTTCCTTTCATGTTCCTGCGACTGCAAGAAAAAAACTTTTTATTTATGGTTTTTTTCTTTTTGGTGGTTCTGGTTTTCCTTTTGTCTTCTTCAGTTAGTGGACCTTCAAAAACCGCACAGCGTAGTTAATTAATTAATTAATAAACAATTAGAACTTTGGGTTGTGAGCTGTTTGGGCTCTGACAGCATTCGATAAGTCGATCTACGAGTGGAACACAAACTTAATTTGCCAAAAACAAGGAGTCTCGTTCCCGTTCAAAAAATAAAGATACCAATGCATAAGAGATAGCTATCTTTGTTCATCAACACTGTCACTCTGGCCTCGATTACCTTATTTTCTGGACAAGTGTCCATCTTTTTTTCCACTGTGCTCGAACCAATGCACGAGGATACTCGACTATCCGGTACAAGACTGTCGGCATTCTCTGCCATTCTTCAAAGTATTTAACTCTATACCTTTCGCGCACTTCTTCACATGTTCACTTTACACTTAGTTGGACTTTAACTTCTAATATACACGGTTGAAAACTTTTGATGGCAAATAAACGAGCGGAAGCTTTAAGAATTTAATGGCACATTCCAATTCGCAAGTGATGGGAGACAAATCGACTTGAAAAGTGTTGAGCAACCCGATGACACTTGCTTAGAGCTTGCAGTTGCAGCTTGGCATAAGTGTCGGATAACTCGATAACGATTGATATAGAATATCGAACAACAGTCAATAAGTGTAGGACAATAACAAAAAATTGTTCAAGCCGTGGCCAACACTCCAAAAGGGAAGAACTGCAAAAAACAGTTATTTGGCAATAAAACGGACGGCCGGATTGAAGAGAGCTGCGATCAGTGTTCAATACGAGATATGTATAGCTATATATATAGCTATACCAGACATATCAGTTGATCATACACAAAGCAATAACATTAAGCGAAATGAACACAATGCACAGGCATGCATACATACATATAATGTCACACTACACGACACAGGCAAATATAAATTTGTGAGCATGGGTATATTTATATGTATATACATATGTATCATATTCAACATATTTGTGAATGGGGCACTTAATTTAAGCACCAATTCAAACGGTAGCCGAATATAAACAACAATTTGTACACGCAAAGGACTCGTAGTGCACATTCTGTTCCATCCATATTTGAGGGATGGCGGGGTGGAAGTTTTGGGTTCGATGCCAATGTCAGGCCGAGAGCAAATTGACAAACGCTGGTGATTAATCTTGAACACCGTAGAAATTCCATGCAAAATAGCAAAAAATTTGCACAATGCTGTCCCACGGTCCTCAGTCCTCAGTCCTCCTGTGTCCTTTATTAATGGCTGATGGGCTGGCTGGCATCGGGGTGGCGTGTATTTAGGGAAATGTGGTGGCAGCCAACAAAAAGAACAACAAACAGACAGGACAACAGATAGAGCCGAACAATGGGCGGGAATAACAGCAACAATAGCAGCGAACTACAACAACAATGACATCAATAGGCGCAATTGAAACAAGTGTTGTCACGCCGCTAACTGCGACGGCGACGTTGACGGCGACTGCGACGCTGTTGTCCTGGCCTAATGGCTGACAAGCAGCGGTCAGTAAAACCCATTGTCTCGACGTTTTTTTTTACCCTACCCAGAGAAATGGATTAATGAGAGTTATTAGAAGCCTTCGATTCATTTCATTTCTGGTAAGTTATGTTTCAAATGAGCTTTATTAATTTTAATTTATGGCATAAAATCAATGTCGAATATGCTTAAATTTCTATTAACAGTCGTTGCCCCTTCTTGCATGAGTAGTATTTGGGAAAGCTGAACTTAAGGAAGGGTATCCAGACTTTGCTTTCGATTTTGTTTATTGTTGTCTGCGCCTTTTTGACCTATATAGACGCGTATAGTTGCGCCTGACTTGGCGCAATTGACAGGCGGAGAGGGTGGTTTGCTAGGGGGATGGGGATGGGGCTCGGTCAGGATTGAAGGACTATACACAGGGACATGCTTGGCTGCACAGTCAACTCTGCTGTTTGTTGTTATTGTTGGTTGTGTTGCTGCTGCTGTTGTTGTCGCTGCAATTATACAAATTAATTTCCAAACAAAAGCGTGCAGATTGTTTTTCGAAGCCCCTTGTTTGGTCTGGTGGGCGTGGCTGCAATGGAAACCAGTTTGATACATACATATATCAGACAGCAAACAGAATGGAAAGACAAAGAGACGGGCAACACTATCGTTCCATGGCCATTGATGGAGGATACCATCGTCTTCTTTAAATAGCCAACCATTCAAAATCAAGGCGGATCTGCAACTGAGAAATTGCCATTTGCAATTTGCCATTTGCAGCTGCAGCTGCAGCTAATACCGCACCGCAGGCGGTTGCCAAGCCATGGAATATGGCGTCATCCTAAGCAGAATTTCCCATGGCTAACATCGCTGGCATCCCAAGCACACTTTCACCCTCATTCGTTTCACTCAAAGCAGCTTGTGATGTTTGTTTTTTTTGTTCTCTCCTTTTTTCGAATGCAATCATACTGCATTAACCTTCAGCTCGTCATCGTGCACGCAACGCGTTTAAGCTCTGCAATTGCCAATCGCCTTCGGATATGCTTATCTTTAAAAGTAATACTACCCAACTTTTGCTATACTTTAACAGCTGTCAATTAACATTAACATCGCATTAACATTTTAAATACTGTTAACAAGACTGCAGTGGCCGTTGCTGCTGTGAATCGAGTTTTCCAGTAACGGTGGAGAATGGAGATTGCCTTAATTAGTTTAGCTTTTGTCAGTTGCTTTTAGTTGACAAGAAGTTAAATTAATTTTAAATACACATAAGCAGCTTGATAAAGTTTGACAGGCAGATCAACGAACAGCAAAGTTACCTAAGGTTAAATGATTATTAATTTTCGTATCGTTCACATGGCTTTTATCAAGAGCTATATTAATGGGTCCCACTGTTTGGCTCGCAAATTTTGCCAACGGTGCAGCTAAGTTTTTGGCCTGGTTCGTATTTCTGTTTTTCGTTAGTTTTTTTTTTCGTTAGTTTTTTTTTTCCTTTTTCTTTTGGTGTTCTCACGCAGCAGCCGCCAGCTAGGCGCGGAAATTGGGCAGTCAGCCAGGGCCAGCCAACGTATCCATGCGTTGCATCAAGACTCGGGCCAGGCTTTTCGCTTTCAAATGCCTATGCAACAATGGGGCAGGAGTGCGGCACTTTACTGAGTGGCAGCGTGGCAGCGGGACAGCGGGACAGAGGAGGTGCCTTTTTGCAAGTGGTTTGATTTGTGATTTTGGCATTCTTGTGTATGTCGCTAGCTGCTTAAATTTGAGCTGGCTTTCGATTTTGTGGGTCGCACAATTTATGCGCACTTCATGCGTTGCCCAAGTCGTGACTTGGACTCGAAGAGTGGAGCATGGAACATTAGTTCATGCAGCATGGCGTTCAAGTTATGCAATGTGCGTGTGTGCGTTTGTGCGTGTGTGCGTTTGTGCTTGTGTGGGGGCTGTGAAGCTGTCAAGTGAGAGTTGCACCTATTGCACTAGATTCAAGAGGCAGCTGCAACTTGTTCACTGGCTGCGAGGCAGAACAATTAACAACGCCGAACGATGCCAGTAAATGCATTTTAATAACACTCTATTATATCATTCAATTAAAACAGCATACGCATAATTGTTTGAAAGGTTATTTAGAAAGGGGCGAATACCAAGTAACGAGTAGCCAGCTAGAATCGGAAAATAGCCAGTCTCAAACGATATTCTTACGAGTAACATGTAAGAATATTTAGTATGAATGCGATAAGAGAGTAAGAGCGAGTGACTAGTAACAAGCAAAGAATTAGGACGAGCAGGTAACGAGATAAGAAAGTTATTATTCACGTTAGCTTGTAAATGAAGGCGATCAACGAGTGAGCAGTAACGAAAAAGGAATGAGAAAATGCGAAGTTATGAGAATAAGCAACAATGATAAACTAACACGGCGAAAACGGCTAAGCCGTCGACAGTAGCGAGTAACGAGTAACGAACAAGGATTATGGTAATAGTAACGAGTTGGTATTAGCATCGAGTTATTAGAGTTAGCAATAAAGATAAATTACTACGACGAAAACGGCTTAGCAGTAAACAGTGGCGAGTGCTTAGTAACGAATGAGATATCAAAACGAACTAGTTGGTATTAGCCATTTGCAAGGAATTAATAGTGGCTAACGAGCAGCGAGTTAGCGATTAAGATAAACTAGTTAACAGTAGCGAGTAAATATGTAGTTACGATTTAGGAATCAAAGAAAAATATATAGATAAACCAACACAGCGTAATGGCTAAGTAGTTATTAGTAGCGGGTAACTAGAAACTATAAAAATATTAAAACTAGAAGAAGTCGCAAAATTAATTAGAAAATACGGGCAACCAGTTGGCATTCGGCGGTAACTTAGCGAGTCATGAGAGTAAGCAATGAAGATAAACTAACACTTGTCGGGCTTTGCTAACTGACTATTTTGTAAGCCACTCTAGATAATAAATTGCTATAAAATATGTTTTGATCGCGTCGAATAGCTATGCAGTTCTTGTTGCTTGTGTGTTGAGATACTTAGTTGACATTGTTAAGTGACTATGAAGCTGGTAGGCTTTTCCTGCTGCCGCATGCCGCAGTTCGTTGTTCATTGAATTTCATTGACCGGATCAACAAATAAGTCAACAACAATTTCCAATTAAATAATGGCTCCGATGTGATTTCGATTAACTTGAATTTGCAGCGAATTGAAAGGCAATCAAAAATATGGGCAGAGCAACAGCATTGAGGCGGGTGTTTTGGATGCAACTGCAACAGCGACTGCAACAGCGACTGCAACAGCGACTGCGTTGCATTGCGTTGGCCGCGCCTGCGCAGTGCGAGCATTCACAATAGCCAGACAGAGGCTGGCCGCTGCGGCTGCCTGCTTTGCCAAAAAGTCGAAGCGCGACGCTCCAAACTTGTTTTCCATGGCTGCCGCCGCTGCCTCTGCCGCCGCTGCTGCTGCTGCTGACGCTGGACCATATTTTCCCAGCGTTTTTTTTGTATCATGTGGCGCGGTATAAATAGGCCCAAAGAACGCGATACTGAGACAGTTTTCGATTCGAAGCCTAGCAGCCCGGTGCAGTAAATCAGTTCAAAAACTGCAAATTTTTTTTTCACGTGAAGCAAACATATTAAAAAACCACACTCAAAATGGCATTCAAGGTGCGTAAGGACTAAAGTGACTGCGTGTGTGTGTGTGTGTGTGTGTCCCCGACAGATTACCTGGTCAGGATGCAGTCAGCGTCAAAGCTGTTTGCCGTGAGTTGTTGCCAGGTTGAAAATTTACACAGATGCAATTGCAAATGTCCTAGCTGAGCAAGCAAAACTTTTGCTTCTTATCCTTTCCGCAGTTGATGGCATCGCATTGTAGACAAATGCTTCGAGGGAAACAAATATCAGAGTTCTTTAGTCAACGCTCTCCCTGCTGCGCCCCAAAAGCTGTTGTCATCAAGCTATTTCTTTTGTTTTTATACCCAAAAACAATACGCGTGCCACAAAACAACCCCATCTGCATTATTTTATACATATATACATATATGTAGTATTTTATGTTTTTTTTTTAAATTCCCAGTAAATTGTGTGCTATTGCGCTTTAGTTTTTAGTTATCAGGAAAAGTGAAACAGAGCGTTGCCTATTTGAACAGAAACCAGGCGGCATTTCTGGCATAAGAACACACTTCTCTTGAATTGCAAAGAGCAAATATTTGTGCTTTTGTAAAAAATTAGCCAGAAAAAACGTGATGTTTTTTCATACAATATTGCGCTCGACTCCAGCGGCGCACTGTTAAAGTTTTAATGATTGGCAAATTACGTTTCAATTTTCAATACTGTTGTTAAAGGTCAGTAAAAGGGCACTTACAAATTGTAATCCGAGTGATTTTTAAAAATCAAAGCTGTATGACATGTAAGCTGTATCTCATTCTAAGCCCTTCGCATAATGAGGCTTTAAGCTAGCTTTAATTTGAGCTTACGGCTATATTCAGTTGCTTAAGCTTTGAAAGCACATAAAAGCTTCAAGCGAATTGGCTGAAAGCTCAACAGAATAAGATTGACAAGCAACTCCACGCCGAGTCAAAGCTCTACCCGCGATTTGGGTATAAGCCACAACCACCACGATACTCCCCGAAGGGCCGCAACCAAAAAGTCAGGACGGAATAAGTTCCGCGGGCTCCTGGCTACCCGTGGTACCAAATTTACTTACAGTTTTGGACGACTGCCGTAGCTGTATACTACTTATTTTAGTCCCCTACCAGACAAAGAAAGGGTCATCTTGGCTGGTTGTCCAAATCAACCATGGACATTCACCTAGGGTTACCACGTGGAGGCCACATTCATAATATTGTGGGGCACTCTGTGCCTTCGAGTCGACTTGACTCATGATTTACGAAATACGCAACATGCCGTTCCACATCGGTCCATTGAACCCCTGGAAGCTCAACAGACTTTAAGCACCTTAAATTGATAACTTCAACTGTCACTGTCAGCCCTCATCATAAAATTAAAGTTTCGAAATTTGTTACCGCTCGCCAAGCAAGGCAAAAGTCTGAAATGGAAAACTTTTGAATTCGCCGAAGCAACTTTCAACTTCAGTTGACCTCTGATATGCTTTAGCATATTTCGAAAGTTAAAACATAAGTAAATATGAAACCAGCAACAAATATTTGAAGGCAATCGGGCTGACAGGCGACATGATGCTAATTAAGTAGTTCAATACTTGCAATTATCGCGAAAAATAATGCAAATAACAAAAAAATAATGAAAAATGCAAAATTAATTGCAAACAAAATTTCAGTGCAATGAGCGTAGTGCAGCCAATGCGAAGTAGGTCAATCGAATGCCAAGGGACAAAGAAAACAAGCAAGGATTCTCTGGGGTCTAGTGTTCGACTTGGAGATACCCTGCAACCAGGGCCAAGCATGCTATCTCTTTTGACTGTGCTTCCTCACTCCCAGCCACACACTTTGTATGAGAAATGCATTCCGATTAACTTCGGTATTTATGTTCCGATCCTAATGAATTTTATAACCCTTAAATATGGCAAAGAAAAGTATGCATATATCAAAGCGCATGGCTCTATCTTTTTTTGTTAATTTTGGGGGAATCCCTTCCAAACGAGAGCCTTAAACCATGCCAAAACTCTCATCTGGTTTTACGACTATATCAGAAACTTGCAGTGAAACCCATTTGCTATGGGTTCAGAGTATAAACCCCTTCGAGCTGTCCTCGCAAGTATTTCATGTGTAAAGTAACGCACCCTTGCAGCCACGACTGTCGACGAGCTGGCCAAATGGTCAGCTTAAATTGTCCACTTAAAGCTCGCGTTTTAAGCGAAAGTTCTGGACTTTTTCCCATTTATTTTCGCGGCTATTTGCAGAGCCCCTTCGGTGCGGGCCCATTCCTGGCTGGCAGTCAGTTACGCTTAATTAAAATCAGATAAATACCCAAAGACAAATAAAAGCCGCGCCAAGTCAAGTGCAAGGCAGGCACGTCAGGCTGAAAATAAAACAAAACAAAATCAAACACAGTGAAATAAAACAAAATACACAGCGAGAGAGGCACGAAAGGAAATGTTATACATTTTAAATAAAAAAAAGGCAAGCACAACTCGCTGATGTGCCCCAACCCACAAACTTTGCGGATGTTTTCCTCTCTTATATATATTTGTTTTGCATTTTTCCGCGTAAATTGAAATTCAATGGAATTGCTTACAAAAATGTAAGAAGTAAGGTCACAAAACATTACAAAAGAAGCAAGACAAATGTAAAACACTAAACAAAAAACAGCAAAATTAGACTTGTAATACCCTAGCAAGAGTGGTTTTTAAGAAAACTATTTCAAAAGGACAATTAAAATTGGTTGACAAAGAAGGAAAGAAGGAAATGCGAACAAACAGCGAGTCACTAAAAGACTCGCTCGAATAACCGAGTAGCAAGTAATTGGTAAGAGTCGAACAATAAATAGCGAGAACCAAGCGGCGAGTAAGGAGCTGCGACGCTACGAGCTGCAATGAAATGAGGAAAGGAATATATGGTATGAGAGAGGACAAATAAGGCGAAATCGAGTTAAAAATATTAAGTGACGAGTAAACAATAAATAATATACGAATTGACGAGTAGCAAGTAAGTAGCTGGCATTAGCTAGTAAGAAGAACGAGCCCTGAGAGCTGTAAGGAAAAGAGAATGGAATATTTGAAAGCGAGGTTAAAAATGCTAGAAACGAATCAAATGTAAAATGTATTTTGCGAACGGACGAGTAAATAGTAACTAGTACGAATAATTGAATGACATCGGACGAACTTAAGCGAATAACTAGGAGCGAGAATAGTCCCTTAAAGCAAATTAAAAATAACAAATCCCGTTTTAACAATTATTCATTTACGAAGTGACGAGTAGCCATAAATAATAGAAGAAGTAACGAAAAACAGACGAGTTGAAGCGAGTAGCTTTCTGCGAGTAGCTAGTACCTAGAATGATTCAAACGAGCTATATATAAAGAAAAAAAAAAATGCAACATAGGCAAGCAAATAAGGAATGAGATGTGACATGTAAACAATAAATTATTCAAAAGAACGAGAGCTAGTTATGCTGATAACATTCGGTTAGTGCGTCGAAGGCCCGCCGACTTATTGACAAATTACAAGCAGTTCAATGCTGTTAACATAATTGATATGATTTTAAGTAGTGCCATATGTCAAAATAGTTTGTCAAGCTGCAAGCCAACACACAATGTTGCTATGGCAGCGCTCCAAGCAAATTCTACGTAAATAACACGTATACGCCGCATTGAACAGACAGTTGAAAGGCTGCCGTGTTGCAGCAAAAAACAGTTTGTGTGTGTATGAGATAGCCAAAGGGATACAGAGACAGAGACAGAGACAGAGACAGAGACAGAGAGAGAGAGAGGGCGAGAGAGTGAGTGGTAGAAAATTTGAATTCCCAACTACTTTGGCAACTTAATTAAAAGTTTATGTGCCTGCAATTTCCTAGGGCGTCGTGTGTTCTTTGTCGATATGCAAACAAAATACAAATGAGTTGTCCTACGGCTGCTGCGCTCACTGATTTATGAATGCCCGCTCTTGTGTGCGTGTGTGTGCGTGTGTGTTAATAAGGCTGTATTCTATTGTGCATCTGTTGTAGCTCATCTTCTGCCTGGCCGCAATGGCCATTGCCTGTGCCCAGGCCAAGCCCGGCGGTCCCGCTGCCTATTCGATTAGCGCGCCCAGCGTGGACCACGCCTCGGTTGGCAATACACAGGAGCACACGGTGAAGGGACACTACGGCCAATCGTCTCAGTCTGACTATGCCAGTCAGGTGCAGACCGCCCACTCTCAGTCGCATGTGCAGCGCTCCAGCATCAGCAACGACGGCGGCCTGGCGCCCGCCCACTATGCTGGTAAGTCGGCAACGCATTCACAATCACAATTCGCGACACATTCGCATTGCACATGCAACAACATTCACTCGGACATTCACAACACGCACAAAGCACTCACTTCACCTCATTCAATATGCACGTAGTTCAAATGCTAACATTCAAAAAAACAAACAAAAAAAAAAAACAACAAATTCGTATCTAGCCGCGCCACAAGTCGCCAGCTACGCACTTGGACACACAGCGCCCGCCGCCCAAATACAGCTGACCAGCGGCCACGCCGCCTTGGGTCAGGGTCTGGCCTATGGTGGACACTATGCAGCAGCCGCTGCTGCGCCCACGCTCGCCTATGGCGGTCACTACGCCGCTGCCGCTGCCGCCCCAGCCCTGGCCTATGGCGGCCATTATGCAGCCACAGCGCCCGCTCTGCAGCTGTCGGGCGCCTCGCACCTGGGCTATGGCTATGGATATAGTGCCCCTGCCGCACCGGCGCTCTCGCATGGTTATCTGGCAGCTGCCGCACCCGCACCTATTGTGAAATACGCCGCCGCTCCAGCTTATGGTAGGTGCCACAGAGTACAGAGTACAGAGTAGCCGTATTCCACTCTGCCAAAATCTAATCCCGAGCACCCTTTGCACCTCTCCCTACCTGTAGCTGTGGTTGTGGTTGTAGTTGTAGTTGTGTAGCTTTTACTAATCTTCCAGCAACATTTTTTCCAGCTCGTGCACTCCTGAATCTAATATCTAGTTAGGCTCTGATCTGATCAGCTGGCTGAGCTTCAGTCCTGACTTATCTGCTCCATGTTGGAGTTGTCTTTGGGTTTTCAACTGGCTGCAATTTATCGTATTTTCCTTTATTTCGCTAGCCAAGTGTACTTGGCCAAAACAAACTTTTGACGCTGTATAAATACGTTGCCCAACTTTCATTTGGGCCATGCTTCGCTACGTTGCTGACAGCTGCAGTTGAATACGATGAGTGGGCGGTTGGGTATGTAACCCGAGAGGGTGGTGCGGGGGGTTGAGGCTGTGTGAACCGGAGAAAAACACAAACATTAAGCCTTTGTGCCCGGACTCTGAGGCCAGTGCAAAAGTAAGTTGAATTCTCAGAATCCAGTCCATCCAGTCCAATCCATTTCTGGCAAAAGCAAACGAGAGATCAGATATATTGTCCATTGAGGTTGGACAGGTGGAAAGTAAGCGGGATCAATGTCTAGCAATTTAATTATTGTGTAATTAATCCGTCGTATATGTTAAACCTTATTCTGGGAACATTTGTAAAAATTTTTAAGAACCATTTGAAACCCAGATCTGCCTGGCACACAAAACGTTTCCGCTGGTTCGAGTTGGGGCTCAAATTTAGGCTTAAGTTTTGGCTTGTTAGCCCAGTTTTCCATATCCATGAATTGGGATTAGAATTTGGTTCGATTACGGGTTAAGCGATTTTTCTTAAATTTTCAATAGAATGTTTTAATTGAAATAATGCTGATAATATTTTCTTCCGAGCCAAGCCGTTTTTGCTCTTAAAAATATGATTTAATGCAGTTGAATATCGACGAACATTGGAGTTCCAAGCTCAAAACCGATTTGCAGCCATAGAAAATTCCAAAGGCCAAGATTTGTTTAGATTTAAAACATTTTCAACTTTAGGCAGCCATATTGGTATTACAAAAACTAATAATCTAATCTTATAAGAGTTGCATCAGTTTTGCACATTAGGAATATGTGTATATACATATATATGTATATGTATATATATTAAAGACATTTCATTCTATCAAATGTCCAACCCCACGAGCCTGTAGATAAGGTAGTAAACAAAAGCGAGCCCCTTTGAGTAACGTTTCCGGGCAGTAAAATCGATAGATACCGGGCTGTAAGCATTATGCAATTATCTCATTAATATTGTAAGGGCTGTGCTGAATGGGTCACTTGAAATACAGAATAAGGGAAGAGCAGCGAGCTGCGGGTGCTGCCAGACGTTTGGTATATTCAGGCGTTGCCACTGTTGCTTGCGTTAGCTGCTCAGTGGGAGAGAGGGAGAGAGAGAGAGAAAGGGAGAGAGATAGTCGAGCGAGTGTTTGGTTGGGGGCGTTTGGAGCAATGTCGTTCAAAGCATGTCGTATAATCAATCATTCATTTATTGTTGCCAACTACTTTAAACCATTGACACGTGGCCCCGACAACGACATCGACGATGATGATGATGATGATGGTGATGATGATGATGATGATGATGATGAGGATGAGGTCGTGTCGCTCCGCAAGTCCTCAAGTGGGACAGTCAGTTCGTCAGTCATTTGGACAAGTGCTATTTGGCATTGCCAAGCCATGTGCGTCCGCCTCGCAATCCGCAGGACAACAGTTCCCGACTATCTGGCCAATCCATGCCAAGGGCTGCGTTGCCGCACTTCACAATGCGTTTCAATTCTTGCACTAATACTCAACAATGAAAAAAGAGTTGCAAAACTTTTCATATATATATATATATATAGCACCCTATTTCAATTAGTTCCGTTGTTGCCTTACCTCAGTGGGCTAATTACTTATTACAAGCAGCTTATTTCCGTTTTGTTTTCTGTATTGCAGTAACAGTTATTAATTTGCAGTAACTTTTTGTTTGACTTCATCCCGTGTACAAATGCTTTCTTGGACTGAGAAGATTTACGCTCTGTTGTCACAGCTCACCTAAGTGGAAGCTCCTGGGAGTTTTTTTTTTTAAGTGCAACTCATTGCTGAATAAAGCTCTCTAGCCTAATGAGTATCTTGCCATGTTGCCACAATTCGACTGGGCGAACAAAAAAAATATTGGTGTTGTGCGTTCTCGGATGCATTTTATGCTGAGCCTTTACCGTTTACTAAACAACCAGTGTTGTCTATTTTCTTCGAAATTTTTTGTTGACCTGTGCGTTACACGCACTGTTGCCTCATTTCATGTGGTGACAACCGGCCAGTGTTGTCTGATTTTGGTGACCTTCTATAACACACTGTTACTCACGTCCGAGTATCTCATTTCAACTTGGCTTGACAATATAAAACTGCAGACCCTGACGTGCCACTTGATTGATGTCGGCTTGTCAGTGCCATGCCATGATGCCATGCCATGCCATGTGTCCGAGTGTGGGCCAACCTGCTCAGATCCCGAGCTGTGACAATGGCCCAATTTGAGAGAAAGGTGGTCATTTTCATTGTTACTGTTGACAAACAGTGGTCAGGATTATTGATCGCTGTCCGATGAATGTACCCGGAATTAATATTCCTAAACGTGCCGCATTCCCCTCTTCTGTTTGGGTTAACTCTGATTATGCATTTCCATTGCCAGTTGTTGTTGTTGTTGTTAATGCAATTTGTGTTTCTGGTCCACAGCACCTGGCATCATCGGACATGGCATTGGACTGGCTGCACCGGCCTACGCAGCTCCGGCCTACGCAGCTCCGGCCTATGCCACGCATCTGGCTGCCGGCCCTGTGCTCAAGTAAGTAATGCCGCCCGCCCATATAAATAGAGATGGATCGGCGAATGCACATCATATTTCTCACTAACTGCCCCCCTCTCTCTCTCCTTTTCGTTCTCTTTACGCAGGGCTGCCGTTGCCGCACCCGCTCTGGTGCACACATCCGTCTCCGGCCATGGCATTCAGTATGGCTACTAGAACTTGGGATGACCCACAGTATGCTGCCCAACAACCACCACCCCCGCCACCGTCCACCAAGCCATCCTCCATTCGCCATCCGCCATCCGCCAGCCTCAACATGGAGTAAGCGGCTAAAAATAATATTTATGCCCGGCTTAATTGTAAATAGTGCGTCCTTTGGCCGTTTAATTGAAACTCGAAATTCAAAATGCACAAAATGGCTAATTCGAAATTGCAACGTTTGCCAATTTTCAGTGCGCCAATATGATATATATATATATATATTTGTTTTTTTTTTGGCTTAATTTTTTTGTAATATTATTGTATAAGCCATAGCAAAGCTCCATGTTAAGAACGGAAAGTCTCCCTGTTACATGAATATTAATTGTGAAATTTGCCTCTGTATTTTGTGCGTGTGTCCTTTTTTTTTGGTTTTTTTTTTTATCGCGGTTGAACTTACTTTTTATTTAAAAGTTACTTTGTACAGAAAATGCATGTGAAATGTTGGAAAAAATAAAAACGTTTAATATATATCGACTTGATATACACTCTATGCAGCGTTTCGCTTTATTTGTGCTTTTCGTTTGTTTTTGTTTTTTAGGTAACACAGCGATAGACTCCCTCCCCAGGGGCCAGCACATTCCCAATACTGCAGTTACAAGATGATATATGAGCTCCAAAAACTATGCTACGATTTATTTTCCACGCTCGAGTTGAGCATTTGCCATACGTACTGCATATTTTATGGCGCAGTGCGTGAATTTATCATGCTCCGCACATATGAACATATGTGGACATACATAGCTAGCTACTGCATAGTTCGGTCTATGAATAGATCTATGGCTAACTCGCCACTCACAATGTGCCAAATGCCAAGTGAAAGCCAAGCGAAAGTATTAAAGTTCAAATGACCAAAATCCCTTTTTTTAGGTAGTTCGCGTATCACGCATACGCCGCGTGCGCCGCGCATTGTCAAATATAGCACATTGAAGCATATTTTTGGATATATGGTTAAAAATAAGCGCAGAGCATCAAAATGTCAATGCATATGTTATGCCCAATAAAGCTGACTGTCTCTTTTTTTTTATCAAACATATTTAAGTTAAGTCTGTGAAAGCTCTTACTTTGCGAATATACTTCAAAAGCTATTCGAAAATGGATTACGAATGAAACTTAAGAATCTGAACAAAGCTCACAAACCGATTCCAAACGGGCTTGAAAATGTTTCGAAAACTGATTTAGGCTCAGATTTGTCTGTTCTACAAGTAAGGTTTCTCGAAAAGAACTTGTTTGAAATTATATCCGGAACATAAAATAATTATTGTACTCGAAAAGTAGTTATGAAACACACGAGTAGGCCTGCTAAGCAGTTGCTCACTGTCGGAAATATACTCGAAATGCCACAAAATTGTTACGCAACATTTTCTTAGCATGTGAGCTAGCTCTACATCATTGCTTAACTGGTTCAATTAAGAGATACTCGCTTGAAAAATGCGCTTGAATATATTTTACACTGTCTTTTAATGCATCTAATTATTTAACTGAAGTGTAAATTCAAGACTTGATCGAGTGAGACTTTTATGGATATACATTTCCAAATTTTGCTTCTATGGTTAAATGCAATATTGGTTGTATGTATGTATACTATATATATATATGCAGTTGTCAGTCAGCCACACCTCAAAGCAAAAGCGACAGCCTGTAAATGCAATTTCATGTATCCTGTGTATACTGTACATATGTGTGTTTGTGACTATTGTAATTAACTGAGTTTAACGAGAATGTTGCATATTTTTTATCGCTAAAAAAAAACCTAGTTGGAAATGTTGCCCAGTACACAGTTGCGTGAAAGACAACACAATACTCTATCACACATATACGGACACCCGCTGACATAGAAAAAAAGAGCATATGCCATACAAATATTGATTCAATATTCTAGCCACAACAGCGTAGCACAGCGAGAATCTCAGCCAAGCAGCTGGATATCAATTAAGATGCAAAGTTATGCGAGACGTTGGCCAACAAAGTAAGAGCCACGCCCCCGCTGCAGCCGCTGCCCCCACAGCCTGCGGCTAGCTGTGTGCGCGTGCCTTGACACGTGGCCTATTTGATTTGGCCAAGACGTTAAAGCCAACTGGCGAGCAGCACAGCAACAGTTGTCCGCCACAAAAAAAAAAGAAGAGAAAAGAGAAGAGAAGAAAAAATAGCAAAGAAAAACTGTTGGCATATTCATTTAGAGCAAACTGAATGCAAATACAAACACAAGCCGAGTCCTTCCCTCCAGAATACACAGCACACCTGGGCCCAAACCGGGCCGGGCCGGGCCAGGCAGAGCGCACAACAGTCGCGCGCCAATGTAAATAAGACAACAAACAGCTAAAGCCATGGAAAGTAAAAGCGCAAAGGAAACTCAAAGCCAAAACACGACAATTTCATTAGCAAATGCAGCTGCTAGAGCGAATTCTTGCTCTTTGGCTTATGCTCGAGATGTATTGAGGCAAGGCCAAGTCAGTCAGAGCCAAGGAGGCACTCGACAAAACCAAGCGACCTCCACAAGACGCCAAAGCAATGCAGAGGGCCAACTCAACTAGAGGTCGCTACTTAACTGTATGAATTGGCAATGCATACGAATCGTATGGGTATTATTATTACTCAATGTGTGGCAGTTAAAATAGTTAAAGTGAATCTGTAAATATACTAGACTTTGGCTTGAATACCCGGTTTGAACTATGAACCTAACCTTAAGCAAAGCAACTACTACAATATTCAAATGAACTGAAACCGAAAATGGTTTCGCTCAGAAATGAAGTTAAGCTTTTGTTCCCAATCATTGAACTTATCTAACCATATATTGGGTAGATGCCAATTCGGGTAGAGATCGAATGTAGCCCGCAGTTTCACTGTGAAAATATTTAAGGCTTGCGATATTTTCAGCAGAATAGGCAATTCTTCATTTAAAGTGGAGTTGCTTATTTAAAAATAAATACAAATATATATGACGAGCTAAAGCCTAGCACAAAGGCCGGTAATTCGTTTGAACAGTGAAGCGCACCGGCGACAACTTTGTCTGAGTTTGCAGATCTTAGCTTAAAAATAATTTAAACACAATAACATGGCTAAGATATTATTGAATTCTCTGTTGTTTGGCTCTTGGACTATCAAAGTGCAAATATTTAATAGAAACTAAAAAACAAATAAACAATTTTCCTAACTCTTACTTTCTTTTTATATTTCTTTTTGTTAAATTAAATTTTACATCCTGTTGAAGCATATGGATTAAATTTATATTTTATCCAAGAATATTGTTGCCAGATTTAAATGCCAAATTGATTAAAAGGCCAAACCATGAACGATGACCCAAATCTCATAAAAATCGGATAGATTTGACCGAAATATAGGACGATAATCAAAAAACTTTCATACAACCGTTTTCCGTAAATTTTTCCTGTTGCGGGCGAAATTTCCTAAATAGCTGAAGCACGTATTCATTAAGTTCTTCAGTAGAGCTTTGGAAATAAGTTTGAAACAAATCGGACAAAACCTAAAACTTCACCAAAAAAGTCTTAGAATTTTAATTTCCACCGAGGATGATTTGATTTGGCGAAAAATGTAAAACACGTCTCAAATAATATTTCATATAAATCCTTGGCAATGAACATGAGCGCGAAACGTCACCCACCAAATCTTTGACCTCCATTTCCACCAAGGAAAATGCATTTCTTCGAAATGTGTGTAGCCCACCTCAAATGAATTTGGACTAAGATCTTTGAAATTGAGTTTGAGACCGATCGGATGATAAATGAAAAAGTTTCATACAAACGTTTTTCGCAATTTATCCAGACATGCGGATGGAATTTCCGAAACCCCATCTTAATGTGAAACTTCATCACATACGGAATAGGCTGTGCTATGATCACCAATCAGTCAGTCAGTCAGTCAGGGCAAACACTTTTATGTATAAAGATAGATAGGGAATTAAATAGCGTCGTGGTCTCTGAGATGACACATTTTATTGCAAAGAGTAATTAACTAAATGTCATTCGCCAGATAAAAATGTTTTACTAGTATAAAAGTCAACTTCGTTGCGCAGAATTCTTTGCCCACACGCACGTGCAAATAATACAAACGGTCTGGCGATTTGGATGCTCGAATTCGGGCAGATGTAGAGCGGGGGTGGCGAGGGAGATATAGTTGTCCATGCCAGGACATATTTGAATAGAAAATATCAATTTTGTGCGTTCAGCAAACAACAACAGAAATGTGCAGCGCAACGCAGCGCGGACAAAAAGATGGTCAACACAGATGCTGACACACTGATACACACACACACACACACACACACACTGACAGATGGACAGACAGAAACATATTCCTTTACACAATGACCGCATGCTGTCTGGAGTGTTTGCGTGTGTATGTGTGTGTGTGAGTGTGGTGTTCGTGTTTGCAGAGCCGCTTCCTGTTCATTTCCCTAGTTGACAGGACACAACATAGCCAAAGTGTCTAGCAATAACAAGAAATATAGGACCACGGGCGAGTCCCTAGGCGCACCACCTCGCTAGAAATCCGACTGTGCCGCACAGCTTGATTACCAAAGCGGGTTGGGCAAGTGGGGAGTGCAGATGGTGGGTGGCCTGTGCTGCACTGTAGAGTTTCGAGTCCTTGGGGCCGTTGGGGTCGTATTTAAATTTTGTCCACTGTGTCGTATGCGTGATGCCAGCCCAAACATGCCAAAGGTTTCGCACCGCAGCTATGTTCAGGCCACCGACATTTGCCCATATGGCAAGTGGAGGCAGCTAATTTGAACTAATTATGCTCTGAACCCATCTAAGGATTTGTGGGTGCTGTGCGCATGTTTGTAACAGTTGGAAGAAGGTAGCTGCGACTCTATGTTCCCTCCTTAAAGGGCAAGGGACGTTACATTTGCAACTTAGTTCCTCCCATAGCACGCACACATCGATTTTCAATCTTAATCTATCGATAATATTACCCGTTTTAAAGATTTCGATATCTGTCGATAGTTCTGTTTGTTTATCGGAGCCTTAAAGAGCATGAGACAGGCTCTCGTCTAGTATACACGCATCCAATTAATGAAATTTTTCTTCTTTTAGATATCTCACATCATTATTGACATTATTAAAATAATTCATATTTTTGAAGGCACAGTCTTGGAATTTGGTATGCACACGCATTCGAATACCATATAAAAGTACCGAAAAGTTCATAGAGATCAGACAATAAACACCGGAGCTCTTTGAGGTTGCAAATCCGATGCATGTGCGCATAAAAGGAAGCTAGAATGTTTGTAAATGCAGCTCGCCACGGGCTGCAGGGTATCTGTTAGTCGGTCACTGCCAACCAGCGCACTCCTACCTGTTGTATACTCTAAGTGCGCTTACGCCGTCAATCAGCTTCATAAAAAGTGTCGCTGTCAAAGCGAAACAGTAGTATATCAAAAACGAATGGCCGAACACACTAAAGAGGGACCGCGTGCCCCACAAAAGGGGGAGGCGCCACAAATGCGGAAGGGCAATTTAGCTGGGGCTGGGGCTGAGACCGGGGCTGGGACTGGAGGGCAGCTAGCTGAACGATTCTTTTTTCAGGGTCAAGTGTGCCGAGCACTTTCAGCTGGTGGTTAATTATTACCGCCGGAAGCAAAGTGTGGACAACTTAACGGCGAAACTTGGGAAACCAAAAGCAAAGGCTGACCCGGTCATTTGTGCAACTGCACCATGAGGTTGCATTCTAGAGACGAAAATTTGAGTCACAAACTTTCATTAGAACAAAAATTCATGGAATTCTTTATCACGTTTGTGCCACAAAGTGAACAGTTCAGGAAATATTTAAAGCTAACCGATAGTATCAACGGGGACTTACAGTTCAAATTATAGAAAACTCATTCAAGATTATTGCTGAAGCTAGAAAGTGTTCGAACTGAGAGTATCCGACTATAAGATGCGCTCTAAGTAACTGCCAGATATAAAGACACAGACTGAAGCACTCAAGCTACCTCTTTACATCATGCTGCATGAAGCCTTGGATAACTTCGTTGTTAATTGTTTGATGTTTGTAACACTTGAAGGGAATAAATATGTCATTGAAATGTGTGTGTATACCAAGGACCAAGGCAGTGCATACAAACATGATATTTTTCTTACTATGTGGAGAACGGGTTAGGTTCCGAATAATAAAATGTACTTTAACGATGTATAGTAATATTTATCCAAATTATGACAATAAGGAGAAAATATATCGAAAAAAAAGAGAGAATCAACATATATCTATGTATACATTTAAAACCTCTAGCTAATATCTTTTTTGCGAGATTCGTATCAACAATATATGAGCTTTATGGCGTCGGAGAGACTGTACTTTACATTTGCACAAAACATTTTAGCCACTCCCAATGGGTTGAGGTGAGTAAAAGGCATTGAAAGGGATTAAATAAAGCTTATGTCGCTCACAGTTACACACACACACACACACACTGCTTAAATGAATTCGAAGGATTATGGCAAACACATTAATTCTGATTTTTGAATTTTAATTTTAGACAATGTATGACTCATAGCTACGCTGCTGCAAAATGTTCACATAGTTACAAAAAAAAAGAAGGATATTACTAATAATGACTATTACGAGATTAGAATAAATTAAAACTAAGTGCGAGCAAAAAAAAAAGAGCGACAAAAAAAAAACAGGTCGATTATCAGTTAGCGGGTCAGTTGAGTTTCTGGGTCCACCGGTCGGTCGGTCCACTTGTCCACTGGGTGGCGAGCTGGCAGCGGGATGCAGCAGAGCCTGGCATATTGTGGAATTCGGATTCGGGGAGCGTGTGCCTTAGAAGTTGTAGTTGAGATTGCCGCTGGAGAATCTCACATGGGATACGGCTGACGAAGGTTGATACGATGGAGAACCCAAAACGGAGGTCTCGGGCACTGCCATGCCGTAGTTGGTTGTGGTGCTGGGTGCCAGTTGGCCGGTGGCGAATTGCTGCGCAACATTCTGCTGCTGATCGCGCAGCACATCTTGCTGCTGCTGCTGCAGGAATCCCATGTGCTGCTGGGTCGAGTAGAAATTGCCCAGTCCGCCGGATGATGATGTTGTGTGCAACTGTGGCTGTGACTGCGACTGCGACTGCAACTGCGGCAGCTGCGGCTGCAATCCGTTGTTGTTGCCAAAAGCTGACGTGGATTGGCGTGCAAAGTATCGATTCCCTGCAACGTTGGAACTGCCGACGCCTGTTGACGCCTGTTGCGGCTGTTGCGGCTGCTGTTGCTGTTCATGCTGCAGTTGGTGCTGCTGCTGGCCGGAGACATCGGGATAGTAGGTGTAGAGCTTTTGCAGCAACTGCTGTTGCTGCTGCTCAAACTCCAATCGCTGACGCTGGTAATCAAGGAAGGCGGCTTGCATCTGGTCCGCATAGCTGGGTAGATTAGCTGATTGCAGCTGTTGCTGCTGCTGTTGCTGCTGCTGCTGCTGCTGCTGCTGCAGTTGTTGCTGTTGCTGTTGCTGTGCCAGATATTGTTGCTGCTGCTGCTGCTGCAACTGTTGTTGTTGCTGGCTGCCGACAGCTGTCGCTGGCTTTGACTTGCTGTGAGCTGCAATGGCTTGCTGCGGATACGCAGCTGAATATTGTATTCCCGTGGGCGTAAGTCCGGCGAATTGAGTTGGATTTTGCTGAGAATTAAACAAAATGCAGAACAACAAATAATTAATAAAAAAAAACCCCAACGGAGAAACTATTCATATTTCATGCTTGTCCCCAGTTTACCAGTCGACCACCATTTCTGCGAGTTTTGACAGCTCTCATTTTCTGCCAGCTTCTGCGGAATTTAGTTTCAAACAAAATTACAATTTAGCAAACGTTGTCGAAATCTTGCAGTTTTACGGCAAGCTAAAAATTCAAACGAGAAATAAATTCTGAAATTCGAAATCCAATCTGATTAAGCGAGCGAGCGAGACTGACACTGCCCCCAGTCCCGAGCTGCCAGCCCGGCGCTGACAGTCCGGAAGCATTGTTCGCAGCCTGCTTTGCTGCTGTCCACAAAAAAAGAAAACACTATATATATATATAAAGAGAACAAATAAAATAAACAAAGGTGCCAATGGCAAATATTGATCATACGCCACGTTGCGCAGATGCGCTGCACGCAAACGAATCCAGTGCAAAAATGCGACATAAAAAGGGGTGGCAACGGCGCGAGGCGAACACAGTTGAAAAATGTGCTTCCAATTGCATTTGATGATGCTGCTGCTGCTGATGCTGCTGGGACTGCTCACGGGCAGCGCCTGGTCACGTGCCAGCCCGGAAAATCCACTCGAGAAATTGGCCGCGGGCGCGCTCAGCGTGGGCACTGGCATTATGGGCAGCCTGCAGGAGGGCGCGATGGCAACGCAAACGATGAACTTTGACGGCGGGCTGGTCGCCGTGCGCTCCAAGACGGCGATGGGCTATGGCGATGCAATGCGACCGGACAGCGGCGAAGATTCCGACTCATCCGAATCGGATGAAAGGCGCCGCCGGCGGCGGCGGCGGCGGCGCAACACCAACAGCACAAGCAGCAGCGGCAGCTTCAGCTTGCATCAGGCGTTGCACCGCCTCAAGCGCTCGCCTTGCGGCATGAATATGGGCGCCACCACGGAGTCGGCCGACGATGTCGAGGCGCGCAAGAGTCGCGCTCGCAAGCGCGCCGCCAACAACAATGCATCCAGGACGCGCATCAGCAAGACGAGCACCAAAAAGAAGCTGCTCGAGAGCCGCCGGCGACGACGTCGCCAAGCCGCGCAGCAGCAGCAGCAGCAGCTGGGCGCCGGCCTGGGCGAACAGGTCAAGGGCCTGCTTCTCTCATTTATGGACAACATGGCCGACATGGTACAGCAGGTGCGCCAGCAAGTAAAAGGTGCAGCTGCTCAAGCCACTGGCGGCATGCAAACAATTTAAATATCAATTAATTAGCTTCTTTGCTTTTTTTTTTTTTGAATACTTAAAATATACCAAAAATAAACTGAATTGGCCAAAATGTCACCAAAAAATGTCAGTCAACTCCCTTTTTTTTTTTACTAATAAAGACAAGAAAATACTAACAGAAAAATACTGTGTGAGATTCGAATAAATGTCGATAAATAACTTTTTGTAGGCTCTTATAAAGTACTAAAAAAAAATACAAAAAAAAAAAAAAATGGTACAATAAACCGCATTTAATTGCAGGTCTAACAAGCTGCTCTTAATGCACCCAACCGAAAGGGAGGCAAAATGTTTGCTGTTCCAGATTTATCTGATCGCTGCGAGCTTCAAATGCCGACAAACCAAAATGCCAAACCAAAATTTAAATGCAAAAATAGATATTTAGAAGCTAGTTAAGCACTGACATTTCCGGCTAAATGCGCACGTGCCGCACTTCAATTGCCTGCTGGACACGCCACCAATCAATGTTGGCCCAGACAAAAGCGTTAGGGCCTCGTTGGCGGCAGGTCAGTTAGCGCAATGAGTTTCACTTGGCATTCTGTGTTTGGATGCCTCTTGGGCCTGGCGATGCTTATGTGGCTGGCCCGTTGCCAGGAGGACCTGGAGCTGGACTACTCGAATGAGTATGACGATGTGCGACCGCAGCTAAGCTACCCGGACGAGCCGAGACTGGAGACACGCCTGGCCGCAGCGGCCCAGGAGCTGGGGCAGAGCATACGGAATGCCTGGCAGTCCATGGCCGACTCGTTCAGCAGCTACTTCGAGGAGCTGCGGCATCTCTTTGCCGATGGTGTCGAAGACAATGCAGAGACCTTGCTCGTGAGCAACTGATCAGAGCTGCATTCACAGTAAATTGTAAAGTTAAATAAAAAATATGGAAACAAAGTAAAAATATGGGACTTCTATTAAGTTTAGGCAGCACTTGAGAACCTTAGCCAACAGATGGGGCAGAGATATAAACTTCACGAAAGGAACATAGGAATACATTACTAAATAGTTTAGATTGTTTAGACGCGCCTTCTTTTTGTACACACTTCATCTTTGCCCCACTAAGAAATCGATTTTTGAAAAAGTTCGGTGCTTATTGTCCGATCTAAAATATAACCAGCTGATGACGAGGATTCAGAATGAAAGTTCGTAAGAACTATAGAAGATGCATATGCAATACAGAATATAGTATTCCAACAAAATTTCAATAAGAATACAAAAATATACTTTCATACCCTGCTGAACGAAAAAAGGAGTATATTGGTTGGGGGCACATTATCGCTAGCTATATTGAGCTGATGACAGTATTTCAAAATTAATTAATAAATGAATTAGGAGACATTCATCTAAAGAGAAGTCAAATGAAAGCTAGATGTTAAATGAGCCACAATTAATGTGAATAGATTGCAGCGGAGAATTAAGCGAGTTTACTGTAATATCCAATTGTTATAAATACTTTTGGATAAGCGCTAATCAGCCGATCATACAGCTTCCGGAATTCGGAATTGTGCAGCACTGGAGTTCATCAAGATTGCAGCTTACCCATTACCGACACATGCCCGCGGTTATGTAAATTGAGCGAACACACAAGCACACACACACACAGGCACAGCTGAGGCAAGATGTTGCCTGAGATTGGGGCACCGGATGTGTGCAACACGACAGCAGCTGTTGGCGGTAATTATAAAAGTTTTGTGCTGCTCCCGTTTTCCCGTTTGCCGGCTGCCAATTAGTCAAATGGATAAGCCACCAGATAACCCTGTTAAATAAGCCGCGTCGAGAGCAGGGCCAATCAGTTCCAAGTTCCAACCAGAGCAGAGCCATGGGAATGTCTTTAGTGTTTGTGGCCCTGCTGCTCCTCAGCAGCTGCACAAACGCCAGGCCGCAGGTAAGGTCACCTGCTCAAGCAGCAGACGCACACCCAATACCCTACTAATTGTGTCTGTGTCTGTGTGTGTGTGTGTGTGTGCGTGTGCGTGGTTACAGGACTTGGAAACAAGCATGTTGCTGGCTGCCGCCCAGGTGAAACAGCTGGTGGAGAGCGGCGCCGCGGCACGTAACGAACAGAGCGTCGAGATACTGGGCCAGAAGATGGGCGGCGGCATGAATTTCGGTTTTGGCGATGCGATGCGACCAGGTGCCGGTCGTCGCCGCAGAAGTGCTCGACTGTAGCCGGAGCTGGTCCTTGGACCGACCCGACACAAGCTTGACAAAATATATGCTTAAACAAAACTTACCACCTGTTGTTGTTGTTGTTGTTGTTGATGTTGTTGTTGTAGTTGTTGCTGCAAGTCAGCCTGCGGCTGCTCCAAAGCCTGGGCCTGCTGCTGCTTGGCAGCACCATAGTAACGCGTGAAGGTCTGCTGTAAAGCGGGCGTCTTCAGCGTAAATGAATTCGTGTTGGCATCGGTGTGCAAGGATAATTGTGCATGGCACGCATACTGCAGCCCACATAAGAGCAGCAGGGAGAAAGTCAACAGACCGTCGGGATACCAGATGCCAAACATGTCCCGCTTCTATGATTTATGAGGCCAGCGGCAAATGCTAATTGTAATTGATTCAGATTCCACGCTGTGATGCAGTTTCTCCCTTCCTGTGTACGGATGGCTGTTGCCCGTCTGTCTGATGCCCTCTGATGGTTGGCTTAATTAATGGCAACGGCCACAACAACAATGTCACGTTATCGGCGGCGACGACAACAAACCGGCTGCACTTTGTCCAAATAGCGACTGTGCCTTGCCCGCCCGCCGTTCAAACGTTTTATACTTGGTCTTTGGCTCCGGGCTTTGAGGCCGTTTACTTGGCATGCAGCAAAGACAGCGGCAACAGCTGATGGCAAATGGAAAATTTATTTATTGGCCCTGTCTTCGGCAAGTGCTGCAATTTGAGCAGCATTACGAGTCAATGTGCGTGAGCTGTTCGCACAGTCGAGCCACCAAGCCCAGCCCCCACCCACACCCGCTCTTAAGCCGGGCCAAGTGGGCCATTCGATGATGGGCGGCAATGAAGTGGGCACAAATTACATATGATGTGGTGATAACTAAGGATCGGCTTAGGAGCTCTATATAGGGGTAACATAGAGAGGGAGAGAAAAAGCTATATATAGCGGGATAGAGCAAGATTCCGCCTGAGATACAAATCCCATTCGAACTTTTTAGGCATAGGTTATGGTCATAAACTAGCAATGGATTCCTTTAAATGTTCTTCATGTTATGTTCTTCTTCTACACAATTACATCTACATTTAGCCCCTTTTCCGGTGGATTGATAACCTATATTCAGTTAAGATTTACGGCTAAGAGTGGTTGAGCATGGAAGATACGAAAGGCATTTTAATATATAGATACATAGTTATGTAGTTTAATATATAGTTAATATATAGTTATATATAACAGCCATGGCTGGGAGCCCATAAAGCCTTTTCGGTGTTTCGTTTCCCGTTCGGCTCGTGGCGCCCAGTTTGAGGTTTGTATCGCAGCTCCTCAAATCTCTGGCCCTTTTCAATTGAACCACAAATCATAAATTTACTTGATTACACGTTTTTTATTTATTAAAATTAATATATTCTTTATATTTTGAGAACTTACAAATAAGGCAAAAATATTGTCAAATTAGAAAGAAAAAATAAACCAAATCATTTTTGAAAAGTATATGAAAATATTTGAATTCCTGGCTCAAATCGGTTCGCAGCATTGATAAGAGCATGCCCAAAATAAACTTCCGTCTCGTGCGTTACGACAGACAATAGACAAACATAAATAATTTATAATCCAACAACTAAATATTAAAATATTTATTATTATTTCACTTTCTTTAAGCGCTTGGAATTTAAATGCTGCACAGCGACGAGAAATAGGTGCTGCATAGGCCTCTCAATAAGCCCTGTTGCGGGGGCACATTCAAGTACAAATTGAATATGGTCGTGTTGCTTACATAACATGCACGCTGCCCTAAAAAGAAACCGAAAAAAGAAAAGAAAAAAGACGCACAGAAGCAACTGCAAAAGTGAGCGAAAAATATAAACAACACAAATGATGTGACCACAGGGCCAACTAAATATAAAGACCAGACATAAAATGCTGTTTATGGGAACGTGCGTGGCATACGCAAAATGCGTGGAAGCGGGTCGAGTGTCTGCAACGGGATTTCGATATCAATAAATGGCCAACAACTGTTAAGAGAGCGGTTAAGGAGGGGTTAAGGCTAACAGACAAGATGCTGCCCATAATTGCATTTGCAATTGCATTCCAATTGTCAATTGGCTCAAATCGTTGCCAACTTTCAAATTGTGTTGTGTTCCGTTGCGTTGGCCAAAACGATTATGAAAGACAACTATTATGAGTGCACACACACACACACGCACACGCACACATGGGCAACCACCTACATACATAAGTGTTAAGTGGGCAGCCGTAGCAAACAGTGGCCGCCCGTCCACATGGCGTATACGTGATCGACATACATTTATTGGGGGGTCGCGCGCGCGTTTCATTTCATTTTGAAGACGCAATCGCAATTGAAAGCGCATTTCATATGATTGAAAGTTGTTTATATATGCCATTTGCTCCAACTGCACGTATACGCCCCCCGGCCGCCCTCATTGGCTCGTGATAAAGCGAATGTATCAATATTGATATATATAAATATGTATGGAGTATATACATAAGCACTGGCCACGCACATTATGGCAATGAGCCGACAATGAAGACACAAGCGCCAGTAAACAGTCAGCAGCAGCAGTAAACGGCCAGCAGTAGCCAATTAGCTGTAATACCACAAGCAGTCCATATAACATATATACAACATATTACGAGTATTGCGATATTTGTATTGAGCTATTAAGCTGCCCGGAATGGTGACAGCCTGAGGGCTAAAGCTTTTAAAATTGTTGACCAACAGATTAAGAGCTGAATAATCGCAATGCTTGCAGAGCATTATGACAGAATCGCCGATTTTTATGTAAATATCAAACAGAGCGACTTCAATAAAATACATATCTGTCAACAAGTGCGAATGCTGTTGTCGAATGTGCTCGACTGCAATATACCCTGTAAAACACCGTCAATATAATAGACTGATTTTTTATTAGCACGCTTTGAATTCCGCATATCACACCAAATTTAGATATCAAAATGAGGTCTTTTCCCATTTCGGGAGCAGGTATTTAAATAGTCAAATATTCTTAAGATTTCTATATACTTCAAAAGGCTACATAGCCAATTTGGAGCATTCAACTCTTGAATCCAAGTGACAAAATCGATAAATTGAGCTAAATCTTTTTTCGTCTGAATTCCCTACCGTCCAATCAAAAACCCGTTCAGCATCTTCATTGGATACAGGGTATAAAAAAAGCTGTTCGGAGTACTTCGTGTATTTAATGTGGTAAAGAAATTAATTAAAACATTAAAGATAAATCGAATTATTTCACATATTTATGTTAAGCTTTAAGAAATCAGTAGATATAGTGTCCAATAATTTGATCGACATTTCCCATTTAATTAAACTGGCATTTGCAAATAATGCATATATTTAGGTTATTTTATTTGAAATTCCTTTCTATAAGGTATTTATTTAAATAAAGATGTTATTGGTAATATGACTTTAGGGTCAACATGTCAACTGGAATATCTTATTTAGTTTTGAATAAGAGCCGAACCCTAAATCAAACAAAAATTTCGAATCATCTGAAAAATATTATGATTTGAAATAAAAATAGAAATTTCTTAAGCAACACACAGGCCCAAAAGTACAAAGCACTTTGGTACCAAACGTTGCAATTATCTAACCATATTGGATAGATGCCAATTTTGGGTAGAGCCCAAAATTTTAGCCCGCATCTTGCATATGAAAATATCAACGACTTGCAATATTTTCAATACAACGGGCAATTGGGTATTGAAAAATAAAAAGCTTTTATTGAAATATATGAAGCTGTGTTTCACGAAATGCAGGATGCTGGTTCAAACCGTGAAGCCTCGCAGCGCTTGTTGTTGATGATATTTGCCATAATAATTTATAGGAACGAGGATATATTTCTCTTCGCTATTCGATTTTGGAAAATTTTCTGCTGTCGAACGAGATAAGAAATTATTATGGCGTCAGTTTTATTTTTTTTTTTTTTTTTTTTAGGCAACAAAAGCACATAAAATACGTGTAATTTAGCGATTAGGACATGCACCATAAAATATCAAATAAAAGAATATAATAATAATAAAATAAAAAGCACAATATTATAAGAACGCAGGCGAAAAATATGGAGACCTGTCGTATGAACGAGAGAGAGATGTCCAGCTGCTAAATAATGGTACTTAATCATTTAGTGGGTCATTGAAAAGGCAGGGAGAGCGGTTTTCAGCTGCCAACTGACCTCCCGAAACTGGAGCACTACGAGGGGAGCGGAGCAGGTGCAGATGCTGCATACAACACCATGCGACCTGCGCCCGATTTGAGGCTGTTAAACCCAAGCGCTTGAACTTTTGAACTCGCACACTGACCTCATTGCACACACGCACACACAAACACAAACACAGAAGAACACGCACATTTGCACCCAATCTCTGTCCGATGGCTCTGCCTGGCTCATGGCAGGGAATTATTTTGCGCTGCAAATTATTTTGGCTCTTCTTTTCGCTTTTGCATTTGCACAGATTAAATTGAGGCGGCAGGCCACGTGGCTCCTGTTTCAGCTACAGCTTCAGCTCTAGCCCTGCTTCCGGCCAGCTCTGACACCCCAATCGCATCCGCATTCGCAAACCATCCGCAATAGACCTAGGCGAGTGCCGAAAGACAAACAGCAGGCATCAACCTTTTTATGGCCTAGCTACAGTGGTTGCAATCAGCAGTAAAAGGTGGTCAAAAAATTAAATAAATAAAACTTTTTCAAAATATTCAATACAAAATAAAAAAAAATTAGTTTAATTAAAAACTAATATGAAATGCATGCTATAAATTAATAGAAAGAAAGTTTTAGAAAAAAAAAACAAAATAAAATAAATAACAAATGAAATAAAAATTGAATGTTTTAAAATGTATGCTATAGAGTAAAGTTAAGGAAATTTAAAATTTCATAATTTGTAATTTTTAAGAAAAGTTTATAGTATAATGTTTAAAATTTTAAAAGTTAAATAAATTAAATTAAAAATATAAATTAAATTAAATTATAAATATTAAGAAAAATTATATAAAAGAATAAACAGTTTTATTCCATAAAAATATTTAAATACTTTTAAATTAAAGCGTTTATAAATGTATTTAAATGCATATTTACCTATTAATTAAATAAGTACAATAAATTACTTTTGACAAGGTTGTAGTCCTATCGATGCCACTGTGCTCAGCTTAAATACCAATAAAAAAGAAAATGGCGCCAATGCAGCAGTTTTTTTTTGTGGGTTTAACTCACATACATTTATTTTTTTTATTATTTTCTTCGTTTGTTTTATACACCAAATACAAAAAAAAAAAAAGTCAGACAACAACAACGAAAACTGTATTCAATATAAGCACAAATATGTATATATATATATACATATATATATATATATATATATATATAAATTGTATATATATAGTATATAAGGGACTTAAACTTTATGGGGCTTGGTTGGACTTTTGCCTTTGTGCCTGTATTACTTGCTGCTTAGCTCAAGTATTATTATTATTACAATATTCTTATAAATTTTTAGGGGTATCTGCAACGAATACTACTTATAACAATTCAGTTATGAATCGAGCTCGATAAAATTTGGAAGAGGCCTCAAGCCAGTCATGATCAGAGTAGATTTAGTTGAACAAAAGTACAAAAAGGGGGAGAGTGTAATTATCGGGGCTCACACGAATGCAAACTAGTTCGAATGCAATTATCATAATACACAGACATACACAGGTAAACGGGCATGTATGTGCGTAGTTTATATATATATATATGTATATAGTTAGTTTTGGATTTATTTTTATTGTGGTTGATAACATTCAATAAACTGTTGACTATTTGTATTATTCTTTTAATATTGTGTTCATATTCTTGTGTGTGTCAGCTTGCATTTTATTCTTGATATATTTAAAATATTTCACCATAAACATTTATTTTGTAATGGATAATAAATATGTATACTTTTTCATGTATTCTTTTTCTTTTTTTAACTTGAATTCTTATTGACATTGATATATAACTGAACTTTGAGAAGTTAACAACATTTAATTCGTAACATACACTGCCTCTAAATTATATGTGTACCTAATGTATATACTACAAATATTGCATATAGACCAGATACACAATATATTTTTCAAATATTTTGTTTTTGTTTAAGTTGTATTTTAACTTGTTGCTTGGCACATTTGAATTATTTAATTTCATGTTGTGCCGATTTCGAAGAACATATTTCTTAGTTAAACACAACAAACATTTCATTAGTTGAGTTTTAAAAATATTTATTTTCTTTCAATTTTTGTTTTTACTTTCATATTTAGGTATTGTAACAACATTGATAAATATAGCATGTAACATGAATTGTGCTAACTGTTTTGCCAACAAAGTTATCTTTTGTTTTCTGTAGAGGAATATGAATACTTTATATAAATTACTTTTTTTTTTGAAATATTTTTATATATATTTTTACTCTTGATATTTTGGTATTGGAATAAGTTCTTTAAAAATATGTCTTTCGTTTTGCCGTTCATTTATTTTTCTTCTTCTCTCCGCTTCTTTATAACAACTTTGCTGAGCAACTTCTCATGGATCGTTAAAAATACATGATTCATTTTTGTTTCAGGCACGCTTTCCCAATGTCTTTGCGCTTTAAAAATTAATCATATTTTTTATTAGAATTACGTGTATATATATAAGCATATTTTTATTGTACATTGAGAAAAAAAACGCACATATTTTCGCCCTTGCGGCTTTATTTATTTAATAAACATTTTTTATTTCCCTTTCGTGAAAAAAAATTACCCTTAAGCTGCTAAAAAGTTCTCCTACAATACCTGCAGCCTGCCTATGCTACCCCACTTAACACTTTACTCTGGGAAAAAAAAGTTAATCCCCCTCGAACATTACGCTCCCCAGGTTCCCCTTGCCTAAGCCCTCCGACCCTTAAGCTACCAAGTAGAAAAAATGGTTTGGTTCGAAAAGTTTCAGTATTTCGCCGATATGCAAATACTTGTGTTCTAAAAATTAAAAAAAAAAAAGAAGGGAGCATACTGAAATGCATTAGCACTTCTTGCCAGGAGTGGGGCGCGAAAGCTTTTGCCAACGACCGCCTCCCGCTTAGAGCTCAGCAAAAATGTTCTCCCTAAAGTCGAGTTCCGGATGCGCGGAATGCGCGGATCCATGCCCATAATCGCGCGATTTCATTGAGCTGCGCGCCGAGTTGGAGCTGAAGCTGGTGTTCCGGGGGCTGCTGCGACGCATGCGACCCTCGAGGCCGGCCATTTTGTTGAGCGGCTGTGTGGGATCTAGCTCGCAGAAGGCGCCCGCAATCAGATCGGTGCCGTTGAGCGAATTGAAGCTGTCGCGTTTGGAGCCGCGGGCGGTGCCGCCGACCGGCACATGATGCGAACCGGGGCCGGAGCTCTTGCGGCTGAGCCGACGCGTATACTGATACTGATAGGTGGGCGGGGGCGGGGCGGGCGCTGCAACTGGCACCGACTGGACTGCTGGCGGCAAATTGTTGCTGCCACCGGGTGTATAGCTATCGTAAAAGTCCTGCGGTACCTCCTCCTCATCCAGCTGCTGCTGGTGCTGCTGGTGCTGATGCAGCTGCTGCTGCTGCTGCTGCTGCTGGTGTTGCAACTGTTGGTGTTGTAAGTGACCAAGACGCTGCTGTGCCTGCTGATGTAGCTGATGCTCCTGGAGATTGGAGCACAGGCTGTACTCTGTGGGCTGGCTGCTGCTGGCGAGCGACATGCTGAGCGGATCGCTGCCGGGCATCACCAGCGCCAATGCGGCCTTGTCATAACCGTAGCCGGAGTCTCGCTTGGGTTTGGGGGAGCGCTGCGCATATAGCTTCTCAATGTCGGGCAGCTGGCGGCCAACTCCGCCGACAGATAGGCGAACCTTCTCGCCTTGCTGCTCCCGTTGCATCATCTCCTGTATGTCCATGCTGCGCTCGCGCTCCAGCAGATCGATTATCTCCAAGTCGCGCTCCAGCGTGCTGGAGGAGAAGGTGCTGCTGCTGCACTCGCTAAATGAGATATCCTTATGCCGCAGCCCGCCCACGTGAGGCCAACGCTGCGGCGGATGCATCATGCTGCTCACCACGGAGCTCTCCTCGCCGTCACCATAGTTGCTGGTGCCGCTGTCATCTAGCAGCGCGCTGGTGTTGCCGTTGCAGAAGCTGGAGCCGGTCAGATTGGACACAGAGTTGTTTGACACGGACATGTACTCCATGCTCGGTTTTTGCCTCGCCTGGACGGCGGCGGCGGGCTTGGAGCGGGCGCTGCTGTTGTTGCTGCTGCTGCTCGGCGGCTGCTTGCGTGCCGATCCGGTCGAGCCATGGCCATCCGAGATTATGTTGATCTTAACGTCGTGTTTCTTGCCGCGCATATGCTTGCCTAGATTATTAACCACACCCGCGTCCCCAGCGCCGCGTCCACTCAGCACATGACCACCGCGCTCCCGTCGCTCACGCTCCCGATCCCGATCCCGTTCACGCTCCCGATCCCTCTCTCTATCTCTATCGCGTTCACGCTCCCTATCCCTATCCCTATCCCTATCCCTATCCCTATCCCTATCCCGCTCCCGATCTCGTTCCTTGCCCGCAGACGGACCCTGTCTGTGCGGCGCACCGCTGTACCTATCCGTGGAACTCAAGCCATGTCCCGGAGTCCGTTCATGACGCAGCGACACTGCACTGGCCTTGGGTGGATGCTTCTGCGACTCGGCTGGGGGCTGCGTCTGTCCATTTACCGCAACGCTTGTGGTATTAGTGTGCTCGTCCTTTTCAATGGAGTCCTCCTGCAGGCTGCCAGTGCCCGCATTGCTGCGACGCTGAGACTTCGGCTTGCGCTTGGCCGAGAGCCGAAAATAGCCGCGCAGACGCTCCTGCTCATCTCTGCGAAAAGGAAGGAAGTCGAAAAACAAAGGAATTGATACAAATGATGCAAAACATAATAACCAAAAAAAAAAACACTCGAGCGGCGGAACGCACGAAATACAGTGAGGAAAGGCTGCCTTTCAGCTGGCATCAAATTATTCAAATCATTTCAAATACCGAGTAAAGCAAACAAATGAATACCATGAATTAAACAACTCGCTCGGCATTTACAAATGCCAAGTACCTTCGTTGGCTCGCTCGCGTCTTATATTTAAAAACAAAAGGAATAAAATATTAAATGTACACTTCCGAGTACTTGGAAATGCATTTATTTATGCAAGACAGTGCTGCAAAATGCTTGGTTGCATTTGTGCCGGATAACAGTGCAATGAGTATTTATATAATGCGAAATATGCATGGAAATATGCATCAATAGGATAACAATAATAGCGAGACTCACCTGGGCAATATCTGCGAGGCATAAATACAGGGGAATATGACAGTGGGCAGAAATGCGACCCACACAAACATCAAGTAGGTAAAATCGAAATGCTTCTGATTCTCGTAGGTCTCCTCGAGCGAGAGCCGTGCGAATCTTAGTATCATTAATGGGCACAGACAGACCACCTGGGTGGCGGCCATGCTGCCAAAATTGCGCTGCTTGCGCTTCTCCCGGCACACGTCCAGCTCGGCGCTGTACAGATCATAGGAGCGGCTGCTTGTCCCATGTCCATTACTTAGCCCGGCCACGCCTCCGCCGCTGTGCGTGCGCGGCTCCGATGAGGTCGACGAGTTCCTGTGCCGGGCAACAACAACAACAACAACAAAAAACACAAAAATGAAGAAGAAAGTGAAAGGTGAACAAGAGAAATGTGGAAAAAGTTGTTGAGGAAATCGAAGTCATTAAACTGCCATTGGCTTGGAATCGAGCTCATTAGCAACGGACAAGCTCAGGTGGCCGATGGTTGCCCGGTTGCCCGGTTGCCCGCTTGCTTTATGGTAACCAATGTCTACACCCTCACCCTGCCCTCCCCCCGCCCCGCATACAGTTCAATCTCAATCCGTTGGAACAAAAAAATGAATCAGCTCAATTAGCAGAACTGAAACCCAAATCGAAGCCAAACGACCAAATGAATAATGACCCCAATTTATTTCAGTGGCCAACAAGCGCTTAATATTTCAATTTAATGGCACGCGCCGCAGGTATTTTATGTTTTTTCTTCTCCCTTTGAATATTTTAATATGCCAAATGTGGACTCTAATATTCCGGAATAACAAGGAAAACCCCCTTTCAGCGTTTGTCTTCTATGCAAATTATGAGAATTCCAAATGAAGCAGCTAGAAATTCTTATTTTTTTTTTATTATTTACAAGTTTTTTGCTGACATTTTAGACGAGCTCTCCGCCCATTTTACCCCCACTGGCATGAACTGCAACAGCCGTTGGCACACTTATTCTTTCTTTAACGAAAAATTTGCTTCAAGTTAAAAATGTATTTTTTGCTCAAATGTAAAGATAGTCTTAAGTGAAAATTCACTAAGATCTTTGAAATGGTGTTTGAAACGGATCGAATGGTAAATTAAAAACGTCCATGCAACCATTTTCCGCTCATTTTCCACGTTTACGAGTGGTATTTACAATCACTGAAACAGGTGCAACTTAACGAAACTTCGCCTGCTTTATTTTTGATCCATCTATTTGAAGCATTTAAAATAATGAAGAATTTTCGGTTGTGTTCGACATTGGCTAAGCAGCAGAAAAGTCGTCAGTCGTTAACGTCTAATTACGAAACACTCACCTCTGCCTCATGCGAAGATCGACGCGATGCTCGTACATCATGACCGCGAAGGGCCCGTCCGGGGGACGCAGCTCCTGGGAGGTGCGTATATACAAATAGGACAATAGGACGGCCGGGCCACAGTACCTGAAAGCGAACAGTTGTATAGAAATGGGCTCCTCGCTCAATGCCCGTCGAACCTACATGATTAGAAACAATCCCCGTGTGTATTCCTGCATGTCATCCATCAAGTTGACAACGCACAGCCCAATGCCGGACAGCTGTGGCAAGTAGTCCTGCAATTAAATTATAACAATATGAACACAATTAACGCACACACTCGCGTTTATTATTAAAAACAAATTAAGAACTAGTGAATGAGTGGCATTTGGTCGGTGTAAAATTGCCATTTTAATAACCTTGGGTAGATCACCCTAGTCGAAAGTGCTCGACTTAAGACTCAAATATTTTCAATTGCAGCTAGAATATACTCTATTTAGTTTACTTCAAGCTGGTCATACGAAAATCTGCCAGCCAGTGTGGTGGATTTTACGAAAAGTGTGAAAACCATCTCAAGTGAATTTACAATAAAAATAATTCAGCCTCTCTAGTGTTGACCAGCACTACAAAATGTAGCCAGTGTCACCTGTTTGGTTGTCGTGTTATTTTTATAGTATTGCGAATGCCAGCAAATGCCTGTTGCACACACAAGCGATATACCCTTTAGTTGCAGCTTAAATGACAGGGAATCGAGCGTGAGAGCAAAGACAATTCGTTTGTACGCATGCATTCAGTTGAATAGACACTTGCTATTGATTCCAGGTGAGCCCACACCAAAAATATATAAAAAAGATAATTGAATGAAATTTCCGCTAAAGTTGAGCACACACGAAAGTTCAATTCGTTGTGTCCCTGGCTGGTGGCCCAGACCCAGACCCAGGCCCAGGCAGAGGCATAAGCCCTGGCCGTGGCCATGGCCCCAGCTGCTAGCCCTAGGCCCGGCCGTAGCAGATGCCATGGCATGCTCTATCCGGGCATGGCCCCTGGCCTCGCCGCCTGCTGGTGCTCTAGCTGCTCCAGCCCACTCGTAATTGTATTGTTAACACCCACCAGACATTCCCACATGCTACGTTGATCAACGCCATGCCGCCGGCTTGCGGCATGCCACCACGATGGTTTTGTTGAGGCATTTTGCGTAATTGTAATTACACATACACATGCAAGTATTTTTTGCTGACGGGAGCACAGCTGAAAGTTCAATGCGGAGACCAAAAGATATTTAACAATAGCAGGAAATTAATTTATGGATAAAAAGTTATTGGCGCAAAGGTACGCATGGTGGCAACACATACGTGGCACAGCCAAGCGCGAAACGAAAAAAATATGTATAGTATTATCAATTAATCCAAGAACTGATGGCAGAACATTATCCAATTCATGATGGAAATACCCCGAACGGAAGCCCGCAGATATTGGCACATGTATTACGTATACGTCGCGATTACGTCTCAAATATGATTCAATTACGTCGCGATTACGTTAAGAGTAAGTCCCAATAACCATAATTCCCGCTTACGTAACGTCCCGACTACGTCCCGACTACGTTCCAACTACGTCCCGAGGACGACGCGATTATGTCCCGACTACGTCACAAATACGACCCGATTACGTCCCCATCACTTCCCGATTACGTCCCGCATACGTTACAAGTACGTCCCGATTATGTTCTGACTGTTCCGATTTCGTTACGATTACGTCGCACATACGCTACGAGTGCGTTGAATCTACGTTGCGATTACGTTCCGATTACATTACGAGTATGTTCCACATACGTAACGAGAACGTCCCAAGGAGGATTATATCCCAAATACGATCCCATTACGTTCCGATTGCGTTACGATTACGTCCCCATTACTTCCCGAATACGTTACAAATACGTTCCGATTACGATTACGTCCCACATATGTCACGATTACGTTACGAGTACCACCCGATTATGTCGCGAGTATGTTTGGATTTCGTCCCGATTATGTCCCGTCCAGCACACGCCAGCTGGTTAGTCGGCGGCTCTTGCAGGATTTAAGAAATAGAGCTGACTCAAGAGGCCGGACTGGAAATAACTTGAGCAATAGATGGATTCGAGATGTTTGCGTTTGAGTCGCGAGTGTTTTGACTGCCAGCGCAACGTGATTATTCCGTCAGAGTGACCACCTGAGTTTTGTCCGCTGGCAAAGAGGCCCAATCCGGACCTACGGAAGTTGTAACTGGGATTGGGCTGTGTGGAATTCAAGGAGTCTTTGGCATTTCCTCGTTAACATTAAATGTACACATTTTTTGCTTAGTAACTTGGCACTTTGAGAAACTTTCTATATTATTTTGCATATGTTACACGCACACACACAGATGCGCACGCACAGCATTAAATGAAAGACACTCGTAAATGATTTTGTATGAGCAACTATTATAAAGTTTTTGCAGTTCCCTTAACAACAGAGGGCTCCACCAAACTAGAATAAATAAGTAGTCATATACGTAACCCTCTTGCTCAATACAAGCCAGTCGGAGGGGAGAGGGCAGCTGGCTAAAAAGTTGCGACAAAGTTTAAAAGAGAAAATTACGGAGCGTAAACTACGAGCAATATGCATACGGAAGATGAGCAAAACTTTTTGACTTGGGCCCGAAAATGTGAGCTAAACATTTTCAGCGACATAAATAAATGGGAGCACTGGCCAAGCCCCCGAATGCCGAATTCTGATGCTGCCCACAGCAGTCATTTGGGTAATGAACTGTTAGCGCTGTACAATCTGGCCAAGAAATCTGCTTTGCATTCCTTGGCCAACGCACAGCAAAATGCAAATAAAGGACGACAGTAACAACAATAACAACAACAACAACAACAACAACAACAACAAGGACAGGGACATCGACATCGACAAAGATGACGATGATGATGAGCCTGAGCTTGAAGACGGGGCAGAGGCTGGCCCCGTCAAGCGTTAAGCGAGGCAATCTGCGATTTTATTAGGACTGCGGCCAACCACGATGCCTACAGACCACGCCAACGACGACAACAACAACAACAGGGCATGAAACGGAAGCTGCACGCAATTTAACGAGTCTTGCGGGTATCTTTTTGATACACTGTCTAAACAGAACAACAGTAGCTTGACTATGTCTTGAAGCTTGGCAGCCCGCAAAGCATAATGTAATCAAATAACAAGCCGGTTTTGAATCAAACCGATGGGAACATTATTTACTTTGAGCCCAACCTTAAGCCGCTAAGGGTGACTAAAGAACAGATGTCTTGCGACATCAGACAACAGATATATAAAGCCACAAATTTCAAACTACATGTATATTCCAGACCGCAAATCTATAGCTCGGCACATTAGCTTGTCATTTCCCTCATTTTTGGGGGGTAATAGGGTAAGCGTCCAAAAATTGAAATATTCTTCAGCTGTAAATAATATATATATTTTTTATATTTTATATACCCAGCTCTTGCAATATTCGAGTTATGCTTAAAATAACGACTGTTTAAATCGATTTTTATCGATTGTGTGAAAATGGGAGCAGATGAGCAGATAAACTCATTTTGCGTATGGTAACGAGAAAATATATTTCAAATTTGAAATCCCTTTTCGAACTATGCTTAAATAACCGACTCTTACAATAGGTGTTTATTTATAAGAACTATGAAAAAAAGAGGAGAAAAACAAATAGTATGTTCGCTTTGCGTATGGTTTTCGGGAATCAAGTCTTAGTTTTAGTTTACCAGATTGACAAAGACGGACAGACAGGCAGACAGAGAGACAGCCAGAGAGAAGCACGTGATCAAGAAAATATATATATTTATAAACGAGGTTTGAGATGCTTTTTTCCTCCTATTACATACATTTGCTCAAAAACATTCTACAATTGCCTTTTTTCGTTTGTAAAAAACAAACGACATCAAAATTGGAATGTGATATGATGTAATATGATAGAATAAATGATTTTTTTATGACAATGTGCCAATAAAGATGTTCGGTCTACATATAAGAGCACAATTTAAGATATTTCGATATTTCGAAAATCTTCTATATATAAAACTGTATGTCCTGACTGACTGACTGATTGGTGATCAACGCACAGCCCAAACCGTAAGAGCTACGAAGCTGAAATTTTCACTGTAGCTACCTTATGTGATGTAGGTGCACGTTAAGACGGGGTTTCGGGAAATTCCACCCGCAAGTGACGCAAAATCGCGAAAAACGTTTGTATGGAACTTTTTTGTTTACTATCCGATCGGCCTCAAACTTATTTTCAAAGATCTTTGTTCAAATTCATTTGAGGGGTGTTTCACACTTTTAGGAAAATCCATTCCTCCTTGGTGGAAATGGAGCTCAAAGATTTGGTGGGTGAAGTTTCGCGCTCAAATTCGTTTCCAGAGATCTAAAAGAAAAATCATTTGAGACGTGTTTCACACTTTTCGCAGAATCCAAACTTTTTCGGGTGGAATGCGACTCAAAGATTTTTTGTGCGAAGTTTTAAATTGTGTCCGATTTGCTTCAAACCTATTTTCAAAGCTCTACATAAGAATGTAATGAATACGTATTTCAGCAATTTGGGAAATTCCACTCGCAACATTGGTAAATTGGCGGAAAACGTTTGTATAAAAGTTATTTGTTTACTGATCAGTTTCAAAATCATTTCAATTTTTTTTGAGAACATTGATTTTATAACATATGTACGTGCCACGGGCAAGGCCGGGTTATACCTGCTAGTAAAAAATAAATAAATAAATAATCATTGATTTACGCCTTGTTAGTATATCAGATGGTTCGGCTATGATTGCGCGACTTGCACAGCATTTTTCTGCTGTTTTTATGTGCACACATTTCTCTTAATTTTTTCGTCATTCTACTTGTTGTTTTTTTATTTTTTATTTTTTTTTTGCAGTGCTTAGCTGTGCAGCTTTATCTGTGTTTTTTTTTGCACCGTCTGTGACTGTTTCCGATTTTCCATTTAAGCTTTCTGACGCCGACGCGAACACTCAAGGAGAACGTGAGCGGGGCTCTGGAAAAGTCTTTGCCATGGCCGATTTGCTGTGTTTTCCCCGTCAATTGAGTTGCGTTATGATTACCTGCGGCTGAAGCAGTGCAATTGCTTTGCTCCGTTTGCCTGGCACAAATCAATTTGTCGGCAGCCGTAAACAGTTTATGTGCTCCTCAACAAGTGGCAGCCGCATTAAATTGCCGCACATTAAATTTGGGCTTTGTGCCACGCCCACACACAAAGCCATTTAGAATTTAGCGCGCGTGTCAAATAATTCATTGAACATAACACTGAGCTGAAAGAAAGACCAAAGCCGAAGGCGTTCTATGAACCGAACGCATTAATAACAATTTATTTCCGTCATGCCAACAACAAGCAACAAGCAACAAGCGGCATGTGGCAAGGGCCGCGGACCGCGGACCTAGCGGCTAGTAAGGGAGGCGACATTCCGCAGATTCCAGTCGCAAGGATGTAGCCAGAGACAGAGAGACAGTCAGGCAGGCAAAAGAAATGGGCATGAGAATGGAGATAAGTGGGCAAGTGGTCTGGAAACTGGTCGATGATGCTATCAGGGGCAAGTGGCAAGTGGCAAGTGGCAAGCGGCAAGCGGCAAGTGCCACACTGACAACAAATTGCAACAGCAGGCGCAAAAGTACTCGCACGCATAATCGTGCCCAGTGTCGTCGTTTTGACATTGACGAATTGTCTCCCAAGAATATCACAGAAGCCAAAAGCTCTGTTCGCCGCGCTATGTCTGTGTGTGTGCCAGTCTGTCTGTGTGTGTGTGTGTGTGTGTGTTTTTGAAAACTTATAATGAAAAGCACTTAATAATAATTTAGTACAAGTTAAATGCTTTCGCCCGAGGCCTTTTTGTTTTGAGTAGCAACAAACTCCTCCTCCACAAGGCTTTATCAATAAATGAGTTGTGCTAAGCTACACAGCGGATAAACAGAAGAGCCATGGGGCATGGGGCTAGTTTCAAGGCTAGTTTCAATTAATAAAAGTAAAGAGTACTCTTATTGAATAAATAAATATGAAACTTGAAAATAAGCGCTGACACCTGAGTCGAGCAGCTTCCAATCATTGATTGTTCCCGGACCTTAACGCAGCCGTTGCTCAACAAATATGCTTTCATGTTTTCAAAAGAAACTTTTTGAAATAAAAATTGAGAAGAAATCTCAATCAATTTGTGTTTAAGCTGTTCTTTAAAATATATTAAAATATTTACTTTCAGGCAATTTAAAGTAGCTTGCAATTGTTGCTTGCAAATTGTTGAAATAAATAAACTCTTTGAAAAGGATATTCAAGAAATTCTGAGTCCTACTCGTTGCTATTCATTTAACGTAAACATAATCGCTTTCTATCTTTGCATCCATATGTATTAAGTTTCGCAAGAGGTTTACTTCTGGTCCAGGATTTACTGGGAAATAGTTCTTACAGTGTTTCTATCTTTCGCTAACATTCTGTTAACCTATTTGGGGCTAAAATAAGAAGCTGAATACCTGAAATAAGATACAATGTTCGAGCATTGAATTCGAATTAGTTTTCTTTTGGCCGCAAGAATCATCTACACCCACACACAGACAAGCCTACGCACACACACGCACATAGTAAATACGACGCGCGCGTATAAGTTGGCAACGAAATTGAGACTCGGCAAGCTAAAAGCCAAATTTTGTTTGCATAATAAATATTTTAAAGCCAAATTATAATTAGACGCCGTTTGAAGAAGACATAAAATAAAAAAACAAAAACAAAAAAAACGAAAATAATAATAATTAGGGACTAAATTAGACGGCAGCGTGTGTGTAATTAATTTTGCTCTCTAATTAAAAGCAAATAAGTTGTTGTCAATAACAACAACGAAAACGTGGAGCAATAAGCGCCGTTCACATTTTAATTATACGTCTGAACTTGTTATTTCATTTTTAGTAACTTTAATTTCTTCAAAAGTTTGTTAATGAATATATATATAAAAAAAAAATTGGTTGCGCGGAAAATGTTCGAATGCATAATTAAAATCATTGCGCATTCCATAATTTAAATAATAACAAGCACGCCAGAAGCCGGAGCACGAGCACAGATTATAAATGTAAGTAACGGCGCAACAAAGGTTAGGCAAGCAGACCGGGGGCGTGGCATCAGACCCGTTAACGACCCTAAGCGCAATAACAACCGTAGGCAAGCAAAAAACATACACACTGCAGGGGCTTAATGGCCGTAAAATGCTTGCCAAGCAGAGCGGTCAGGCAAGGTTGGGCCTGGACGCACACAGAACTGCGGATATATGGACACACACACACACACACACACACTGACACAGACAGACCCACATACAGAGACACAGAGTAAGCGGCTCCTGACCAGCAACGAGTCCGTGCGCTTATGATAATAACACAATTATGTACTTACATAATTAAAGTCGTAAAGTGCACAAACACAAACACAAGCCAAAAAACAAACACACTCACACACAGACACACACATATTAACTCAGTATTTAAATGTGCGTGTGACTCGAGTTTGATTCCAAAAAGAAGCTGTTGAGCTGTCAGACAATTTCACCAGCCCCAACATGCCAAAGCTTCAAAACAGATCCTGAGATACGCACGAGCAGGCAATCAAGAGCAACAAACAAGCCTGTGACAGACGGCTCCAACCGACTGCGCAATACTCTATCGAAACAATACTCCAGCAGAGCAAAGCGCTTAATTTATGCAAGGATTTCTCCAATTTTTGCATCGACCTTTTGAGAAGCTTAGCAGTATTATGGTTTCAGACATCATGATAGCGTACATAAAAAACTGGCGAGTATTGCCCGGCTTTGCCCGTGGCGAGTTTTGTCTTAAGGCTGTTAGATATGACTTTTCAACCGTCAAAAGTTTAAGTCTACCCGTACAATCTTGAAATCAAGATTCATGAATTTCGAAGCCGAAAAATAACCTTTCGGTTATTAAACCCTTGACCCCCATTTTCAATCTGAGCGTATGAGTATTAAAAGCATTTTCATCAAGCAATCAAATTTGATGCAATGTTTCATGCAACCGTTTTTCACGATTTTTCCACACTTGCGGGTGGAATTTCCCAAAAAACCTCGTAAGCGGAAACTTCAGCTTCCTCTTAAGGTTTGGGCTGAGCGTTAATCGCCAATCAATTTATCAGTCTGTCAGTCAGTCCGGACAAACAGTTTTATATAGAGATATGAAAATTTCAAATCGGTCGAACAAAAACAAGACAGACATTGCACCAGCCCAATATACTCTGTTTCTTTTGACGAGCGCGCATAGAAACTCACTCCAGTGTTAGAACTCCCCTTTTGCAATAAGATGAGGGCCATTTATTGATATTCTTTAGGTTAGCTCGATAGTTTGTACTGGCTGTAATGCAGATAATGTGTATGATATATTTTTTGGCTTTCGGGTAAATACAATTTATCGTTGCTCGGCAGCTATTTGTAACAAAATTGAGTGCACGACATTATGTTGATGTTTATGAAAGATATTTGTTTTTGGTAAGAAGCACGAGTAGTTCCTACGGCAACTTAAAGCTCTAATAGACTGTGTGCCTTATTTCATCTTAATCATTATACGACAGCTGCGTAACTTTATAGCTTGGCATTAAAAAATAGTTAGCCAATAGCTCAGAGCATAATGTTAACTCGACCTGAACGCGGTCGCAGTACCTTGAAGTCATTAAAAAGCAAAATTGGGTCATCGATTAATTGGGATATTAATTAACAGACACTTGGACTGTGTAAAAGGATTTGATTATGAACTGCAAAAATTAATGAGGCTAAGAAATTTTCTCTTGTCCGAGCGCATTTGCTGCTAATATTTTATATTCTCATATTATATCTGTACTCTTTTTCACTTGATTTCCCATTCTGTGTATTTCATTTTATACCCTGTACTATACAATAAAAATGTTATAGCCATCTATAGATAGTTCTGCTGATGTCCAGTGATATTTTTCCCCATTTTAATGTTTTCTTAATGGCATTCAGATCGAAACATAATATTAGTTCAGAAATATATCTTTCTTGGATCCCAGAAAAGAAGTCGCTGCAATTGTTGTTGTCTTTGCCGAGTGCTGGGTATTTACTCGTCGGTCACTCAACTCGTCCAGAGCACTCCCACTTGTTATTAGCCTCTGCATTTTGGATTTTTGTTTTTTTTTTTATTGTTGTTTTTCGTTTTTGACTGTTTTTGCTGCTATGGAAGTTGATGGTATTAATATTTTATGCTTATGTGCATAACAGCGTGGAGCACTGCCAGACAATAACAGCATACACTCAACAACAGTAATAACAGCAACAACAACAAGTGGTTGCTTCCCAAAAGCTGCTGACAATGGCACCAGAAGACATTTGGCCAATATGGGTGCGCCTGTATGTGTGTGTGTGTGTGTGTGTGTGCGCGCGCGCCTGTGCGTGTGCGTTTGTGTGCGTGAACGTTATACAATTGCTCCACACACATGCACATTAACTTTGTCAGAAGTGTTTGTGCACTTCTAACTGTATTGTCTATTTGTATTTGTATCTGTAGTTATATTTGTGTTTGCGTTTGTATTCCCGCTGTCTTGTACTCGTCTACATGTAACTCTCCCCCATTCCCCCCCCCCCGGCAGACGCTGCGCAAAATGCAGATGAGATTCGCTTCTGGGAAATTGTGAGAAAGAAAAAGTCTAAGCTTGTATAAACTAAGTGAATGATACGTTGGCAGCATGTGTACCCTTGATGAAACATAAAAGGCCATTTTCCTTATCGAACTTCCCTTTAATAGCCGCCCCTCCCCATCCATGTGACCTTTAAATGTGAGTTTATACGGCTTGACACGGTTCTAATATCTCAGTATGCATATATGTATATGGGCTGATAATGGACATCTAGTATTTGCTAGAATAGATGAATAAAGATTTGAAGAACTTTTATATACATATATGAACATACAAACCAAGATTGAAATCGTTTGCGCATCAGAATCATTATACAGTGCGCCACGAAAGTGTGGCAACACGCAGCTAACTTCTAGAAAGATAGTTATACCAGTTTTATCTTATTGCCAGGATAACATTTTGTAGTTTCTGAGTTGGATAATGACGACATATCATCCATTTGAAAGCTTTGAAATATGAATTAAAGCTTATCTTTAAGACTGGAATACTAGTTTTCATAGAAACAGACAGACGAACATGGCTATATCCACACGGCCGTTGATCAAGTATCAAAAATGTCTCTTTCCATGCGTTAAGCCTAAAATACCCTTTATAAAGATGTAGCTGCTTTTTTTTTAGTTTGTGTACCTTCACTTCAGTCGCCCACTGTAAGCATTTTATACAGCTTTGCAGTTGGCAAAAAGTTCATTACAAATGCATTGCACAGTTTGGAATTTATTTTCCTCTTTTGGATATTGCATATGTAGCCAGTTGGACAAAAGCAACAACAACAACAGCAGCGGCAATAACAAATTGTTTGCAACAATAAGCCGCTTACGATATGGCCATAAGTTGAGCAGCACCAAATCAGCAACTGGGGCCAACCACTTGAACGGGAAGAAGCATTGGCATATAATATTGTCAGGACTTTGCTGAAGTGCTCACCATCTCAAGGTGCTCGCCCCCCAGAAGCCTTAAAACATATATTAATACCCCCACACACACATACACACACACACACACACACACACACACACACATGCACACCCATACGCACATTAGAGTACATAAATATTAGAGGAACATTTTAGATGCCATCTTAAGTAGAATGCTGCATCCCGTTCAGCGCCCAGTCGAGCTTGGGCAAGCTTTTAACAAAACATGCGAGGGTTCATACAAAAGTAAGTAAAATAAAAACTTACTTTGCTTAGACATCAATATATAAATATCTATATATACAACTGTTTGTCCTGACTGACTGACTGATTGGTGATCAACGCACAACCCATACATACATGCATACATACATACATACATACATACATACATACATACATACATACACACATATATGCATACGTACATTCATACATAAATGTATAAATACATGCATACAAACATACATACATACATACACTCATATATACATACAGACACACATATACATACACACATATGTACATATGTATGTATTTATGTTCACATACATAAATGTACAAACATACATACAAACAAGAACAAAAAATAAAAAAACAAAAAAAGCATGAAAAACTGCAGAGCCTACTTAAAAATCTTGAGAATCGAGGAGTAGAGCACTTGGAAGAAAATCGTTTTATTTAAATTTGCAGCACAGCGACAAATAAGCTTGGGCTGCGTTTGGTATTAGAAAACAAACATGCTCATGCACTTACATACACACGCCCACACACACATATATATAACTAGCGGGTATAACCCGGCATTGCCCGTGGAACGTATGTTAAAAATCAACGTTCCCCAAAAGCTTTGAAAATGATTTTGAAACTTATCGGACCGTAAACAAACAATTTTCATAGAAACGTTTTCCGCCAATTTACCAATGTTGCGAGTGGAATTTCCCAAATCGCTGAAACACGTATTCATAATATTCTTATGTAGAGCTTTGAAAATAAGTTTGAAGCAAATCGGACACAACTTAAAGCTTCGCACAAAAAATCTTTGAGTCGCATTCCACCCGAAAAAGTTTGGATTCTGCGAAAAGTGTGAAACACGTCTCAAATGATTTTTCTTATAGATCTTTGGAAACGAATTTGAGCACAAAAGGTCATCCACCAAATCTTTTGACCTCCATTTCCACCAAGGAGGGAAGGATTTTTCGAAAAGTGTGAAACACCCCTCAAATGAATTTGAACAAAGATCTTTGCAAATAAGTTTGGGGCCGATCGGATCGTAAACAAAAAAGTTACATACAAACGTTTTTCGCGATTTTGCGTCACTTGCGGGTGGAATTTCCCGAAACCCCGTCTTAACGTGCACCTAAATCACATAAGGTACCTACAGTGACAATTTCAGCTTCGTAGCTCTTACGGGTTGGGCTGTGCGTTGATCACCAATCAGTCAGTCAGTCAGGACATACAGTTTTATATATAGAGATACTTGCCTTCGTATCAAATACTTGTAAGTTAATATATTTTTTTCCATATAAGGCCACTATTATAAAATTTGCTTAGAATCTTTACTTTATTTATTGCTAGTGATAGTATATATAAATAATATAATATGGTATATTTAAAATAAAATCAAGCATATGTTATTTTTACCAAGGCTCCAGACAGCGAAGTCATATTAAAAGGCGAAGTATGTTTTACTTCAAAATCATTTTAAAAACAACTCCAGAAATATTAGATAACAATTTAATTAGGCATAAAAAGCAAGTCTCTATCCATTCAATTAGGTCCAACCATATTTGTTATATGCCAATTTTGGATAGAGATCAAATTTAGCCCGAATTTTGTATATGAAAATATGGGAGATTTTACATATTTTCAGTAAAGCGGGCAGTTATGAACAAAAAGAATAATACATTAAAATGTAGAAATGGTCTATTAATTAATTAATTTAATAAACACAAACCTCAATAAAAGTTTGAGTTAATCGTAAATCGTGAATCCCATATCGAATTCATTTAAGTTTTAAGTTTGCCTTCTTGCTTCCATGACAATGCCCACAATACGATTACTTTGAGAGAAACCCACGTTGTTGCGTGAGCTAAATTTTTATATTGTTATTTTACAATATGTAAAACATTTACCTGAAATTTGGAACTGACAGGGGATAAGGATGCGAGGGCAGGGTCAGGACAATAACAAATTTTACCTGCACGCATATGAAATTTGTAAAATGTCCTCTTGACGGGACTGGGACTGAGGCAAGCACATTCCGGGCTTTTGGGTGTGGAGATGTTTTCATCTTATTAGAGCAGCTGTCGTTGGTCTCCAGCTGTTGGCTGCTGGGGCAATAAAAATTGATTGCCTGCGGAGCAGCGAAGTAGAGAACCAACGATTGTGGGATGCATAAAATCAATGAGAGTTCGTTGGCCATTGCCACGCAATTCACACAACAGCACAGCCATTAAAATTGCGGCGAATCACTGCGAAATAAAGCCGAGCTATCCCCGCCTGGCAGGTTCGCATCCTGTGGCATGCAGCTGGTTGAACAGCACACACAAGCAAAAGTCATGCGAATTTCGAATTGGTATTTTATGTAGTCGCATGTGCCACAAATCTACAAGTATTTCAGCTTGTGCCCCCGCCAAGCGACGGGGGGCATGTGCTGCAGCTGCCTCTGCAGCTTTGAGTGTGTTGCTTGCCTTTTGGATTTTCCATTGAAAGCAATACACATTTGCCCATTAATAACAAGAAAACCACAAAGGAAACCACCACGGAGCTTCAGTTGATATTTACCCCTCATAAGTATGCTACATATTTTCTTAACCCTACTCCATGTGTGCCCTTGCAGAGCATGTCTCGAGTAAGCCTCCCGCTCACTAGGAAGGTGACTCGCATCTCCTGCTCTATTTATGGAGCATGCCTATGGTAAGAAAGCGGCGACGGAGCCACTGGCATTCACCTGATCTTTCGACCAAGATTCTCTAATTTTAAGTTCATGTACGTGTAGTAATATGCTAGCTGGAGTTTCCTGGCATGGTCTGTGCAAGTTTTTTGCTTCAAATTTTTGACATCAATTTTCCATCCAATTCCCGCTAGTGGAAAATTGAAGCCCGTTCTATCTTTTTCTTTACGTTTCAAGTTATATTTTACTCAGATATTTAAACATTAATGATATTAAAAAAAAAACAAAAAGCTAAGTCTTAACAGACTACTAAAATGTTAATTAACATGAGCGGTTGAAATGTATGTATGTATGTTAATTGAGTCGATTGCTAAGCCCCAAATTTGTCACAATCGAGCTACCATTCGATATTATCATCTTCGAAGAGGACTTGGCTTCTCTTTGACAGAAAAACTACACCTCTTTCAGTTTCCGCAAATGTTTTGCAAACTTAATCGTATGCATGGCAGTAATATTTGGCAAGGACCAAGCGCATGCATACACAATGTGTCTCTGGCAGAGGGAGAGAGAGAGATAGAGGAGAGTTTCTCGTTGTAGCCGTGGCTTTAACTTTCATCAATGCAATCAGCACATGGCCCGTGGCCAAGTGAGAACTCAGCTAATTTCCTTTGACTGAGAGCGCAATTTGCATGGGCCGACTGTGCCGCCCGGTAAATGGGAATTTAATAAGCCTTAGACAAGCCCACGCGCGCAAACAGCATGGTCGGGCTCCTAACAAAGTTACATTCATAATAATAACAATAATGATGGTTATGATAGAAAGAGAGAGGGAGCAAAATGAAAAGAAAATACGCAACCGAATGGGGCACCCGCCGGCGGGCCACTTCGATTTCCGGTTGGAGCGGAAATCGCATTTACGGTCATGTGTGCGCAACTTTCACAAAATTGTTATATTAGTCCGCAAAGCAAATACCAAGGAAACATTTGATTACATTTGGTTTTTGAATGCTACTATATAAAAGAGCTACAACACAGCAGCTATGCATTCTATTGCTACTGCGCAAAAGTTTCTATTTAAACTATTTGTCAGTACTTTTTCAAACTTTAAATGACATATCAAAGGGAATTTGCAATTTGAGGCGCAACAGAAGATTTCAGTGAAAAAAGCTCACTTGCTAACTTTAACGACCGCATGAATTGAGTAGGCAGGCAAATTTTTACTTTTCTTCTCATATTCTAATTAGCTATGCTGTGTGTCAAAGCCTTACCAGGCAGCTCAGCCAACTGACGGGAACATTTGACAAGAGGATACAATTACAGTGCTGCCACCTTGCAGAGATGTGCACAGCAGGCAGTTACAGTCGGAACATCGCATTCTCGTGTGACCGACTGCGCAATGCTCTGTTCACAGTGTGAGAGCCTAAACATTTCATCTGACAACCGGACATGCATGAGTATATATTTAAAGTATCATATATAGAGGCGAATATACTCGCCTTCTGTTTGTCTACAGAGTATTTGAATTGCTCGATCTGCGTTGCCAAATGCTTGATAAGATGCTGCCAACTTATCAATGCTATCGCCGATGCCAATGCATCTCATATTTGACTGCTAGTCATATCTTAAATACCCTTTCAAATAACATAGACATCGCTTTCTGAGTCATGGGGCAACAACTAAGTAGCTGAACAGAATGAAAAATTTGATAGCTCGAAATATTGCTGGTGAATAGCAGATTTTTGTTTGTTTTATGGCTTATAAGCTTTGTTATTCATTTTCCGTCACAACATTTTTGGTTGAATTTCGCGCTTCTATCATCGTCGGCGTCAAGTTTCCGGGAACACTCTGGCAACGGTCTGGGGCCGTGCTGGCAACCACCCCGCAGACATACGCCAGCTAGTTAACATGTCAAATGGTTTGCACATCAATTTCAACGGAATGCAGAAGAAGCTGGCGCTTGGGTCGCTGCATTTCCCGCTAAAGGAAACTGCACAGCTCTACTCGATCTTCAAGGGATCCAGTCGAAAGCTATGCAGCCTTCAACGGTTGGGCGCAATGGACCGGACTCGGGGGGCGTCGGTGACCTCGTATCAAAATGTTGTCTCCATGCCAAGCAAGCGCAAGTCGTCGATACCCAGCCAGCCTAAGGCTGTTGCCAAATCCTTAAAGCCATGTCTGAAGCAGGCAAATGGACCGAAACGCCATAAAGTCGTGCGATTCAGCTCTGACCTTAAACTCTACAAAAATTGAATAGTAATCCGATATTTGGAGGTGATTGTTACCGAATCACCAGACCCATCTATGCTTAGCCAAATTTGTGTTGATTTCAAAAAAGACAATTCTCAATACAAAAGTCCAGCACATTTTCTAACATTTTATTATCTTTCTCTTTTCAATTTAGTTAGTAAGCTTTTCGTAGCTAGCATAGATTCGAATATTAGATGATTAATGGAAATTTAATAAATTTCCTCAAGTTAGCTTTAACAGTCACATTAATAGGTAGGCAATTTATTGTCTTATATTTAAATAAACCAACACATTAATCTATAAACTAGCATAAAAGTTGGGCTCAAAGGCCAACTAAGACCTTCTAAGTTGACCCGAATGAACTAGGGATCGCGGGAGTGCCTTTTCTATTTCCAAGTTTAATCTCGTGCCCCTTTGAAGGTCGTGATCCCCCCATAAAATGTAATGCATACGCACACTTAAATATCACCAACTGAACCTAGAATATTCATTTCGGGTCACACAAGAGTTTTAACATAGCCCCGCCTTTGGCATAGTGTCCCCCCTTCACCCACGCTGTCGTGTTGCCACGCTTGTTTACGATTTGCCGTTTCTTTTTGCGTAGTGACTTCTATTTTCATGACTCGTGGCCTGTAGCATAATTTCGTTTTCCGAGCGCATATCCGGGTAAGTTCAATGGTTAATAATGAGGATGGGGCGGAGAGCGTGGGTGATGGCCTGAGGATTAGGAAACGCTTCGTGCCAAAGTCAATGCGGGCAAGCGGATATTCGTAACAAGACCTTGCTCAAGAACAACAACAACAACTACAACAATAACAACTAGAACAGCGAGAATAACAACAATGGAATCGTCGTAAACAAATAAATAAACTCGAACCACGTTGTTGTCAGCCAAGGGTGTGGCCAGGACTAGCAGGACTCTGCATGCACGTCCCTGCATTGTTGTACGTTATAAAACCCTTCGCCGATTCTTGTCTGTTAATTTTTCGACTCGCATAACTTGTTATTAATTGACAGACTGCGGTCGAAATTCTCTGACAGTTTTATGCGAAAATGTTAGTTTTCAAAAAAAAAAAACATATTTGAAACAAGTTAGAGTGCTCTATTTGGGAATGCTCGACTAGCAGACACGCTGAACACAGCGACAAGCTGACGTTTTATATGGATATTGATGAATGGACATACAGACACGATCACACAAAAGCTATAGCTCCGCTTCATCTTCACATTTGCCACTCACAATGCATGGGATATTCATTCTTGATTAACTTCGGTGCTTAAAGTCCGATCTTTCCATATATGTATACCAAAGTGCCCGGCTCTTCCTTTAGAAGACAAGTTTTGGTTGAGAATGGGGGGAGGTACACAAAAATATAATATTATATGGTATACATAAAGTTTGGTATATCTGTTAAAAAAAACCATGCCTCGAAATCGTTTTGTATTGATTTTATGAATTGGAGGAGATATAATAAGTAATTACCAACTCGATCTGAGTAACAGGAAAATATATTTAAAATTTCTAGTCTCTTTTGTAGTGTTCGAAACCGACACGTGAACACGGGCGAACAGGCAGGAATGGCTAGATCGACCCGACCCGTCGTCTGCTTTGTGGGCTCGAGCTGCTTTCTGCTGCATGTCCCATACACTTGCACAGAACTATGATGCCCCTTTTAGCCATTTTCAATGAGTTCGGGGCATTAGAAGTAAAAAAAAAAGAAGGGGACAGCATTTACGCCACACAATATCAAGCTTATGACAGATTGAACTTGATGTAGGTAAAAAGGTTGGTTTTTTTCCACTATACTTCCAAACAAATTTGTTTCGGCGTTGACATTTTCATTGCACAACACGGGGGCGGGCACTTGGACGCGAACTGGGACCAATGAAAATATAAAACATTTTCAATTTGAGCATATTTGTTTGCAATTTTTTTTGGCGCAAAAACTTTTTGGCATATTCTGACAAAGATGAATAAAAGTTGACCATGCGATGAAGTTGCACAGCATTCCACCTGCCGGGCCTGAACTTGAACCTGCAACTCAAACCGAGAACTTGTGCTCAAGCAGAAGGGAGACTTTCAGCCATTAGCAAAGAGTTTAACTTCAACGCAAACTTAACAAATTTATCACGTTGCCGATCGATAAACCGATTAAAGGCTACCGAAACAATTGCACATGCAATGTAAAAAGTTTTTCAAACAAATAGAAACTTAAATCGATAAAAAAAAGAAATACATATTGTGTAAATAGTAAAAACATAGTAAGTACATATAACTAAGTTAAATTCGGTTCTCGCAGTCAGTTCAGGCTAATGTAAAATGCAAGGAACGTTATCAGCTTCAAGCCTGCGAATCGGTTCGAAGATGATTTAAAAACTGGTTCATCCATAATACATATGTCAAGTCTGTTGTTGGTTCGGTTCACGAACTAAAGGTTCGGTTCGTGAACCTGGGTTTCAACCTGTATCAACCAGGCTCTGGATTTGGTTCGGGCCTAGGTTCGTTCTATTTTTGACAGTTTATGCACATTGCTTAGTTGTTGTATTTAGAGACTGAAAATATTGTCAAAAATTAAAAAGATAACATTGCAATTATATTTTCTAATATCTAAAGCAATTTGTTAGGAAAATACGGTTCTGTTTAGCTTAAGCCACGGCTGTCCTTCATCTAACTAATTCCATATAAGTTTCGCTCCATGTTTCGTCCCAACCCGAACTCTTCAGTTTGATATACAGAGATTTGGTAAAGGGTATATTCAACCTTTGCCCAGAATATGTATCCTTTTCGGCAAAGGATTAAGCAAATGCTTTGCTTTTAATTGATGTAGATATATATGTTTAGTTGCCTTTGTGTACGTTGGAGCTACCGATGAAGCCGCTTTAAATTATAGACTCGGCCAAAAAAATTCAAAATCAAAATTGCTATCTTTTTTTTATATTTTATTAGAATGAAGCCCTACGGTTAAAATTCATATCAAAAATGATTTCCGAATATCATTGTTAATCACAGAATAAAGACATAAAGGAATGTGTTAGGATTGCAGGAACACCATGGAATCGCTTGCCACATGACGAATCAAAGCTCACATTGTCGGTGAGCGAGCGGGTGCCCGTATATGCCTGTATGTGTATGTGTGTGTGCTCGTGTGTGTGTGCGTGTGTGTGTGCGCATGTCAAAGCAATTTGTTGAACCCAAATAGAAATACCAAGCCAAATAGCACATCACTTCTACCCTCTTCAGCAGCAATTTGGCCATTACGTATACGTAAAATATTCATAAATTGCACATGAGGCGAACCCAAATGAGATAATAAGCCCTCCACCAGCAATGGGTATCTAAAGCGGGTTCAGGCCCGATGCTATGCGAGGCGTGTCCTTTTGGTTGTTGTTGTGTGTCTTTTTGTCTGGGTCCTAGCACTGCGAACAAATTAAGCATACGCATATATGCATGTGTATTGAATTAATGATATTATTGACGACTGATTGAGTTTGACTGCCTTATAAGTATGCACACACACAATCACACACACACACACACACACACTCGCCCAGCACATAATGATAATCGACATTTGGACATAATTATTATAAATCGTCGCAATTATCATCAGACTGATTATTATTATTATCGCTACACAATTAGTTATCGTTATCATCATTATCTTGGTCATCATCCTTGGAATGGTCATCATCGTGTCGCATACATATGTCACTTGTTGCTTGCAGGACGTCGGCTGTTATGTGCCCCAGACATTCACTGAATTGCCACATAAATTATACAAATTGTCGTTTGCCGTCCCCAGAAATGTATAAGTATATAGCTTCTGCTTCATAAATACCGCATATAATTGCCAACAAGCCACGCAAGCAACTGACCCAATCATGATATATGAGCTGACCTGAGCGTTTCGCCCCATGAACGGTTTGGCTCTCGGCGCTACCTGTTCGACCCAAAAAAACTGCCACATCAAGCACATTGGTGCAACTGGCAAGTGGCAAGTGGCCAGCGGCAAGTGGCCAGCGGAAAGTGGCAAGGATATCAAGTCCCAATTCTCAACATGGCCGCCCGCACCACTTCATTAGCCTGCCTAGAATAAATATATTTATTATTTTCGCTCTTAGTGCACTCTCTTATGTAAGCTCATAAATTAATTTTTAATATGTGAGTGCGGCAAATGTTGCGGGGCGGGGCAGGGCCGGGCGGGGCGGGGCTCTAAATGGTTATTACTATAATTTCCGGTTTGCCAGTCAATATTTGAAATATCTATATGCATATTTCCATTATTTTAATGCAAAATGCAATAACTGAAATAAGTTACCTTTTGTCTAATTTGAACTTTTGAATTTTTGAATTAAAAGCAAAAACTTGTTCAGTACCCAAAAACCCAGAATAATAACTGGAACAACTACCCACAAGTGCAAAATAAAAACCAGAGAGTAAAGATATATTCGGCACGCCGAAAATATAATACCCTTGCCTTTTGCAGATATGTGAGAATAGTGAAGCTCGCAAATGCTGACTTTGATGAGAATATATCTTGGAAAACAGATTATTTTGCTATATAAGAACCTACTTTTCGACCGATAGTTCCTCTGCGGCTATATGATATACTGGTCTGATCCGGCCGTTTCCGACATATGTTTTGCCCGCAACAGAAAGACGGATCTATGCAAAGTTTCAAGACAGACGGGTATGACAATATCAAGTCAGCTGTTAATGCTGATCTAGAATAATTATGCTTTATGGAGTCGGAGATGTCCCCTTCTATGCGTTACATATTTCATGACAAAGTATAATACCCTCTACATGGGTATAAAAAGTACTCTATAATAGGGAGTGCTTGGCCTGCCGATGCGCTGTACTCCATTTGCTGTTAAAAATATTCCGATACACATTGGTATTAAATGCTCATAAATGATACTTATAATATATCATATATATAAGGAAAACTATTTACAGGGTATACAAAATTCAGTTTAACGGCTGCTTTCGATAATTATCGTCACCAACCAAGCAAGGCATAAACAGGCCAGGTCTAAAAATAACCATATGCACCTTTTCATACACACGGCGGGCAAGATAGAGAAAAAAAAGAGAGGGAAAAGGACAGTAGAGAGAAACATGAGCACGTTGAGTGTATCAAAAAGTTGCTACACTTTATGGCCCATAAATATTTATGTGCGTTGTTGTCGTTGTCGTGGGCGCACTTTAAAGCCCCATGTTGCAAATATTTTGGCAGCAAAATAGAAGCGCAGTTGACAAGCCATGTTAACGAGTTTCAAATTGGCCCACACACCATCACACGTGCTTACAGCCAGACAGACGCAGGCCCCCGCCTGCCGCAACGCCCCCACCCAGAGAAGCGGGCCAACAATGTTGGGCGCCTCGCAATGAACCGCTGCAGTTGCCATTTGCCAGTTGCCATTTGCCAGTTTCTAGTTGCTAATCAGACCGCTGGGGCTTTCCCAGACAATGACGTTGTGGATGCAAACGAGGCGACAGTGCACATTGTATAACAAATATTCCGGATGCACATGAGACACACTAAGCCCACTGAACCATTTCGCGAACCGAAAACCAACGCGATAAGCTGTTTATTTCAAGTAGGAGTGAAGCATCACCTTTCAATTCCGAAAAAAAAACATGGCGGAATTTGAAAATATCTAATTATCATTGAATATCTTAATCAGGCAAACTTTTATACATATATTACTCAATCTTCGTTTAATGAAAAAAGCTCATAGCTTGTTTTATCAGAATGTTATCGAGAACAGTCATCGATAATGACCAATGGAATCGATGCCTTCATGTATCGGAATGTTATCGATACCAGTAGTCGATTATTGATATTAGCATTAGGCTGAAACTTGTCTAGTGATGTGAGTTAAATAAGAGTTGCCAATGTAATCGATACCTTCATGTATCGGAATACTAGGTCTATTCAAATTCCTAAAGCTGCAACTATAAAGGAAACTTAATTTTATTTTGAAGATTTTTATATTATTTTTCCCATAATAGTTGATAAATTTCATTTCAAAGTCAATAAAAAAAATCAATTGGTTCCAATTAAAATCACTTTCATATATCACAGAAGAAGGCCTACTTTCAAGGCCTCAAGATCTAAACAGTATATTCCATTACAGACCAACAAGAATAGCAAAAAGTTCGAAAAGACGTAGTTTTCAGAAATTGGAAAAATGAATCATATTGTCATTTTGACTTAATTAAAGATTTTTCAATAAATTCCATGGAAAGTTATTAGCATGGTCGAAAAGAAACAAGTTTTAAATAATTGTTATTTTCGGAATAACAATAATTATTATATTAGAAAATTCAAAATAAAAATCAAATTTAATTGCTATTGCGAAATATTTCAGTAGAAATCGAAAAATGGCTGTTAAGAATAGATTTTTATAATAGAAATTTGTGACCGATTAAAATTGATTGATTTTAAGGAGCAATTTTTGGCTAAAATTCAGTTTCTATTCTTTGGTCGTTGTGAAAAATTTCTTCCGAGAATTCCATGAACGTCATGAGGAAAAGATAGAGATTTTCAGTACCTGTAAAGGTCGATGCTTTGCCTGTCAAGTAGCTCACCTTAATGCTTTAACGGTCTGCTGAGTTCACTTTGATCTAGGCAGGTACAAAAAGCACACATTCATATATTCGCACACACACACACACACACACACACACAGACAGAGATACACACATATGACATCGCGTAATTTTTAATAAAGCAACACGTTAAGCTTGCTCATGTTCATGAATACTCACCCCAAGCTCCACGTAAATCGTATATATTGGATAGGGCAGGGCAATCACCATCCCAGTTAGCCAGGTGGCACAGCAGCAGACGAAGCCGGGTATGCGCCCCTTGAGCGGATCGTTTAGCCAGCGCATGCGATCCCAGGCAATCAGGATGTGCGATATCATGGCAACATGTAGCGGTATGTCCTGCAAGCACACAAACAAAGAGATACCAGATTAGGGGGAGGGCGGTGGGCAGTTATGGAAAAGGCAAAAGCGGGTGCTGGCTGATTCCTCAGCTTTGTTAACTTAGTCGAATGGCTCAGGCAAACATTTTTCGGGCGTGTGCGGTGATTGAAACAAATTTGTTTGCCTCTGATTGTTGTTGCACCAATGAGGCAGGCTCGGCTCGCTTGGTTGCGCACTCACATATTTACTCATCTATGTGTATGTGTATGTGTATGTGTATGGCAACATCTTGTTATGCTCGAATGGCGAAATCCCAAAGATTTGCCCGACTATCCATTTTCGGCTAGGTCTTTGTTTTGTTTATTTATTTGCTTGAGTTCAGATTGGATATTGTGACAACACCTCACGCATATGCGGGTGTGCGTGTGTGCGTGCGTGTGTGTATATCATACATATATTTAACAGATTGTCTTGCAATGGGCAATGGTCAGTCTTTACGTCTTGGCCTAACCAAGTACCTAGACGAAGCCATGGAGAACAAATCTTTTGGCTGTCGAAGCTTTAATACCTTTGTATACTAGTCTACTTGTTAACATATTAATCCAGATTAATCTAGTAAGTTAGGCTAATCGAATTTGATGGAAACCCAAACAGTAGTTCTAGGAAATATTTACTCAAGCTTGCTTTGGTTTTATCGAACATAATTCAAATTTTTCTTTGAGGATTAAAGTATTTCGACCTACTACCCTCTTAGGATTTTGATCTGATTGAATGTTCTATAGAGTATTCCGTATAAGACTTTTATTAAAGCACTCATATTCCAGGACTTAGAACTTTAAGCAGTTAAACTAAAAGACTTGGGCACTTGGAGTTGACTGAGTGACAAGCATAGTAGCGCCAGGACAGGACACACAGGAATGTTAAAAAATATATGCTCGTAAATGCAATGTGCATTCATTTTGGTCTGACTCGAAATAAAGAAATTTAAGGCCTCATCGAAGTGAACAGTAATGTTTGTGGGCTGTGGCATCAATCAATTCCAATGCTGGGGCAAGGCGCGCAGGGCTCGCACACACACAAACACACGCACACACAAAGATAAATGTGTGCGAAAATGCCACAAATATCCGTTTTCTATTTGTCGCCCATTGTGATAGCAATCAAATCGAATCATATCCGTTGCCTACGACTTTGTCTCCCATCTGCGTCTGTAATACAATCTGAACCAGCAGCTAGCATGTAAAGGCTGCATTTCAAAATTGAGCACATATATGTATGTATATGATATTATTGCTTTGTGTACAAGGTACTACTGTCTGTATTGCTGCGCATTTCCCCACACGATGGGCAGTGCAATCTTGAATAATTTTGGTGTTAAAAGTCCGTTTTCTATGAAGTTTTCAGGGCTTAAATATAACACTCAACTGTATATATATTTCAAAGCGCAAGGCTTTACCTTTTTAAAAATAGGATTTATTCAATTTTGCGAAAAATTTAGGGATTTATCAAAAAGAAAAATATACTTATGCTGTGTACGCTGTAAATTTGTTGGGTCTAGCTCTCATGATTTTCAGGTAACAGATAAGCATTTTACCCGTTTTCAATGAATACAGATAAAGATAAATAAAAGAAAAAAATTAATCGATTTATCGAAACTTCTACTCCTGTCATGTAACATTTATTTTCGTCAAACGCTGAGACAAAGGCGAGCCGAGGACGTTAAATAAAAGTAACAAAACGAATTGAACGAGAGTAAATTTCTGTTTTTCGCCAATGCCTTACATTTATACACAGGCATGTGTATATGTATATACATCAGTGTACCTGCAGCTGTGAGACGTGTCAATCATTGTGGCTTTGACAATAAGACGCGGCAGGAGCTTTTGCACAGGTGCTTGCAATGTCACAGGTGACAAGGGGAACAAAGTGTTGAACCAAGTGTGGACTGGCAAATCACTTAGGATAGGTATCGTTACGGTCTTTTGATTTTAAGGTGCCCTTAAAAAGGAGCCTGACATGTCAATTAGGTTCAGTTGGTAGCCCTTTGGCTGCCACAGATATGAGCAAAGCCTCGGGGATGGGCGCGGGTCGTGTGGAGTCGTACGCGTTTGGGGAATCGAATCGAATTGTGTGTTTGCAGTTAAAAAGCTCACAAAATAATGCAACTTTGTAGCTCAAGGATAAACTACTTCTTGTTTTTCCATAAATGGCAAAAGTGTTGTACTCGTGTAGAGGCAATTGAATACGTCTTCGAGCTTATAGCAGATATATATATATCTCTGGATATGTCCGAATTTTTGAATGTCCAATCTAGTCGCTCCTCTTTAAAACAGGATCGATTCGATATATATATATATATATATATATATATATATATATACTCATCCTGTTTTAAAGAGGAGCGACTAGATTGGACATTCAAAAATTCGGACATATATACATATATATATATATATCCTAGACGGCCAGATTGGACCACAGTTTGAAACATTTTTGCATTTCCTACTTTAACTGCACATCCTACAACATTATATAGCTGAGCAAATGTCCACAAGCGTTAAATAGGCTTCGTTCTTTCATATTAAGCTGCAGCTTATGAAGTGCATTCTGAGACAAATGTTTACATTTTTATGCATACACATTAGACTTACTTTTGTAATTAAATACTTGGAAATTTACAAATGTGATTACATACGGACCGAGTTTTTTATTATTATTTAAAATGTTTATTTGTTGACTTGAGGATTAGTTTTCACAATGGAATAATGAATTCTAAACGACTTGGTTCTCCAAAAAGCAATTAAATTTTCCATTAAAGACCAACCAAATAGCAAGAATCTTATATTCATATTTAAATCAATAATGGACTCGGGCGAGGCTGACAATATTATAAGTATCAAATAGCACTTTGTTCTACTGTCTTGTCGTATAATTAATTAATTGAAGCTATTATTTCAATAACAGCAGTTGAGTGTCATTTTCGGAATGCCGAAATTTAAATACCCTGCAGACAATTGGCAATTTAACGGCTTAATACTCTGATAAAAGTCAACTCCATTATCGTTAGATCTTTTTTTATGCGAGCTATATTATATTGAAGTACATACATATATATATGTGAATCGGAAAGAGTAGTCGAATTTATTAAATTTCTTCCACAAAAACGGAATCCGCAAACTGAATCCGATCGCTATTTTCGATAGGCACTAGTCATCGCATGGCCAGTGTTGGTCAACGGTATGTGACTCATTGCGAAAAGATAAAACAATATGCTCCACCAAAGTAATATCCAATTTATGTTATATCCGATTCGAACGAAATAAGAAACCATAATCTGTTGTAATTAGTCAGTACTGAATTACAAACGAAATACAAATTTATGCATTTGTAAAGATTTAAATCAAAACCAGTGTGGGACTATCGTGAAATGGAGCTTATATTCGAGGCATTAAATTCACGAAAAGCTGCACAGAGAGCTTAAATCGCAATAACCAGTTGAATTCATTGTTTGCAGTTGGTTCATATTTTAGTGCTTTATTGGCTCTTAACTGTTTCTCTGACCAATCTCTACTTTGTTTCTAGCTGTGTGCTTGGTAGCCTGCAGTGTACCACCCCCACTCCACACTCCTCCTTATCGTTTGCACTGCAATTCTGGCATTGTGTGCGGAACAGAGAAGCGAACCGATAAAGCAGACTGCGTTAAGTTTATTAACTTGTCGTAGTGCCATGAGGTTTATCGGCTCATCTGGCCTGCTGGCAGCCTTACAACGTTAGTCCAGAACGTGAATTGGCCGAGACCGGAATAAGCCAGGGAGATAGATAGAGAGAGAGAGAGATAGAGAGAGAAAGAAAGAGACAGGGGGAGAGCTCAGATAACAATGCTCGTGAGTAAGTTTAATTAAAATTTGCTGGAGCCAACGTGCTGGCCGGCTGGGAGTAATAAGTAACATTGGCACTCACCTGAAGCATGGGCAAAAAAAAACACAGGAACTGGCCAAATATCCAGTTCTGGAGCAGCATAACCATCAACGAAATGGGCAACACCAGGGCGCACTGCACAAAATGGCAGAAGGCCAAATTGATGATGAACGCATGCGTGACATCCTTGTAGAGCCGATGGTACATGATGTACACAATGATGGCAATATTGAGGATAACGCCCAGCAGCGCCAGGGCTGCATACTGGATGAGAAAGAGCCAATAGACCGATTTAATGCTAGCCTTTAGTATCGGCCCATTGAACCGCTCCATATCCTCCGTATTATTGGTATGGCCGGCCAGCAAGTGTGCTATCACCAGTAAATACTTGTCCGGCACATCCTTCCACTTCTCGGCACTTGCGCCCGCCTCCATTTGAAATTCGTCGTTGCCAGCCGCTTGGGGCGTGGCCACATGATGCTCAGCGGGCGGCATTCTTACCACCTGAAATAAAAGACAACAGCAGCAAACACTATGAATATTTGACAAGACAGGTAAGCCCCAACAATGGCAACCAGCGGGGGACTGAGAGCTGGAGGAGGTACTCTAACAATAGTTGGATCTTACCTTTCCCTTAGCATTACGCATGCAAAAAAAAAAATGGAATTGTTGATTGAAAGAGGTAGGTAGGGGAAGGGGGACGGATGTGCTGCACAGTTCGTTTTGTCAAGTTATACAAGATACACACAAAATTACCTGTGCATGTACACCCGACCAAAAAATTAAGTGAATAAACGGCTTTACCGTTACAGATAAAGAGAAAGTGACTTTTAATCCTGAAATTGCAGAGTTACAAAAAGAGAAAAAGAAAAAATGTAAGCACAGTGGTCACACGCTAATGGGAATGGCTTTGCTCTAGAACAAATTAAAGAAAATTATAGTCCTTTAAAGACATTTTTCAAAAAAGAAAAAGAATAATAATTTACTGGCAGACTTTATACATATACAGTTTCAAATAGCAGCGTATTTTATATTTTAATTATTATTTGAAGTACACATTGAATTTGTCATTTATTTTCACAGAATCTCAAAGCCCATCGGAGTTCGTCTTTGTCCAATTTATTCGCTTTGGAAGTGAGAGGCGCAGCTTTAGTGCTTATGTACATAACATTAGTAGCATGTATGTTTGATTTTACCAGGAACTTTCATTTGTTAAATATTTGACAAGTGCTTTTTCAGTGTTGCCACACTGCGGTTACTTTGACCATGGCAGCACCAGCAATACTTTGATGGCTGAATGCGTAAATTGTTTGATCCACGCGTCATCTTGACAATCGGCTGCACTAACCTGTGCAATTCGAGTGCTTGTTAAGTAACATGGACTTAAAAAGTAACATGAGAAAATAGGCTAGAATGCTTTTGTTTGCTTTAGCTAATTGTTGCCGACAATTTTGTCGGCTGGCTTGAATGCCGTCCGTGGCATTACGTGTATAAAATTTCTATTCATTCATTTGATTCATTGTTTGCCTGTCGCTTTCCAGTTGTTTTTTTTTCCATTTTCGTTTTTTCCCCTTTTTTATAAATTTTTCCTTTTTTTTGTTGCAGTTGTTGCAAGTTACGCTTGGTTTTACTTTGTTTGCTATTTGCAACGGAAATTACCAAAACCATTTCAAACGGCGCTGCACCGACATGCTACATTATATAGAAATTGAAAATCTGAATGCGGCGTGCTGAACAGAACGTCTGTCTGTATATATATATATATATATACTGGTGTTGTCCTGGCAGTACGTCTGTCAGCTGTGCCTCCCACTGCCTACCTTCTTTATAAGGCTGTCTAGTTGTCTGTCTCTATTAAACAGCTCGCTTTGTGGGGACTTATTCAAGTGGTGTCTCCGCGTGTAGCACATATATGCCTAGACCATATATTTATTCACATAGGGGTATGTAACACCAAAAAACGGATATTTACGGTTAGCCGAACATTTTATGCCCTCAATTTAAAAATCAATGCTAAATTTTTTATTGCATAAACTGATGTGACAGCTATATGATATGATAATCTATATAATAATACTGGGAAATTATTCTAGATATATATAATTTTTTTTAGCCGCTAAATGGTAAATTCTTTACTGCAAACACTGTCATACCAAATATACGAAATATACCGATCTATAATACTGACCAAATTCAATATAGTTTTGAAACAACCTTAAAGAAATACAGCTGAAGAACTCAGGCTCAGAAGTGATTAAAATTGTCCGTACTTTTCCAATATGCACCACGATGGAAAAGCTAGCAATATATTGGCGATAAGCGATAAACACAGTTATCGATTTCTATAACACAATCGATAGTAACTCCATTTAAGATAGTTTTTAAATTACCTTCAACTCAGTTCAGATTCAGATAGCATTAAAACTGGCCTTACCTTTTCAGTATGCCTTAGGATAGTAAAGCCTGGAATATTGGCGATAAGCACAGCTTCATATCGATCTGATCAAGCTATAACGTGAATAATGTGGCTAATATTACATGTTGTGCATAATTTTTGCATTGTTTTTATGTCCATTTTACCACAACACATCAGCATCGCTCTCATTGCATTGCTTCGGACATTGCGTCGGACTCGGCAGCATCTCTGGCTTTCTATGGGTTGTTGGCTTTATTGTAGGTTCTGCTCCCTAATATAGCGAGCAGTGCGATGTCAATGTGGCAAGCTGCGCAAAAGAATTGTAGCACCAGCTGCCAGGGTATAAACATAAGCTTGTTTCGGGCCTACGGCGGCTCAAGAATTTCAATCTAGATGGCTAGACAACAACAACAACAGACACAACATGTGTGTGTGTGTGTGTGTTGGCCAAATAGCCACAGCAGTAACCGCAGGCAAACAACACCAGTTGCCCCGCTCCGCTTGTCCTGAATGCCGGCTTTTGCCTGGCCCATGTCGACATTTGCCAGTTGTCGGTGTTTTTGTACTTTCCAAGCTTCCGCTTTGCCTGCCGTATTTCACTTGTTTTTCTCTTCCCTTGTGCCCGTTTTTGTTTTTGTTTTTGTTTTCGTTGCTGTTTTTATTTTCCTTTTTAAGCAGCGACTTCCGTTCAATTTATTGTGCCTAATTTTTCTTTACTTACGAAAAATATTTGTTTGTGAACGAAGCTGTTGTCTCTGGACTGTAAAGGGTGCCTCGGGTAAGGAAATGTCGGCTCAAAAGGCACCCATGTTGATGTTATTGTCAATTTCAATTTCATTCAAACCTAATTTCTAATTTACATTATATTGCGTTTTTATAAAGGACTAACGCGAATTTTTGGAAAAATATGAAGCACTGAATTTGCACTAAGTGAATGCGTTATTCTGAGCAAAATAACATAGAGTCTTAATTGTGCTACTCTCGATACCTTTAAACGAAATAAATTCTGTCCCACTTAGCCACCCTGTATGCAAAACGTATCCATTTAACTGTCAAGCACTCGCATAAGTTTCAATTACAAGTTGACAAAATAAGCCCCAATAATAAAATGCAAAAGCTGATTTTAATATAAATTTTAAGATCGAAGTTTTGCAATTTTTGAAGCTTTAAGAACTTAACGCTTAAAGCTCGGACCGCTGGCAAATCAGTTAATATAAATTTCTAATTTATGCACACAAAGAGATTAAGAAACTGTTTGAAATACTGGAGCACAAGAAATGTTGAATTAAAACAAATTATTAAAATTGTATTATAATTCAGAATTGAAAAAAACAACACCACAGCCTGAATTGTTTTAGTTCAAATAATATTTTCGAATTTCTTTATGATATTCTCGAATCAATACTTGTTGTCAGCTTTTGTTAAATTAAAATAAGTATTTGAATTTTATTTAAATATTTTTCTCAAAATTTCAAGTTTGAAAACTTTTCAAAATTGATAAAAAGTTAATCTTCAGCTATTATTAGGAATGTTCTTTGTCAGTTTCCTGTGAGCCCGTGCTTTGAGCACCCTATACAAAGTGCAGGAATGGGCGCCGACTGCAGCGGCCGCTCGGTTTGATGACCCATGCAATGGCAGCTGCTGCTGGTGCGCTTAATTTTATTTGAACAGGCCCGCACTTTTACCCCGGCCGCCCTTGGCCAAACAGGCATCAAACATTAGCAGTTTTTTGCCCTCTGTTTGTTGCCCGGGCGGGCCTTATCTGTGCCACGTTTGGGGGCACACACATGTGCCCGGCCCCAATCGAGATGGCCCAGCTCTCTGTTTATGCCGCAACCCTGCCCCTGTCCCTGTCCCTGCCCCTGCGGGTGCTCCTGCCAGTGCCTGTCCAAGTCTCTGTATTTCTTTCGGCTAGCACGTTTGGTGCACCCTGTGCGAACGTTATCTGCCGACCGCCTGTCGAGTTTATTATCCCCTTCAATGATTTATGCGGCACTGACAAGCCGCATTACGGCCACAGGGCTCCCCCTGAGGGTACGGTGGCGGCAGTACATTGCACATTGCACATTACACCGTGCAACGTGCAACGTGCAACGTGCAACGTGCAGCGCGCAACTATCGCCCCAGTTACGCTTCAGTTCTTTTTTAGTTTGCTCATCTGCATTTGTAGTGGGCAGAATAACTCTGATTTTTCGCACTTGTTGAGCACTACACACCTACACACACCGACACCCCCACACCCCCACATTCACACACATCCAGTTGCTGTCAATTTAGGTGGTTGGCCTCGTCAGTTCCCCAGACACCTATCTGCCAGCTGGCATATTTCTAATTTTATTAACACGATTTGTGTAACTTATGCGATGCTTAACTCTCTAATTTAAATAAACTTGCAAACCGACTTTTGTGGATTTTTGTTGCGCCCTCTCTCTTTCCCCCACTATCTCCCTCCCACTCAATCCCTACACATTTTTGAATTGCCTCAAAATGTCGATAGACAACGTACACGCTGCGGGCTGCGGCTGCGACGCCTTTGGCAAACCTCGAAAGTCAAGTCTGTGGTTTTTCTCAGGCATTTGCCTAGCATGTGCTTAGCCAGCTCCGGTGAAATTTCTGGAATTTTACCATAAATTCGAAATACTTTTTAAGTACAAAAAAAAAAAATATATAAGTAAAGAAAATAAAAAGTGACTTGAACATTGCATAAAAGTCGGCAAGCACACTTTGCTCAACAGTTCCTAAGCAGTTTTAGCAAAAACTAAGCAGCTTACCACTTTTCAAGTCTGCTTTCTTGCAATTCTGGCAAAGTACACTGTCAATTATAAACTCTGTTTAGCGCAAGGCAATGCCAAGATGTAATATGCATATTTAAGTACTACTATACAAATGCAATGCTGCCAACGTGCTGTGCATTGTACATGTGGCAGCACTGGCGCACTAGCAATAGTGTTGGTAAACGAAAACCAAAGCCAGCAAAATGGGTGAAAAGCACAGTTACCGATTTACAGAGTCATCGCTGGATCATATGTAGGGATCGACCTGATCAAGCTATCAAGTGAATAATATGCCAACACTGGCATATGGAAGGTAATGGAACTGGCTGAAATCTTAAGCAGTGTTGAATAGCGCACATAAAAAGCACTTATTTACTCTATTAAAATATTAAACAGAGTAGGGCTAATTATTTTCAATTTTTATCTGTTTTAGCATTCTTTTTGTGATAATCATAAGCTAAACTAATTAAAGTAAAACTGTACAACTAAAAGCGAAAAATGCATCCAAATGGTAACGAGAATTGAAGCAACAAATTCGTTTGACTGACTGCGCTGAGAAATGGCTGAAATGTAAAATCCATTAGCTGACTGAGAGTTCCCCGAAACACACACAATCAACTCTTGCGAGCAACTCAGCAGCTTCAAGCTGCTTCATAATGCTGACAGACCTGGTTTTTACTCGTACACGCGTAGGTGGCCAGATTTGCAGCGCCACGAAAAACGCGGCTACTTAGCCAAATAGAGGGCGATGCGATGCGCCATTAGTTGGCTATTAGATTTAATGGCGACTATGCGACGCACCAAAACAATTTGCCAGACCCAGTCCCTGAGTCTGTGTTTGTGTGTGTGTGTGTGTGACATGTGCCATTGCTGCTGTTTTTGGCTGGCTTCAGAGCCAACAAGAAGTCAAGTAATTAATACTGATTTCTGCAGCGCTCATTGATGCGGAACATCGCACACTAGACGAAGGTGCTACTAACGACAACAACGACAACGACAACAACTACAATATTATGCCATGTGGCAACAACAACAACAACGACAACAAAAATGCGAACGAGAACGAGAACGACAACATAAACCGCCGTCTAACAACTTTATGCGTCTCAAGGCTGTATTATGCTGGTTTCATAAAGCGAAACCCTCCTGACATCTACCACCTAGCGCGACCAAGTTGTTTGCACATTTTGTTTACTCATCGCGTCTTTAATTGTTTAACACCAATTTTATTCGCATCCAAAAAGTTTGCTAATTAAGTAGCTGTAGTCGGCAGATTTACATGATCTCATACTCAAAATGAATCCCCAAGAAATTTTTACAATGAAGTCTTATAACAATATAATGAGAATATAATGAATGTCTTAAGGCTTTCACTTTGTATTCCTTGTAGAAAAGAGAGAAGAAGCAAACAAAACAAGAAGCAAAACAAAGCAAAGTTCCACAGAATTTCATAAATATAAAATCAATCTCAATAATGTCGCGACTCTCATTGGTGGCGAGGTCATGACGTAGTCAATGACATGTCATTGGGTCTGTCAGCAGGTCTCCTTAAAGACCATGTCTTGCATAGTGTCCAACTAAGGTCTGCGTGGGGAAAGAGAAGTTTTACTACAAATTAAATTAATTAATTATTTTAAATTAGTTACACAAAGGATAATCGGCAATTTTCGGAAAATATTCCAATGTTCTACTCTTATTATTATTGTAACTTCAAATTATTATCCCCAATTACAAAATGCAGTTATCGCGTAATTGAATTAAATATAACGAACAAATCGGATTCGAATTTTTAGTGCTATAACACACAAATATTTATGTCTATATAAATTTGGTATTTGGTATTAAGGTCGTAAGCAGGAAATGGGGATTAAGGATTGCACTGCTGTTATTAGATATTCAAATGCTTATCCCACACATATTTCGCTTTGAATATCAATTTACAATTTAATTAAAATGTATAAATTTCAGTGCATTTCCGATGGTCTTGCCCTTGGCCTTGGCCTATACACCAATGTAAATTTATATCTGTTATCCAATTAGTTTGCAAAGTATGGCGAATATTACTCAACCGGCGAGGGTCGTTCATGAAGCTGGAGCTTCAGTCAAACATAATTGCTTCATAGAGTTTATTTTAAGCTGACTCAGGTCAACAACAACAGCGTATAACACCGAAGGTGTTCTATCATGCGCAGACTTTGCTACCGACTCTAGATTTACAAACGCCTGTCCCCAGCACGTAGCTATAACCTGTTGGGAATTAAAAGCAACGAAAAGAAAACAGAGCAAGCAGCAGATGCATCGTTAGTCCCTTAAGTCCTTAATAGCTTTATGTTAACAATTCAAACAAATTACTTTTGATATATTGAAAGAAAGACAATCGGATGAAAAACACAAAATTGCAACCAACATTTTTACATGATGTTGATCTTTAAAAAACAAGTGCTTTTCGATTTCTTTTTTTTCGAAAATAAGTTTGAAGCTGAATTATCGTTTATACGAAAAACTGATTTTCGCGCATTTTCCGAACTTGATGGTGGATTTTCGACTAGTCGACGAACCAGTTACTTATTCATTCTATATATAAAGCGTGGAAATTATAGTTTTGTTTGTTTTACAAGCAAACTTGTCAAACGACTCTCGCAGCGTGTATTTTAACACCTGCCACGCGCTGCATATTATTCATTTGAATGATGTATAATTCCAACAAAATGGGAAATTTTTATACTAGGCCCTGCTGCTGTTTTTGTTTGCATTGCGTAAAACTCAATTAATTGCATGCATGGTGAACTTTATGGGTGTGTGCATTCCCCGGTCACTGCCCATGCCCCTCGCCCATGCCATCGCCCATGCCATCGCCCATGGCGCTGCGCTGAAAAGCGTGCAACATAAAACACAAATGCGCTCGAATAACAACAACAAGAACAATAAAAACAAACGCGAATTAATTGTCTGGCAACACGCAAGGCGACGCTGCTAAATGCACTATTGAATGACTGGCAAAATATATTTAATTAGCAAACAAATGATTTTCAAAAGCAGACCCCCCCATGCCTGCCGCCGCAAACAGCAGCTGAGCCATTAAATGAGCAGAGCAGCCAAATTATTTGGCCATAAAATTGTCATAAAATATGCGCGTCAAGGCCAATTAGTTTTGGGCGTTTTTTGTCAAGGTAATTCTATGCTCTGTCTTTCTATATACTACACAAAACAGCCCACATACACACGCGCTCGCACACACACACACACGTTGACAATTGGTAAATGAAAATCGCAAGTGCTGTCAAGCTTTGCCAGCCATAAATTAGCGCACAGTAAAAGCCATTGAGACGAAAGGCATTTCAAAAACTTTTATCAGCTCCTTTTATGGCACGCCCTTCTGTTAAAAACCGCCCAACTAGCATTGACTGATTATGGCAGGCAAATGAACGCGTCAAGGGGCAAACCAAGCCAGAGCAATGGAAGGGGGAACAGGGGGCAACAGGCACTGGAGGGCAGCGTAAGAGGCATTGAAATTGATAAGCTACACACACACACACACGCACGCAAAGCAACTCAGAGTCACACATACACACATCCACTCACAGCCGCTAACAAACTCTTAGTCAACAGCAGCCAGAACACACGCACTTAATGTGATTTGTGCTTGTATTTGTGCATTTTACGTTTATTCTTTTTGGTACACACCCACACACACACACACACATACATATGCATGCACACACTCAAGCACCGCATATGCGTGAGTGTGTAGCATACTTAGCAGCGTCTTCGGCTGCGTTGCCCTTTGACACTGCCGTGAAATTTATCCAAGCCAATGCCATAAAGCATGAAGCATTCAATTCATCTGAAACTTGGCCGGAAAATGGCATCAAATTTATTGCCATAGTATTCGACGACGTTTAGCTGGTGTCGCCAAGACACAAATCAAATGGATTTCACATTAGTTACTGCCCCTCAAATAATTTGATCCCATGCGAAATCAGCCTTGTGCTTGCCTATGTTAGTATTTTATTCAAAACTCAATAAAGATAATAAATTTCTGAGCTAAAACAGCAGCAAAAACAATTGTACTCATCTAGTCAGCTCTTACACAAATTTCACTCTACCTTCCATCAAAGGAGCTTTGTGTTTTGGAATAGTAACTTTCAAAGGGGGATTTATTTTAGTCATTTCAGAGAGTTCTAAATTGTACAAAATAAATGCTAAATTTAAAAATTTTCGATAAAAAACCAAAAAAAAAAAAAAACCAAAAAACAGAAAAACAACAAAAAAAATAGAACATACAAAAAATTGATATAGCTTAAACCATGGATGCCGAAGAAGAAGCTCTACGTAATGAAAGAAGACTAAACGCATTATTGACAATCCATCGGCAATTGACGGATTTGCTTGATTTTGTGAATCGCATCGGGGTATCGCTGGAATCGCTGTCGATAAGCACTGTTCGCTATATTAGGGAGCACAACCTACAACAAAACCAACAGCCCAATGAAGCCAGTGATGCCGCCGAGTCCGAGGCAAAAGGTGTTGGCGAGAGCGATGCTGAGAAATGGGCCAAAAGGAGTTAAGACAATCAAATTGTGATGTGATGTAGTAAAATGGACATTAAAATCAATTCAAAAATTATGCACAGCACATGCGTCACTCAATAGCTTGATCAGATAGATATGATCTATCGATGACACTAGAGATCGATAACTGTACTTATCGCCAATATTCCAGGCTTTCCTGTCCTAAGGCATATTGGAAGAGTACAGCCAGTTTTAACGCTATCTGAATCTGAGCTATATAGCGTAAGTGTAAGGTTGTTGAAAAACTGTCAAATGGAGTCACTATCGATTGTGTTATAAATATCGATAGCTGTGCCTATCGCTTATCGCCAATATTGCTGGCTTTCCCATCATAAAGCCCATTGGATGAGTGCAACGAATTTTAATGACTTGAAGCTGAACCATATAGCGTTAGTCCTTTGAGGTTTTCTAAAACGATCTTAAAAGGAGTCACTATCGATTGTGCTATAATTTTTGGAATATTTTGTAGCTCTGATGCGTCAAAAAGAAAAAGTATTCCACCTTCGGCTTTATAATTCAACATTTTTTAGACTTTTTAATATTTTTTTAGCTATTTTGTCTGTGGTTTATGATCATAAAATTCGTCTATTTACTTTTTATGGGCATGCTTGTATAAGTGTGTGTGTGTGTGTAAGTGGCTCTGCTTATGTTTTACCAATTGACTTTTAAGGGCTTCAGAATTTTATTTCAGTTAACAGCCACTAGAAGAAAACACATTTTTATTACGCTTCCTGGCTGGCGGAACTTCCGTTGCACTTTAAGCCACAAATTTTCAGATGAGTGAGCTCTCACATATGTATCTCTGTGCATCTGGTTCTGTGCGAATTGCTTTCCACACTTTATGACCCTTTGCTTCTGGACAGAACATCCTTGAAAATTGGTGTCTACTTTCATTGTTTGCCTTTCTGCTGCGCACTTGATCCACTTATTGCTTATCTCGCCCAGAAGTCGCTTTGATGATGTGACAGCCATTTTTCTGCTCGCCCTCAACTTAAGTTTTCCGCTAGAATGCCCAAAAGTGTCAATTAAATTGTGCCCAGTGTGGGCTAGACTAGTATTTGTTTTTTCTGCGCAATATCAGGAAAACTTTCTAAAAACTCGACCATATTTTAAGAAAATGACGTTCTCGTATGGAGAACTAGTCCGTTTTTTAAAATATCTTGCCAAACCAGCTTCACTATTTTCCCAACATATCTGCAAAGTCCTATCAAACCGGTTCATCATATCATATGGCTGCTACAGCAACAATCGGCCGTATCACATATAAAATAGCTATATCTGTGTCAGTGGCTGTGAGCTAAATCCTTTGACATCTATCCATTCTTTGTTGTATTATATATTTTAAGAAAAAGCAATTATTGTTTTTTTAGATTTGGAGTTTTCAAGGAATCTCTTTAAATCGTTGTTAAAACCTTGTCGTAATGCTTGGCAAATTCATAGCAAATGCCCGCCTTATACATTCATCAGCAAACTGAACTAAATTTTAAACTCGGGTCAGGGCCGTTATTTGTTTATATGTATTTGCCATTAGAATAAGCTTATTCTGTTTAATATTTAGTGTCATATTCACAAGAGAATAAAGGCTATTTTGCAGTTCGTTTGGCTGTCTGCCCATCTTTCTGAATGTACACAATTTATCCGATGCTCTTGGAACCAGAGATTTAATTTATTATATATATACACTGAGGTTCGCTTTTGGAGACATCTGATAGACACGAAGCTTCCTTTTCCAGGTCTCTTATCCACTGCAGAAGATTAGCGCTCTTGGCATTTAAATGCGCTTCCTTGAAAGTCCTTAACAACTTGAATGTTCAATAACTTAAATGCCAGCAGCCACAATCACGACCCAATGCGATGTGCGGCAGCAATTAAGCAATTCCTTTCCATGGGTATGTCAAATACTAATAATTCGCAATTATATATATATGTATATATACATATATATTTGTATGTGCAGGAGTCGTGGCAAATCGTCGATATAATGCGCACACGTTTTCGAATCTGCGCCACACGGAAATGCAATTATAGATAGAGTTCGTTTCCCTTGTTCATGGATAAACTTTACCCAAATTGCGCAATTCTAATTTTTGTGTGTGTGCAAACTTGTTCAATGCCAAAAACAAAAAACAATGCTCCAGTAGGAAGTGCCCGACTAGGAAATACCATACATCTATATATATATATATGCGTACTTAAATATACTTAAGCATGCAAACCGCCTATGGCGCAGTCTTAAATAACCAGAGAGTTTATTGACCGATATTTATGAGATTTTCTGGACTTGAATAAAACATCCAAATGAGTGTGTATACTAAAGCCAAAAAAATGAGTTTTTAAACATTTTTTTGGTGATGGTAACAAAGGTGGAAGGGGAAGAGATATCAATAAAGTAAAGTATTATTAAGCAATACTTCATATACAATACGAGACACTACATACCAAATTTCTCATATGATTTTCGATTTGATAATCGAATTACATATATTAAATTTCAGTCTCTGCCTGTTATAGTCTTTAAGATCGACGCGCTCATACAGACAGACAGATGGCTAGGTCGACTCGAACACTGAAATATTATACCCTTTATTTTTTCCATTTTAAATGGGTTCAGGGTATAAAAAAAAAGGAGAAATGTGTGTGCCCCGCCACGTGGGTATAAGGGATGGCGATTGCCAACCGTAAAATGGGGAGGGGCTGAACAAGGGGTTAATTATTTTAATAGTGCCAATCAAGCCAATTTACAACCGAGCAGTCATGACAATTGTCATCAGGTGATTGTCAGAACAGGTGAGTGTAGCTATAATTGCATACTTTTCTGCATAAGTAGACAGACTCCCACTCCCTCTCTCTCTCACACTCTCTCTCTCTTTCTCTCCCACTCCCTGCAGTAGATAACATTTATGGCACTTAATGTAATTACTGCGCTCATTCTCATATCCAAACCCATACCCCTACTAATTCGCATTCACATTCGCATTCGCATTACTATTCCCATTTCCATGTCCATTCTATGCTTAAACTCATGCTTATTCCCATTATCAATCCCGTTCTCATTCTTATTCCATGGCTGTTGCCTGTGCTTAACGCCAAACCCTGAGCGGAAATTGATTTTGCAAGCCGATGGCTGATCAACTGCTTCGCAACATTCACAGCAGTTTAAGCATTGATTTTCGCGTACCCTTACGCAAAGTCCATATATACACGCAACTAACTCATGTTGGCTTTGGCTTTGCTAGCTTTGTCGCCTTTTAAGCTTCTTAAAATTCTCAACTAGTTTTAGCTGCGGACTGAGTAAAGGGCCTTGCAAATCTAGAGTCGAAAGCATAGTTTGCTGATAGTCGAACCGAAAGGTTCTACAAATAGCTATACAGAAAAGCTATATACACTTTCAACTATTCTTTAATATTTAACGAACCTTTACCAAACCAGTTGCCGCAAAAGAAGCCGAATCGGAATCCGAATTAAACCAAAAATTTGTTCCTAAATGCTTTAGTCAAATCGAATTATCTAATCATATTTCCAAGGGGTCAATTAAATTATTTACTACTCGCAAACATTTTAATAAATATGGAATTGATTTATTTAAATGATAAATCAAGATTCGAACCATGTTTCATGTGGGTGGAAGGCGAGGCTCAAGGACCAAACAAAAAGCCCGAGAGCTGACCCGAGCCTAGAACCGAACCACTGATTAAATTTTTGAGGCTTTGGCACCGCTTTTAATGACATTTGGTTATCGAACCAATCGATTGTTTTCAAATTTGTCGAAGGCGAGGGTCTTATCGCATTATCGATATTGACAATCGATAACCAAATCGTGAACCGAACCACCGATATTTCTTAGCATGCAGCGCTGCTTTTGTTGCCGACCACTTATCGAAACTATGACGAGTTTTTAAATTTGGTTAGGATCGTTCGTTACTTAAACAAGCCAGTTGCGAAAAATATACGGAATGCAACGAAAATTCCTTGGGCAGGGTATTCGAACGTTGGTTTCACAATTCACACTTTGATTTGATTTTGCTACTTTGCTTTTGCGTAGCTGCTTTTTTATTGAGTAACAAGAAAACTATAAAAGCGCAAAGGAGGCGACTGCCGCCAGAAGGGGGTTGTTGGCGCCTCTAGAAATTGACAAGTTTCAACTCGAGTGTGCAGTCAAAGAGCACACTGGCTCGTTGGCACTGGGTGTGCGCTGGTGTTTGCCCGTCTCTCTCTCTCTCTCTCTATATATATCTATGGCTCAGTCTATGGCTGTGTCTATGTCTATGCGGGCAACGGCAGCTCCTGCGACCGTTGAGCTCAATGCTGCAACGCCCTGTGACCCGCCCACTGCTGCAGTGGCACGGTCGCCCGTTTGCTTGGTTCTTCCCCGCCTACTCCTTTGCTCGGTTGCGCCGCCCTGCGCCGGTCATTGACTTGCTGGCGCGTTGCAATTTTCAACAAATCAGCAACACCCAGCCCCAGCCGCAGCTCTAGTGCCCGCCGCCTGGCCCGAGCAATTGTCAATAGCAACAACAAAAATTCAAAGCGACATGAATTTTATACGAAATTGTCGAGAGCAGTCGAAGGGACTTGTGGAAATTTGATGTAATGATACCGACCAGAGCATTGATTTTGGTCAATGGCCTGTGGCCGGGACATTCGACTGGTCTCCAGTGTAAGCGGTTGGTTTTCTTAAACTTGTCTTTTCCCTTCTTTAGTTTATTTTTTTGATAAAGGCCTGGCCAAAAACAAAAAGCTCAAAAGTTACGACTGCGGTTTGTCAGCTATTGAAATGTTTAACTGTGCGCATGATTAATCTCCGTGCTGGGCAGCTTTTTACTAAGTGCTACTAAATGGGCCACGCCCCCTGAAGGGAGCGCTGGACAAGTGGATCGCCCAGCCATTGGGCAGAGCCGAAAGAAAAAGCTTGCCTAATTGCAAATAAGCACAGGAATTGAAAATGAAAATGAAATTGAAATAACAGGCAATCTCATGGGGCACTGCCTACTAATTGCCGGACCCATCTCTAGAGACACGCATGTTGATTTTTGCGGTTGCACGAAACCCAATCTAAGCCAGACGCTGCCCCACTGAAGCGCCAACATGGTTGCGTATTGATTTGCATAGGTCTTCTTGTTTCCTCACTCAAGTTCTGATTTTGAATGGAACAATTGATATCTATAAAAGCTGCAGCTGCTTTTTCTTGTATTTGGGCGGGGGGAATTCAAAGGGGCTGGCAAAGCTATCAAATCAGTTTGAACAATGCGAAGGGGCTAAGAATATGTGCGACCGGGGTGTACAATATGCAATGACTTGCCAAGGCCTTCGATTGAAAGAATTATAAGTTATCTAATAACCACAAAGTACGTACAAAGAGTCTACGAGCTCATGTGTACATTAGCACAGGTACTGGATAAACTTGAACAATGTGTACGCTCTTAACATAAGAGTTAGAGATAATGGTCATAACCATAACTGCTGTTATAACAAAAGAAGCAATTACAGAATAGAAGTTATCTAACGGTATTGGGCACTCATAACATCTATCATTTACACACAACAGATCGAAAAAATGTGAGCATGTGAATGTAAATGTTTAATGGTGGGCAGGGTACATAATATGCTAAGTAATATGTGAAAGTTAACTAACAGCACTTTGAAAATACATATGTTAGGTAACATTATATATAACATATGAGCATTAACTTATGTTAAGTTGTATTTAGTATATACATATATATAAAAGTTAACTAATTAACATCGCACTTCAACAATACTCCTGTTAAATAACATTACGTAAAGCATAAACAATACTTCTGTTAAGTTACAGAACCTATAACATACAAATGTTAATTTACAGCGTATTGCTGCGCACATCAACAACACAGCTGTTAAGTAACATTACGAATAAAATGTGAAAGTTGACTAACTGTAGAACAATATTTACTAAAAGTAAACACTACGCGACGCACGTTTACAATATTTGGCTGCTGTTAATTGCCATTGACATGACTAAAGTTAATGTCAAATAAAAGACCAAGAAAATTTCGCAGCAAGAAATGCACTAGGAAAAATTTGACTTTCTGGGAACCCAAGAGCCGCGTCAAAGGGTATTTGATCTATGACTTGCCCATTCCGGCATTACATTGTATTGCCTTCTCTGAGCGACAACCAGACTCTGGGCAAGCCAGTGAATGTTTCGGAGCTGGGTGTAGTGACAGGGCACATGGCTTTTGACCTGGCTACTCGGTTACCTTGACTTGGTTTCCAGTTCGCAGCTGGTTTTCAATGCGGTGCCGCTTCGATATCCTTGAACTTTGCGGGGGTTCCGGCGCGGTGGGGCAACTCAGACATTTGTGTACACAACGGTGCGAATACTTTTTGTATAGGCTGTGAAATGTTTGGTTTGTTGACGCTTTTGTGTTTTTGGGGGCGTACAACGATGAATGTCGAGCCTATTTGCATTTTTTTTTCGGGTCAGGCAGCGGCAATTACAAAAGCCGCTGCACGCGCATTTCTTTAAAGAGTAGGTCGACAGATTTAGCCGGAGAGCTATGCAATCCCATTTAAGTTTTATCTGCTGCGCTCCAAGGATTAACCCCAGCTATGAGAGACACCAATTTGTCAGATTTAAAAATAAAATAAAAAAAAAGGCAACATAATAAATGCGCCAATTTGATTTCCCGGCAAGGGCAAATGTGAAGACTCTGCCTAATTAATTGCTATTAAAAATGATGTACGCCCATTTCAAGAGAATGCTAAATGTGACTGAAAATTAACAAAGGCAATGACAACGACCTTGTCCACAATAAAGACGAGCGCGAGTTGGCACTGTTTTAATTATGCAGACAGCATACGGTGCGTATGCGTAATGTGTAAATTATATAATAATTGACAACGACGGAGAGAGTATCTTGAGCACCTGGGCACACTCAACGGAAGTATATTCGCGCAATTTCCAGCACTGTTTGTGACATCCGAGAAACCGATTAGTGTGCCACTCGCTGAACTAACAAATTCTAGTTAACACATTTCACAAAACAGAACTTTTGCAGCATGAATATTTATTAATTATAAGTATTTCAAACAAAACACTCCACTTTTTATATTTGAATTTAACTCAAGTTGGTTGGCTTGAAACGTGTCGTAACCAGAATAAATAATTAATTTGAAGCGAGAAGCGCTTATATCTAGTGCGGTAAGCTGTGCTAGTCGATGTCAAGGGAAAGTCAAGCGAATGGGGCGAAGTGTTTCGGCAAGCGAATGAAGAGAATATCAAAATAGGTGAGAAATGCATGAGAGCATTTCTCATTTCAGTCTGACTAACCGACTAACTGACTAACCATGCTGTACCATAGTAACCTTCAGATCTGCATGCCTATATCTATTCATTAGGTGCCATGTGAAAGTACTTGTACAGTACTTGTCTGTCGTAATCTGGCAGAATGATGTGCTTGAGGTTTCGTTCATTTTGGTGCCTGCGCCTTAAAGTGTTCTACGAAATTTCGTGTTTTGAAGTGCGTTGAAGTTTTATTGAAGTGGGCGGCTGGAAAATGAAATATTGAGCAACAACAGCTGCAGGGCTGCCAGCCCAGCCAAATTTGACAACCCTTCCCTCGGGCCATCATTTCCATACCCATTTCCATTTCCATTTCCATTCCCCAGCTCACATAAGTCGTGCGCCGACTATTGATGAAATTAAAGTCTCTGCTGTCGCACAATTGAAAACTGGCGGCGCGTGCGGGCCCCTTCGATGGCTTCTCGTGTGAGGGCAACTTGCGGTTCAAATTTACACCTGCGCAATATGGGGCCAAAAAACGGGCTGTAGCAAACAATTTGTAAGTGATAAAAGCAGCCATGAACAGCGAGAAGGAATAGTTTTTCTCTTCTTTTTTTTTTTGGCAGATGTTTTCAAAATCGCATTCAACTCAATTTCGCCGATATGCTTCAGCAGCAAATATTTCATGTTCAGCTTTTGCCTGTCAGACCCTAAATTGAAAATCTATGAGAAAGCTCTTTTTAATAACTTGCAGCACTAAATTTCTAAGCTTTAAGTGTGATTTGTATAATAAAACAACATATTAAAGCATACTTTTATTTCGCTAAGCTTTTACTTATAAATTCTTTAATTGAAAATCTTTGAAAAACTATTCATAAACTTCAAAAGCTCCATTTCTGAGCTTCGAAAGGTTTGACAGTTGAGTCACAAATAACGTTTCAGGTAGGAAAGCTAAGCATTTGCGTTTCTGGGAACAATTGCATTTTAGCTTCTTTGTAAGTTGACTGTGCGGTGCGGGCTTGGCTTCAATTTTAAGCCCATCAAACGCTGGCTGCCATCATTTTTTAATGCCACAATGCTGTTATTCATTAAGTTTAATGAGTTCATTTGAATTTGAATGTGGGCCAGAACGGGCGAGAAAGGGCGGCTACGCTGCTAAGCTTTGGAAAATGCAAACGATTTGTGGACGGCAAATTTAAAAGGCTTGAAATTGAAGCAAGGCCACAGGCTAATTGACATCCACCCCAGCTCAGCTGGAGCAAAATTTTAGATGTTAATAGAAACTGAGACGACATTCCGCCAGTCTCTAGCTGCCAGCTGCCAGCTGCCATGTGACTAATTCAATTAGCGCAGCTAATTTTGGGTCTATTAGCTGACTAACTGCCGTTTGCCGTTCGATGTGCGATATTTTTTGTCGAGCAGTGTTGCAAATTGTAGCACTCAACACTTGCTCTCGCACAGCGCTTGCCAATCAACTAAGCCAACTGCTGATTAACATAAGAGCTTCTATTAAAGAAAATTAAATTAAAAAAATATTATGATGTTTTGTCGAGAACTATTTGGGGCATGAAGGGTATCATGGCAAGTGTGTAACGGGCTATATTTATATAATTTTAAACAAAGAATTTGTTCTAAACGTCCTCAACGCACAACCGCAAAAGCTACGAAGCTGACATTTTTAATGAAAGCTTAGCTGAGCGTCGGACCAGCAAGTGAGAGGTCGCTGGCTCAAATTTTAATTTGTATTTGCCTATAAGCTCAGGCTCAAACATTTTAACTTTATAAGGGGTCAGCTCTTCTATATAATGAGCCTTCTCTTCACGAGCATCCCTGGCTTAGCAGTCTGAGCGTCGATCCAGCAAGCGAAAAGTCTCTAGTACAAATCCTGCCGGAAATTCACAATTTTTATTTTTCTTGCTTGTATAATTTTTGCTATTATTCCCAAAAAATAAATAATAATAAATAATATCCACTAGCGAAACTTAAGAGTATACACAATTTATGTCGGAATGCATTAAGCCCATTTACAGAGTATCATTTAGTTCAATACCCTCAGCTAATTAGCTCCTATTTGTTATGCAAAACTATTTAAATTAGCCACACGCTATATTGCTCAAAAAGTTTATGAAAGATTAAAAATGAATTAATATTGTATTTCAACCGTTTCAACACACATTTTATGTTTATTTATGGCCTGAGGCTTGTTTATATTCACGATTTACAAGCAACTGTATTTCGAACTGTTTCGAATTAAATTTACTTAAATGTGTGGAGCATAAATGGCGAGAAAAATCAAACTAAAAATTAAACAAAAACATTTTAGAGTTTTTCTTTCCAGAATTGAATTGAACATTCAGTTCGGAATATTAGTATAAAAAATGTTTTTGATGCAATATTTTTATATGCAAATGATGAACTCTACTTTCGCGCTGGCAAGCTGTGACAACATTTATAACATTTTTAATTGACAGCCACAGCAACAGGCATTTAAATTGCAATAAAAGCGACGGTAACAGAGGCGCCAGCAGCAACTAACAGGACCAAAAATAATTTACACACTTTACACGCATGGCAAAAATTTCCACATGCTAAACTTTTCACTCAGTTTGTATTCTTTATTTATTCTTTTTCCCGTTGATGTACACATATGCAAATACCCTTACGCGCCAGGCCTAATGTCTTGCACCAACCACCTGCTACACCAATTGTTACACGCATTGTTTTAATAGAGCTCTATTTTGATTCAAGCAGCCTTATAGACAAAGTTGTGCAAATAAAATGGATATTATACACTCATTTTCTTCTATTAAGCGAACCACATCGCAAAATAAACAGCCTGTCTACAGAACTCAAAAAATAAACAAAAGCGGAAGATATGGAGCACATTTGCCAACGCCAACTCAGCGAATACCCTTTTCATGACCTTAAGCTATTGAGCAGTCCAATAAGAGTATGTCTTAAGTGGCAAAGCTCTGCTAACAAGCAATTTCTCTTTATTTCACTTTAATGGACATACCCCGATAAGTGGGGAAAAATGATCTGTGAATGTGAATGAGTTATTTGTAGAGTTAATCCACAGAAGCGAAAGCGAAAGAGGACCGCAATTTGCCATTACCAACTCTGTGAATACTCTATTCACGACTATTATTGCGCAGCCCAATAAGAGTATGTCCTAAATGGGCCAACTCTACTGACTAATCAAAAAAAATGGCTCAAATATTTCATGAAGCTTAACTTAATGTTGTCATTTATAGCATAGCTAGCATAGCCTAGCTCCATTCTCAATTTTAGTAACCTCAATTCGGTGCACTAGAATAGTGTATTTAAAGATTCGCTCAGCCAAATTCAGCGATTTTTCCGCTACCTTTTTTTTATAATTTGTTTTTTTCATTAAGAAAATTTCATAAGGTAGACGTGCGTGTATATGAGAGAGTTTTATGAGGCGTGCTCTGCTGCTAGGGTTCGAGGGGTGAGGGGTGTTTTTTGTTGTTTGCCAGTTCCTTCATATGCAAGTGCCGGCACGCGTTCACGTTTGCTCCTGCGGGTACCGAGAGCCGACGTGGGACGTGAACTGGGCTGGGCTGGGCCGGGCCGGGGATGGGGATGGGGATGGGGGTGGGCTGGGGTATTGGAGGTCACAGCGGATGGGGTAAATGGTGAAACACGTGCTGCATTGAATCGATTAAATTTCCTTAATGCCAAACCATAAATTTTCAGTTGTTTTACCATTGTCAACGACCTTTCAACCCAAGACACACACATACACACACACACACAAACAAACAGAGAAGCACAAGAGACAAATATACCCAAAAAGTGACAGCCCCCGAAAGAAAAAGAAACGAAATTATATCTAACATCACATGGCCCCGGCTTCGACTGCGAGCTAAGTGCCATATGAGGGCATTATATAAGCTATATATGTATATATAAATATATATGTGTATATGTGTATCTATGTATAGGTATCTATATATGTGTAATTTGCGTTTTTTTTTCTTTCAGTCTGTGTGTATTACCGTTATGCTTTGTTTATCTTTTCGTTTTTCTTCAAGCGATTTCGTATGCAGTGATTTTTCATACCCTATATGCATTGAATATGCATGAAAGAAGGTATAATGAACCGACGAGCCGAGTCGATGCATAGCTCGGAAACAACAAAAGCTACAGACTTCATATTTAATATTGTATATTCGCGTATAACACACAGAGTTATCTTACTTCTCTTTTCGATATCTCCCATATCATAATACCGAGCAATAACTCGAAGATATTCAAATAGCTAGAGACAACCACACAATTTGATAGATAGATTCTCATATCTTATTTACAGCTCAAGAATATTTTTATTTGTGAATTCCTCCCGAACTTCATCACATAGTCTCGTAACGATCGGACTTCAAGCACCGAAGAGTTGTGATCTGAGAAAAGAAGAAGCATAGCCACAGCACAAAGTGTATTTTTTTTTTGTGCGATGCGGGTGCAGAGTATCTCGTAGTTGAACACTCCCGACTAGAGCACTTTAACATGCTTCCCTTTTTGGGCCTCGTATGACCCAGCGAAATGAGAGATTTGTGTAAAGATTTACGCGCTACACAAAAATGAACTTGTGTAAATTTATGTGCATTACAAGCGCGCACACACACACACACACACACACACGCACACACACTTGCGTGAATCGTCAGGCTGCAGGCTCCATCAGCAGCCTAGCCAGACGCCTCCACTAAGTAACTAACGCCATTAGCCGCTTAGTTTTTGGCCTCGACCCTCGCTCCGTTTGTCGTCAGCCCTCGCCCCTCGCCCCTCGCCATACCTTCTCCCCGACCCTCCTGTGTTGGCATTTTTATTGCTGCATTCCTCAAAGCGGCATCAAAGTATCTCTGGCAAATCTATGCTTAAGTCGGCTTTGGATTTAGCTGTATGCAGAGAGAGGTTCTTAGAGGTATATTTATATCCCCATTAATATATATATATACATATGTATATATATATATAATAGCACACGTCGACTTCCTTGTCCTTGCTTCCTTGTCCAGATGTAACTATTAATTTGTCACAATGTTTGCAATGCAGCAAGGGGAGCGGGGAGCGGGGGCGGGCAGAGCGCCAAAACTGGAAGACAACTGCTGGTGTGGCATTAAGTGAGAATTAAAAAACAATCTATTGCAGCCAATCCAATGAAGAGCAATAAGTCGTTTACATTCCTATCATTTTCTTTGCCTACTGCGCTGCGCAATCTTACTAAAATTTCCGAAAGGAATTGCAACTATTTGTCTTTAAATAAAATTAAAGGAATACATATATAACTGCTTCAGATCGGGGTAAAGGCAACTGAGTAGGCATCGACTATATGTTTGACCCATTTGGCAGTTATGCGAGTCGGGAGACGAACGGAGCGACAGTTTGACTGACAACTGATAACTGCTTATCAGGATTATAAAAGGACCCTTTACCAGATTATATGTGCTCCATCATATTTTATCCGACATATCTATTCATTTTTTTAACGAAGTTAAGTTATTAACGCCTCGATACTTTAATACTGTGACACTGAGCCCAAAGTCAACTTAAATATTGAGCATCATACTAATTGCGCCATACACATAAATACACATGTGTGTGTATGTCGAACATATATGCTATTAATGCCATACGAAATCAGTAATCGGCGCATTAAGCTGCTTAATTCATTCATTTCGTTACGAGTAATGCGGGCTTTGTTTAAAGCAAGAAAATAAAAAAAATTAAATTAAATTAAATAAATAAGAATGTTGCAGTCGGTTGCACACGGCCGTGTAATACGCCTTCACAGTTCAATAACAGCTTAAAGCCCTCTATCCGCCGGATTTCATAAGCGATATTAATTTTGCCGATTTGCCACGCCACATAATCGAACGGTCAACCGTACGGACATTAAACAAAGTCCATATTATCTCTTCTTCTTATGATAGAGCATTAAAATTGAGCGCTATAAAATCAATAGATATTTCTTCAAAAATCATAGCATACTTTGCAGCGCATATCCGCAATAGACTTTTAATATACATGGTGCGTGCATCTTTCCGATTACGCACTCAGTTCATGTAAGGGGTATATTAAGTAAAAACCTCGTTGTTTAATTTTTACCTTGAATATAAAACTTAAATAAATTCGTATATCAAATATGGTGTTAAGCAGTTATGCCAAATCTTTATATACCACAATCTTAAAGCTGATTGGCAATGAAGAACTGCTCCAATAAACGATCCGAAACCAGTTTGAAAGTGCTTAAATCGAAAAAGTCATTAAGTCTTTGGAAACTTGACGGATCAGGCTGTCTTCAAGCTGTGAACGGGCAGCCAGATGGGTTTTTGTTTCCATATAAAAGAATTTACCAAATAATTATGAATATTTTTATGCAATTTGTCAGACCAAACGCGAGCACCTGTGATTGCTTTCAGTCAACCTTTTTTTGGTTTTTTTTTCCACATTTCCACATGAATATTCAATGTGATCGTTTGTTGTCGGTAGCTTTCAAATATGATGTGCATAAATATTGTATATATAAACAAATGACTTCAATTTGTATTAGCTGACAGAGACACAGCTGCGACCTGCCTCAACTTTTGTTTTTAATTTAAGTGAATAAAAGGCAAGCGACAAAAAATGATGGTAAATAAAATGGGGAAAATTGATTTTGTGCTTGTGAATGAATATTATTAATTTTTTGTTTCTTTCTTGCTTTGTGTTATCTGCGCGCATATTTATTAATTAAAAGAGGTCACAACTTGTGGGCGATTGTATTTGTCAGCTCAAATTAGTACAGTATTTAACACACACACACACACACGCACACACACAGCCGTGGAGCTCGGCCGCAAAAGGCAAATAAGCGGCCAATAAAAATATTATTAATATGCCAACAACACACACAATTCTCGACTTTTTGGCATCCGCCTTGCTGATGTCCGCAGCGCTGTCGTGTCATAGCCAAGCACACACACACACACACACACACACACACACACACACACACACACACACACACACACAGGAAAATTAGCAGCAGACCAGAACACACACACGCCATATCAGCTGGGTGTGTTTGGGCCATAAATTTATTAACTTAGTGTCACATTTATAGCCACATTTTCTAACCGAACGCCGGCGGCAATATTCGAAGGACACCCACGTACCCCAGACACACATGAGCAGCAGCAGCCAGCAGTAGCAGTAGCAGTAGCAGTAGCAGTAGCAGTCGGCAGTCGGCAGCAACAGTTAACTACATTCTGTGCACTCGCTCCAGCCCAAAAGCGACTAATAAATTGCTTTAAAATTCACTTGATAATTTCTAATTGATTGACCGGCTGAGCGTGAAAATTGTCGCATCGATGGCAATTTATCAAGCGGAACACAAATATTGCATTGTCAGCTTACTTGAGTGATAAGCCAGTTAAACATGACAACTCTCTGTGGCCATTATTGCAGCAACAATGCCGCAAATAAATAAAGCTAAAGTTAATTTATAGCCAGCTAAAAGAATTTGTTTTCATTGCTCATGCTTATTTTATGTTAATTAATATGATATTTATTGTTTTATGGTTTATTGTTTTCCAATTCTCAAATTGAATTGCTGCATCCAATTATTGATGCAAATAGAGCCTATAATTTCCAACTAAAATTCCAATTGGAATTCATGCAATTATCTTTTAATTGGCATAGTTCCTAAGAGCCTAGTTAATCTGTCTCCTATTTAATAGTCTTAAGAAATGTTAGGCTGGAAGCAAACCCTAAATTCAGAGGAACAGATCGAATTTACATATTTTTATTGGAATTGCAGACAAAATATATCTAAAAATTAAAAAGTAATCAAAAAAAGGAATGAAAAAACAAATAAACGTTGGTAGAAAAAGAGTTTGCATACAAATTAAATTTATCTCGCTAGCATTTCACTTCTCATTAATATTACAAATGATAAAAAACAAAGAAAACAAATTACATTTATCTGATCTCTCGACGTTGTCCTCCCGGCTCATTAAAATTATAAAACAATAAAAGCAAAAATTGTTAAAGAACAGCAATAAAATAACTTATAAAATTACGCCACAAATCAAGCAAAAGATGCGATGCATGAAAGAATTTCGGGTCCACAGTTAAATAAGTTTGTTTTTGTTTAAAACTTTCGAAAAGCAGTTAAATAATATATAAATCAAAAGCGCCTGCTCGAATCAAAAGATCTGATCAACTGTTCTATTAATTTATTTTTTAATTATAAAGAAGTTTGTTTGCTAAACCTTTTTCTCAAGAACTAGAGAGTTTTTGAAGTTTTCAAAATATATTTGAAAAAAAAAAACGAGATAAATTTAGTTTTAATTAAAGCACCCGAAAATCCAAAAGTTTCACCAAATCACAACAAATAAACTTTCAAATTCAAATCGTTTTTGAATACAACAGGTATAAGGCAATATTATATTTAAGATTCCGAATATCGAGCACCTGTTGTCTACGGTTCTTATCGCAGCACACGCTGCCCTTTGATGCAAATGTGACCAGGCTACTGGACAGTTTTATTTTTTACTGTTTTAGTAATATTTTATTTATTTATGTTTTCTATTTTTTGGTTTCTTTTTTTATTGTTTACGATGCTTATCGGCCGCAGCAGATGTACAATTGAAAACAATTTCCCAGCTTGTGATTAATGCGTCAATATGCGGCGCTGATAAGCGATATGCGTGTAACAAACACAGTTAACAACGAACAAACAAACAAACAAATAAATAAATAAATAAACACAGAGCAGAAACTTACATTTGATAGCCACTGAGCGCACAATTTGCAAGTGTTAACAAGATTTCAAACTAGGCGCGCCAAAAGCGTTGCATGCTGCACGGCGCAACAGCAACGGCAACAGCAACAAAAACAACAGTAACAAAAATCACTTGAAAAAAATATTGAAGTAACAGTCCCAAAGGCTGTGGCTGTTCCTCGCTTCCTAAATGCTGGGCACGAACTAACGGCAACGCAGTCCCGCGACCAACTGAGGCGCCCACAGCGCCAGCAGCAGCATTTAAGAAGCAGCTGAAACAGTTGTTGCCTGTACGAAATGCGTGTGTGTTGGCAGCGGGCGCGCTGCCACGAGAGGCGGCAGCTACAGTGGAACAGTGAAAGAGTGGAACGGGGATATGGGGAGGCGGCGATTGCAGGCCTGCTGGGCCGGGCGACCCAAGCAAAGGAGCTGACAATAGCAGCAGCTGCTTGCCGGCAGCGGCGATTTGTAACGGTTAAACAACTGCTGTTCTGTTCAAAAGCTTTGTAAACTGAAAGCTTAAAGCGTTTGCCATCCTGTTTTTTGCATCTGGCAATGCTGTCATCCGATAGAGCTGTGGGAGAGTGATTAAGAGAGTGATTGAAAGAGCGCGAGAGCGAGGGAGAGAGAGAGAGAGCTTACATGTCCGACAGTAGCATCGCTCTTGCTGCTGCTCTGTTTACGTATGCGAGTGGATGACATACAGCGCATAGAGTGCCAGCAGGGATAGATGCTGAAACGGAACTAGATAACTGAAAAGAACCAACGGGATTTTGGAACCAGGCAAGCAAAGAAATAAATTCATTTTAAATATAAATAGCTCAGTTTCGAATTGAAAATTAATTAAAGAACGTCAACTGATACTATCCTCGACATGCTAAGACCCTTGAAGACATATGGTCTTACTTCTAGACAAAAACAATCAATTGCTCCTACAAAAGCCGCATGATATAGTAGTCCGATGTAAGACGATTTAACAGATACGCTAAAGGAACTGCAAAGCGGTAAATATATCTTCAAGAAAAAAACACGTGACAGATAGTATGACAAAATTATGAAAGCCTCTGCAAGGCGATAAGCGGTGCATTCTTTAAAAAGTCGTATACTTAAGTTCCGTTTGCTAATTTATCTATCTTACTTGAGCGTAATACGGGTCTTAAAACATACATTAAGTGATAAGTTAAACTGTTAGGGTATTAGAGTAAAACCGGTTGAGCTTTGTATTTAAAATCGACTTGCTTAGAATTTAGTGCTATACATTGAAGATCCTTTAATATCAGTGAGTAGTTAAACAACATTATTTGGCCACACGACCTGCTCGATGAATCCCAAATAGGAGGCGACCCGTGTATACAGGCCCGGGGTTTTGGTTGCACAGCCAAAGCCAGATGATATGATGCCCACAATGCTATACTTGTTGTTGACAATATCCCGTTCCAGGATCAGCGGACCACCGGAGTCACCCTGGCAGGCATCCGCCTTCTTGAACTTCCTGTCCGCCGCACAAAACAGCGACCCAATGACGCCCTCCTTTAGGAAGCGTTTCGTATTCGGCTGTTGGGCAAAGCTGACATTGCACTGATCCAATGGAACTGTATTGAGGGGTGCACGCAGCAATATTTTCGATGTGCGTCGTGCTGTATAGAGAAAGTTGCGTGAATTGGGTGAGTGCTTCGATATATCGATATATGTATATATATCTGATTATTTACTGGTCTGATTCATGGTGCCCCAACCGGCTACAAAGAGCTGTGCAGTTTCTGGCGGATCAAAGAGATTCGTTTCCAGGCACGCCGGGGATATATATAGACTCAGCCTGGGCTCCTCGACCAGCTCAAGTATGGCAATATCATTGTACTTGCTGGTGCTCACATATTCCGGATGTATTGCAATATTTTCCTGTCCAATAGAATGCAATCTGGTATATACATACTGCGGTCGATTTAACGGGCACTTACCTTTATGGCAATGTCCTGGTAAAAATCGCCCAATTGTTCGATATTCACCGTTCCCAGGCGAGCATGAACGGGCAGATCCTCATTGAAGCAATGGGCAGCCGTCAGGATATGGCGATTTGAGATCAGCGAACCGCCGCAACGATAGACAAAGGTGCCAAAGTTACTAAACGCAATTGCCGCCATGTGCGGATATACACCAGGCTCCACCGGAATACCGTCCAGTATATGGAGCGTTAAGGCCTCCTTTTGGCCCTCCCTTTGGCGCTCCTTCTGGAGGTCCTCAAACAAGCGACAAGCTGCAAGGAACAATTGAAGCAATTCATCAAATGAAGAGTTAGAAAGTGTCCATTTCCAAATATCCCCGGCTCAGTCAGTCCAATCAAACCTAACCCCATACACTACTCACTTTCCAAATAGAGAAATGCGAAAATTGAAACAAAATTTTAGATCGATCTTTCCTAGTGCAGGTATACAATATAATAGCTCGAACCGGTCGATTCCTGCTGTTGATACTAATCAAGAATATGAATATGTATATATATTTTATTATATTTCAAAGTTTTCAACACATTTTATTCCTTTAGTGTTTTAACTTTTGTTCACGAAACGTCATATCCTCGTTTTCCACCCAAAGGAGTGAATTTCACGAAATGTTTGACGCCACATGTCTCAAATTAATTTTCATAAAGATCATTGAAAATAGTTATCGGAAATAATGTATAGTATGTATATATCAACACTTATTGAATCTAGCCAAGGCCCAGCAAAGAAACACTTAAAGGTTTTATCCAACTATTTTCCACCAATTTTCCACAGTTGCGGGTGAAATAAAATAAAACCCCATCTAAGCGTACACACAAGATTTCGTCAGATTAGTCAGTTCGTCAGTCAGTTCGTCAGTCAGTCAGTCAGTCAGTCAGTCAGTCGGTCAATCAGTCAGTCAGTCAGTCAGTCGGTCAATCACCCTACATACTCACCTCGCACAGCTGGTCGCTCCTGCTCGGATACATCTACACGAGTGGTGGGCGTGGCTTGAATAGTTCGTATCGTTGTGGTCTCCGGCCTGTAAATGGACAAATGGTAAGAGATTAGTTTTGGTGGCTGCTCTTTGATGGCTACGCATGATGGAGGCTAGGGCCAATTGATGTGGATGCTTCAGCTGTGACAAACCCAAATGGTGCAGCATCGCCGTTGCCCAGCTCATTCGTCTCGATCTCATCGAGGGGTCTTTCCCGAAAGCGGAATGGTGCCCAGGGATCTAAATCCACATTGGGGACTGTTACAACAGCTGGACGCGCGGTGGTCGTCGTTGTCGTCGTCGGCATCGTCATCGACATCGTCATCGTCATCGGCTCCCTGGGCAACTCAAATGTGACCACCTGATTGGCGGGCACAATGTCCATGCCCTGCTGACGTAGCCGTTGATTGACCAGCTGTATTAGGTCATGAGGCTGAGCAGCTGGCATTGGTCGCGGGTCTGGTGATGGGGCTCGGACTGGGACTGGGACTGGTCTTCGGCCTGGTCTCTGTTGCGGCCCCCACGACAGCGGTCTGTTAATGATCTTTGGCTCCCTTCCCATGGCAGGCGCCTGACCCCATGGTCCCACATCCTGAAACTGGCCCCTGCCCTCCTGCCCAATGGGCTGCTGACTGGGGTGGAATCTTGGCTGTTCTCGCATGGCATCATGGGTTATCACTGGCACATTGGGCCCCAATGGGTTTACGGGCTTGAGCTGCCTCTGGAATGGAGTTTGAGGTGGAAATCCATCCGGAGGCTGTGGCTGTGGCTGTGTATTTGGCTGTGGCTGTGTATTTGGCTGTGGCTGTAGCTGTGTATTTGGCTTGTTATTGAACAGCTGCTGAAAGTCAAAATAGGGCGACTCCTCGTCTAGCTTCGATTTCGATGCTCTCGTCGTGGGCAGCGGGGCTCTTGTGGTGGATGTTGTTGAGCTAGTTGTGGTTGTGGTGTCTGGGACCTGGCTTGGGCTGCACGTAAATCAGATGAATTATGTTAGACGCCAGTTTCTTGACTAGCCAACGGTTTGGAGCATGCAGCGACAACAACAACAATTGGCACATAGCTTGGGGGGGGCACAATAACAAAAGCAACAAGAAGGACTCCCTTTTAAAATTCTCCATCCACTCTTACCCCTTATCCTCCTCGCAGCAGTCGGTAGTCGGACAGCAGACGATCTCCTCGTACGGGCCCAGGCCGCAGCTGGGCACCTTGTCGACGGTCAACTTGCCCGTTTTGATATATTTGTCAATTCGCGGCTCGCACTTGGATGAGGCCTGACAAACTCCCGGCAGATTCTCTTTCACCATACATGCATCGCCTTCTGCAACAAAGATATGGTCAAGGATGTGGTCAAAAAAAAAAATAAAACCAGCCTAAAACAGACCTTCGCGTGCCTCCAAATCTGACACCGCGCACAGGATTAAGACGCATTGCAGCAGGCGGCAGGAGGCGAGACTGGAGCCACGGCGACGAGCACTCATTCTACTGGGCCAGGCCAGCGCCATGATCACCATTCACAGATCGATTTTGAAGGGTATCCACACTGCGAGACAGGTACTGCAAATAGGTTGTCGTTAATATAATCAATATTTTATATATTTTCATAGTCAACAAGCAAAGAAACGACTTCAACCAACTTGGATCTATGAAAATCGCATAGAGAGGCGATCATAAAGAGAAGAGCAGGTGAGAGTGAGAAAAAGAAGAGGAAAAGAAGTACAGGAAGATAAAAAGAGTAACAACGCAAGAGTAAATAAGAATGTTTGAGCACAAGAGAAATAGAGAGCTAAAGGAAGTGAGATGGAGAGTCCAATATTAAATAGCATGTTTATACATACCTAAAACAAAACCTTAAGGACGCCCTTACACAAGGTAATGTTCCAACAAAAAGATTGCCTACGTCTGTCACATATAAAAGAAAATATTAATATATGCTTAAACGATGTGAGCGAAAAATTTGACAGGCTGCAAATAGCTACAGCTTTATCACTTATTTTTATTAATTGTGACAAATAAGTGCACTGCTATCTCTTGGATTTGTTGTGCCTCTCATTGAAAACAGCTCTATAAATCTCTTTGTCCAGTCCTATCATGTGCCATAACACAGAGATCTTATTTTTTAAATATGAAGGGTCTGCAAAACCTGCCTCACCCTGTTTAAAGCTGGCTTGGCCGAGCATCTAACAACACATTGAATATCAATATTAAGTACTGGCTTATATATATATTTCTATTAATTTAATTACAATATTTTGAGTTTTTAGATCAGTTTGATTTTAATTAAAATTAACTTTATACTTTGTGTAAAGTCTGCACTGGGAATCCTTACATTACAGATTGTTACAGACCATGGGAATCGCATAGAGAGGCAGAAATTAAAAATAAAAATATTTTGAAAAATCTTAAAGATATTTACTTTCTCATTTCAATCTCTTCTAAGCCATGATCCAGGGACTTAAGCCGGCCCAGATTAAAATGTCAATATACACTAAGTCCGATGTGATCGGTTATAATAGGAAAATAACTCCTAGTTTAATAAATTAAGTGCACAAATACTTCACAACTTTTAGAATTCCATTAAGACTCTGGTAGAAAAGTATTTAAAATCTTATATGCAAAATATTTTTTTAATTCGCATTTCCAGCAGCTGATTGCAGCAAATTTGTTATCAATACACATATTCACAAATAGAAATGCCTTTGCATATTAGTGTTATTTTTTATTGAGCAAAGTAGGCTAATTACTTTTGAATGGTACTTGTCTCACAGATAGCAGAAAAAATAGTACAGAATATAAGCGACTGTTTGTGCTCAATTTTCGATTCGAGTGGCTCTTGAGGTATTTCAAATGATTTATTTTATATGACACTCAAAAGAGATTTCTTCTTTGTTGTGTGTTTCATTCGGAGCGCAGCTTTGCTGATAATAATGAACCTGCCATTGACCTATATATCAATTGAATTCGAGCATACACACGTAGACCCCATCATCAGATCAATGGCAACTGGAAAAACCGATTGGAGCCCAGCATAAAGCCCTTGCGCACATTCTATTTGCTTGCTATATTTGATAGCCCCGTGGAAATTTCCCAAATCAGCTGGTAGCCACATGAGATAGTCCGCTAAATGTTTACGTACGGCTGTGATTCATGGTACTTTTTCAGACCTTTCACTATAGTTTCCGATCAACAGGTTTCTGGGCGACTCCAGCACATTGAACTCTGTAACTCGTCGGCTCCATAAGATAACCTTCATATTTCAGGCAAAACCAATACAAAAACTTTCCAGCCCATTTCCCAATGACATCTGCGAATTCGTACCACATTGTTCAATGGTTTATCTAACAATCGTTTGGCTAAGTGGTACACAAAAAAAAAAAAGAAAACAGATATACCTAAATGGGCTACATTTGTAGTACAAGCCTCAGCAAATTAACAAATTATCTTTCATATCGGCGTTGTTTTTTGAGCTCCCATGATATTAACTGGCAATTTCTGTGTTCTCAGTTATCGTTGAAGTTTCATAACAGATGATGCCGCCAAGAAAATTGAAAAGTGTGATGAAATTTTCTTTACAAAAAATGAAAATAAAGTAATTCAACTATTTCATGGCATAAACGTGAGTTAAGAACAGCCGCAGCTAGAGCTAAACCAAACCTTTCTTTGAACAGATTATTATTTAATCTATATGATACTATATATTATTTTATTTATATTTAAATAATCGCAAAAAATATGAAACATTATATATTATAATATGTATTATTATATTTAAATTTGAATAATTGAATAATTGAATATATGTTAAAATTTCAGTTTGCCTTTAGTTATGGTGCATATGAAAATATTCCCTAATCACTTTTAACATAAATATTTTAAATTGAAAAGCTCGCCAAAGCCAGCATTAAATACTTTAAAAATAGTAAAAATAGTAGCATTAATATTAATATTAATAATACTTATTATTATTCAAATGAAATATATGAAATTCTCTATTGAAAAATGTAAAATATGTTCGAGCCGAACCTAGATTCATGCAGGCAGACAGATAGATTAACGCACCGAACCGTGCACCATGAACCGTGAACCGAACCGAACCGCGCCTTGATATGTATATTAAATTGAAACTCTAACCCAACTCTACTTTAAGTAGTGGACGGGAATATTGGTATATTGTTTGTTTATATATATAACTTAAAAAAAATATATCCCAACTTTACTTTCTGGACTCGCTCATATTGGTATAAGGTATATTGATATATATATATATATATTCTTTAGGTATATTCTTTATGTGTGAGCTAAATATATGTGATCTATATAAATATATATATATTCCAATTTTACTACACTAACAGGCTCAGAAAATTATGCATACGTTAGTTAGACAAGCTTTTATGATGTCAGAAAAAAGCGCACTTTGGCAGACTGCACTTGAGGTGATCTCTCATGAATTGTGTTTATAAGTAGTTAGCTAAATAAAAGTTCAGCAACTGTATGAACTGTCAGCTGGTTCTAACTGAATATGATTGAAAATGAGCCGCATGCGTTTATAGTCAGGCATCACTGTACTTGTTAAATGCATGTTATTGCGAGCCAACGTGTAATTATCATGAATATAGACCGTGCCAGACCATATCACTGCAGTGCACTACATTTCTCGTGCTTTCATATTTTTTGATAATTATGATAGCTATTATTATTATTGTTGTTACACTTGTTGTTCTTGTTGTTATTTTTATTGTTATTGTTATTATTTATTATCAGACGAACCTTTGACACGCGCAAGTTTTAAGCCTTTTGTTTTGATAACAACAAATCAAACAAATAAACCAACTGCACTCAATTTTTTTCTTGTTGTTGTTATTTTTGAATGTATTTTTGAATATACAGTCGTTGTTTTTGCTTATTTTTTGCAACACTTTGATGTTAACAGCACAAGGAAAGCAGACAATTAAAAAAAAAATATAGAAAACAAAATGGAACCAAAAAAAAAAAGCAAAAAATAATTTAAACCGGTGCCAGGCGCTGTACTTATCGGCTCTCTGAGTGTTTGTGTGTGCGGCGCCGATTCGTGGGGCTGAGGCTGGGGCTACGGGCTACCTCACAGCAACGCGTCGCTTTGCCAACTGAAGCTGAGATTAGAACCCTACAACGCACATAGCTGGAGCGGTGGCCATAGCCAGAGAGCTGAGGCCATGGCCAAGCGGTTTTTAATATACCCTGCCAAACGCTCAAAATCGCTCAAGAGGGTATTCCAATTGGGTGGTAGCGTATGTAACAGACAGAGTGCGGTTTTTGCTGATCACTCAGCACAAAGAGCTAACTCGATCAAGACCTCTTATGTCTAGAGACTTTAAATATAAGAGAACAAAATTATCATTTTTTTCGAGATCTTTCAGCATTTTCAAAATATCGATAAATATCGATTTCAAGACATGGACATATAGGCATAGCTCGAGAAATGTAAAAGCAATGTACCTAAAATTTGGTATGTTATTACTCGAATGTTATCTACAGATCAAGAATATTTCACTTCCCATTCCCAAAATATCGATAAATATCGATTTCAAGACATTATTTAATAGGTATAGCTAAAGAAACTGAAGAGCTAAGTACATCAAACATTTTGGATACCTCCCCCACGCCGCACAAAATTGAAACTTCTTTACTTTTATAGATAGGTTCTTGCGCTTTGGTATATGCACACATCTTTGTGCTAAACCACAAAAATTGCAAACGAATCGGACTTTAAGCACCGAAGTTATTCAAGAATGCATTTCCCATAGCTAAAATGTTGATAACCGAGCTGAGTTCAGGGTAACTTCCAGTCGGGCACAGCCGAGTCGAGCACTCTTGTTGTTCTCATTGTTGTTGCTCCTCCTGTGTCTTGACCGTGCTGAGCGTCGAACCGGTTTTAGCTTTTAGCATTTCACAGAATCAAAATACGCAACTGAGCCCAGCTACAGGTATTCACGAGCCGCTGGTCATAAGTAAACAGCAGCTAAAATAAAAAAAATATATAAATAAAAAAAAAGAAACTGTGATTCAAGGGAAATACACGGCGAGAGTCTGAGTCGAATTCAGAGAGCGGCATGGAATTGAATCAAATAGTTTATAGTGGGTTTTTGCCCAAAGTCTTGGCTCATACTATTTTGACAGCAATTCGTAATTGATGAATTTTGTATTTCTTTAACGTAATCAAAAAAAAAAATATATGTATATACATATATGTTTGTATGTACTGCATAGAAAATATACAAGCCGTTAATTACCCATTGTTTAGCAAGTTCTTGCTGCTAATGCAAGGCTCGGCTTCTTGATCGTTCTTTAGAAGAGTCATCAGTTGTCTGCATTCCATAAGACTGTGAATGAGACTGAGTTTTCTCTGATCGACCTAGCCATATATGCCTATCTGATACCCGATCTTATATTCCAAGCTTCAAGTCTCTAGCTTCAACAGCGCCGAAGTTCATTCGGACTGATTAGAAGAAAAAAATTTGCAAAATATATATAAAAATTTGTAAAAAGTCAAAATATAACGAATCTATACCATATTGATATTTTAAAAATCAAAACGAATCAACATTCCATGAGAATTTCTCCAATTATGAAAATAACTTAAGTTTTTGTCCTATTATAATAGTATTTTCCAACACTTTTTTTTTCGAAAAGAAAGAAAGAAGAGAATTCATCAATAGTTAAAGCGGCGAGCAATTATTGTTATTGCTTGAACTAGCAATGCACTGGAGAACCAGTTTATATGTATATATAATTTATAAGTGTCTACATCTGAATATGCTACAAGTACAAGCTATATACATATATAATATATGCATTTTCTTAAACCTAATAATATACATATATAAATATATATAATAATATTATATATAATATAATAATACAATATATATATTATATATAATATAATTATATATTATATATATATATGTATATATTTACATATTTAACGCTAACAAATAAACTAATCACATTTGGAAAGCAACTTCTTGCTGCAGCGCAGTGGAAACACTTTGAAATTGAATTCATTTTGGCATCCTTGGCTGTCTTTTCTGCTGCTGCTGTTGTTGTTGTTGTTGTTGGTATTGTTGTTGCTGTTGCTCGACAAAGTGCACGAGCCGTGTATCCAGCAGACTCGTAAAGTACATTGACTCTGCATTGCATTTGCCACCGGTGGGCGTGGCAATGGCCAGCACACAACGACTGCCGCTGGGACGACGCAAATGGAGCACGCTGCCAACAACAGCCGGACACGGAGCACATGAGCTGGCGTTGCTGGCGCTCAGCGCGGCGACATCACGTGGCGCCAGGCACAGATGCGACGACGGCAAATCCTGAACGGAAGACAATTTGCCAATGTCCCTGCACGCATCCGAGTTCAGCAGGCGCATGGGCAGCTCATAGAGCGGACAATCGCTGCCTAGAGCAGGAGCAGGAGCAGCAGTAGAAGTGGAAGAAGAAGATGAAGTTATTCAGCATTGGAGCTAGTCGAGTGAGGATTAAGCCTTACCATTGCCCATGCCCCACGCGCTGGCCAGCAGCTGTCCGCTGACCTGCAGGCGCATCAGCTCGAACTGGCTGCAGATGGGCGCCAGACTGGCACGCGGAGCCTTCGGAGCCTGATCCACTGGCATTGAATGGGCCAAGCGCAGCAGCGCCAAGTCCTGACGATACATGTCCACGCGCTGCCAAAGCAGAGCAACAACACATGAGCAAGAGCGAGAGGAAAGAGTAGGCAAGACCAAAAAGAGAGAGGGACTACTTACTGCAATATCAACCAGATAGTCCTCATCCACATCCACATCGCGCATATCCGCCACACCGAAGACCCCATGACTGGCATGCCCACAGCCGGCGGAGCTGAGCAGCAGCTGCGGCGTCAGGGCCAGCGCCGTGCAGCGATGCACATGTCCATCGAAGGCGGCATTCGGATACGCAAGCGCAGCCAGATGCGTGTAATGCGGCAGGAGCTCGACTGCCTTGGCTATGGCCGCCGCATCATCGTCAGCTGTGCCCAAGCGCGTTTCGGTGCCCACCTGAACAATCGGATGCAGCGGCAGATTGGTGGGGCAGCAGATGATCTCCTCGACGGTGCCGTCGCGACACGTTTGCACGTCCTCATCGCGCAGCCGGCGCTGCTGCAGCAGCGGCACCAGGCTCTGGCAATCGGAGACGGCCTCGCATTTGCCCTGGTAGAGCGGCGTCTGGCAGGCGGCGCCTGTCGTCGTGACTCTGTCCGGAAATACGATGCTAGACGAACCAACTGGCACTGGCGTGGTCGTCACCAAGCGCGCCAAGTACTCGCGATCGGTCCTAAATATGTTCAGCCAGGACGGCGTCGTGGCCTGGGTATCGTTGTCTCTGCTGTCGCTGGGCGAGAAGCGCAGATTCGTGCTGTTGCCGGGGACTTCGCGGGGACAGCATATATTCTCGCCGGTCGTGGAATAGCCACAGTTGAGCACCGCATCGGCTGACAGCCGGCCACTCTCGATGAACTGTGCCAGCGTCGAGCACTGGTCGGCCGGCTGGCAGCTGCTCAGATAGTCGCGTGTCGGACAGGGATCAGCGACTGCAATATCAAAGCACACACACACACACACACACATATAAATATATACAAGGGTCTGGTTGAGATTGAGTCTACGCACCCTGGAGGCTGTAGTAGCCGCAGCAGCAGCTGCTTAAACAGAGCCAAAGCAGCGAAGATAACACAACGGCAATACGTAGCATGGCCGATCCGACAACGAACTGGACAGGCGCGTCGCTCGCGCTCAACTGGCCGCTCTCCCACTGCCCAAGCGTCGCTGCTGGCAGCAGCCGACGCCGACAGCAGCGGCAGCAGCAGCGGCAGCAGCATCGAAGTGAGGAAGTGTCTGAGCGCCAGCTCTTCCGAGTTTTATTTAGATGCAAGAGAAACACATTTAACAATCATTTGTTTGCTTCCCGAGCCAGGTGTGAATCAGGCCGTGGGAGTTAGGCTAGTCTCTAACTCGAGGAACTTCTTATTAGTTAAGCACAAATTGCTTGAGAATTGCTATTTTGAATTTGTTTTTTTTTTTTTTAAATTCAAGCTGGCAATTTTTGAGAGTTGAGATTAATCACCTCTAATAATAATTAATACCATCATTAATATTATTATTAATTACTTGTAACAAGCAAATAATAAATGCAAGAGAATATTACCAGTTTTTGCAGCCGGTTCCAGTCAAAAATTCCAAATTTATTTTTTACTCACAACCGAACCATAAATCTATCCACTTCCAATAACAAAAACCAGAACCAAACGAATTTGAAAGTGAAACTTTTAAGGAAGACCCAGCGCTTAAGTATATATAGACCCCTATTATTGCATACAGTTGTATATAAGTATTTAGGCCCATTTTTGATAGAAGTCAAATTTTGGTGGAGATCCAATTTAGCCTTGCCTTATTCTCAGTAGAACGCACAGTTATACAATTAAAATTCAACTGATTCATTTTGGTTAACATGTGAACATTTTATGTGGAAAAACTGGTTCAAAAACTGAACCTCAGGGCAGGCAGTTGAGCCATATATACATATATTATATAGTATATAGTATATACATATATGTATGTATATATATTATATATATATATATATATATATGCTTAAGTATAAGAGAGCTCGCATGGGCTTATATCTTTAGTTCTCTGCTGAATAGCGAGAATTACAACCTCTCTCTCTCTCTCTCTCTCTCTCTCTCTCTCTCTCTCTCTCTCTCTCTCTGAACTGCTCCGAACTTGTATTATCTACAATCGGTGCATCAAAACATTTATAAACGTGCCCGATTTCATAATCTAAAACGCACCCCTCACCTAGTCAGATAATTATGTCAAGCATTTTTTTAGTCAGACCACATTATTAATCGCTTCTACGCAATTTATATATGTAGATGTCGGGAGTAAAGTCCATTCAGCTTAGGTATTGCCCGCCTCTGTCCAATTTCTAAAGTAATTAATTTTTATTATGTGATATTATCCAATGAAACTATTGATTTTGTGAGTGTTTCCCAAAAGATTGTCCCGGCTTCGCTGCGGCTCGCTGTCACATATAATGATCGGGATTCCAGTCTGGGGGCTGCGCATGATCGGGATTTGGGGCACCCTGGCCGGGTATATTTGGTCGTGGGGGGACCGGGCTACGTGGAAAAGGGAATAGATTACCGATACCGCCAGCGAGTGGATCCAGATCGCTGCGTCCAACATCGGGCAAGTTGTATGGATTTGGTTCGAAATTGTGCGGCATATATGCTGGCGGACGTCGCGGCTCATCGGCCAAGAGATTTGTGGTCTGAGCGGGCGTCTGGCTGGTCCGTTGCGGTACGGTTATTTCCCGGGCATTTGCCGCAAATACCGGATCGCACAGCTCCCGGCGAAAGCGTTCAACAATGGCGCCAGCCGTTGGCATTGTTTTTGCAATACTACCCCTCAGATCGGCCACAAGGGAGTCTGGGGTAACGCACAGATTGGACACATTCTTGGTGTTCACATCCAGCAAATTGACAATCAATGCATCCTCAGTTATATGGGCCAGCAGCAAATAGAGCACCTTATTGTGCACATATCGCAGCGAGTACTTGGAACTATCCCCATTCCATTGATCCGGCAGCAGTTCGCTTCCAACCTCATCCACCGGCAGGCTCTTATCATCCCCGATGCCCACGCAACGAAAATTACAATGCTTGGTCAGCAGAAAGTGGGCGAGGACCATTAAGACATCCGCCTTCTTGCCAATCCGGTTCTCCACCGTTTTGAATAGCAAATCCCAGCCGTAAAAGAAGTCCGAATTCAGGGATTCCGCAGCTGGTGTTGTGTTTGGATTTGGCACATTCATTTCGTTTAGGAATTTTGGATATTATCAAGGAAGAGACTTCAAATAAACTGAAACATATCTCACAGTCGTCCAAATGCTGTGCAAATGCTCGGACATTCGAATACAAAGTACAGAAATTCAATGAAAAAAAAAAACGAAACAAGTAAGAGGTTCTAGTCGGGAGCTCCCGACTAGGGGATACCTGTACCCTGAACCCTGTTCTGCCAACAGGCGATAGGTATAAAATGAAAGATATTTGATATATATGTATATATACTATTCTAGAAGCTACATGTCAAGTTTGGTGATTTTACCTCTTATTATTTACCATAATTGCTCAAAAACAGGATTTCGATATTGATTTTTATCGATTACTTGGAAACGGGGCAAGTAATCGAATATCGGAAACAAAACTATGTATATATAAAATGTGATAAAGAAATTCCGTTTCATTTTAACTTGTCCGAAAGCTGACGCTTGCATTTCCCGCCTGGATTCTGGGCAGTTCTTCTTCGCCGCCTGCCCTGCCCACGATTCTGGTGTAATAAATCGGATCGCTGTTCACGATGCAATCGTTGGTGGTGGGCGTGGCAATGCCCGCCACACAGAAACTGCCGTCCGCTCGCTCCACATGGAGCACACTGGTGCTGGCCGTCAGGCATTTGGTGCAGCCATCGCCCTGACCGCCATGGGAAGCGTTCGGCTGTGGCACCAAGCACATATGCGTCCTGGATGTATCAATGCCTGACACCTGACGCTTGAGCTCCACTTTGGTGCAGTCGTTGAATCTCTCAAGGCGCGTCTTGAATAGGGCGCAATTGGAGTCTATCAACATAAGACAGATTTGAGATCAAATGGAGAATTATGAGCTTTAGTTATTTATATCAATGCCAACCATGATTCTGAGCAAAGCCCACGGCGTATAACTTTGGATCTCCCTCCAGCTCGGCCTTATTACAAATCGTAGCCAAGCTCACATTTGCCATTTCTGGTTGACTTACATCAATCGAGCTGACAAGCTTGAAGACCGCCAGATCGTTCCTTTGCCGTACTTTTGTCTGTAATGGGATTGAAGCGACTTTTGTCAGCGTTTCGGCTGCTCTGAGTGCCCTTAAAGTGCTCCGGTCTGAACGTATACCCACTTTCTAACCCACTTCAAAGGAGATAGGAGAAGAAAGAAAGAACAGCTAAAGGCAGGTAGAGGAGGGGCCTATTGATTTAGGGGGGACGAACTATGCTTTATATATCGGCTGTGCTTCTTCTTTTTCCAGCGCTACGCTATGCAGGGATCAAAACATAAAATTGATTAAAGATTGAAAAAGTGAAAGATGTGCCTAAAAAATAAATCGATAATTATCGATAGCGTGACATAGACTTAATCGGCGTTGATAAACAGGAACTTATATTCGACATTTCTTACTGTCCTTCTGTCTGAAAAGGAACAGACATGACCCCATCGACTGGTCTGTTGAAGCACACCCAGAATATTTATCATTGTTGTTATCATTGTTGTTATCATTGTTGTTATCATTGTATCATTTTTTGCGCCTTTCTAGCTGATACAAGGCACAGCAAGTGATAAAAACTGAAACTGAAAGTACCGTAAGTTCAAACTCTAGCTCCGAACCAAAGAAGATCCTTGGGTCTGTTACACCCACTAGGACTCTGTTGGGCTTCTTATTTAAATTTTCGCCCACGCATTTGCTTGTCGCCAGAAATTGGGTCGGCGACATAATAATCGCCGTGCAGCGGTACACAATATCGTCTAAATTATCCGCATAGTAACCGAGGGACGCCAGATGATTAAAGCTCAGTCTATTATTGTCTCTGCAGAATGGAAAAGAATGACACATAAAGGCATCTCTTTAAAATGGGTAGAAAAGTGACATACGTGGGCGCCGATGTAGCGCTTGAGACTTTCACGCCGGGAAACTCATCGGGACAGCAAAACATCTCCGAGGAGCGAGCGTTGATGAAACCGCAGCTGGGTATTTCAGTTAATTTCAAAACCTTTTCCTCGATATACACGGACAATGTTGGACAGTTTCTGGCTAGCCTACAATGGCTCTTGGGATAATTTGTTGTAGTCCAGGTGCATAGATCGCCCTCAGCTTTTACATAATAGAGCTCAGAAATGTACACAAGAACTAATATGCCCAGACTCACCTACTCTCCTTGGCCTGTCCACACTGCCAGCCCCTGCAATTAACGCGAGCAGCCCCATAAAAGTCAACATTTGGGATGTGGCGATAATGTACATTATGTTTACAGTAAAAGCGGTCGCGCGAAACTGAGCTGAAAACATCGACTAATCTGCGTTTTAAGCAGCATCAGTATATATATATATATATAATAAAATATTTATAAATTCCTTATCGTACAAACGCGAATACAGCTCTCATTATTTCTATCAACATAAGACAGATTTGAGATCAAATGGAGCATTATGAGCTTTAGTTATTTATATCAATGCCAACCATGATTCTGAGCAAAGCCCACGGCGTATAACTTTGGATCTCCCTCCAGCTCGGCCTTATTACAAATCGTAGCCAAGCTCACATTTGCCATTTCTGGTTGACTTACATCAATCGAGCTGACAAGCTTGAAGACCGCCAGATCGTTCTTCTGCCGTACTTTTGTCTGTAATGGGATTGAAGCGACTTTTGTCAGCGTTTCGGTTGCTCTGAGTGCCCTTAAAGTGCTCCGGTCTGAAGTGCCAAACTATGGGATACCCTTTCTTCTACGTGAAAAGCAACATTGAAAAACTTCAGAGTTTACAGTCAATCTATACATCTAAAAATAGACGAATTCTTCGCCTGTACATTCTATGGTATATGACACTAAGGAAATTGCGGGAGATATCGAACCTTGTTCTGCGTATGCATATATACCCGTGAAAAAAAACTGTCTAACTTTTATTACCTCTTACTCCTATCGTTTCCGAGTTTTACTAATGGACATATAGTTCGTTGTGCTGATTAAAAATAATTGCTACATTCATTTACACAAAACGTATACCCACTTTCTAACCCACTTCAAAGGAGATTGGAGAAATACTGAAAGATACTGAAAGTACCTTAAGTTCAAACTCTAGCTCCGAACCAAAGAAGATCCTTGGGTCTGTTACACCCACTAGGACTCTGTTGGGCTTCTCATTTAATTTTTTGCCCACGCATTTGCTTGTCGCCAGCAATTGGGTCGGCGACAGGATAATCGCCGTGCAGCGGTACACAATATCGTCTAGATTATCCGCATAGTAACCGAGGGACGCCAGATGTGATGACATTTTCACTGGAATTATTTCCCTAAGGTGGGCTCTTAGACAAGAAACACACACGTCGAGCAGCTACTTACATTGTTGGTGCTGGTGATGGTGGCGCGGGCTTGGTGGTTTCGACAGGATCAGGACAGCAGAGCGTCTCCTGGCCAGAATGTGAAACGAAGCCGCAAACTGTCACAGAATACTCTAGATGTTTGTAGGCAACCAATGTGGTACAGCTTTCGGCTATTTGGCAAGTGCTAGCGGGAAATCCAATCCTTTCCGGACACCGTTCACCCACTGCACAGTAAGATATAAATGTATATATAAGTCAGTTGTAACCGACTGTGCAATACTCTACTCGCAGAGTCAAAAGTCTCTTTGATTACACTGTGCAACAAATGTAGCCTTTTTTCGACATTAACACTGCAAGTTTCCTTTTTCTTTTGGTCGATTTAAAGTAGTTAAGAGCCGATGCTTGACCTTACTTACTTACTTTGACATGCGGATCAACATTTTCTCTTCATTGGATAAAAGTCTTTTTAATGCCGGACTTGTTACTCATTTGGGTAACAAAAAAGCACACACAGGGAATAAAATAATCTGACGATCATGCTCCGCCCCAAGCAATGCCAAAGGGGTTATCCGACTGATGCATTAGACACACTCAACTATACGATATTCACCGAGACACGGAACCCACCTGACAATTGAATTATTTGTGGTTGACCGGAATTCTCAAGTGCTCCACAATCAGTCATAGTCAGCACATAAGCTGCGAAGAATGCGAACGAAATAATCCATCCGGTATTTTTTTTACTTCCCATTGTACTCGGTCCAACTTTCAACTGGAAATGCAATGCAACCCAGTCCGATTAAGACTAGGCACAGTGCGAAAGCCGAGCATACAGCCATTGAGTAAAAAGAATTCAAAGTTGACATTCCGCTCACGAGCTTTCACTCGTAAGAGTTAAATTCACAAGTTACGCTGATTAGCTGGCTTACGATATATTTATCCACTGCCCACTTAGGAATACGGGATAAAGTTGTTTTTAACGATAAGACAGTGACTATTAAGTATGTTCTTAGTATTATGTTCGAGACGAGAAGAAAGGCACAAAGTAAATTTAAGAGTCTTGTTTTGATAGCTCAATCTCAAACCACAGAAGCTTATATAATATATATTTAGGTTGCCATTAATATCTTGCGGGTTTTACCCAAACAGAAATGCAATTGGTTCTTTTATTCAATCAATCAATCAATTGTTAGCGCCACATGGGGAACGACAGGTGCCACGCGCTGCAGCACCTTATCTATAAGATCATATGATATATGTAGAGAGAAGCGGAGAACGACTATTTCAATTAAATGGAGCTGCATTGGAAAAACCCGCGCGTCATTTCGCAAAATGTATTTATGTAGGAATGCGTGTGTGTTTACGATAAGCCAGTAGAGCCCCACAAATAGACAAAGTATTGGGAAGAGAAATGATAATAATAATAACTGAACTGTCTGATATGGGAGCCAAAGGAACAAATATCGAATAAGTTGCACAATTTTTCAGAGTTTAACTGTAGATAATTTTTGTTTTTTGTCATGTTTTCATATTATTTTTTTTTTTCTCATTTTAGTTTGTTTTTTTTTTCTTTCTATTAAATTTAAAGTTAGCTCTATAATAATACTTGTCTTTCTGAGAGAAGGAATGGGATGGATATGGCGTTAGCGTTGAGCGATGGCGATCACAGTTCAGTTCCAAGTTGAAGATGCTGTTGTTTTATTTGCACTCAAATTAGGTCTCTTTAGTCTAGTAACCATAGAAGAAGGCCTCATACGAGAATGTGCGCGTCTGATTGCAGGCCAGCAATATGGATGCCTTGCTCTTGCCAATGCCGCCATCAGTAAAATAGGCATCAGCATCTTCCGCCGATGTGTCCACATAGATCTCAATGCTGGTCAGGGTAACGCCAGTACCGCTGCTCGATGAATATGTCATCTCTACCTCAATATCCACGGTGGTGGTGAAGCTCTCGTCATCATAGTTGTTGACCAACAGCTTATCGCCTGGCGACGAGACGTTGAACGAGAACGTGAACGTGAACGTGAACGAGAACGAGAGCGAGAACGAGAACGAGTTGTCCCGTTAGACAGCTATTCAGATTTAATTAGAGATGACAATTTGGCTTACCCGTTATTCGCTCGCCGGCACTGAACACAATATTGCCCTTGGCATGCTTCACCTTGTTCAGGGCGAGCAGCTCCACCCCTGGATTTTGCGACGTGTAGCGAGTATCATCTGTTACAGGCTTGATCGGCGTATAGACGAGATCGGTGGCGCGCTGCGACGTCGACTGTGACGGCGACTGCTGCTGCTGCTGCGTGGGCGCAGCGAGTGCGCAGGCGCCCAGCAAAAGTAACGAGAAAATCACTTGCGGCATTTTTAGGCGCAATCAAAACACGCGAGAACAAAAAAAAATCAAATATAAAATAAGAAACAACTAAATGAAAAGAAACGAGTTTTGGTTCAGATGGAATTTGGGTTTGTGGCTTCCGCGCTCTGTGCAATCTAATTGGCGACTGTTTTGTGCATTGGCTTTTATACCGCCCGCTCTTATCGGCGGTCAGCGTTAGATAAGGCAGCTCGACGACTGAACGATAAGCCGGCATAGACTAATAGTATTGGCCATGGTTTTGGCTTTTATTTGGTTTTTGTTTTTTTTTTTGCTTTTAATTTCTTTTGGGGCCCCCTAATTGGCAATCATTCGCTCAGTGTCTATAAATAGGCCACTTGAATGTCAATAATTTTAGACATGCCCTAACACCAAACGGATTCAAGCAATTAATATACTCCTCCAATTATCAATCGATCGATTTGCAGCGCGTGGCCCCAGCAGCAATAACAACAACTAAAATTGTGATCATACTCAGCTGGTCATCATGTGATAGCTAGATAGCTAGGCTTGAGCCCCATATTTGAATATTGTTTGTTGTTTGGCATATGTATAACTTGAGACCTGGCTTTTACTTCCGTCTTCGTGTTGGCCACTTCAAATTGTTTGCACATTCATTGTGCGCAAGTAGCTGGACTCTGAGTTCCTTATCGGCGACAAAAATCAACAAAAACATTAACCATATAGTGCATGTACTTATTTATCGTATTGCGACAGCAAGTATAATGTCCAATTGTCATACAGTGCCCGCCATAAATATGCGGACCACTCAAAATGCATCATACAAATGATAATAAAAATAGCCATGCATGAATCAACATTTCTACTGAAATGTCACAATATGATTTCCATACTCAGGAAATAATACCAAGAATTCTTTAATTACATCGAATACAATGATGTACAATTGGATTTACGGACAGCATTTGAATTTAAGCAAACTTAACATAACATTCAAAAACATAACACACTTGAAACTTAAAAATGCTTAAGAACCCTAGACATTGATTTTTAATCAACATATGTTGACTTGGTTTAATCTTCTCTCTTAAAATAAACACTTGAGTTCAGACTAAAAAAATATTTGTTTTAAATAAACTTTAGATATACATACATATATACATATAAACATGAAGGATCTAAATACTATATTAGTTGGCTCTGGCATGAGATTTAACCGTATTTTTTTAAAAACATTTGCCATAAATAATTTGAACTTTTTTATATTATACTTTTACCGACTGAAATTATTGTATACAATATATTAAGTATACCAACAATCAAATGTTTTATGATGCCTCTTTGCGTGGCAACAATTGAAAAAAAAGGAAAAAAAAACTCATACACATATTTAATAAATACAACTGCTCGAGTTATCTTTCGATTCCAGACAGTTTTTAGATTCATCTACATCGATGAGTCAAGAGTTATCAGTCAGAACGAAAAACAATCTTTGAGCCAAAAGTGAATTTTATTGTTAACATTAAAATGCAAAGCTCAATTAAAAAGCAAAAACTTATTTCTTATACAAGATTTCAAGCGAAATCATAAATTATTTACGGAGTGAATGTGGTTTTATTCGTATGCTGTCGAGAATTAAGTTTTGATTGTAACCCAGTGGGGAATTGTTATCATCATCGCTCTTGATGATTAAAGAGAAGTGAGTTGTGCTTGGCGCGTGTTGTTGTATTTTGTTTTGCAATCTTAACCTTGATATACATAATTGCGCACAATGGCAAGCAATCGAAAAAACGTCTATTTCGAGAAATATCGGGCAATTATTTCTTGTATCCTATACGTATTAAAGGGTAGCACGAAAGCAAACACATTGCCAGGCGGGAACAGCCCTAAGCGAAAGAAATCAATGCAATAGATTTGACTTCTGAATACAGCTCAGTTTATTTACAGATGCCATTTAGTCTTTAACTACAGGGTATCTCAGTGTGCCGCCCTCACACTCTCACTTCTTATCATTAGGTTAGTAAAAAAAATTTCGGGCCTGATGAATTTACACATTTCTTTCAATTTGTTAAGCCGAGCGCAAAAGCCACCAAACCGAAATAGAACATATATCGCAAGTGCCCAATATCAGTAGCTAGCATAAACTTAGAAGTCTGACTCATACACGGAATCGCCCAGAAGTTAGCATCGACAATTTCTCTAAAGATATGGCAACACTTTCTAAAAATTTGATCCAGATCAGCTGATCGATAACATTTCTGTGTGCGCAGAAGAAAGAGAGAGAAACTTACGTTTATATTGTAAGTAAATACGCTTTTTATATTGCAGATTGTTATTATTATTATTAATATTATAATTATAATTATTATGAGCCCTAATCCAAACACTAGCTCGGGAATATTCCATATTTAACACTTGGCATTATATTTAGACCGCATCAAGCGGGCTCGAATTAACCATTGTTAAACTATTTTGCCTTGATCTTGGTACCACAAATCACAAATATTGCGAGTCGCGTGAACCCTCAGTTGTCTAGATTATTTGAAGACCATTCAACGGGTACGTTCGGAATATCCCCAGATCAGATGGGGCGCCAGGCGTTGCCGTCATTGTTGAAAGCTTAGCGTTAATTTACGAGATCGCATGCCAATTCTCAAGTGGGAAGCGCGTGAGCACTTTCGATTTATTTGCCAGCGATTGTCTGCTGAACGATATTTACGAAGGCCCCTTTATAAAGAAAGCCGCGACAATTTATAGATAGTAATTCATATATATATGTGTGTATATACGATAGTTTGTACAATCAAACAACAAGAAAAAAAAAAGATAAAAAAAAAAAAAAGAGAGCTACTATTTGTGGGAGAAAGCGGAGCTCTCACTTAATCGGAGCCAAAGTATTGGGCCTGATAGGCAAAGTTCTCGGTCTGCTTGGCCTCCACCACAATCGATATGAAGCGCTGGCCAATGCCGCCGGCAACAACATAGGCGTTGCCCTCGCTGTTGTCCTGCGTGCAAATGAGCTCCACAAAGGTGACAATGGAGCCAGCGCCGGACTCCGGGTATGTCAGCTGCAGGCTGACGTCCTTGCGCGCCGGATAGCCGTAGACGTCGGCGCCCTGGGCAACCAGTCTGTCGCCTGAAAGTAGGCAGTGCACAAGCGTGTTCAAATATCGTTGCATAGTTTCGGCAACTATCGTCATGCCGCAACGGCAACTATCGCTTACCGGAAACTCGAGCGCCCAGCGTATAACGGACAGACTGTCCGCTGGCACGCACCGCCGGCTGCTTCTCCAGCCGCTGCATCTTCAGGCCCGGATGCTGGGCAGCGAAATCGCGCACATTCTTGACCACAACAATTTCGCGATGTATGTCGCCGTCACGTGCCACACCCGCCAGACTCTGGGCCACCAGGCAGCCAAAGATGGCAGCCAACAGACACAAACTCAATTTGCACATTTTGCGAAAGATTTGCAAAACGAGTCAAAAAATGCGTATAATAATAATATGTTCCAACTGTTGCGAATGGTAATCACTGAATGAGCTCTGCAGTGGCAAACTCTTTATTATTTATACTAGCGCCAATTAAGTGGAAGGCATTCGATTTTGGTTTCGTTTAATTTCGCACCACACGCCCCAAAACCAAACGCCCGGTTCCGGCCCTTATCACGCCAATTGACAATTTTCATTGACAATGTTTAATCCAACAACAAGAACGTGATTCATTATTGCAGACGCAGCTATTTCTGAATGCCCTTCCAGCGCTATCATCGAGAGTTTTCCAGAACAATTAGAAGATAATATATATGAAACAATTTCCAATATCATATATTGGGATTTTCTCCCAATTTCAGCTAACATTTCTGTACCTAATGCCGATTTGCAGAGAGAAACAGTATGTGGAAACTGTAAAATAATTATGAGCATACAGAAACAGTTACCAGTTACTAATGACATTAACCAGTTACCTTATGATCCATTAGAAATACGATAATCACATATATTTACGGCATTTCAACAAACGAATCCTTCAGCTGTATTAACCTAACCTAACCTAAAAAGTAAATTGTCTAGTTACCTAACCTAAAGATAAATTGAGTGAATAAAAGTTTTTTCTATACACATTTGAACTGCTTTCATAAAGTACGTTTACATTTGAAGAACATACGCCAACAAAGCCAGTGTTGTATAACTTTCCCGACTGGAGTTAAAAAACGTTAACTTTCAAATACTTTTCAAATTAAAACTAAAATACTAAAAACAAGACAGAGAGAGGGAGAGAGACCTTCTAGGTTTCTTCATTCCCAAAAATAAATTTAAACAGTATATTAACGGGAGTTAAAAATAAAAGAGAATAAAAAACCATGAACAAATTTCGTAAGTCTTCAAATACTTTTCAAATCACAAGCCAAAAATATTAACCAGAGAAAGAGAGAGAGAGACAGAGAGAGAGAGGGGGAAAGAGAGACCTTCTAGATGACCTCTCATGCCGAAAAATAAATACAAAATCAAGTGAGGAACTGTGTGTACAAACCACATGACCATATAATATGACCCTTTTCTAACATGTATTTACCATAACCAATGCTGATAAGGCTTGTTCCCGGCCCAGCCCACTTCAGTCAATTAAATTGAACAATTTGGTGATATTGCGTTTCGCCCCGCGCCGATCTAATCATGGGGCAACAGACTCATGTACCAGGCTGTGCTCGACTTAGGCGGCTCGCAATGGCGGCTGATAAGTGGCCCAGAATCATAAACAACGTAAACAGCACCTGACAATTTGACAGACACTAGAACGGTAGCTTTCTAATTAGTGATAGGATTGGCGCAATATCGTTCTCAAAAAATGATGGCGTACATCACAATTGGCTAACTTCCAGTGGCATTCCAATGGAGCCATATCTAATTATTCTTGATTCTATTTCGGGGCTTTTCGCAGAACCCTATCGAGGCGGCAGCGCAACTCTTGAGGACTTCCCTGGAATCGGGCAACCTCAAGTGGTGTCATCATCAGCCACAAATTAGCAAAACAAGATTAGGCAATGGTCAGTGATAGCACCTGTTATCATTGATCAATTTATCAATGCTGAATCATACGCTTCAATAAATTAATTGCTCCTGATCTGATTACAATTGAAGAATATGTTGTAAGTAGCATTTAACATTCGCTGTCTATATATGAAATGCATATTATTATAACCTCAACAATAATATCTACCTGGTTGCACATAATATCGAAGAATTTTTGTCTTATTTTAAGATATTACAAATATGTATATATATGTGCCGAGAAGAATTAAAAAAACACTCCATACATAATACACACACATATATGTATATAAATAACGTTTAGTACAGGTAGAACTAATTACTCTACTTAAATTCATGAGAATCACATAGAGGGGAAGCATTTAAAAATACGTTTTCTTTCAAAGAGATCATGAAGACATACATACAAACATTGGTTCAGTCATTAATCAACACTTTCAGACATTTCCCGATCAGCTATCTTTCGCCCGTGGCGTGCACTTTTCCAAATCGTGTAAACATATATTCATTACTATATATCGGATATGCAATATTTCAAAACTTTATAACGTGCATTGACTTCACAAAGGGTGCTACAGTCAAATATCAGATCCTCTAGATCAATTTGGCATCTAAATCTAGCAACATTATTCTTGGTCAAAATTCATGTGAAAATGGTACCCTCAAATATCCTATATAGACATGGGTTAAAATTTCCCACCTTCATAACTCGGTCAAATCTCATCCGATTTTCATAAGGTTCAGCTTTTTGGCCATTGCTTGGCCTCTTGATCAATTCGGCATCTAAATCTGGCAACATTATTATTGTTTTTGGGATTTGTCCGATTTGCTTCAAATTTATTTTCAAGGCTCTACATAAGAACTTAAAGAATACGTGTTTCAGCGATTTGTATATATATATATATACCGAACCGGATTGATTTCCAATAAACACATAACGTAAACATAATATATCATAAAATTACAGTGGCAGCTCGATAATAAGAACTTCTAGTAGAGTGTTGCAGAAATGTTTAAGAAGCATTTTGAAAGGATTAAAAACTACATTTTTTGATTTATGAGAACAATTGTTTTGGAGTTATTTTCCATATTCAAAAAAGTTTTAAAACTAATGCAATTTATCTCACTTTTTTTGTATTCGTTAAAATTGAAAATTTGGACTTTTAATATTTTTTGCATATTATTATCTAAAATCGAAATGTTAGTAACTTGCAAACGAGCACTTTAGTAAGATACATCATCTTTATATATGTATATTTTCCATGCGTCCATAAAATATTGTTTTATAGATCATATTTTGTATGGTAGCTACAGTAAGAGGTAAGGTAGCACATAGTGTTTAGAAAACGTTTTTTATTACTATTCATTATTCAGACTTATAACTCTAGAGTTACACTTGAATGTAAATAATATATGTATATATATACTGCATATATATACACTATGTAATAGATATATATATATTTTGTATATGCTTGTATGTGAATGTATAATAAAAATTACATTTAAAACACACAGCGACTGCGAGAAATGCGCGTGCTACAAATTGGTTGTGTTTGGGAATTTCAAACAATTCAATTTCAATAAAAGTCTATAAACTATACATATAATTAATATTAACAAAATTCAAATGAAAGATTTCCAACAAAATACAAAATATAGTTACAAATCGGCAAAGTCGCATAAAGTTGAGCTTTATATCAGTTTCTGGAATGTGGCAGCAATAAACTTAATTAATAAACATAGGCATATAATAAATATACGTATATAGAGAGAGATACATATAATTACATGGAGTTATAGTAGGCATATGTACTACAATATTACAAATTAGTTTGCTGATATTCATAAAAATGTCCTGGCAAGGCTTTTATTGCAAACGAACAGGCGCCAATTGGTATTTATCATAAATATATATATATATATATATATTGCACACGACTCGCTCTCCCTCTTTTGCAGCGCAGCGGCACCGCTCGCGCCTTCATTCGCCATCTCGCTCAAACTACGTCTCTCACTCGCATTCGTTGTGCACAACAAAAATACACGTACACACACTTGTTTAATAGCTGGGTAACTCAGGGGCAGTCGGTTAGGCTAATTGTTAATCATATATGTCTGCCGCTGGGCCTATATTACATATAATATTCGAATAAGTTTATCCTTTAAGCAAGCACCAATCTATGCTCTGTTGTTCATGTAAAAAAGCAAATAGCTTTGCTTTTGTATAAATATCTTGAGGCTTTTCTTTAAATGTTGCAAATTTGGAGTCATGCCAATCTCTGGACTGCTTATCACAGCTCGAATGTTGCATTTTACATGTAACTCAATTTAGAAATTTATATAAATGGTTAATATCTGTATTGGCCAATATCATGTGAAATCACAAATAAGTAAAGCCTAAGTAAACCGATTGCCCAGGCCCATAAGATATATGTATATATACATATCATTATAAATATAGAAGTATATATATATTTATATATATATATATATAGATGTGCGGTTGTGTGTGTACGTTATAAAACCAACAACAATTCCATTTGTTTTCATTTTCACTAAATTCCCTTTGTCTAAAACGGTGCCAACGGTGACCCGGTTGAATACCCCCTCGAGCCCTCCCTCTTTACCCCTGCCTGTCATGATGCACGTCCCATTGAAACCCTTGTTAGATATTGCTTTAACGCCTGGCTGCCGCCTTAGGTGTCCCGGCGCTCCTACCAGTGCGGACGTATCTCCTTGAAGAGCCACTTCTGGTAGCCATCGTTGACATCGCACTGTCCCAGCGAGAGCTGCTGCGTCGTTGGATGCAGTGCCATGCACTTTTTGTGGACGCGATGAAGCAAATGTTTGGTGTGCTCATTATAGCTCCAGGGTCCATCGACGGTGCCCAAGCGACAGATGGCCAATTTAATGCCCTGACGGTCCGCTTCCACGCAGCGTTCGCCAACGCCCAGCTGCCCGACGGCATTCAGTCGCACCAGCTGATTATTGCCACCGCCATGGCAATAGGAGAGACCCATTATGGCCGGCGGCTGGTGGCCCATGGAATCCAGGCAGCCATCTGAGGCAACCGAACGCAGTTCGCCCCAATGCAAATTGGCCGGCAGGGCTGGGAACTTGTCAACCACATCGTAGGCAATGTTGTCCATAAACCATTGGAATGATTTGCAGTTGAGACGCTTCTTCAATGCCAGCTGATCGGTAATGTCGCCCATGTCCAGATAGCGTGCCAGCGGTTCGCGCGTGTAGAAGAACTCCTTGTGCGTATCATCGAACCAGGTCTCAATGACGCGCTTATAGTTGATGGTAATCAGCGGACCCTTCTTCTTGCTGGCCAGCTTGCCAAAGTTATACGGCATAAAGCCGCGATAGACGTGGCCCACGCGAGAGCAGGGCACCCATTCAATGCTGCCGCCGCATTGCCAGATCTTGAAGCTCAGCTCAAAGTTTTCGCCGCCCCACACCAGCAGGCCAGGATCGTAGGCGCCCAGCTCCAAAAAGTATTCGCGATTAATGGCAAACAGACCGCCCGCATGCGTTGGACTGCGATAGGGCTCCGAGTTGTGGGCACGACGACGCTGCTCCCGGCGCGGCACCTCGTTCTCCTTGTACAGCATGCCCCACTCGAAGATGCCACGGAAATGGGTGTCGCTGCCATACACCGGACGATACTCAAAGCTCTTGTGATCGATGCCATCAATGATCGGCACCGTCATCACCGTCCGATCCCGATAAATGGGCGCCAACAGCGGTGGCAGCCAGTTGAGATTTACCTCGCAATGCGCGTCCAGAAAAACAATCACCTCACCTGCAATAGAGTTCAAATGTAATCAATGCTGTTTCAGAGCATTAAAAAGAAAACAGCATGAAAAAAAACTTAAAGTCTACAGAGCTAGTTACCATCAAAACCTACACCTTAGGTATGTATAAACAAAGCTCTCATCTTGGACAACTTAAAAAAAGCTAGAGTTCTCTTTATAAAATCTGTTACTTGTTTCTAAAGACTGTACCATTCGATCAATACGATACAATTTATTTGTATACTCTGTCAAATGCAAAAAAAAAACTTTTTTGAAGTTGTCTAAACAAACTTAGGTGGGAGACATATTCGACTTTTAAAGATAATTAATATTCCAGAGCAGCACAACGAGGTAAATTACGTACACACATACACATACACATTCATACATACATACACATACACATACATACTTACATACCTACCTACATACATACCCACATACATAACCACATACATACCTACATACATACCTACATACATACCTACATACATACATCCATACAAACATACATTTAAAAAAAAAAAAAATAAACACTAAAAGTAGGGAAACCTGCCGAGCTTACTTGAACTCATGAGAATCGAGGAGTAAGGCATCACTTAAAAGAACGTTGCATTCAAATTCTAAGCGCAGCGGGAACTTAACTTTGTCAACATTTGCTTCAAACGTGCGTGCATACATACACACATCCATGCATACATACATACCTACATACACACATACACCTACATATTCCAAAAGCTTTGATAATAATAATAAAAAAAAAAATATTTTGGGCAAATGCCTTGACTGGCTCTGGGGATAGCTCACCTGTGGCCTCCATGGCGCCGCGCGAGCGTGTGCGTATGAGACCCTCGCGCTCGGTGTTACGTATAATCCTGACGAGGCCCTTGAATTGCAGGACATAGTCATCCAGTTTGGTGCGCAGATTGTCCTTGTCCGAGTAGTCGTCCACCAATATGATCTCGTGCAGCATGTGCTTGGGCGAGCGATCGATGACCGAGTGCACGGTGCGCATGAGCACTGAGAAGCCCTCGTTGTGGAAGACAATGATGACACTGGTCGGCGGCAGATCGTATGGATAGTCCCAATGTTTGCACTCCTCGAGCCGTGTATCCCGCACCGAACGATGCATCGATATCTCATCGGAGCAGGCAATATTCATGCCATACTCCATTTCAGAGGCATCGGCCACGTTCTTCTTGTCCGCCGACAGCGTGTGCCCGTCTCCATTCTCGCCGGGTCCGTTACGTGGCTTCAGATCTTTCGGCTCAAAGTTGCCCAGACCTGCAAATGCAAACAATTCACCTGTAAATAACGATCGACACCTGCGCACACACACACACAATGCACCGGCCGGCAAACAAACAAATGCAAATACAGCAAATAACAAAAACAATAACTTAAGTTACTATTACTAATCAGGTGCAGCCCCATTATAATTATGCCACAGATGTTCTGCCGAGGCCCTCGCCACAGACCAGTTGTGTAGGAAATCATATAAATATATACATATATTTGTGGCTATAACTGATATGAAAAATAATTAGCTGCTACCATATGACATCATCACAGGCTACTGCGAGTATAATTACTTTTTACATATGGTTATTCATATTGGTTATAAAGATTTGAAGTTGCTTCTAATAGGCATTGTTTCTTCTAATTGCATTTGATCAAGTTGGCTCCGATTGGTACTCTAAAGCGGACATCTGCCTATGACAGTCGTTCGTTAATAGAGTTTTTTCTGTATTTCTAAGGCCTGGCAAAGGTACAAACGTCGTCCTGGCTCCCATAAAAATATAAGTACATATTTAAGCCAAGTCGATATAGCCGTGTTCTGGATTCCCTCCGTCCATTTCTATGCAAACTAGACTCTCAGTTCCAAAGCTATTGTCCGCAGTTCTATTTGCAGCCAATACATACTAAGACGGAGCCGGCACTATATCGTAAAGATGTCCTATGAAAGATATTTCATGAGAAGCTGGATAATTCTTCAAGTAATCTTGACCAAACCTGACATTTACAAAGTTTTACAAAGTCGGCCTACTATATCATATATGTAGTTGCATAGGAAGCATATCCGGCTAATGCCCAGGTATGTGCGTATGTACTTACCCTCAACCAGCTTTGGCACCTCACGTGGCCTATTCTCGAGGCGCTGATGACTGAACTTGGGTCCGCCGAAGCGCGTATGATACGCCTCCTGGACACGCTTGTGGTGATCACTCCAGTTGGCCAGCAGATAGAGCAGCGGCAAGATGACCAGCAGGCAGAGAACCAAGCGGCAAATGCGGCCGCTGCGTATGTTGCTCACACGCATCTCGCCAGAATTGTGATTTAATTAAATACAGTTACGTTACGTTAGCTGGATACAGATTTCCAATTCTGTTTGTGTTGACGTGTCGACGTCTTTGTCGACGTTGGCGTCGCCGTTGGCGTCTCAGCAGCGGCTACGCGACAGCAATGTAAAGCAAATGGCTGCAAATGCCGCACAACAATTAGCCAAGTTAGCAGCAGGCAGAGGCTGTTTAAGAATTTTTAATTTTGGATGCGATGTAGATGTCAATGCACGAGTGTGTGTTTGTGTGTGTGCGTGTGTGTGTGAGATAGAATCTGAAAGTAAGTGACTGTCTGTGTTTGTGTGTGCGTGTAAACGAGAACCAGGTGAGCCGCCGCTGCGAAAGCGTTGATCAAAAGGCAATCAACGTTAATGATAAATGAGCGTAGCGGCTTAACACTTTTAAATGCCCGTGCAAAGCAATTACAGTTCAATGCAAATTGGTTTTTACTGCTGCTGCTGCTGCTCACACTGACGCACCACAAGACGCAAGGCGCGCGCAACGTTGTCGAATGCAATGCACAAATAACTGCGGTGTAAACGTAAACAAAAAAAAATTCGCAGCAGTATGTGGAATTGCCACGCGTTTGACGTTTTCTAGCACATCAGGTGGCACCTTCGGCACTTTAACGCCAACTGGCGGCAATGATGCGCAATAAATGCCGGCTGCTATCGATAAGCGATAGGCAAAATATACATTAGAAAAAATACCATGCGCATGGTCAATTTGCGTCTACTTGCTGAGTTTTGCGTTACGTACTCCTTCTTGCGTCTGTGAGAAACGTTACGCAAGCTTCGCATGTTTAAATGTCTATTTTCAAAAAAAAAACAGGCGCAATTGTTATTTGTAATTTTGCTTTCTCGAAACATTTGCAATATTCGAGCTGTTACATTTATTTACATCATTTTTTACATTACAAAATTTTACAATTTACAAATATATGTACATATGTACAGTTGCGTAGTAATTATAATTACAGTTACAATGAATATATATCTCTGTATATGTATATATATATTTCTATATATATATATATATATATATATATACATATGTATATATGTGTGTGTTTATGTATATATATATATATATATATAGATATATAGATATATACATCATATATAGATATACATATATATAATGAGAGTTCAAATGATAAAATGGAAAATTCGCCAATCAAGCGTTGAGCTTAGCTAATTTGATGCCGATACGGCAGCCAAAGTTGTAACTATTTAATGCTGCATCTTGTTTCTATTTTGTAAAGTCAAAACGCTGCCAACGCGTCGACGATCAAAGAACGGTTCCGGTTCATGCAACGCCCCGATTGCCGTAACTGCAGCGAATCCTCCGTCACCGGGATTATCGCTCAATGTGTGTCCAGCATTGCGTAGATATTCTATAACCTCGCTATTTACATCCGCCTCGTAGTCGATGCGCATAGGTATCAGCTGATGATGCAGGCGACCATCGTTAACGGCATGCGTCATGGACTCACGGCGTATGAGATACTTCATTATAACCTGAGAGAGAAAAGAAAGAATTATCGATCAATACAGCATGGATTAATAACGCGCTTAACGCGCTGCATTAAGTTAGCTGCGCTAAGGCCTTTGCATGAGCCCATTAAGTTGGCTGCGCTAAAGCCTTTGCATGAGCCCATTAAGTTGGCTGCGCTAAGGTCTTTGCATGAGACCATTAAGTTGGCTGCGCTAAAGCCTTTGCATGAGCCCATTAAGTTTGCTTCGCCTGGCCATATTAAGCAGTGAAGTTGTCAGCTCGGAACACAATAGATAGCTTTGATATGTTCCATTTAGTTGTGCCCAAACGTACCGTTGCCACGCTGGTTGTTATTTTGGTGCCGCCAGCAGCTCCAACCAGCATGCGCACATCGCCATTGGCATCGACAATAATGGAGGGATTCATGGAGGACATGGGCCGCTTGTGTGGGTAGATGTAATTGGCCGGCGAGGAGGGTACGCCAAAACTGTTAATAACGCCCGGCGTCGAGAAGTCATCCATCTCGTCATTCAATATGATGCCCGTTTGCGGCGATGCTATCTTTGCCCCAAAGCTGCAAGAGAGAATATATTTACCTCAAAATATATAGCTAAATTGTGTAAAATTAATGATACTCACTATGTATTAATGGTGCTGGTAATGGATATGGCATCGCCATTGCTCGCCAGCACATTCATGTGAGCGGTGCCGTGGTCGGGCTCCACGGTGAAGTTGGCGCCATAGTACACGTAATCCTGCGAGGTTTTCTCATCGTTTATCAGGGCTCGGACGGTGTCAACCAGCTCGGTGCCAAGTAGTTTTTCCAGCTGATCCTTTATGCTCTGACCGTATTCCGGATCATTTTCATAGTCACCCAAATTCGTGCGCTGGCCATACGCATGCTTAAAGCTCTCAATGACACGCTGCCAGTAAATGCCCTCATTATCCGAATACAGTTCACTCATCACGTTCAATATAAAGGCCAGGACCGGACCGCTCGACGGCAATGGTGTCGTATACAACGTAAATCCCCCGGTCACATTTGCCGATATGTGACCATCGCTCTCCCAGCGCACTCTGTAAATAAACGAATCGCAGGATAAGAGCGATTGTTTTCAAATTATAACCGTCTCTCATGTAATCGCGGTCTGACATCGATAATCGATTATCGATAATTTGTTTAGGCAAACAAATTAACTTTTAGCAACACTGTTCAACACTGTTAAACGTCTCTTACTTGAAATTTTTAAGATCATCCAGTGTTATAATGCCGCCCAATTTGGTTATGTCCTCGACAAACTTGACGCCCGTCTCGCCACCATCGTAAATCTCGCCGGCGCCATTGTTAGCGATCCGCTCCAGGGTATTGGCCAAAGTGGGTCGCTTCATATAATCGTGCTCGACGTATGGCTCACCCTTATCGTTGAGGAACATTTTGGATAACGCTGGATCATTCTTGATCTCCGTTAGCTTGGAGCTGATGGCAGCGGCCAGATAGCGGGACACAACATGACCCTCGCGGGCCATCTTAATGGATGGCTGGAATAGAGCCTTCCATGGCAGGCGTCCATATTTCTGATGCATCTCCCAATAGCCAAGTATCTCGCCGGGCACAGCGCCCGCCAGTGCGCCCGTCACCTCCTTTTGGCCCACAAACATCTCCTTGTGTGCAGCAGCTGGCGCCGATTCGCGTGCCATTACCGTTTCCACTTTGCGTGTGCGACGCGTGTAAATGGTTGCCACAAATCCGCCGCCGATGCCCATCGAATGCGGCAACATGATGCCCTCGCAGAGGAGCGTCGCAATTGCAGCGTCCACCGCGGAGCCGCCCTCCTGGAGCATCGAGCCGCCCACCTCGGCACAGCCGATGCCATTGGAGACAACGGCTCCAGTAATATAGCGCGTATCCCTCGATCTCAGTCCGAAGACAAGGCCAAGCGTCAGACCGGTGACCATCAGAGCGACGATTGCCAGCCATACAAGGCTTCTCTTATTCAACAATAGCCTGAAATACAAACAACACACACACACACACACACACACACACACAAATTAATAAAAAACAAATGGGCAATTAATCGGGCGCCAAACCGCTATTCAAGTGGCCTTCCAAGTGCTAGACCCGGGATTTCATCAAGTGGCCAGTTCAACAATTCTGATTAGACCATAGACTATAAGACTCTATATATTTATATATAAACATATATATATATATATATATATATATATATATATATATATATATATATATATATACATACATATACATATGTTATTCGTGTTTCTTCCGCAATAATCGCTAAATAACACACTCACTGTTAAATACCCTTTTTCACAATTTTGATTTTCTTCTGTTATGTAAATATACTCGAAACGTAGCGACAACTGTTTTGGCTCCAGGCTTACTAAGTGAAAATACTGAGAATTTTGAGAGTCTGGATTAACACTAATTTTGTGTATAATACATAGGTATACGTATGGGTATTGTATGGCCTGCTTCGATTTAGAAATTTGATTGTGAGTCCCAGTCGAATGATCGTGCACGTAAGCCACAATGACGGGGCGTTCCATTCCATTGTTTCGCGCACAGCGTGCAACTGTACAATCGTGAGGATGTTTCATTCCGTAATTTTCTTTCACATTTTAATAGCAAACAAGAAACACAATTAATCGATATACAATTTAATCGATTATTGCGAATTTCTTGGCATTAAGCTTCTATGAAACTAGAAACTAGAAAATTCGAAGTACAGCCAGGTTCTATAATCTTTATTGCATATAAAAGCTAAACTTAAAGTGAAACTAATTAAGTAATTATCAAATAAATTTTTCATTATTAACGTGAGTGCTTGGTGTCGTTCATTTTCGTCTAAATTAGACTTATTTATTAGCATTCGATAAGAAAACTGGAAGCAGAAACGCTTCAATCTATTTTAGAACATATTGAAATTGTAAAATCATGGCTTTACAATTGATAAAAGAATCTTATATTTATATTATATTTTTTTTTTCAATTAGCTTTGACATTTTTATGTCTACTCCCGTGACGCTTCTCAAGTGCCATGACATTTCAAACTGTTCTGCCCTGTCTGGCAATTGCGCTGGTCATTTGTTGAAGTCCCCGCGCATCTGTGGCGCAAGTCCAGCCCGCAAATAATGCACGTCGCACAGGTAGGGCGCTTATCAGTGTATGCTTGTTAGTATATTTAGGTATTTTGTTGTTGTTGTTTTCCCTTTTTTGTTTTGAGATATTGCCCGTCGTAAAGATACGTTATGTGGCTGTTAAACTCGACAGTGCTATTAACAAGCAATTTTCTATAATTAACGGCGATTTTTTATACCCTACAATCATAAAATGTTTGATGGGGCTATCGATTTGTCGAGCACATGTGCGTGGGCTATTTCTAAAGATGTCCATTAGAGAACATGCTGGAAGAAGACGCCAGATAAGCTCCCTTTGACCTTTTTATCTAAGATCGATAAATATCGAATTACAGTCATGGCTTTTTAACTATTCTCATAAAGCCAAGGAAGACAATATATCAATAACTATATCTTCAGGCTATAGAAGAAACTGGAATAGAGCTTAAGGTCTCCAGTATATGGAATTGGTCTCAAAAAAATGAGAGAGAAAGACGCCAAATAGGCTCTCATTTACCATGCGCAGATGAATAATATTTCATTTATGTGCATCTAAAATCGATAAATATCTAATTTCAGCCTTGGCTTTTTAATCATTCCACGTTGATTCTAGGATAACTGAGAGCCGTAATATTTGGCTTACAAATTCCTGTTCAGCTTTAAGAAATGGATAGCAAAATATTTTTCGATTGTTAATCGATTAATCGGCTTTTCACAAGGCCTCAACGTTTAATCGATAGAATATCTATGGATAGATTATAGGGAATTGGAGCTGAACAAACAAAGTATTGATCTGAGTATTAAATAATGCTAGCTCCCTATTCTTCTCTTCCCATCGATCTGGCAACACTATCGTCAGGATACCCCAAGGCTAGACATAGGGTAGCTGCCAGTCTTGACTAGCTACCGATTGGGGTTTATCAATTGCCAGTGACTAAAAAGAAAGGCGCAGAAGTAGAGCACGCGACCAAATCCCAAATAGCTGATGATACTGATAATTCTGGTAATTGGTGGCTTCGAGTGTCTGGCGGTACCTGGTTTTGGTTTCTCCAAGTCATTGTCTACTGTAAACATGATCAAGTATCTGCAGATTAAGATCGAGGCATGATATATATATGTATATATATAGTGTTTTTTTTTTTGCAGATCATCGTCGAACGTCACATATATGTACATATGTGTCATAAATGTGGACTAATGCATTACCTGGTATAATTTGGGCATATTTATGATGCCCATCGGTATTTCGGTAATTTGTGTTTTACAGTCTTTCGGTAGTTAAACAGAAGCCGCCATTCATTAATTATTGGCGGTAGCATTTGATCAAAATACATCAAACGATATAAAATGGTTTAAGTAATTGCTTAAACAAGTGGCATTTATTATGGGCCTTATCTCTGCAGGAAAAACTCCCACCTAGCCCATTGTTTTCGAGAAACCCAGATACATATATATACACACTATTTACTATGTACATATACTTGTTCTAGTAATTGACAGTTCGCTGCTAAAGGCGACTCCAAAAATGCAACTCATCTATATAGAAAGAGACACACAACGAAGGTCAAGAGCACTCGAGGAACCAAGAAGATATATGAATTGGTTTAGAGACAATTCCCCAAATCGTGATAATAGTTAAAACAGACATTAAGTTTCGACTGTTTGTTTTAAAGGCAAATCAAATATTTAGCACGCAATTAGCTTTCAGTTTTGCACGCTTCAAATATTTATTTGTTATAAAAATAAGTTGAGAATTCGACTACGTCACAGCCCTATAGCTCTATAGTTAGTTTAGAGCTGGAACCGGTTGAAATATGTAATTACTTTGGTAGAAAATCCCGAGAGAGACAGAGAGAGAGAGAGAGAGAGCGAGAGAGAGAGAGAGAGATAGGGAGTGTATTGAGCTTTTATCGGATTGTACTGTATACCTGCATCATATATTTCCAGAATAGCAATAAATAATTGAGTCTTGATTCACGCGCTGACTTTATGGCAACTAATTCATGCTCGTTCTAAGAGGTGAATAGAAAAAAATTATTCAACACTTGTTTTAGCGATTCCACCCACAAGGGACAGACGGAAGTGGTGAAATATGCGTGGAAATGTGAAGATTTGAAATGATTTGATGTATTAGTTATGGGTTTGATGTATTAGTACATAACTCAATTAAGATGGACACACTGTTATTTTAGGGAAAACACGACGATTCGCTGGATTCGATGGTCAAGCAAGCAAATAATTGACAGCTTTAAGCCAAGCGTGAAATATATTTAGTTTTGTTTTTTTGTTTTTTGTTTTCGTATTTTCAATCTCTAATTTATTCAAGCGTTTTGTTTTTATTGTGTGCACAAAAATGTTATGTATTTTTGTTTTAGCCAGCTACGTGCAATCGGGTCAAGGGCAATGTTAAGGGGAAAAAAATGTTGGCGGAAAATAAAAGTGGAAAAAAAATACATAATTATGGCACGACCGTTGATTGATAATTACATATTATTGTAAGCTGTACCCATTGAAATTGAATAGAAACGGGTATATTCATCTGTTCAGCAGGCAAAAAGATAAAATGTATATCTCAGATTCCCAATAATCAGCCAGTCGAAGAATCGAGTTGAACTATGAAAAGTATTCTTGAGTAGGAACAAAAAGGATTTCAATACTATATTTAAGACAATTAAATTGTCTTTGGCATGAAAGAATGTTTATAAAAGCTGAAGACTTCAAAATTAAGGTAGAAGTCGCCTAAATCGATAAATATCGATTGCTAGCTGCGACTTTTTTGGTATATCTATAACTGGAAGCTCTCGCATAGCATATTCATGATATCCAGCTACGTATAGGGCATCTGCTAGTCAAGCACGCCCAGCTAGAGCAAACTTAGGCAATACGCGCAACTATTGCCTAAGGTGAAAGTGAACTAGAATTTGTAGAACAAAACTTTAGATATAAATTCCATTCATGTAGCATAATAGATAGATTTGTGTGTGGAACTAACCAACAGTTGATAGTTTATGGCTAAGTTACTTTGGCATTATAAAACGATAAAAATTGCTTATCTTAATCTTATCGTGGGCACATATATCCATAAATGACTTTATTTAGCAGCCCGCTAAGCGGCGCAATGATCCATTCAGCAAATATTTGTAGCATATCGTAAATGTCGAGCACAGTGTAAGCTTTACGGCTCACACAAATATATATATACATATATATAAATATATATATGTACATATAATGGTCCATAAAGCTGCCTAATTGCAAAATTACGACAGGTGCAAGGCGATAAGTTGCCAGTACTTCGATAAAATGCTTAAACAACAATTTTTAGCTAAAATACAAGTTCTCTAGATAACACAAAAAGCGCGCTCCCTCTCCCTCTCACTCTCTCTCTCTTTCTCTCTCTCTCTCTCTCTCTCTCTCTCTCTCTGTTTCTTCAGTTAGTGCAGAGTTTAGGGAAAAGGAATTTCTAATCGCGCTTACAATTCAGCGAATTTTAAGTACATGTTCCTTTTAATGACTAAAAATGCTGCAATTTCATGTGATTGATAGCGCGATACCCTGTAAAAGTTGTAACTAACCCAAAAATACTTGAAGAATACTGCATTTATCCTAGAAACTTATAATTATTATATTTTATAATTGATATTTATCTGACTGAAGAAACTAAGCGTTACCTAGGCCTAGGACGCCGATTTGAATCACGCGTAAGCCATGCACATATCGCAACAGTTTGTATTTTTTTAAGATCTGGCAAGAAATATGACCATTAATATATCCTACAGAAGCGCCTTGCCTGGGACAAAAAGTCTTTCCGCTTAAGCGAGCTTTCACAGTGCTTGCCGCCAATATACATACACCATGAAGTATGCCTCGACTTAAACTTATATCTTATACTATACACAGAAACAGTTTCCAGACTATACATAACTACTTTAATCTGATGCAACAGCTGTAGGCTCTGCTGATGTATTGCCTGACAAGCCTAACGTGCCGTTTCAGTCTTATATTACAGGGTATTCAATGGCAACACGGCTGTGATTGACTTGTGATACGTACTTGTATCGAAAAACACACACAATTTATGATTGCAAAATTCTGTTTGTTTTTCCTGCATCTGCGTATTGTTGTTGTTGTTGTTGTTGTTGTTTTTGGTACACTTGATATTGGTAGTAATTGCAGATAGTGTGAAAAAAGAATCGGGTTTACAATTAGGACCGTGTTTGTTCTCGCTAAATAGCGTAATGAAAAACTTGTTAATAGTCTTAATTATGATTGTGTCAGCAGATCTTAAAGAGTGTTTCAACAAAATTCATTTAATTTCTAATCTTTGCCACAATTATCTCAGTAATAGAAACAGTTAAACAGAAAATAGCTTTTTTTAAGAATTAGTCTTTTAGGCATTAATCTCGCTATGAAAAACCTCATGATCGATCCACTTAGGTAAATATATATTTATATATATCTATTGAGTAACTTGAGGTATTATATGGTTTATAGTTTCTTAATAAACTTTCACAATAGTTTGAATTATCGTTACTTTACTAGAATGCATGACTCAGCTGAAAAAAGGCTAGATTTTTTATTCCCATAAATTCCCATAAAATAAAATAAAAAAACAAACAACACTCACCTCATTTTGTAAAATTCCTTACGTTTCAACTGAGCGACTCGCAAATTAAACAACACTAACTATCACGTTTGAGCATTGACCGAATTTGCAATAAAAATAAATAAATAAAAAAAACGAAATACAAAATACAAAAAAAAAAAAAAACAAAAACAAAAACTGCAATTCACATGCAAATTATGTTAATATTTAACACGAATGTCGCGTTGCAGGAGCCGCTCAGAAAGGCGCTGATTGCGAATTCTCTCAGTTGCTGTTGGGAGCCGGGACCGAGCTGGTAACTGAGCACCTGTCGCGTTAAACTTCGACTGATGTGTTGGGAGAACGCACGGTGCCGCATTACAACTTTGTTTCAATTCCATTCGATTTGATTTTGTATTTTTTTTTTTTTTTTTGCTATTATGTATATGCACTTTATTTAACTAACTAACTGTTCTTTATCGAAAGAGTCAGCGAAACTCACACACACAAACACATAGGCACGATCGGGCGCAGAGAGCCGCTCATGGCGTTACGCTCATTATTTTTAAATTAGTCGCGATGTGAGCTTGCGGGAAAAAACGAAAATGAAACTAGCAAAAGCGATGATAGTAACACAGCAACACGTGTGTGTGTGTGTGTGTGTAAGTGTATGGATATAAATATATACATATGTATACACGTGATATACATATATATATACATACATATATAGATCTGATGCTTAAGCTGCGTTTAGGGCAGAGTTAGCAGCCGGCCGGGTTGTACTACACATTTATATGTCATATACACATATATGTATATATGTATTGTATTTTCATATGTATGCGTAGGCCTGCTCAAGCTAAACTTAAGCTTAATGAACAGCTGTTTTTTTTTTGCTTTCTTGTTTCTTGTTCAAAAAACAGCTGAGTTGGCAGCTGCAGTGCCTTTATGCTTAAATGTTGGCGCCTGCTGATAACGGTACACGCACACGCACACATACACAAAGTTTCTCACTAAAATTTGCCTTTAATTTGTTGCGCATGCAAATGCAAAATATGATTTGTAATATGCAAGGCAAACTGTTCACTTAAACGCCAACTATTTCAAAGTACTCCAATTGCAAAGCGAGCGTCTTTTTGTGTGTTTTTGTTTTATGTCGTATTGTTTTGTTGTGTTGCAGTGTTTTTTTTTTGTGTGTTGTAGTTGTTTGTTTTTTTGATCGGGCCGCATTAGCGCCAACGTCCCATGGGCCCAGCTACCTTGACAGTGTACTTGGTGGTGCGCCTCTTGGCCTTCATCTGCTGCTCCTGTTCGATCATCTTTATGGCAGCCGGTCCAAGCGCCACATACGGCATATTCGGATCGGGCACAGTATGCAGCGGCAAGCCGTTATGCGCACCCTTCGCCATCCGTTGAAAGTTGGGCAACGGCGCGTTTTTCTTCTCGTGCGCCAGATCCGTGTAGCCGAGCTTGCGTCGCTGCTGCGGCGTGATCTTGTTGCAATGGCACAGCTGATGGATGCGCAGGGCCCGCTCCAAATCGAATGTCCGATCACAGAACTTGCACTGTTTGCCAGCCGGCACGGCCGTCAGGGCCGTGCTGCTCTCGCGCAAACGCCGGCCCCGGAAGCGAACCAGGAAGTCGTCGTCGTGGGTGCGACGATGCGCGCCCAGCAGCGACTTGATGTGGAAGATGGCGCCGCACGAGCTGCAGCTGTAGGTGGGCTTGTTGATGTGCTTGATGCTCAGCTGGCTGCGTCGATGCGAATGGCCCAGGTGCTGTTCGTATTCCTCCTGCATGGCGCCGCGCATGGTGCGCGACAATTTCATCTCGTCATCCTCCTCCTCCTCGTCGATGAGGTCGCGCGGCGACAGGCCGTTGCGGCGTGGCGACTGTAAAAAGGCTGCAGCAGCTGTTAGCATAGGAATCTCCATGCATTCGCTTTAGCTGGTACTTACTGTGCACGCTCTTTTGGCGCGCCGCATTGGAGGACGTGTCGTCCTTTATTTTGGATTGCGATGACTTTTTGTTGCTGTGCTTGCGCCGATGATGGTGCCCACCGCTGCCCCCTTCGCTGGAGCGCTGACCGCGTCGTCTGACGGCGCGCGAGTTGGACGTAACATGATTGGATTCGGATAAATAGTTTAGTTTGCGTTCGACAGCTTTGTGTGCGTTCTCCATGTCCGATTCCAGCTGATCGTATGTCTGTATTTTTATGTTGCGCTGATATTGCACGGCTTTGTTGTGTTTCATTTTTGTGGTTTGGTTTGGTTTGGTTGCTAATGTTTATTGTTGTTGTTGTTGTTGTTGTTGCTGTTGGTAATATTTATGTGCTGAACTTTGTGGCCGGCAAAGTTCATTAAATGTTATGGTAAAATTTCTTAAAAATTACTTTGTATTTACTTCACTTCCCCAAGTGTAAAATATAAACTGAAGGTAAGCAATACGAAGCAAAATGCAACGCATGTTGAAATTGATTTTCAAAATTTTTAAACATTATTAGTGTTTAACAATGCCCCACAACAGGTTTTGGTACGTCTGTTAAAGTACAGATGGCGCTGCTTTCAGTATTTTCTTATTGAGTTTTATTTTTTATTTTATTAGCAAATGCCTTCGCATACGAAATTAATTCGGCTTCCAATATTGGAATATAAATTATTTATACCTTTTAAATTGCAATAAACAAATTTTAGGCTCATTTTATTTAAATTAACAATTACATATTTTGTTACGAGTTCTGGGTTTTGTCCACGTTACGTTACTCTTTTTGCGCATACTTTGCTCTTTCCTGCGCTAGCGCACTCTGGTTATTTACGTGCCTGTTACTTACGGCTGGCCGCGTGCATTAGTTTTGGCAGCCAACAATAAAGTAATTGCAGCCCGCGCGAAGTTACCAAAAATCGTGCGATTACATATATTTTGCCACGACACAGTGCAAATTCGCAATTAAACCAATTTTTGTGTAGTGTCGTACTGTTGTGAATCGTTGGTGCTGTGGCATTTGGAATATGAGTGATACGCGTGAACAGATTTTGGAACAAATTAAAGAACAAGGCGAACTCGTGCGTCAATTGAAAGCGACGAAGGAGTCCAAAGAGAAGGTCAGTGTGAAATACATATTAAATGCATTTATATGTATGCAATGCATTTATATATATATATATATATATGTATATGCATGCATGGAAACAAAAGCATTTTCAGTGTGCACATTCATATACACATTGTTTAGCCATTTGTGCGTATGTACATATGTAATTATGTATGTGTGTTTGCGTGTGCCGCTTGCCATGCTATTTTAAACCCATGTATACATATATATATATGTATATATATTCATCTGAGTCCTGTTGCACTTCTATCAAATTACTTGGACGTAACGATAATTACGTATTTCATCAGCCGCACATGCATGCGTACATATGTACGCAACATGACACATTCGCTTTCCCCCTTTTCTCCTCCCGCTCGTGCTGCGTTGGCAGCTTCTCATTATTGAATTTCAGCTCTGTAATTAGATTGCATGTACATAACAGGGAGCTTAATCGACAGTGGCAACAACAACACAGAACTTTCACATTCGATTGCTGTTATTGTTGTATTTATACTTGTGTTGTTGTTGCTGTGCAGTGTGGCCAACTTAATAGGGGGAAAAATTAAAGCTAGCTCTAGGTGAAAAGGGGACATGAAAAAGCTACATATCATTTTTCAACTGGAAAAGCATGCGATTTTGAGATTTTTCCATTTTAGATATATGTATTAACTATCTATAGGTAATGCAATAAACTAAAACTTTTCGCTCATTTGATTGAAGACTGTTGTAACTTAGAAACACGATTACGCAGAAAACTCTTTTTCAACTTTGTCAATTCATAAAAGATTAGCTTCTCACGTGAGAATCATATTATATGGAAATATGCAAATTGCACACAATTTTAAGCATGTTATAACAAATAATTCTGAATCATTCACTTTTGACGTATGACCGTATTCAAGCAAACGAGCGATATGTTCAATCTGTTAATAGCGGAAATATATATAAGCGGAAATAGTCCGCCAAATAATTGAATATTGGTAATGACAAGCCAATTAAATGCTCTATATAAAAACTAAAAGTCACAATTTTATGTTTTGCCCTGCATTTTTGTTTTTTAACTAACCCAGATAAACCGACCCCAGTTGAAAAAAAATGTTTTCAAAAAAGCCAAATTAGACGGAAAGCAAGAGATATTGGCAACACTGTCCAAATTGAATTGCAATGCCTGGTCTCTCAGTCTGTCAGTCGGACTGGCAGCCTTCAAGCAAACCACTGCGAGCTTTTTAACCGTTACCAGCCCCCCCCCCCTCCCCTCCCGAACCATCCCTTCTTCCCACCGTACATCTGAAACTTGGTTGGTTTTGCCCCCTTTTTTTTTGTTGTTTCTAAATGCTGAATGCTACTGTTATTGTTGTTGTCGTTGTTGTTGTTGCTGTGATATTTTGTGCTCATGACCGAGTGACTGGCCAAGCGAAGTGCTGCTGAAACCGGCTTGGCAACAAATGACGCTGCCTCCTCCGCTTGTGCATGTGTGCGTAAGCAGCATGTCAGGGCAATTGTATGCCGTTAATTGCTATTTTATGCGTTCATTGCATTCAAGAGCACGGGCATCAGCTGTTGCTTCGCAGTCGTAAAACGTTGAGAAAATATCGATATATCGATATTCAAAAATCGAACTATAATGTAAGATATCTGGCATGATTGTTGCAATTATACCAACCTGTTGCTAGGGTCATATTTTATGTGTATAGAAAATATGTTATAAAAAAGCGAAAATTCACCAATTGTTATCGGGAGGGAAAATCGATTAATAAATTTTTTTTAATCAGATTTAGTCGAAATGAATCGTTTGTGAAATGTCCTTGAAATTGTTCAGGCGACGCAGGAGCGTCGCGGCGTCGCTTTTGCGGGTTTCAGTTTCGAGTTTCGATTTCGAATTCGAACTCGAATTTCAAGTGTACTAAAGTGTCAAGTGTGTAACTGTGATGCCCAATTACAAATAAACGAAAAACAGGGCATGGCTAGCGGTCAATAGAACGCAATCATTTTGTATAGCGTTGAAATTTGTGTTTCAAATACCTTTTTATTTTCTTTTCTGCACCCACACAAACACAACCACACGCACATACTAACACACACACGCATTAATTTCTGCACATTTAACAGTTTCACTTAATTTCAAAACCGCGGAGTTGAAAAAAAAATATATATATAAAAAATATACATATATATAAACATGTTTAAAAAAAAATAGAAAAACAACTCTAATCGGTGTTTTTTTTCATTGTTGTTGTTGTTTATTAGGTTTGATAAGAGCTAATGCAAGCCATTTGTTGCTATATTTGAAAGCACTTAGTAAAAAGCGAAAAATTATTGAAAGTAAAAGTCAAAAACAAAATGTTGCGTTCAATTGGCCGCCAGTGGCGCTGTAGTGTTGCGTTTCAGTGCCCTTGCCTTAGCCCTGCCCGCCAGCAGCTGCCGCTGGCGCCATCTAGCGAAGGGCGCGCGATGTCAACAAGCGTTGGACAACAATTGAAAGCACAACAACAGCAACAATTACAAGAACAACAACAACAACAACAACAACAAATGCATAAGGTTAGCATCTAAGTGCACTATACAAACCGCCTGGAAACTCAAACGCATATCATTTTTGTATATTTTGATCCGTTGTAGATCGATGAGGAGGTGTCCCGCCTGCTGGCCCTAAAGGCCAAACTTGGCGGCGATGCGGCGCCCGCCAATCAAAAGTTTACCCTGAAAACACCGAAAGGCACGCGCGACTATGCCCCGCAGCAGATGACGCTGCGCCAGGGTGTGCTGGACAAGATTATGCAGGTGTTCAAGCGGCACGGCGGCGAGGCCATCGATACGCCCGTCTTTGAGCTGAAGGTGAAAAAGCGATTGACTTTGTTTCATTTCCTGTTAACTGTTTTTTTAATTGATTGCAGGAGGTACTAACGGGCAAATATGGCGAGGACTCGAAACTCATTTACGATCTGAAAGATCAGGGCGGCGAGATCTTATCAATGCGCTATGACCTGACCGTCCCATTGGCACGCTATCTGGCCATGAACAAAATATCCAGCATTAAGCGCTATCACATTGCCAAGGTCTATCGGCGTGATAATCCCGCAATGACCCGCGGTCGCTATCGCGAATTCTATCAATGTGATTTTGATATTGCCGGCACCTATGATCCGATGCTGGCGGATGCCGAGTGCGTCAAGATTGTTGCCGAAGTGCTGGATACTTTGGATATTGGCGACTATGTGATCAAGCTGAATCATCGCCAGCTACTCGATGGCATGTTTGAGGCGTGTGGTGTGCCGGCAAATAACTTCCGTGCCATCTGCTCGGCGGTCGACAAGTTGGACAAGGTAAACTCAAATGCATAAAACCGAATACTCAGATGTTTAAAAACAATATTTGTTGCTACTTTGCAGTCACCCTGGGCGGATGTGCGCAAGGAAATGGTGGAGGAGAAGGGCCTGGATGGCGCCACTGCCGACAGGATTGGCGAGTATGTGCGACTCAGCGGTGGCGCCGAGCTCGTCGAGCAACTGCTGGCCGATCCTAAACTGAAGGCAGTGCCCAATGCCGTCAAGGGACTCGAGGGCATGCAGCTCCTGTTGAAATACTGCTCGCTCTTCGGACTGGAGCAACGCGTCAGCTTTGATTTGAGTCTGGCGCGTGGCCTTGACTACTACACGGGTGTCATCTACGAGGGTGTGCTCAAGGCGGAGCCTGGATCCACAGGCTCACCCGTTAAGACGCTGCAAAATGGTGATCAGGCGTCCGAACAGGGCGGCACCGTTGGCTCCGTGGCAGGTGGCGGCCGGTATGACAATCTGGTGGGCATGTTCGATCCGCGCGGCAAAGCTGTGCCCTGTGTGGGCGTCTCGATCGGGGTGGAGCGCATCTTCTCTGTGCTCGAAGCCAAATTTGCCGCCAGCAAAGTAAAGTTGCGCACCAACGATGTTGAGGTGTATGTGGCATCTGCCCACAAGGGCTTGCACGAGCAACGACTACGCGTGCTCAACCAGCTCTGGGATGCGGGCATTAAGGTGAGTACGCCGTCAAAGATTTGACCGTGCCGAATCATTACCCAATTTATCAATTGCGCAGGCGGAGCACTCATACAAGCTGAATCCCAAGCTGTTGGTCCAGTTGCAACACTGCGAGGAGCACCAAATACCATTGGCCATCGTCCTGGGCGATGCCGAGCTGGCTCAGGGCATTGTCAAGCTGCGCGAGGTGCGCACGCGGCAGGAGTCCAATGTTACCGTGGCAGAACTGCCCGCTGAGATTCGTCGCCGCCTGCAGGAATAGCTATTAACGTTCAACGGCTATGGCCAATCCTCGCAACGTTTCGATATTACAACTATGCTGATGTGTTTTTTTTTTTTTTTTTTTTGCGCCTAATTTATCATTGCATTCACTGTGTTTTTTATTTAACGTTTTGTATTAGCTCCCGTCAGCTGCGCCGTCGACCGGACACATCCAAGTGCTACTATATTATATGAACCTACCATTTAGTTGTAGGAATAAGTTATAGCAAATTTATACCAAAACTGGAGACTACAAATAAACTGCAAACGCATTCGCATTTAAACAAAAGACAAACCTAAAATAAAAGAAAACAGAAAAAGCTAAATGCGTAAAGCTTTGCTTTAACATATTGTGTACTTTGTGATTAAAGGGATATGCGCTTAAATATAAAACATATAGATCAGTTACCTTCGGACTGCCGAATCAAGTTCAAATCGTTTCCAACACCCATTAGATAATCCTTTATAGATAGATAATCCTATATTTATGCATGCAAAAAAACGTGAATAACAATGTTTTTATATACTCGTATGTTATACAAAAGTCTCGAATGTTGTTTTAGCTGGCAGTTCGATAAATTACTTGAACTGAGAAGCCAATATCACATATCAGTGGAATCGTTGTTATCGCTCAATTTGACTCCATCACATCACGTTTGCTTTCAGACTCCATAACACCATTTGCTTTTACAGACTGCTTGTTCTCCAATGAATTCTTTTGCATCGAATAGCGACTTGTGGTTATCGACAATGCGTCCAGTGAGCTCTCCAGATGATCTACAAACCCCAAAATATCGACAAGACGACGATTGATATTCAATAGCGCGTGTATTTTCCTCTGATTTTGTCGAATTTCTTGATCAACATCCATCGTTTATTCGCAATACAAGTATTAAGTCTGTTTTATAGAAAATTTTAAAGTAGCAATATTTTTATTTTTATTCTTATTTTTTTTTTTTTTTGTATACAATTTAGAACTGTCAAAGAGAGAATTGTTGCCCAATTATAACTATTACAGTACTTGTTTATCCAAAGCTCATGTGTTCGAAGTTAAATGCAAGGACATGCGGTTCAGGCTTTTACTCAATGCTGAAGTTAGCTCGTCTTTAAATTAGGCGTCGATGCAA